>CM038144.1:426524238-427124238 GCA_021437245.1 Aegilops speltoides | reverse complement strand
CGGATCGCTCGCCTCCGACCTCCCACAAGCAACTCCCCGAAATTTTCCTCCCCCTCGCTTCTACCACGGTTTTTCCGTCATGGACGGCCCAAAGAATGTCATGCAGCTGCGTCTCCGGCCCGCCCAGGACGAAAAGCCCATTTTCTGTCATGATTTTTTGTCATAGAAGTAGGAGCCCACCACATCTATGATGATACCGGGTTTTGTCACAATGTTTTCTTGAACCGTTGAAACAGTAGGAGAGGCTCCTACTGCAAATTAATTAAATGAATCAGCAGCTGTACATGAGTGTAAGATTACATATCCATCCCACTTTGTGGGTGGAAGATGGGGGTGTTGGAGCTACACTGAGGGTTTTTATTACAAGGTTTCTAAGAAGGAAAGTAAAAAAGGTTTATTCTTATCTCCCACCCTATAGGTTAGGAGAGCTAAGTCTTCTTTTAGTCTAGAAAGCCAGGAGCTTGTGGATGGGGTTATTCCTCTGAAATGTTTGTTGTTCCTTTCTTTCCAAATGCTCCAAGCAGATTGAAGTAGGATCTCCACAAATAAGGGTCTGTTCCAAGAAGTTTTAGCCGCTTCCACCCAGTCCAATCTATTACCTGAAGAGGTCCCTTGCATTCCAATCTTGGCCCAACAGAGCAAGCTAAAGGGACATTGAAAGAAAAGGTTTTGTCACAATTATCGTCATAGAAGTGTCATATGTATGACAGTAAAAAATTTCGTTCGGCCCAAAATGTCACGGATGTGTCTTTTTTTGTAGTGCCACGTGCCAAAGGACTACATGCATCTCAATTGCCTCAGGCGCACCTACGGGTTCCTCTGCTGCACCAGATTCCTCAGCTGGCCCCTCTCTGCTGAAGAAAAAGGCCACTGCTGGACGAGGCCGTCGACCAAGTCCCCACAAGAAGCAGGTCGCCTTCCAAGTTCCCTTTGATGACGATGAGGCTGATGAAGAAGAACTTGCCGAAATCATCAGAGACAGGCAAGCCAGGGCCCTAAGAGCCAAAGGCAGCAATGTGCCACTGCTATTGGATCCAAAGTTGATCCTCGATTTCATAGACCTATGGCACAAAAACCCTAACACGCCTTTGCCGGAGATGAACCTCACTCCTGGCCAAAGTCATGTTCTGACTGCCTTCATTGAGGAAGAAAAGTGGAAATTTGAAGAAGGCAGAAGACTGAAGAAAGCGCAGTACAAGAAGTAGCTCTACCTCAAGGACAATGTCCTCACTCTTACCCCTGATCAACCCATTGCCTTGTAAGCTGAAATCAAGCAACTGAGTGATGAATTCAATCGCTACTATCTTTGATTGGAAGGCGCCAAGGTTCGGTTAAATCAATCGACAAAGAAATTCAGTTCAAGTCTGCTGCTCTCTGCACGTTGAAGTTACACCGGTGAAGCATCTGCTCGACCTCTTGAAGAACATGCCAGACCTGCGATGACAATCGAACTCTTGAAGAAAATGAGAAGTACCGAGTGATGACTCCATTCCAGCCGCTAAAGATATTGCCAGGGCATCCACTAGTGGTGCGCCTGAAGAAAGTGAAGTTAGGGCAACTGCATCAGTTGCACTTGAAGAAAATGATCAAAGTCCTCTGCACCTCCTGCGCCTACACCAACTCCAATCCTTCCATCTGCATCAGATGCGAAGAAGACCAAGGCTGCAGAGTGTGCAGCTATTAAGAAAAGGAAGGCATCAACTTCATCAAATTCTTCCGCTCCGAAGAAGATGAAGCCTCTGACTAGCTCAATTGACAACCCAATTGATGTCGTTCCTGTCTCTTTCATGCCATCAAAGGACCTTGTTCCTTTTGGTGAAGATTATGTGATTCCCAATGAATCCGATGAAGACAAACCTTCTACTGCTTTGTTAGAGCAGTTGGACGAAGAAATTGAAGTGTACGAAATCACTTCAACCCCAGTTGTTTCCTCACCTATGCCTCAGTTCACTGCTGAAGAGGCAGGTGTTGAAGAAATGGAAGATGAGGATGTGGACATTGGATGTATGACACCTGTGCTGAATGATGACTTTTGGGAAAGTCAGCACCCCAACTCTGCAATGTTCACTCCACTCCAAGCAATTCCTCAGTCCCCTGCTGCCACTGAAGTACTAATGGGATCTAAAGAACCTCATGCAACCCCGTCTGTCCATGAAGAAATTCTAGCCACTAGTGCTGAAGAAATTGTAAATGAAGAATTGAAGACCAGTGCGGTGAAGAAGAACACAGAAATTCCTCGATCTGTGGTCCTGAGATTGTGATTCCTGAGGTGGTGATGCAATTGACTGACACTCCTCAGCCCAAGCCAAAGGATCCCTTCTCAAAGAAGCAAAAATTCAAGGCTGATGATTTCTTTGGCGAGCATGTGTTCTTCACTGATTTCAACCCGTGTGACAATGCTCGTCTTAGAAGGAAGCGTTTCTGGACTGCCAGCCAGGCCAACTTCTATTCCTCACTGCTTTTCAACAAGGACAAAGTCTTCGACCACGAGCATATTCCTCACGTGGACATGGAATCAATGCCTTGCTTCTCTCAAGTCCTCAGTATGCTTCATGATGCAGGCTTGCTCAACTTTTGCTCAGACATAGTTGATTGGAATGAAGAGCTTATTCTTGATTCTCGCAATGCTACATATCACGGTGATCTTTGTTGGCGTCAACTCTTGGGTGTTGGATTTGGATGGTGAAAAGACTCACTACAAGGCACCAGCCTCTGAATTGCTTCATGCCACCTTAATCAGTCCTCCACACGAAGGTGCTCGTTATGCATATGATGAGCTGAACTCCTTTGCTCACTATATGCAAGTGCTCATGAAGCCTCTGAAGCCTGCTCAAGCCCCAAGGACCAAATTCCTCATGAAGGAATTGCTCTATGTGCCAAGAACCATCTATCGCATTCTGACGAAGACCATGAGTCCTATCAAAGGCCATGACTCATCCGATGAGGAAATTATTGGGATGATGAAGAATATGCTATTCAACATAATGCATGGCATCCCCATAAATTATCATGATTTCTTCATGAGGACTCTGGAGAATGTTGCACTTTCACCATTTGAGCTGAAGCCTTACGTACCGTGGATCATGAGATTCCTCAGAACAAGGTCTTCACTCAACCACAAGGCTGACTTTCAGAATCACATCAGCTACTTGCCCCCGATTGAAGTCCTCAAGCGGACATATTCCTCAGCTGATGAGAAGGGAAAGTCACCAGCCGTTATCGATGAAGGCATTCATCCATTGGATGGTCAGTTCCGCAAAGCTGCATCTTATTCCACCAATGATGACTCTGTCACTCGTGATTCTGCTGCCAATGCTCCCAAGTCAAGTCCTCAAGCTACCGCTCCTCATGTGATGACTGACCGTGAGCTGCTTGTAAGTCTTCACCAGAAGGTGGATTGAAACCACAAATGGGTTAAGCAACAGTTTGCCTCTATTCTTCACAACATGACTGCTACACATAATGCAGTGAAGAAAAACCATTACTACCTCCATGGAGTCTTCGATCGCACCTGGGCTATTCTGTCACATCTATATGGTGAAGAAGATCTAAAGCAAATGGGTTACAAGGAAGATTTTGACTGGTCTGCTCCTCCACCGAAGAAATACAAGAAGGTCAAGGTTCCTTCCTTGGTGGCCAGTTCATTTTCTTCATCACGCAACACGGACGAGTATGAAGACTTGGGCGACACTGCAGCAGGCCCTACAACGACTCAAGACCCTTAAAATGCTGGCGCTCCTCCATCTTCATGATATTCTTCAGGGGCGTTAGTCCTCATTTTCAACCCTTTTGGTCATTCGATGACAAAGGGGGAGAAATTTGAGTTAGTCTTCAAGCGGGTCTATCTTATATGGGCATTTTTTTTGCTAAGTTACAACTTTCGTTCTTTTGATGACTTTGCTAGATCCAGTTGTAAACTTAAACTCTATGGTGGCCTGATACTTTTGCTGAGTTCTTCTGCATGCTTATTCCTCATTAATGTCACTACACGCATGCTAAATTACATCAGTCACCATATTTCATCATGCATTTCAAATTCTTCATATTATATGTCAAATGCGTGTATGAATCACAAGATATAGGGGGAGATCTCCATGATTATACTCTTCAAGTGTGCATTGCTTCAAAAGCAAATTCCTCACTATGCACATCTTCAGGGGGAGTTCTTCTATATCTTGAAATCAAATTCCTCAATATCAGTATTTAAACTTCATATGTTTATCCCCGTTGAAAACTTAACCTATATTGTCATCAATCACCAAAAAGGGGGAGATTGTAAGTGCATCTAGTGCCCCTTAGTAATTTTGGTGTATTGAAGACTTGTAGGTTAAGGGACTGATGCGTTTGTGAGTGTACACATGTCTATAAGTCTATGAGGAGTTTGATATTTACAAAGAAAGTCGACCCCTAAAAATGAAGTTCTTCAACTGAAGACTTTGGATTTCTGAAGACTTTCAAAAGACTTTGAAAGTGAAGAAATTAGTGTGACCTTGAAGACTTGGCAATCACTCGAGGAACATGAAGCGTGAAGACTTTTGTTTTCATAGTTTCATTTTCTCTTTCTTGAGTCATAGGAAACACCGTGCTGTTAAAGGGGATTGAGGAAATACTAAGGAAAAATTTCCATGTGATGCTCAACTCAAAATCCTACACCTACCAATACCTTCGAGTGAAGCCACTGGAAATCTCATACAGTTCAGTCATATTCTTCAGTGAAAGATACGAAGTTCTTCTGGTCTCTGAGGAATTTGTTCTGACTGAGGAGTTAGGAATTCGCCAGTGCAAATTGCCTACATAGTGAGGAACATGATAGCCCTGAGGTATTTGAGAGTCAAATATTCCGACTGTTGCTGTGCTATGCACAAGCTGTCCAAAAATATCTACCCACCTAACGGTCATATCAGACAAGGGCATTTATATCTTATCATGTCGGGCTGCTCCCTAGACTATAAATAGCCGCCCCCTACAACCACTAGCTGGTTGGCTGCTCCGAGAGAAACTGACACTTGCCATTTGCGAGCATCCCATCCTCCGAGGACTTTGAGTGAAAATCATCAAGTGAGGAAAACCCAAACCCAACACCTACAAACCCAAATTGATTGAGCAGCACTGAAGAGATTGATCCTGCGTGGATCCGACGCGTGTTACCTTTGAAGATTGTGCTTGTTCTAGACGGTTAGGCGTCATGGTCTAGAGCATCCAAGAGGAATTGTGGATCACCGAGTGACCAAGTTTGTGAAGGTCCGGAAGTCACCTGAAGACTTACCATGAGTGATTGGGAGAGGTCTGTGTGACCTTAACTCAAGGAGAATACGGTGAGGACTGTGTTTCCGGGACTGGGTGTCCTCGAGTTTAAATACTCAGCTGCTCCAACCAGACGTACAACTGAGACATCAGTTGGAATTGGTCTACCAAATCATTGTCATCACCAAGCTTACTGGTTCTATTTGCTCAACTCTTTCATTTCCTCATTTTTGTTGTTATGTGCATGTTCATATCTGCTTGAAAACTTTGACTGGAGACTTTCTCAATTTCCTCATTTCAATTTCTTCAGTCTGTCCGTCTTCATCTTGTGTTATCCTGTGTTTACGCTTTCTGTACTCTGTGCTTGTCTTCATTCCATTATGATGACTATGCTTGTGTTCTGTTATGTTTACATTTGAGTACTTATTCCGCTGCTAGTAGTTCTTCATTTAGGAATTTCCTCACCAGCAAATTCCTCAGTGAAGAATTCATAAAAATCGCCTATTCACCCCCCCCTCTAGTCGATATAATGCACTTTCATACTACTTACGTCAGCAAGTCCATCTTCAACACTTACGAAAATGACCTCCCCAACTCTACTGACAAGAGCGTCGATGACTATGCTCCCACCTACTGTTTCATGGCAAAAGGTGCCAAGGTACTCAAACATTCCCCCTCTGACTCTACTGAGGATGAATCTGATGACAATCTCAAGCCTAGCTATTCCAAACTTGATAAAATTGCTGTTAAACAACAGAAGGCTTTAGAAAAGATTCAAAATCTACTAGACAGAAGCAATGACCTATTGTGTGAGGAACTGAATCGAACCAGGTCTCTGACAGATAATCTTCAGAGACTTCAAACTCGGTTTGACAACCTTCAAAATCATCATAACACTCTCTTAACTGATCATGATAAGCTTTCTTATGAGTTCCTTCAGAGAAAGCAAGATCTTGAGAAGTTAAAAGTGAGTTATGAAGATCTTCAGAAGGAAAACGATTCATTGCTTGCTCAACAGATCAGTTCCGCTCAGGAAGAATTTATTACACCATGTCTGAAATGCATTGTGCGTGAATCTGCTAATTCATCACTTGAATGTTCAAATGCTTCTATTACTGCAAATTCTTCAACTATCTCTGTGGTCACAAATTCCTCATCAGAGGATACCACAAGTATCACTGACGATAATGTAGGGTTGAAGGAATTGTATGTGACAGGTGAGGGAGTCCGGGATTAGGGGGTCCTCGGACAGTCGGACTATATGCTTCTGCCGGACTGTTGGACTATGAAGATACAAGACTGAAGACTTCATCCCGTGTCTGGGTGGGACTCTCCTTTGCATGGAAGGCAAGCTTGGCAATTCGGATATGTAGATTTCCTTCTCTGTAACCGACTATGTGTAACCCTAGCCCCCTCTGGTGTCTATATAAACCGGAGGTTTTAGTCCATAGGACGACAACAATCATAATCATAGGCTAGCTTCTAGGGTTAGCTTCTAGGGTCCGCACAAGGGATTTGGGTCCCAAAGACTGGAATCAGCCCTGCCGATACGCCTTCTTCCTCTGCTATTCCCACCACCTCCTCTGACGCTCCTCTCGCTCCTCTGGTTCCTCGCCAGCCCTCGCCCATGGTGAACTACCCTGTTAATGTCGTTCCTTACCTACCGCAAGGGATGACAATCGAGCTGGGCCCTGAGGATCGTGTCGTGCGGGATGAGATGATCGTCAGTGCCACTCCGCCGCTGCGCCATGACTTCCTGGCGGTGGCGAAAGTCAATCGCTTCGTCCCCTTCCACCAGAAAGCTGCGTTGCGCCACACCATCGAAGGTTTGCTCCATGAGTCTCATTTCTTTCCCATGGAGGTGGATGATTACCCGCTAGGCATTGCGATCTTTGGATTTTCGGATTCAGTCATTAGGGATGCTATAGTTGGCACTACTTTTGAGCTTGATGAAGATGAGGATAATCTGAACACTGTTGTCTCTTTTGTCCCTCATGATGCTGCTATTAACATGAGGTTGACTACTTATGGTCCTCAAGTGTGGCTGTTATACATTGGCTTCCCTCATGATTATCATACTTTGCACTACATTCACAAATCAGTAGATAAGTTTGGTGAGCTGATTACCTGGAATAACCCGAGAGGGGATAGGAAGATTGTGTTGATCAAAGCCAGAGTTCTCAGTCTTAGAAGGGTGCCTAAAAGTTTTGTAATGCACCAACTTGGTGGAGCAAGACACTGCTGGACTGTTTGCGTCACGATCTTGAGAAGTAGTGATTGGAATGCGCATATCCCTGATGTCCCTCCGGCGGGCGTTGATCCTCCACCTGCTGATGGTATCCCACATCGTTTGTTTGGTGAGGTCGGCAGAAGCAGATGTACCAAGCCTTGGTACTGGCACAACCTGGTCGGGCAGAATGCAGCCCCTAACCAGAACAATGAGGAGGAGGTTCAGCAAGGTAATGAGATTCATTTCCAGCCCAATTGGGGAGTTTGGCCGCCTTCACCACCACCTGCTGTCTACAACTATCAGGCTTGGCTTGCTGCTGAGGGGTTACAAGTGCAAGATGGAATTCTCCCAGCCAACAACCTACAGGACAGCCCAGGATTGGCCTGGAATGACTCTATCTCTGCCTTTGGATCTTCATACTGTAGTGCAACAGTCTCTGACACCTATGTCCTAGTACCTCAGAACATTTTCAACAGTATTACAGCTCAGTTTGAAGAAGGGGAGAGCTCTGCTGTCAGGGCACCTCAGCCTAGCTCTCTGGATGTGCAAATCTCAATTTCTGCTGCTGGGTTGCACTATGAGCTGATAGCCAATGGTGATATCATGTCTTCTATGCTGATTAACCAAGGTATTCCTGTACGAAATCTCAATACCTTCCTCTCTGTTGCAATTATGCCAATTATTGCTGCCTATGGACCTTGGAGTACTGGTTATGGATTCAGATATGAAAGGGTTGATATGAGGTTGACCATTGTGGAGCAAGATGGTGTCCTCCAACTGTCTAAAGCTACTCAGCTTGTGACTGATTTTGGCCGTGTTCTGCCTCATGCACTGCCTGCCCCTCCCACCCTAAGCTTAACTGAAATATCAGAGCCACTGTCAGTTTCATATGAAATTGTTCTTCAGGATAACTCTGCCATTGCTATACTTGATAACCCTAATATTGATCTTGAAGTGGATGTGGCTACTGTTCAGCATATGGAAGATGCTCATATGGAGGCCTCTGCTCTGGACATGGCTATGCAGATCACTTTGCCAGCACCTGACACACCTGCATCTGGTGCCATTGCCACTGCGCCTGAATCTGTCATTCCTCTTCACCGCAGCAGCAGATCCAATAAATATGATGGATTCAAAGTTCCAACTCTCTCAGACACCAAGACCAAGGTATCAAAGGTCAAACCTAGAGTGATTCCAACTGCGGCTTCCATTGCTGTTGCATCTGAGCCGTCTGCAACCTCAGAGATACCACCACCCACGGCGATACCAGTCATTCAGCACATTGGTACTGTCATGTGTGGAATTTCTTTGAAGAGCTCAGCGAGGAGCAACCGGGCATCTCGATGATGGCCCACTGTGATATCCTGGCTTATTAGGGATGATAGATTACTCATATCAATAAGGAATTCCTTCTTTTAGGGATCCCATTGGACGAACTCCAAAGTTAAGCGTGCTCAGCTTGGAGTAGTTTGAGATGGGTGACCGGCCGAAGTTGCTCCGGAGTGCGCGCGAGTGAGGACAAAGTGCGAGAAAAGACTAGTATTGATCTGTGGGGCGATCTAGATCCACCAGAATGCGACCACCGGCGGGTGTGTCGGGCGTTACAAGTTGGTATCGAGCCGACCCTCGCGGTTACACGGATGGTTGCGGACGGTCTTGCGGTCATGTTGTTCATAGCGTTTGTGACCCGTCGTGGCACATGGCATGGCACATGTACCGGGTGGATGCCTGAGACGGTTGTGCCAGAGGAGCGTTCTGTGGCCCGACGAGGGCGTCGGTTCCTCCGAGTGTGGGTGTATGTGATATCACGGCTTATTAGGGATGATAGACTACTCATATCAATAAGGAATTCCTTCTTTTAGGGATCCCATTGGACGAGAACTCTAAAGTTAAGCGTGCTCGGCTTGGAGTAGTTTCAGGATGGGTGACCGGCCCGAAGATTGCTCCGGAGTGCGCCGAGTGAGGACAAAGTCTTGTGAGAAAAGACTAGTATTGATCTGTGGGGTCAGTCTAGATCCCGCCAGGAGTAACGACCACCGGCGGGTGTGTCCGGGGCGTTACACCACCTTTGGCTCAGGCTTAAGCCCTCTGCCTGGGGATCATCCTTTTGGCGTTTACCTACTCGTACTTTCATATTATCCTATAATTATTATGGTCCTTCATGTTAATTGGAACGTACTTTGTTGGAACATCCGGGGTTTGAATTCTGATGCAAAACAATTAGCACTCTCAAATGCAATCAACACGTGTGGTTGTGCTATTATATGCTTGCAAGAGACTAAAAAAATCATCTTTTGGTCATACTTTCATTAAGTCTTGTTGCCGTAAATGTTTTGATCAATTTGATTTTGTGCCATCACGGGGGGCTTCGGGAGGCCTGGCCACGATCTGGAACAGTGCAATTTTCACAGCCACCAACATAGCTCATGAAGACTTTGCCCTGGTTACACGTTTTCAGTCAACCCAATCGGCTCATTTTTGGACCCTGGTTAATGTATATGGTCCATGTCAGGGGATCAACCGAGTTAACTTCATTAATTGGCTCATGGCATTAAATATCCCATCTAATGAAGATTGACTTTTGGTCGGAGACTTTAACTTCATTAGAAGCCCTGACAATAGAAACAAGCCTGGTGGGAGTTATAGTGACATGATTACTTTCAATGACTTTATTCGATCACAAGCCTTAATTGAACTCCCCATTAAAGGCCGCGAGTATACCTGGAGTAACAAGCAAATTGATCCGCTACTTGAGCAAATTGATTGGTTCTTCACCAGCAATAATTGGACAAGCACTTACCCCCACACAATGGTTAAGCCCCTCGGACGACCAGTATCTGACCACATCCCTTGCGTCGTCAACATTGAAACTTCCATCCCTCGCTCCAAATTATTCAGGTTTGAATCTTTCTAGTTGCAACATCTAGGCTTCATGCAAATAGTTCAAAATGCTTTGTCAAAACATGTATCCTCCCAAAATATGGCAACAGTGCTCTGCAGAAAGTTCAAAACTCTAAGACATGCTCTCAAGTACTGGAGCAAAAGCACTTCAAAGCTCTCCATTGCCATCGAAAATTCGAACATGGCCTTATTGGAAATTGATGGGCTGGAAAAAAAGAGACAATTATCCACACCTGAAGTAAATTTCATAAAAATTCTCAAGGCCCACCTAATCAGACTGCTTAATTACCAAAAATTATACTGGAAGAAACGGTGCATCATTCGATGGGTGCAATTCGGAGACGAAAACTCCAAGTTTTTTCAGGCCATGGCATCTGAGAGGTACCGTAGAAATAATATTGCTACACGGTCCACAGATGATGGTATTTGTGTGGAGGATCACACGGGGAAAGAAGCTTTACTTTTCCACTCCTTTAAAAAGAGACTTGGTACTTCCTCTCATAATGATATGAAATTTGACTTACAAAGATTTATCAAAAGGATTGAAGGTCTCGATGAGTTAACAGTCCCATTCACCACAACTAAGATCGACCATGTTATTAAAACAATGCCTGCTGATCGAGCACCTGGCCCGGATGGATTCAATGGAGCATTTCTTAAAGCTTGTTGGCCTATAATAAAAGAGGATTTCTATAATCTTTGCAACCAATTCTTTGAAGGCAATCTCAATCTTGAAAGCATTTATGATGGGTTCATCACACTGATCCCAACAAACAATGCTCCAAGCACTGTGAATGATTTTAGGCCGATTACTCTTCTAAACTGTTGTCTAAAAGTGATCACAAAAATTTTGGCCAACTAGTTGCAGAAGATCATTCTAAAAATTATTCACCGTAACCAGTACGGTTTTCTCAAAGGTCGTACCATACAAGATTGCCTTGCATGGGCTTTTGAATATATTTATCAATGCCAAAGCTCCAAGAAAGAAATTATGCTTGTCAAACTTGATTTTGCTAAGGCATTTGACACGATAGATCATGAGGCAATGCTGGTTATCATGAAGAATATGGGATTTAATGACAAATGGCTAGGCTGGATACAATGCATCTTCTCACCAGACAAATCTGCGGTCCTGCTCAACGGTGTACCTGGAAGGCAATTCCATTACAAATGTGGAGTACGCCAAGGTGACCCCCTATCTCCACTAATTTTCGTACTTGCGGCTGACCTTTTGCAAGCGGCGATCAATGATGCATTTTCACGTGGTCAGATCAGCTTAACATTTCCTTGCAATAGCCAGAAAGACTATCCAGTGATACAATACGCGGATGATACTATTCTTGCCATGCCCGCTTGCCCTGCCCAAGCCACAACCATCAAGAACATACTCTCTGACTATGCCACTTCAGTTGGCTTGAAGACAAATTTCCACAAATCTACTCTCATACCAATGAACTGTGGTCCAGAGATTACGACCGCATTGGCAGATATATTTGGTTGTGTCGTTGGTAAGCTACCATTCACCTACCTTGGGCTCCCTATGGGCACTACTAAACCGACCATTCTGGATCTCATGCCCCTTGTTTGTCGTGTGGAAAGAAGACTGTCTGCCACCCTCAATATGATTTCTTACGGAGGGAAACTCACACTGCTGAACTCAGTCATAACATCTTTAATAATCTTTGATCTTTGCACCCTCAAACTCCCGGCTGGCATTATTGAGCTTATAGACAAAATTAGAAGGAAATGCTTATGGACAAGGAAAACAGACCAAGGTGATAAGTGCAACTCTTTGGCCTCATGGGACATGATCTGCAAACCTAAAAAGTGTGGAGGTCTTGGAATTATCAATCTTAAAGTGGAAAGTGATGCACTACTTCTCAAATTCCTCCACAAATTCTACAATCACTGGGATCTACCTTGGGTGGAGTTAATTTGGAACACTTATTACACCACTAAAATCCCACATGCAACTGATCCATGAGGCTCTTTCTGGTGGCGCGACGTCTCAAAAATTATGCCAGTATATAGAGGAGTCACCAATGTGACTATTCGCAATGTATCTTCGGCTCTTTTCTGGAAGGACGTCTGGATTGGAGACGTTTTGGCTGAGACACACCCCAGAGCCTTCTCCTTCGCACAACAGGAGGATATATCTGTGAGAGATTTCTTGTGCAGCACGTCCCTTAGTGAAGCATTTCATCTGCCACTCTCCACTCAAGCTCTTGAGGAGACACGAGAATTACAGCAAAAAACCAGGCATGTTGAACTCCTAAACCCCCGGTTAATGATAAATGGACATGTGTCTGGGTGACCAACTACTATTCAACCAACAAGTTCTACACCTTCTACTTCAAGGATATCCATGCACACCATGCATACAGATGGATCTGGAAATCTAAAGCTACAATGAAGATCAAAGTTTTTGGCTGGCTGCTACTCTCGGATAGACTCAATACCGGAGACATGCTCAATAGGAGACATTATAACATTGGCAGTGACTCCGGATGCCTCCTTTGCACAAACTGCAACAATGAGACTGTGGAACTGTAGGATCGGAAGTATGTCTAGGGGGGGTGATTAGACTACTTGACAATTTAAAAGTTTAGCCTTTTGATTAGGACAAGTTTTTAGCAAGTTCACAATGATGACCAAGTCAAGTATCACCCTACACATGCAATTCTAGAGTGATGGCAGCGGAAAGTAAATTGCACATGTAGTAAAGGAGAGGTGGAGAAAAGCAAACGCAATTTGGAACACGGAGATTTTTCTCGTGGTTACGATAGGTGGTGCTATCGTCAATCCACGTTGATGGAGACTTCAACCCACGGAGGGTAGCGGCTGCGAGAGTCCACGGAGGCTCCACCCACGAAGGGTCCACGAAGAAGCAACCTTGTCTATGCCATCATGGCCTCGTCCACGGAGGACTAGCCTTACTCGGGGTAGATCTTCACGAAGTAGGCGATCTCCTTGCCCTTACAAACTTCTTGGTTCAACTCCACATCTTGTGGAGGCTCCCAAGCGACACCTAACCAATCTAGGAGGCACCACCCTCCAAAAGGTAATAGATGGTGTTGGTGATGATGAACTCCTTGCTCTTGTGCTTCAAATGATAATCTCCCCAACACTCAACTCTCCTCACCGATATGGCTGTGGTGGAAGAAAGGATTGAGTGGAAAGCAACTTGGGAAGGCTAGAAATCAAGTTTCATATGGTGGGAGTGGAGCAACTTGATCTCAACACAAGGGTAGGTAGTTTTCTTCTCGAAATGTAAGGTAGGAGTGGTAGTTCTTTACGATGGCTCTCTCCACGAATGAAGAGGAGGTGGAGGGTATTTATAGCCTCCACACAAAATCCAACCGTTACACACATTTGACCAATCTCGGTCAGACCGAAGTTGACAACTCGGTGAGACCGAAAGTTCAAATCTTGTGAACGTTGGGATTTTCGGTGGGACCGAAAATACAATCTCGGTTAGTCCGATTCTTCCAAAGACTAGGGTTTGCCATTCTCGGTGGGACCGACTTTATCATCTCGGTGACACCGATTTGAGTACAGAAGGTTACAGAAGCTTGGCAACACTAGTTTCGGTGAGACCGAGTTTGGAATCGGAAAATCCGAGATTTCTAGGGTTTGGCTATATGGCTGAGGTGGTTCATCTCGGTGTGGTGAGTTTATGGAATCGGTGGGACCGAGATTACTTATGAGTATATGTTGGAATGAAAGATTGCTGATAGTTTGGGAGATAAATCACTAAGCACTTTTGAGCAACCAGATCATCATCATAACCTCATCCCCTTTTAATAGTATTGGCTTTCCTATGGACTCGATGTGATCTTGGATCACTAAACCAAAAATGGAGTCTTGAGCATTTGCCAATGTTTTCCTTAGCATTTTGAGGGTCCACATCATCGGTCATTGCCATACCCATATCCTTGAACTTTCGAAATATTCTCAAGAAACAATTAGTTCAATGATATATATGTTGTTATTAATTACCAAAACCACCCGGGATTAGTTGCACTTTCAATCTCCCCTTTTGGTAATTGATGACAACATATAGATCAAAGCTTCGACAAGTGATATAATCAATGAATAATATAAATCGCTTTGAGAAGTATGTGATAAGCAAGAGCTCCCCTAAATTTGTGCATTATTTAAGATTTGCGTTTGAATGCAAATGCACAATCGATTAGGATCATGGGTCACTCTTCCATGTCACATACATCTTGGTGGAGCGCACAAAATGATAAGAATGAATAGCATGCACCCAATCACCAAGACATGAGTAAATGATCATACAAGATATGAATAGAATATGATAAGCATTAAGCACACATTAAGGCATAGTATGATCAAGCACTCATCAAGGTAGAAACAAGCGTAGTATCAAACACACGAAATGTCTCGAAGAACTCAAAAATATCTCAAAGAAAACCATAAGCGAAAGAGCAAAAACGAGTAGCACTCTCTCTCTCGAAGTCCTATGATCTATACAATTTCTCCCCTTTGGCAACAAGTTACCAAAAGTTGAAAGGTATAGAGCTAAGCGTCACTAGGCACTCTCTTTGGCGGCTCTGTCTGCGTTGAAGGAGTGGAGATAGCTGCATCTGCAAAGGCTTCTGCTGAAGTCTGTGGAGCTGGAGGAGTGGACCTTTGGAGCTGGAACTGATGGAGCTGTGGGAGGTCTTGATCTTTGTAGCCAGGGGTCATCCTTTGGAATAGCAGCTGATCTGGGCTTTGTGGGGACGGAGTAGGCTGCTCATAGTCATCCTCGACAAGGTCATCCTGCATCTCCTTCATGAGCTCTGCCTTCTCCCTCTTGGCTTCCTCGATATCTGCCTCAAGCTTGTTGGCGGTGACACTGCACTTGATCGACTTGACATCGAGCATGGAACTTGTCTTCAACTATCCTCTCAAGACTCTCCCGAGGCTGCACTATCTTTGGCAGGCGTAGTTCAATCCTCAGGTAGCTTCAAGAAGCTGTTCTCCAACGCTCTTGGGCTTAGCTGCTGCTTTGCTTCCTTCTCACTTTGGCTTGTTTGGCAGCTTCGGACTTAGCTTGACCTTCAACAGATGTGGGATCATCCTCGGTCATCACAACTTCCTTATCTTCATGTTAGGGCTGCAGTGGCAAGTGGGGTCTATCCAACAGGTAGGTGCCCGTGCCAAACTTGGCATTGATGAGCATCTAAATGTGCGGGGCAAACCCACATGACCTCTTCTGGTCTGCTGTTGTCCTCTTGATAGTCTCAACTATCAGGTCCATCACCTTGAAAGGTGCCTTCTGATCTAGAATATGCAGCATGTTGATTGAATAGCCTCTTATCATGCGATGGTCTCCTGACTTGGGCATCAATGTATGCCTCAGAATCGTGTTTGTGGTTGGGAGACCTGCCTGAAGATGATACACTGAACCGAGCTTCCATATCTCAACATCCTTGGCTGGTACCTCATTGTACATGTTCTTCATTGACTCATGGTTTTTCTTTGGAATTCCATAAACATCAACATCATCATCTCTTGATACTGGAGCATTCAGTAGTGCAGCCCACTCTTCAACTGTTGAAGAGAATCTACGCCTTGATCATCCATACAATTACGCCATCTGGATAGAAGTGTCTTGTGGCATAGAACTGCATGATCATCTCATCATTCCAAGCAGTCAGTTTCTAACCAACGAACTCTGCAACACCACATGCAGTGAAGCTCTCATGCACATGTGGGAAGTAGTCTCTGTGCTCTTCACTGTCGATGTATGCCCAGTCAACATATCTAGTGTCAGCAACAATGGGCTTCTTGTCCATGAGCAACATCTCATAGAAATCTTGTTGCTCTCGATGTGGAACCTTGGATCAACAGCTGTCCTTCTCTGGTGGCATATGGATCAACTTGCCTCCATAGCACGAGACCTTTGTCCTTCCTTTCCTTCATGTTTTCAGCTCGAGGATGAGCATCATTGTGGGTGGCGGTTTACATGCGAGTTTGACAACACATGTGCCTCTTCATCGATTCATTTGGTGGCACATTGTCCTTCTTCTTCTCTGAAGCAGGAATGTTTCTCACTTTGTTTTCTTGGGCTTGGCAGAGGCTTGGCTTGAGCTGCCTTTCTTTGGAGCTGATTGCTTAGATTTGGTAGGTGCTCCTGCCTACGATGGCATCTCCCATCAACTTAGGCTTCGAGGAGGCTGGGGTGCTTCCTCATCAGAATCATCATCGGCTTCATCATGTACTATCCTCTTCCTCTTGGAAGTTTTCTTTACCTTGCTCGAGGTTTCTTCTTCCATGCTCGGCTTCTTTGCAAGCTGTGGACTTCTTCACCTTGCTGGTGCCTTTCTTTGTTTGTTGCCCTTGATGCTCTTTGGCAACCACTTTCCTCTTAGGCTTAGATGTGATCTCTTCCTCAGCAATAAAGTCAGAATCCTCTTCATCGAATTTCTCTTCTTCACGGCCTGGTGGCAGCAGGAGGCAAACCACTTGGGTGCTCCTCTCACCATCATCGGAAAAACTGCTGGCTTCGGGACTAGTGCACGCCTCTGGAATCTCAAGCGGTGATTCAGACCTGTTCGCTGTCACTTGCATCGACATGGTGACAACTGTGAATTGAATAGGTATAGGCAGAATAGAAGAGTTATCACAAAGCTGCAGAAGATTTTGCAAAATGAATGAGTTCAAACTTCAGTTTTAGGTTTTCACGAGAATGCATTTGGTCGACCGAGTCTAAAATTCGGTGAATCCAAGTGTCTTATGAGAACCATTCACACCACTTTCGGTTGGACGAAATGGGTTTCGATCTAGCCGAGAACACTAGGGTTTCACTAAATCCTCTTTCGGTCTTACCGATTTGCACAACTTCGGTTGGACCGAAAAGTCTGATCTAATGGCGGAGGCCAAATCGGTCGATCGAGAATGTAGAATCGGTCACACCGAGATGTGTTGTGGAAACCTAACCTAAAATTTTCACTCGAATTTCGTTCTAGGAACTAATCTGCTGGATAGGAAGATTTCAAACTTGGCAAGAAGCTAGGCAAACCTATCGTGCATAGAATCGAGGTTGAAGCACGAGAGGATCGAAACTCACCCTAACTTGGTGGAGTTTCACTCACTGGCTGCGGCGCGATGAGATTGACCGTTGACGGCGACGGAGACTGCGGCGAGGGCGCCTGGCGACAGCGGAGGCGATCCGGAGACCACGGCGGCGGCAGCTAAGGGTTTGGGGCGAGGCGTTTGAAGAAATAATCAACGCGCGCTGCCCTCGGTATATATACCCTTCGGTGTCGGTGGGACCGAGTTGGAAAACTTCGGTGGCACCGAGATGGTTAACGCAAGCGATTACTCACTTGATCACGCCGAAATTTGCAACTTCGGTTTCACCGAGGTGAAAACCTAGATCAATCCAAGTGATTTGATGCGTCCGATTTGAGTAGATTGGTTTGACCGAAAATACTTAGAAGGTTTTGGAATTTAAGCTTTTGACGGATCGGTGGCTCGAGTGCTCCTCACTCGATGCGTCCAAAAAGACTTGATCAAAGTTTGTGATATAAGCATGAATAGAATTTGAGACAAGAAAGCATAGATAGCTAGGGGAGGAACTTAGGCATTCTTGTCCATCCATTTGGTCAAAAAGATAAATCCAAAAGACCAAGCAACAAATGGATGTCCTCGAATGGATAAAATCATGCATCCAACATGCTCACACAATAAGATAGCAAATGAAACATGTGTAAAACATGCACAAACAAAACACTAGCTACTATCACACAATTTGGCGATGACTAGGTCATCTATATATGAGTATATTGACTTAGGAGTCAAATGAGAACATTTGATCATAGGTCATACTCATCGTTTAAGCACAAGTGGGGTTACCACTTTTACATAAAGCATTAATGTGTTCACATCATTTGAAGATGCTTTAGCTCAATTCTTAAGAGCAAAGCTCCCCCTTGATCTGAGAACCCCTTTTAAAGGGTCAAACTAAGCTTGGGTTGTCGTTGAAGACTTCATGTAGATGTTGAAGATGTGGATGCTCAATGTTGATGAAGATCATCAAGAGTTGGGAGCAATCCTTTGGATTCGGGCACTTTCAATACCTACATGGGTTAGTCCCACAAGGAACAAACAAGGATATCCATGGACATAGATTGAAGTACACAATAGATGATGTCCATGAAAGCAATGATTACCTTGTCCCTTGACTTACCAACAAGAGGGTTTGTGACTCCATGAACTAGTGCAAGATGTGGAAGTTGATTGCACAAGTTCTTTGCCAAAATGAATGTGAGTGAAGTTTGTTGGCGAGTCACCCTCAAGAACTCTCTAGTTCTTCTTCTTGGGATCCACATCATCTTGATGGGAATCCTTGGGGTAGTAGTTGAGCTTGTGAAGTAGAACTTGAAGTTTCCTTGGGAACCCACTTGACCATGGCCTTGGGTGCTTCAATGAATGCATCAATCTCCTCTTGAAGCTTGTCCTTGCCTTTTAGCTTGTGGTCTTGTGGTGGAAGGTCATCTTGAGCTTGTTCCACATTGGAAGAAGTAGGATCATACTTCTCCTTTTGAGAAACAAACTTTGGAGTGGGATATTGACCTTCTTCCCATTCAACACCCTCGGCGTTGAACTTTCGCTCAAAACCAATTCCTTGATTCTTCCGGTGTCTTCCTTGCTTGCGAACAATTTCCTCAAAGTTCTTGCTTCGGCAAGGCTCTTGTAGACACCTTTCTCTATAATCCCTTTCAATAAACTATTTTCTTGCTCAAGTGAAACTTGGCTTGAAACATTGTTAGTGGAATCAAGAGAATTACTAGAAGTAACAACATTTGATTTAGCATGGTTATTGTTACTACTAGATGAAGAATTTTTCTTATGCTTGTCATGCTTAGTTTTAATGGGTGGCAAGAAATTAGACAAGAGAAGTCGTTTGGCAAGATATGAAGAACTCTTCTTTCGAAGATCGTCATTGATAGCTTTTAGAAACTCATGTTCTTGCTCTAGATTGAGCTTCTCGAAGCGTAGCTTCTCATGAGATCTTAGGAGCTCTCTATGATCTTCTTGAGTTGTTTCATGAGCTAACTTAAGAGTGTTTAGTTCTTTAGTTAGGCGCTCAATCTCCTTCATAGCATTGTCATTCGACTCTTCTCGACTATAAAGACTACTAGCATGTTCATCATTACTAGGCTCACTAGATTTGTCATGTAAAGCTCATCTTCACCAAGCAAGTCATCCTCATCACTATCAAAGTCAATAAATTCAGGGTGTGATACCTTGGGGCCTTTAGCCATGAAGCATCTTCCAATTCCCTCATTTGGTGAATCAAACAAGTCATAGGAGTTGGAGTTGGAGGACACGAGAGCAAGACCGGCAACACCTTCATCTTGGTTGTATTCGGAGTTGGAGTGATAGCTTCTTTGGAGTGATTGTCGAGTCGGAGCGGAGACCCATTCACCAACATGAGCTTGATGTTTTCTTCTTGTGTAGCTCCTTGATGACTTGTCTTTCCTTTCCGAATCCTTGCTTCTCCGAGAGGATCTTCGTTCATAACGATCATCTCTACTCCTTCTCTCTTTCCGGCGACTCTTCTCTTGAGCTTCTTCTTCTTGGAATTCTTCCTTCTCTTGTGGGGAGTCGAACACTCATTTGAGTAGTGTCGGGTCTTCCACAATTGTAGCAGTTTCGATCACGACTAGAAGATCTCTTTTCATCATATGATCTAGACTTTGAGCTTCTTTCTTTGCTTCTACTCTTGTAGAATTTGTTGAAGTTCTTCACCATTAGGCTTATCTCTTCATTGGAAACTAGCTTGTCACTTGAGGTTGTGGGAGCTTCAAGCTGTAGCTTTGTAAGCACCACTTGACTTGTTGTGAAGCTCTTCCTTATCTTTAAGTGTCATCTCATGAGCAACAATTCTTCCAATGACTTGGTAGGCTTGAGATTCTTGTAGTTTGGCATCATTTGGATCAAAGTGCACACGGTGTCATACTTTCCATCCAAAGCTCGAGAATCTTCTTGATGATGAATCGATCGGTCATTTCTTCGCTTCCTAAGCCGGCAATCTCATTGGTGATGAGAGCAAGCCTAGAGTACATTTCAGCGACTCCTTCACCTTCCTTCATCTTGAACTTGTCAAGTTGACCTTGAAGAACATCTAGCTTTGATTCCTTCACGGACTCGGTACCTTCGTGCATTTCGACCAAAGTATCCCAAATCTCTTTTGCATTCTCAAGGCGGCTGATCTTGTTGAACTCCTCGGGACACAAAGCATTGAAGAGAATGTCACAAGCTTGAGCATTGTTACGTAACATCCTCAACTCATCCATTGTAGCTTCACGATCCGAAACTTTTCCTTCCTCGAAGAACTCACCTTGCAAGCCAACACAAATAATGCCCCATGCGGCGGGGTTATGTCCAAGAATATGCATTTTCATTTTATGCTTCCAACTAGCAAAATTTGAACCATCAAAGTAAGGACCTCTCTGAAAATTACCCTCACTAGGCGCCATACTCTCCTAGGTTGTGAAACCAAGCTTATGGAGTCAATGCAATGAAACCAATCCAATGGAGACCAAAGCTCGATACCACTTGTAGGATCGGAAGTATGTCTAGAGGGGGTGATTAGACTACTTGACAATTTAAAAGTTTAGCCTTTTGATTAGGACAAGTTTTTAGCAAGTTCACAATGATGACCAAGTCAAGTATCACCCTACACATGCAATTCTAGAGTGATGGCAGCGGAAAGTAAATTGCACATGTAGTAAAGAGAGGTGGAGAAGAGCAAGCGCAATTTGGAACACGGAGATTTTTCTCGTGGTTCCGATAGGTGGTGCTATCGTCAATCCACGTTGATGGAGACTTCAACCCATGGAGGGTAGCGGCTGCGAGAGTCCACGGAGGCTCCACCCACGAAGGGTCCACGAAGAAGCAACCTTGTCTATGCCATCATGGCCTCGTCCACGGAGGACTAGCCTTACTCGGGGTAGATCTTCACGAAGTAGGCGATCTCCTTGCCCTTACAAACTTCTTGGTTCAACTCCACATCTTGACGGAGGCTCCCCAGCGACACCTAACCAATCTAGGAGGCACCACCCTCCAAAAGGTAATAGATGGTGTTGGTGATGATGAACTCCTTGCTCTTGTGCTTCAAATGATAATCTCCCCAACACTCAACTCTCCTCACTTGATATGGCTGTGGTGGAAGAAAGGATTGAGTGGAAAGCAACTTGGGAAGGCTAGAAATCAAGTTTCATATGGTGGGAGTGGAGCAACTTGATCTCAACACAAGGGTAGGTAGTTTTCTTCTCGAAATGTAAGGTAGGAGTGGTAGTTCTTTCGATGGCTCTCTCCACGAATGAAGAGGAGGTGGAGGGTATTTATAGCCTCCACACAAAATCCAACCGTTACACACATTTGACCAATCTCGGTCGGACCGAAGTTGACAACTCGGTGAGACCGAAAGTTCAAATCTTGTGAGCGTTGGGATTTTCGGTGGGACGAAAATACAATCTCGGTTAGTCCGATTCTTCCAAAGACTAGGGTTTGCCATTCCGGTGGGACCGACTTTATCATCTCGGTGACACCGATTTGAGTCTGAAGGTTCTGAAGCTTGGCAACACTAGTTTGGTGAGACCGAGTTTGGAATCGGAAAATCCGAGATTTCTAGGGTTTGGCTATATGGTGAGGTGGTTCATCTCGGTGTGGTGAGTTTATGGAATCGGTGGGACCGAGATTACTTATGAGTATATGTTGGAATGAAAGATTGCGATAGTTTGGGAGATAAATCACTAAGCACTTTTGAGCAACGGATCATCATCATAACCTCATCCCTTTTAATAGTATTGGCTTTCCTATGGACTCAATGTGATCTTGGATCACTAAACCAAAAATGGAGTCTTGAGCATTTGCCAATGTTTTCCTTAGCATTTTGAGGGGTCCACATCATCAGTCATTGCCATACCCATATCACTGAACTTTCTGAAATATTCTCAAGAAACAATTAGTTCAATGATATATATGTTCTTATTAATTACCAAAACCACCCGGGGATTAGTTGCACTTTCAGGAACACCTCTTCTTGGAATGCACCTTTAGCCTTCAATGCTGGGACAAACTTTAGATCATGGGGCATGCAGCGCCTACACGTCTAGAATGGGTGGAACGAGCTAAAGACTCTTGGAATAGACCCTTTGTTCATGGAAATCTTTATGCTTGCTGCATGGAGCATCTGGAAGGAACGCAATAATAAACACTTCAGTGGAGTGCTCCCATCTCAAGCCTCCTGGCTTGCTAGACTAAAAGAAGATCTTTTCCTACTGACTTATAGAGTAGGAGATAAGCATAAACCCTTTCTCTCATCCTTCCTTAACTCCCTATAAAAGTCCAACACCCCCCCCACCCTCATTCCCAAAGGGGATGATTGTGTAAATGACCTCATGTAACATACTCTGCATTCTTTTATTAAATTTGCAGTAGGAGCCTCTCCTCCTGTTTCAGGTGTCAAAAAACGATCTCGTGGTAGATCAACTCTTGTAATACTCATATCATCAAGATCAATCAAGCCGGAAGTAGGGTATTACCTCCATAGAGAGGGCCCGAACCTGGGTAAACATTGTGTCCCCCGCCTCCTGTTACCATTAGCCTTAGACGCACAATTTGGGACCCCCTACCCGAGATCTTCCGATTTTGACACCGACATTGGTGCTTTCATTGAGAGTTCCACTGTGTCATCATCATAAGGCTTGATGGCTCCTTCAATCATCCACAACGATGTGGTCCAGGGAGAGGTTTTTCTCCCCGGACAGATCTTCGTATTCGGTGGCTTCGCACTGCGGGCCAACTCGCTTGGTCATCTAGAGCAGATCGATAGCTACGCCCCCGGCCATCAGGTCCGGTTTGGAAGCCTCAATTCTGCTGCCGACATCCACGGAGACTTGATCTTCGATGGATTCGAGCCCATGACAGGTGCGCCCCACAGTCGCAACGAGCATGACCTAGATCTATCGTCAGACGATGTTCAAGAGATCACACCTGCAGCTGCCCTGGCTTTAGATCCAGTACACATCGTGCCATCCGAGGACGGGAGGATGGACCCCACCACGGAGGCTGCACACTTAACAGCGATAGAGCCGAACACAGATTCCACTTCCAATGAGGTCTTTGTCATTGGACCCTCGGACTCGTTTCCGGCCATAGGCTCCGAACCGCGTACATCCGTGCCCATCGGATCTGACTAGGCACCGATCATGGAGTTTAGCTCCGCGGACATCTTTCAGCACTCGCCCTTGGGCGATGTGCTAAATTCATTAAAATCTCTCTCCCTGTCAGGAGACTCTTGGCCAAACTATGTCCGGTTCGAGCGGGAAGCGGACGATGAGGGAATTCGTTACCCACCCACGACCCACCTAATAGTCACTGTCGATGACTTAACCGACATGCTTGATTTCGACTCCAAAGACATCGACGATATGAACGACGATGCCGGAGAAGAGCAGGAACCACCGCCCATAGGGCGCTGGACAACCACCTCATCATATGACATATACATGGTGGATACTCCCAAAGAAAATAATGGCGAGGACCAAAAGGATGCAACGGAGGATAATCCTCTTGAGAAGCAACCATAGCGCCAACATCAGCGGCGCCGCTCTAAATCCCGCCACAGCAAAAACAGTGATAATGACACAAGAAAGAATAACACCCCGGACGATGCCGGAGATAATGATAACCCCGTGGACCCAGCGATGGAGCAGGCCGAGCAAGGGGACGACGAACACAGTCCGTGGCCGCCGCTCGATCACAGTGATGCCGAAGACAAAACCTATAAACCTGACTCCGGAGAGGAGAACAGTCCAGACAATGACGCACACATCATCCCGGAAAAGCATTTGGAACAAGAGCACCTCTACAAAAGGCTTATTGCCACCGCGAGGAGCTTGAAGAAGCAGAAGCAACGGCTTAAAGCCGCCCAGGATACGCTCAACCAAAGATGGAACAAAGTGCTCGACACTGACGAAATATACGGCGGTGATCACCGCACAAAGAGCTACCCAAAACGCAAGTTGCTGCCTGAATTCGATGACGAGGCTATTGTGCCCATTCCACTGAAGAACAATACGGACGATCTGCCGGACCGACCACCCCGTGGCCGAGACAGGGCGGCTAATGACGCCGCACACAAGTCAGCACATGATCTATGTGAGAACCTAGACAAAAAAGCTGGTATGGCCAGGTCCATCTATGAATCTAGGAAGCGTGCTCCTACGCAGGATCGCGGCCACCAAACCGAGTATACTGATCGACTTCCATCTTGGAATCAACACCGAACGCTACAGCCGATGGACGCACGCCACAGCACATCCAAATACAGGGGTGCCATCCACCCCCTGTGCTTCACCGATGAGGTGCTGGATCATGAATTTCTAGAGGGGTTCAAACCCGTAAACATCGAGGCATACGATGGAACGACAAACCCTGCAGTCTGGATTGAGGACTTTATTCTTCACATTCATATGGCTCGCGGAGACGATCTCCACGCCATCAAACACCTGCCCCTCAAGTTGAAAGGACCAGCACGGCACTGGTTGAAAAGCCTCCCTGAAGATTCAATTGAAAGTTGGGAGTAACTCGAGGACGCTTTCAGGGCTAATTTTCAAGGGACCTATGTCCGGCCTCCGGATGCAGACGATTTAAGTCACATAATCCAACAACCCGAAGAGTTAGCCCGTAAGATTTGGAACAGATTTCTCACCAAGAAGAACCAAATCATCGACTATTCGGATGCTGAAGCCCTAGCAACTTTCAAACACAGTGTCCGGGACGAATGGCTTGCAAGACACCTCGGCCAGGAAAAGCCGAGGACAATGGCAGCCCTAACAACCCTTATGACCCGCTTTTGCGCGGGTGAGGGCAGTTGGTTGGCCTGGAGCGGCACCAGCGACCCAGGCACATCCGAAACCAGGGATGGCAATGGGAAGCCGCGACGCAGTAAAAACAAGCGTCGAAATAATGAAGACAGCCCAGACAACACAACTGTAAACGCCGGATTCAGGGGCTCTCGACCCGGTCAACGGAAAAAGCCATTTAAAGGTAGCAGAGATGGACCATCCAGCCTAAATAAAATTCTGGACAGACCCTGTCAGATTCATGGCACCCCTGAGAAACCCGCAAATCACACCAACAGAGAATGTTGGGTCTTCAAGCAGGTCGGCAAGCTAAACGCCGAACACAAGGGGAGGGATCCGCCAAGTGAAGATGAGGACGAACCTCGCCAGCCGAACACTAGGGGACAGAAATTTTTTCCACCGGAGGTCAAAACAGTGAACACGGTCTACGTCACCCACATACCAAAGAGGAAGCGCAAACGCGCACTCCGAGACGTATACGCCGTAGAGCCCGTCGCCCCCATATTCAACCCATGGTCGGCCTGCCCGATCACTTTCGATCGCAGGGATCATCCGACTAGTATTCGGCATGGAGGTTTGGCTGCCTTGGTACTCGACCAAAAAATTGACGGATACCATCTCACCCGAGTCCTCATGAACGGCGACAGTAGTCTTAATCTAATATATCAGGACACTATCCGCAAGATGGGGATAGACCCGTCAAGAATCAGCCAAAGCAGTACTACCTTTAAAGGAGTAATACCAAGCGTAGAGGCCCGATGTACGGGCTCTTTAACATTAGAGGTTGTATTGGGTTCTCCCGAAAACTTTCGAAGTGAAGAACTAATCTTCGACATCGCTCAGTTCCGAAGCGGCTACCATGCACTACTCGGAAGAACTGCCTTCGCTCATTTCAATGTAGTACCACATTACGCTTATCTCAAACTGAAGATGTCTGGTCCATGCGGCGTCATCACTATCAGCGGTAACACAGAGCGCTCTCTTCGCGCGGAAGACTACATGGCATCTCTAGCAGCCGAACCACCGAATGGCCTCTCCAACCTGAGTAACTGATCGGTCTTCAAGACCACGGACACGGCTAGACATGTTCGACGTACCACTAGTTGTAGCATCCCAGATAAACCTGAGCTTGATTAATGGCTATGCCCCCCATACGAGATGCTGGGGGCTGCCCGAATGTAAAGGGCCCATAGTTCGGCTTGATCCCATTTACACTCAAAAATTGAATTTTCACGGTTCATTAAGATTAACCAACTGTACGCACGGTCACACTAGAATCTTTCACCTGGGTTTTTCTTCCCTTTTTTCTTCCTTTTTTTCTCTCAACATGTGATTATCGTGCTACACCCTTCAAAGATACGACATAATGGAGACAAAGGCACAGACGTGCAGGAGGGCCCCGTTCAAAGGTTTCTTTTTAGATTAAGACCATGTGTAAACCTTTTTTATTGTCTCTTGTTGTCTCACCCCCTCTTGGCACTTAAAATGACCAAGAGGAATACCGGCGTTACCGGCGAGCTTTTGATTCGCCGTTCTAAAATAGACGTTACAGAAGCAGCAACCAGTGTGTTTTTGAGATCTATGCTCTCACCAGAGGCGCTCTTTCGTCGCGCCGGATTGATGCGCGTACTTTGAAATTCCAGGTTCATCATCGAGGGCGTTACTCAGCCCAGTATATATTGTAAAGTCCGAATACCTTCAGAAGTGTTCGGCGTCGCGAGTTTCGCCTTATATGCATCGGCTCCGAATCATGTCTTTGGTCAATAGTTGGGTTTGCCCGGCTCCCATGTTTTGTTGCCTTACATTCCGCTATATCGGCTAAGGTGGCATATGGAGAAATACTGCGATTGTGCCCTAGTTCATCTGGATGAGCACCTCAGTAGAGAAAGCCGAAAACTGACTTTCATGATAAAGCGAGAGACTGGTCAACCACTCGATGGCTCAGCAGAATCTTCGCGATTCCTCTGCATTAATGAAGGACCGGTTTCCCGGTCACGTATGTAAACGCACCGTATTCGGATAAATGCACACATATCAGGGGCTATATAGTAGTCCCACCGTCAAACTCCTATGGCTAAGTGAAAGTGTTAAAGCTATATAGTATGATTGCCTTGTTCGGCACGCTACCACCTCCTTAACGGACCAAGACATTGGATCAAGTGTGGTGATGCGCTTTGCCGAACACCCCCGCATTATGTGCGAGGGGGCTGAAGCCGATGACTGCAAACTTTCAGGTTATATACATATATACATAAGCGGCCGCACAGGAGGCACTACAATACTTTACGGTCAAGGGCCATCCGCGCACCTTCTATGCACGCCGACCTCTTGACAGCATCGATATGTGGCACATCACGAATAAATCGTTACACCAAGCCAAAATAACTATCCGGACTTGGTTCCTTCGGCCACAGGTGATCTACGACGACCTTCATGGCAAGCCCGGATAACCTATGGAGCTCGGCCCATTTGGACATTTGCTCATTTAATAGCAGCGGACGCCTTGGACTACTGAACTGTGACCAGAACAATTTTTCCACCTCATGATCTTCTCGATCTTTGAAATACTGCGTCGCATCAGCAGCACTCTTTGCCAAATCCAAGTATGCATTTGAAGAACTCCACAATTGATCAAGAGAGGCATACTTCGGATCACCGAATTTAGTTCGCAATAAAAAGGGCTTCCCAGCTGCGATATCACCGGCTAGCCGAAGCTCCTCCCGCGCCGCTCTGATCTCAGAGCGAGTTTCCGTTTCCGTTTGGTTTCCCTTTCGAAAAGCTCATATCGGCTGGCGGCATTTTGTAGCTCAAGAGTCATGTTGGCTATTTTATCCTCAATTCGGCGATGAGCAGCCTGTTCAGCTTTTAATTCATTAGCTGCCTTCACGGCGGCTGCGTTGATTCTCCTGACTTGCTCTTTGGCCTGGGAAAGCTCTGTCCGAAGGGTCTCCATGGCGGCAGCACCATCTGCAGTCAAAGCACATTATAAATCCTAGCATCATGCTCTTATTAACATTTGCTGGCCACCCAAATATACATACCCTATGCCTCGTCAAGCCGCTTGTTCACAAGCATGATGTCTGCATCCGCCACATCAAGTTGCCGCTTCAGTTCGGCAAATTCGGCAGTCCGATCAGCCGCCGGGGCTGCAGCCGCCTGCATGCAAAATTGGCACCATTATTACCATAGACTATGATCCACTGCTCGTCTCGTCTGGACGGCAACCAGAGTCTTAGGGGCTACTACCTATACAAAGTGCACCTTGCGCTTACGGTACAATCAAAAAATGTCACTTTGCGTACCTCAAAGCCTCTTAGCAGGCTCGTAAAAGCCTCATTCAACCCGCTTTTTGCAGATGATATCTTCTTAACCACCGTACCCATTAAAGTACGATGTGCCTCTGAGAGAGCCGCTTGCTGCAGAAGACCCGTCAATGTGTCCGGTTGTATATCGGACAGTTCGGGGCTTTTTCTTTTGGTCTCTCTAGGAGCCGAAAACCCCAAACTTCGGGCGGCCGAAGAGTTACCTTCCGGCCTTTGCGGATCGGGAGAGATCCTCCGGGACGACACCTCAGGATTGTTCGCCTCATGAGGAGGAGAAGTATGAGGAGGCGTTTCGCTCTCCATCATCTCCGGAAGAAGATCCCCCGAGGACGAACATTGTGGAGGGAGGCTATGAGCCGAACTGCAAAACATATGTGTCAGTCGTTATTCTGAGGAAAAGAATGGGGTATGATTATTAAGTACCTTTGTTCACTTACGGCTCGGTTACCGGTTGCCCCCCCACCCTGTGGGCATTGTGCAGCAATGTTGCCCTCCGGAGCAGGGCCCCAGGATGAAGGTTTCTTCCCTCGCTTGGAGACCTCTGCTTCCAAGTCTTTACGGGCGGTCCTTTTCTTCCCGTGGGGAGACGGGACGCTAGATTCTCCTCCCCATTCATCCTCCGACACGGGGGGTATTAATTTCCCCGGTTGGGATGCGTGACGTACCTCTAGCATGAAGTCCACCTTTGGCTTGCCCTTTACTCTCCTTGTCCTCCCCTGATGGCACTTGATAAGGTGCGCGAGCCAGCATCCTGGTTAGCACAGGATCCGGAGAATCTTCGGGAAGAGGGTCCGAACACCTGATCCTCTCCCCCTTTCTTATCCAGTCCTGGCCGAGGGATGGTTTTTGAGGGTAATGTTGCGACAAGTATAATGACAACATGTTCGGTCGTGGAATTACTTACCTAGGTATTTGCACGATTGCAGTGGAGGCCCGCATCCTCTGTGGTGGCCGGACACTTTATTCGTGATCCGAAGAATAACTGATACATTCCTTCGGGCGTCCTACCGAGGAAGTGCTGAATAGTATGCGGTCGTTCTGGGTTGAACTCCCACATACGGAGAGATCGACGTTGACACGGCAAGGCCCGACGAACTAGCATTACTTGAATTACTTTGACAAGACTAATATCCTTCTCGAGGAGATCCCGAATACGGCTTTGCAATATCGGCACGTCATTAACCGAGCCCCAGTCCAGCCCCTTGTTGACCCATGATGCAAGCTGTGGCAGAGGGGCAGAGCGGAAGGCCGGAGCGGCCGCCCACTTCCTCCCTCGCGGCGCGATGACGTAAAACCACTCCCTTTGCCATAGGTCAGAAACTTCCTGGAAAGAACCCTTTGGCCAAAAAGCATCAACGCCCTTGCTTATTATAGAACCTCCACACTCCGCGTGTCGCCCATCGATCATCTTCGGCTTCACGTTGAAGGTTTTGAGCCATAAGCTGAAGTGTGGGGTAATGCGGAGGAAGGCCTCGCACACGACGATGAACGCTGAGATATGAAGGAAGGAATATGGAGCTAGATCATGAAAATCTAGCCCATAGTAGAACATGAGCCCTCTAACGAAGGGATGAAGACCAAAGCCTAGCCCTCGGAGGAAGTGGGAGATGAATGGAACGCTCTCATTGGGTTTGGGAGTAGGGATAACCTGCCATTGAGCAGGAAGCCTGTGAAGGATTTCGGCGGTGAGATACCTAGCCTCCCTAAGCTTCTTGATGTCCTCCTCTGTGATGGAAGAGGCCATCCATCGGCCTTGAAGGTTGGATCCGGACATGGTTGAAGGTCCGGAGCGCTTAGACTAAACCTTGGGTGCTGGAACTCGAGGTGGGAGAAGGGAAGGATCAGGCATGGAAAGAAAAGGACAGGTCTTGACCTCTTTATATGGAGGAAGAATGTCAAGCATCCTCCGCGCGGCCGTTTTGAACTTGCCTAAACCAAGGAGTCGTACTAATGGAGCAGTTGGGTTACCCACACCCGTATTGATGAGAATCCCGTGATAAGGGGGACACGATCTCTGCTTAGACAAGACGTGCCAATAAAACTGCCTCGTAAGACGTGTATTGCCAGGTAGGGAAAAACGGTTTGAATAATAACCGGGCCGCGGCGTGATGTCATGCTATGGAAAGGTTGTCAGCAGATTAGATTCGTGGAATATTGTGCTCTCTACGGCGTATGTGGAATTTGTTTTGCAGAGCCGGACACGATTCTTGTGTTCAAGATCTTCTTTGGAGTATTCGGAGAAGGAACCCGCCTTGCAATGCCGAAGACAATTTGCACGCCGGACTCATCGTCATTGAAGCCTGGTTCAGGGGCTACTGAGGGAGTCTGGGATTAGGGGGTCCTCGGACAGTCGAAATATATGCTTATGTCGGACTGTTGGACTATGAAGATACAAGACTGAAGACTTCGTCCCGTGTCCAGGTGGGACTCTCCTTTGCATGGAAGGCAAGCTTGGCAATTCAGATATGTAGATTTCCTTCTCTGTAACCGACTTTGTGTAACCCTAGCCCCCTCCGGTGTCTATGTAAACCGGAGGGTTTAGTCCGTAGGACGACAACAATCATAATCATAGGTTAGCTTCTAGGGTTAGCCTCTACGATATCGTGGTAGATCAACTCTTGTAATACTCATATCATCAAGATCAATCAAGCAGGAAGTAGGTTACACCTCCATAGAGAAGGCCCGAACCTGGGTAAACATTGTGTCCCCCACCTCCTATTACCGTTAGCCTTAGACGCACAGTTCGGGACCCCCTACCCGAGATCTGCTGGTTTTGTCACCGACAACAGGCATTTACAAAGCCTCAAAGGGCATCAGACTCTATGGGATGTGCTCAAAAAGCAGATATTGAACAAAAACCCTAGGAAAGAGGGTATTGCTTTGAGAGGAAACTCAATGCTGGTGGGACCTATTAGAAACATGTCCAGTATCCCAAAACCTAATGGGTTGCTGCTAAGACCTCCTGTAGATCCACACACTTTATCTGGCTTTACTTGTGATTCTTCCTATTCCTCTGATGAGTCATTTGACTCCAACTATAAATTGTTCAAGAATCAGAATGGTGAAGTATTTACTTGATATGTTGGAACTAACTGCAGGAACGGTCCCCCAGATCAAATCTTCGGGTGAATGTCATCATGACACCACCTATGAAGAATAGGAACACCAGATCAAATTCTTCATATGGACCAAATTCTTCACATGGATCGAAATTCTCACATGAACATTATCGTGCTAACACTTCTGTTTCGCAAAGAAAGTCAAAAGGCCATGAATATGTGCATTATTCTTCAAACCATTATGCTCATAAGTCCTCGAAGAATTTCTCTGCTTATTCATATGCTTATCCTAACCACTCTTCTATGAAACAAAGTGCACTGGCTTCAATGCCATCTTTTTCTTATGGAGCTCGCAGAATGATGAATTCTTTGCCACCCCTCCAGATGTGGGTGGTGAAGAAAAAGAACTAATCTCTTATGCAGGGTCAGGTCTCCAGACGAACTTGATCGTCTGAAGAATTTGCTGGATACCTGAATGTGCTTGAGTGGACGCAAGCTAATCATGAATAAATGAATTACTCATTTCTCACATCCTCATATTACTGTATCTATTAGTGTTGATGAAATAGATATCATATTCTTCACTGATGAAGTATATGTGTTCGTAAGTTGCACTAATTCATCTGCAGTATGAACAACCTAAAGCTACTGAGTGGGTCCTCGACAGTGGATGTACAAACCACATGACCGGTGATAGGAACTTGTTGATGGACACTGATTTGTCACCATCTCATCTGAAGCATATCACCTACGCTGACAAAGGAAAAAGCAAGGTATTGGGTCTAGGTAAGGTTGCGATCTCAAAGGATAGACACATGGACAAAGTCATGCTTGTCGAGTCCTTAGGATTCAACCTCATGTCTATCTCAATGCTTTGTGATCTTGATATGGTTATCGTCTTTGGCAAATATCGTTGCATTGTGCTGATGGAATCTGACAATTCCAAAGTCTTCGAAGGCTTTAGGAAAGGAGACTTGCATATTGTTGATTTCTCTGCAGGACCACAGCCTGCCACATGTCTACTTGCAAAAGCTTCAGAATGCTGGCTATGGCATCGACGACTTGGTCATGCTAGGATGAGGAACTTGCATACACTCGTGAAGAAGAAGCATGCCATTGGCATCGAGGGTGTCAAATTCCTCAAAGGTCATCTTTGTGGGGCTTGTGAGGCTAGAAAGATCACCAGAGCCAAGAATCCCTCAAAGACTATCATGACCACTTCTCGTCCCTTTGAATTACTTCATATGGATCTCTTTGGCCCTACTCATTATGCCACGTTCTCTAGTTCTACATCATTATATGGCTTTGTCATAGTTGATGACTATTATTGTTACACATGGGTGCATATCATCATTTACAAAAATGAAGTGCAGGAAGTCTTCAGACGATTTTCCTCAAGAGCTTCTACTAACTTCGGTGTGAAGATCAAGCATATCAGGAGTGATAATGGAACTAAGTTCAAGAACACTGGTCTCGATGAATATCTTGATATACTTGGTATTACTCACGAGTTATCTGCTCCTTATACTCCTCACGAAAATGGCATCGTGGAGCGCAAGAACAGAACTCTTGTTGAGAAGGCTCGCACTATGCTTGATGAATACAAGACACCTCAGCGATTTTGGCCTGAAGCCATTGATACTGCGTGCCACATCATCAACATGGTATATCTTCACAATTTTTTCAAAAAGACCGCATATGAACTACTCACTGACAAGAAACCCAATGTAAGTTATTTCAAAGTCTTCGGTGCTAAATGCTGGATTAGAGATCCTCACCATCACTCTAAATTTGCACCGAAAGCACATGAGGGTTTTATGCTTGGTTACGGAAAGGACTCGCACACCTACAGGGTCTTTGAGGGAGTCCTGGACTAGGGGGTGTCCAGATAGCCGGACTATCATCATCGGCCGGACTCCAAGACTATGAAGATACAGGATTGAAGACTTCGTCCCGTGTCCGGATGGGACTTTCCTTGGCGTGGAAGGCAAGCTTGGCAATACAGATATGTAGATCTCCTACCATTGTAACTGACTCTGTATAACCCTATCCCTCTCCGGTGTCTATATAAACTGGAGGGTTTTAGTCCGTAGGACGAACAACCATTACAACAATCGTACCATAGGCTAGCTTCTAGGGTTTAGCCTCCTTGATCTCGTAGTAGATCCACTCTTGTACTACCCATATCATCAATATTAATCAAGCAGGAGTAGGGTTTTACCTCCATCGAGAGGGCTGAACACAGGTAAAAACATCGTGTCCCTTGTCTCCTGTTACCATCCGCCTAGACGCACAGTTCGGGACCCCTATCCGAGATCCGCCGGTTTTGACACCGACATTGGTGCTTTCATTGAGAGTTCCTATGTGTCGTCACCGATAGGCTTGATGGCTCCTCAATCATCAACAAACCGCAGTCGGTGAGACTTTTCTCCCGGACAGATCTTCATGTTGGCGGCTTTGCATTGCGGGCAATTAAGCAGCCATCGGAGCAGATCGAAGCTTCGCCCTGGCGTCAGTCAGATTTGGAAACCTAAACTTCACGGCCGACATCGCGGAGACTTGATCTTGATAGATTCGAGCCACGGCGAGCGCGCCGCCTTTATCACGATGGGCACGATTTAGCTCTGCCGCCGGACAGTGCCCTGGAGGCCGCACATGAGTCCGCTCCGGCCCCTAGTTCGGAGCCGACCGCACAGATCGTGGACAGGTGGCTGGACACCGCCTCGGAATCTGCAATCTCTATGGCGATGGAGCCGAATACTGACCTTGTCCCTCATAAGGCTCGTGACTCTGAGGTGTCGGACTCCTCGCCGGACTCCGAACCTCCTGCGCCCCTACCAGTCAATCCGATTGGGCGCCGATCATGGAGTTCACCGCCGCGGACATCTTTCAGCACTCACCCTTTGGTGACATCCTGAAATCGCTAAAACATCTCTCGTTATCAGGAGAGCCCTGGCCGGATTGCGGTCAGGACGGTTGGGATGCGCATGACGAAGAAATTCAAAACCCACCCACCACCCACTTTGTAGCCACTGTCGACGATCTAACCGACATGCTAGACTACGACTCTGAAGACATCGATGGTATGGACGACGATGCCGGAGACGACCAAGAACCAGCGCCTACGGGGCACTGGAAGACCACCTCGTCATACGATATATACATGGTGGACATCCCAAAGGATGGAAACAGCGAAGAAGCAGCAGAGGCAGATTCCTCTAAGAAACAGCCCAAGCGCCGACGTCAGCGGCGCCGCTCTAAATCTCGCCACAGCAAGAATGGAGATTCCGGCACCGGAGATAATAATACCCCAGAGAGTGCCGAAGACAGCCCCCTCCAGCAAGATTCAGCGCAGGAGGACGCAGAAGCCAGCCCTCATGAGAGAGCGCCAGACGAAGAGGTCGAGGATGATAATTACATACCTCCCTCCGGAGACGAGGCAAGCCTCAACGACAACGAATTCGTCATGCCCGAGGATCCCGTCAAACAAGAGCATTTTAAACGCAGGCTTATGGCCACGGCAAATAGCCTAAAGAAAAAGCAGCAACAGCTCAAAGCTGATCAAGACCTGCTGGCCGACAGATGGACCGAAGTCCTCGCGGCCGAAGAGCATGAACTCGAACGCCCCTCCAAAAGCTACCCAAAACTCAAGTTGCTCCCCCAATTAGAGGTGGAGGAGTATAAACCCTCATCACCAGCGCACAATACGGCAGACCGACCACCTCGTGGCCGCGACAGAGAGGCCTCTAGGCCCTCCATCAGGACCGTACCCCGGCATCGCTCGAAATGTACGAAGCCACAGGGGAATGCGCCGGACTTGTGAAACATATTGGAGGACAAGGCAAGACAATCAAGAATGATCTACGGATCACGTCGGTGCCCCACGATGCGAGATGACTACCGTCGCGCCGGATACAGCAACTCCGGCCGGGCCGAACACAGTAGACAAAGCTCTCTTGAGCTACGTCGCGATATTGCCCAGTATAGAGGCACCGCACACCCACTATGCTTCACAGATGAAGTAATGGATCATCAAATCCCTGAAGGGTTTAAACCCATCAACATTGAATCCTACGATGGCACAACAGACCCCTCGGTTTGGATCGAAGACTATCTCCTTCACATCCATATGGCCCGCGGTGACGATCTCCACGCCATCAAATATCTCCCACTCAAGCTTAAAGGACCAGCTCGGCATTGGCTTAACAGCTTGCCAGCAGAGTCAATTGGGTGATGGGAGGACCTGGAAGCCGCATTCCTTGACAACTTCCAGGGCACATACGTGCGACCACCAGACGCCGATGACCTAAGCCACATAATTCAGCAGCAGACGAATCGGCGGACAGTTACGGACACGGTTCCTAACAAAGAAAAATCAAATCGTCATTGTTCGGATCAGAGGCCCTCACAGCCTTCAAACATAACATCATGACGAGTGGCTGGCCCGGCACCTAGGACAGGAAAAGCGAAATCCATGGCAGCCCTCACATCACTCATGACCCGCTTACGTGCGGGGAGGACAGTAGCTAGCCCACGGTAACAACCTCGGCAAAAATGTTGGCAGTCCGGATACTAAGGACCGCAATGGCAGGTCCCGTCGAAACAAAAACAAACGCCACGTTAACGGCGATAACACTGAGGATACGGCAGTCAACGCCGGATTCAGAGGCTCTAAACCCAGTCAGCGGAAGAATCCATTCAAAAGAACCACTCCTTGTCCGTCCAATTTGGGCCGAATACTCGACCACTCCTGCCAGATACATGGCACCCCTGAAAAGCCAGCTAATCACACCAACAGGTATTGTTGGGTATTCAAGCAGGCAGGCAAGTTAATTGCCAAAAACAACGACAAGGGGCTGTATAGCGATGACGAGGAAGAGACCCGACAGTCGAATAGTAGAGGACAGAAGGGTTTCCCCCACAAGTGCGGACGGTAAACATGATATACGCAACCCATATACCCAAGAGGGAGCGGAAGCGTGCACTTAGGGATGTATCTGCGATGGAGCCAGTCACCCCGAAGTTCAATCCATGGTCCTCTTGCCCGATCACTTTTGATCAAAGGGACCACCCTACCAGTATCCGCCATGGCGGATTCGCCGCATTGGTTTTAGACCCAATCATCGATGGATTTCACCTCACGAGTCACGATAGAGCGGCGGCGTGCTGAACCTGCTTTATCGGGACACGGTCGCAAGATGGGCATAGACCCTCAAGGATTAAACCTACAAAGGCGACCTTCAAAGGCGTCATACCAGTGTAGAGGCCAATTATGCAGGCTCGGTTACTGGAAGTGGTCTTCGGATCCCGGATAACTTCGGCGAGGAGTTAATCTTCGATATAGTCCCGTTCATGGCGGCTATCATGCTCTGCTCGGACGGACCGCATTTGCAAAGTTCAACGCGATGCCGCATTATGCATACCTCAAGCTCAAGATGCCAGGCCCTCGAGGAGTCATCACGTTCAATGGAAACACTGAACACTCCCTCCGGACGGAGGAACACCTCATGCTCTCGCGCGAAATCTGAGCAGCCTCTTAAGGCAATTTTCGAGTCCGGCCGTTAAGCGACCGGACACGGCCAAACGCGCCCGGAGTAACGTACAACAAGACCGCCTGGCCCATTCCGAGCACGCGTAGCAATGCGGCCCCAACCCCAGCCCTTGCATGATTGCAAGACTAGTCCTTCACGTACATCATTACGCTCTGGAGATACCATGGGCATAGGGGGAGGGGCACGACCACGACAGGCCCAGAGTGCGGCTCAACCACACCAGGGGCTCCCAAGTGTGTCGCTCTTTTTCTTTTTTTCTTTTTTCTTATCCATAGGACTCCGTTCACTAGAGGCCTTGTCCGGCAGTAGACCTGCCGAACTCACGATACAACAACCAGGGAAGGAGAAAGGCTACGACGAAAACTAAGGTGGTCTCCATTACAAGCATTAAATCTGTTTAATACAACATTTCGCAGCCTACCCCTGGAGGGGGACGTGTTTAAATAGTCCAATCCCTTGCTTACCGCACTATTTGTATCGCTCTGCCTTCATAGCAGTCTTTCTGAACAATGCATCGCTTTTTGCTTATAGCTGCATTATATATATATATATATATATATATATATATATATATATATATATATGTTCATTTACGACATTACGCATCCGTACACTTTAGTGCGGCCGAATACCTGGGGCTTATGTTCCCGCATTATGGTGTGATAAGTCCGAACACTTTCCCAAGTGCGGCACCCCGAACTTATAGCATTATATGCATCGGCTCCGAATCATGTCTTGGGTCAATAGTTGGGTTTGCCCAGCTCCCATGTTTTGGTACCTTACGTTCCGTTTTATCGGCTAAGGTAGCACTGGGAGAACCATTGCGATTGCGCCCCGGTTGAGCTGGGCGAGCGCCTCAGTGGAGAAAGCTAAAACTGACGGTCATGATAAGGCAGTTGTGCGTGCGCCATCATGTCATGATCTACCACTACTACATGGCCACAGAGCATTGCGTCCGTTTCGCCAGGTTTGTCAACAGCACCGACTACAAGTTTGCTACGGTGGAAACCACCGACGATGTAAAAGCGCTCAGGGTTACGGGCTTGGCCTGCAAGAACCTTGTTGAAATCCATGAGCACTACAAGTTCTGGGGCAGCACGAAGGACTCCCTGGTTGAACTCGCCTCGGCCATCATCGACTCCTAATATGAAAAGATGAAGCAGGATGCCTAGAGAACAAGTCTCGTATCCTGGCACAGGGCCTGGATGCGGCAACTGGATGAACCTCACCTCAGGTTCACGGCCAAGAGCGTGTACACATGCTACGAGATGTACAGGCGAATCGTTGACATGAGGAAGTGCCTCGTTACCCAAATCGACGAGCCCGGATCGAGCCACAAGCAGAGCAAGCATCACAAGCAGTAGATGATGATCAGATGATCGTTTATGCTAGTTAATTATGCATGTAATGTATAGTTTACTTTGGTGTGTGGAAATGTCATGTGTGTAGTAGCCAGCTATGTAATTATGCATGTAATAGTTTACTTTGGTGTGTGCAAATGGCATGGTTGTAGTAGCCACCTATGTAAGTGGATGTTTAATTTGGTTATGCAACCATGTCCTTATAAGTGTGTATATATATATGTTGTTATTCTGTATGCAATCCCATCGCACAACACACACGTCTTATTAGCAGCAATCATATGTGTTATTATCGGTCTTCGCACACATTTCCGATTATAGACCCATTTGCCGCGTATCACACACATCTTGTTATATTGAACCATTTATGTTCTCTTGTCTCAACACAAACAGTTCATCCGAGTGAACCGCATGCCGTATATCGCACATACCTTGATCTGGATGACTGTTTCTTTTTGTTGCCTAATCACAAACAATTCATCCTAGTGAACCGTGTGTTGTTTATCGCACACACACCTTCATCTGGCTGCCCGTTTCTTTTGTTGTTCCTCATTGCAAACAGTTAATTGCATTGAACCGTATGCCCTGCATCACACATGGAACTAAAATTTGAACTGCGTTTGATGCATCCTTCATCGCAAATGTTTTGCACCTTTTTTGACGGGTTTTTACACCACCGTTTGCGATTAATGCATCGCACACAGTTTTGTCAAAGGGTCTCTGATCGTAGTGTCGCGTTAGCAGCATCCTGCAGTAGAGTAAATACATGAGAAACAAATACAATTGCTATATTTCCAAGTTGTTAGGCATGCTTGGTTTGGTTAACTGTCTCATCTCCTATTATGAGTATGTTATATTGTGCAATGTGGTGCTCAGTTAAGGTTTGGTTCATTTGCTGTGATGTTTAGTTAACTGCCCGGTTCAATTCTGCAATGCGATGTCCAATTGTCGTGGGTAGAATTTTGTATTGTTGTGCACATGAGAAATAAATCGAATTTGTCTGCACTTAATACATGAGAAACATATACAAGTGCTATATTTCCTAGTTCGTAATTATGCTTGGTTTGGATAAATGGGTTTTCCATGTGGCTTGAATTAATCTGATGAATCTGCAATGTGCTTATTTTTCATCAACATATTTTACTAATAGCATGCGAACCCTCACTTAACCAGATGGCTAACTACCTTATATGCGTTGCAGGCAAAAAATGGGAGGCACTGAGGTTTACAATCGAGGTTAGCACATGCATAGTCCGTTGTCTAATAGCACATTATTGTGCAATTGCAGGAACCATTCTACTATTTAGGTTTTTAACAATTTGGTCTTGCACATGTAGGTCCTGCTGTCAAAGGTTTTGACCCACTGTTCGACCCTTTTTGCATATGGGGAAATGAGTTGTCCATGAATATTATTCAAGTGAAGAAACTCAAAAAGATTGTTAGGATAAAGGATTTAGCGACAAAAAATGACAAGATCTTTATACCTTGCCTTTTTTATTCCTTTGCCCCATTTCCAATATAGAGAAGATATTTATGCACATCCTTGTTTTCAGGCCTTTCCAAAGTAGTTCACTGATGATTACCTCTCAAACCACCTCTATTGTCAGGAGGCGAGGAAGGTTTTAATACAACACCCATGGTTCAATATTGAAGTTTTCTTGAAGAGGGCGAAGGATGGACGATGAATCATCTACAGGCACTGGCCTAAAGTTGCAAAGACCTTCAACATCAATGAAGGCTCAATTTTGCCTTCTGCTTCAGCAGTTTTTCAGATGAGATGCATCTGTCTATGTACCATCTATTATGCTAATTTAGAAAGGTTCTAGATGTTGCATGTGAAACTTGGTGCTGGTGCAGTTGTGTGATGGGCTAGCTGAGTGCTAAAGCTATATGATGTTGTACTCTGATGTATTTCAATTATGAAATCCTGCTTCCTTAATATGGAAATGAAATATATTGTGTGCTTAATATGAAATGTCAATTAGATTAATAAACGGATTATTAATAATAGGGCAATTATCCTGCTAATGGCCAATTAGCCTGCTAATTGGGTTTTTCTATTGCAAACGGTTATTGAGAAAACACCGTGGGCGATGCCTCAGGCAACGCACATAGTTTCTATGAATAAACTGTGTTGGATCAATGAACAATCACACACGACATCCTCTTGAAAACTATTTGCGTTAGGCCACCTTGCACAAACGTTTACTACCTAAAAATTGTCTGTGATGGACATCCTTTGCCACACAGTTTCTTCTATGCACCATGTGTGATGCATTCAATAATGCAGACGATAAAATTGTTAATATCGTGTGCAATGGAAATGTGTGGGGACCCCGACTCATAAGTCGTGATCACCGAATGCACGTGCACAGTGATCCCAGAGATCAATGCTCACTGAACACACAGAAGCTGAATAACAAGAGTCTTACATCCATACATACCGTATTACACAAGTAGGACCATTATGGTCGAGTCTTGAGTATAACATCGCAGCAGAAATCTTCGTCGATAACTTGGACCCATGCCATCTGCCTTAACCCTCGGGCATTACATTTGGGAAGCGTCCTAGCTTCGCATGTTAAATCGTCAAGTATTCATCATCATATCCTGTTCTTTCATGCACGGCCAATAAAATAACCGGTGGCAAGCCAATGAGTACTTTGAATGTACTACTTAAGCAACCCAAGAGTGATAACAAAATAATTATGCAAAGCTCTCTTTGTAATTGGCATTGTTGCGGAAAGCTAGTTTTTCTCATGTAAGTATGCTCAACATTTATCAAGGGCGAGGAATGCGTCGCAACAAGCATCGAGGAGTTCTGAGACATCAACATCGAGAAAGAGTTATGAACAACTCATGCTCAAGCTCATCGTGACTTCCTCACGAGTCACATCATCAATATCACCAAACGGTGTTGTTTGTCAGAAACATATGGACATAGTCTAAGCAGCACCGCCCAACTGTCCTTGACCGTGGACACAGCTATTCGAATAGTTTTACACTCTGCAGAGGTTGCACACTGTACCCACAAGATCCGGGGAACTTCCGTGTCATCCACGACCTGCGATACCTCAAGTACCCGGGGTAAGCACCCGATCACTATCTTTCCCTAGACGACACTAACATGGAGTCCACTCGATTGGTAGTAACCCCCGTGCCTAACATTTCACATCATAAAGTTGTGGAGCCTCGCTCCCATATTCATCACATACCACAAGCACGGGGTACCAACGGTGTGTTCGGTGCCCTGTGAAAACAGTCATGGCCGCCCTACCTGGCACGACCCCGTCCCAAGAGAGCGCACCAACAACTCTCCGTCACTAATGTCACGGGCTCCAAGCTAATGTCGGTCTAGGTAATCAATAATGCCCTTTCCCATATAAGGGTAGAGTGGTTGCGCATGTAAGGTTGGGACGATCGACAAATCTTAAATCTAATCCATCTCTGTAAACAACACTTTCATCAAGCCTCGATTACACTACCTCTCCCCAAGTAGTGACCTAGTTCATCATCATCTCCCAGGGGCATTAGTGGCACCCACTGGGCTATTTGCAAGTATGTCAAACCACACTTGGTTTCTTTCCATGCATAACCCCGACCCATTTTGCTCAGCCAACAACTATAGCATATTTCTACAACCCACCAACACAACTCTAAACAAGGATAGAGTCATGATCAATGCAAGTATCAACGAGGTATGCAATGAAGGCAAACCTAGCAAGGTTGCCATTCAAGGTATCATGCATTCAAAAATCACGGAAAGAAATGTTACTATGATAAAAAGGGTTCATCATGGTCAAAGGGCTGCTTGCCTATTTTAACAAAGTCTTCAAGGTCTTCAAATATCTCTGGTCCAACTCCGAGCATTTCGTCTACTTCGTCAACTATCGTCGAAAGCAACCATAATAAGGAACACAACAAGGCAGGAAATAAAAGTGCTCTAAAAATATGAGTTGGACTTTTCTGGGATACCTCTGGTCATATGAGGGATGACCAAAGTGGTTTCATTAGGATTTGATCAATGGACATCTCTGAACATTTCAATATGATGGAATCAAAAGGTTTATGGAATTGCAAGAAGTGTACAGAAATATATTTTTGGAAAATGGGCAAAGATACCCATTTAACAAAGGATGATTTTAGAAGCATTTAGGATTTGGTTTCACTGGATTTGGAGTTCAAATAAATATTATATGGATTTGCAAAGTTGACAAACATGAAGAAATGGCTCATTATATTGTGTTGCACAGAGAGTATTAACAAAAATGTTCATAAACTAAGTTATGAATTTAGAAGCATCTAGGAATTTGAATCAGGGCATCTGGATTAATCTTGAGCTCTCTGTGATATTCTAAAGCTCATCACAGAAATAGGAAAAATAGTATTTGATAAATATTTGTGAAGAAAATGTCTCTGGAAAAATGTACAAATAGCACCATGTGATAGATCATGAATTTATGAACTACTACAAATTTGAATCATCAAATTTGAAGCTCTGTTGATTTATTTATGGATTTTACAAGTCTACAGAAAAAGAAAAAGGAGAGGGATCTACCTAAATGGGCCAAATCTGGGCGGCGGTGGCCTTGTTGGCGAGTTTAGCGTCGGCGCAAGCTGGGCCAGCCCATCGGCTCACCGCTGCAGCGAGGTCCACGCCGAGGCGTGTTGCCAGTCGCCTCCACTTAAACAGAGGGGCCCGCGGATGGGGTCACTGACCTATGGGGTCCACCCACAGGGTCGTCTCCCTCCTCTCGCGCGCGATGAAGGAGACAGAGGAGGCGGGGCGGCGCTTGCAGCGCCCGTTCCGGTGGCTCGGTCACCTCCGTGACGCCAAAGACACCGGAGGCTCAGGGGAGGCGGCGCATCCGGCGAGTGCGCCACGACCGCGAGGGTGGCAGACGAGCACATCATCGGCCGCAGCGGCGAGGCCGGCGGTGGTGAGGGAACTCGATAGCACGGCCATGGGAAGGGGAGGGAGAAGCACGGGAGAGGCTCGCGGTGGTGGTAGAGGTGCTCTAGTGTGGTCTATAGGGGAGGAGGAAGAATGGTGGGTGCGAATTTAGGCGGAGGCCGACGGCAAGGCTCCGGCCATGGTGGCGGATGGAGGGCGCGGGGAGAGGAGTGAGTTGGTCCAGGGGGTCTCTGGGAGGGAGAGAGAGGCAAAGGAGTAGAGAGGAGGCTCGGGGGTGGCCTTATGTAGCCGACCCGTGGCTCACCGTGGACGTGGCGCACTGGTGGCCACGGCAACGGCTCGGGCGGCCAGGAGGGAGGGAGTGGGGTTGTCTACGGCGTTCGTGGGGGGTGGTGTAGGGCGCCAGGAAGGGAGAGAGAGAGAGCGGGGCGAGCTCCGGGTGGAGCCACGAGCTCGCACACGCATTAGCGGGCTCGGGCGGCTCTGGGCACACGCGGCATGGGCAAGACAGAGGGGGAAAGGAGGGGGCCAGCACGGTGGCGTGTTGCGGACGTCGAGGCACCTCGACTGGCGCAAGGGGGAGGCTCGAGGTGGTCGGGGGACACGGCGTCAACGGTCGCCTGCTCTGCCTCGCTCTCTAGAGCACGTCTTTGGCTGGCATCCGCGGCTTTTCCGCGTGCACTCGCGTGTCCACTTGCGTCTGGCGTCTGACGGGGAAATAAACAAGAGGGTTGGAGGCTTTGGATGCTCTGGAACTTGCCAGGGGTGAGAGAGATGAGAAAGGGAGGAAAAAGTGGCTCTCCAGAGAAGAAAAATGGATCCCTGCCCCCCTTCATCATTGCCTCTCGGGCAGGGAAGCACACCAGAGGTAGAGGGGGACTAGGAGGGGCTGTGGTAAAAAGGAGAACTCATGGAGATTAGTGGAAGTGGACAAAACATACATTTTTAATTTCTGCCAGAAGGTGTTTGATGGTGGTTTGGGCAAGCAAATGGATTCCAAATGATGTGAAGATTAACAAGATCAAGTGTCATATAGAAATGGAGTTGATCACCAAGTTGGAGCTCATTTGGAAGAAGTTGACAATGCAACTTTGGTAAACCCTAGAAATTAGCAGAAATGGCTTTACCAAGATTTAGTCATGTAAATCAATTCTCCTTGATGCACCACTTGGTGCAGTGTCATCATTTGAGGTTATGAACATGCCCACAAAATTTGAGATCAAAATGAGAAAGTTGCCAACGTAGAGTTGTTCAAATTTGGTTCTGGACAGGAAGGGTTTTGGGGCACTTTGATCAAGTTAACTTGTTCTCCAACTTGTGCCATTTGGTCTATATGAATTATTAGACCATTTGAGCATGTTCACAAGGTTTGAGAACATTTGGACATGTTTGGCAATGTAAAGTTGCTCAAACTTCAAAATGGACAGAAATGGTTTTGAGGGGATTTCATGGAGTTATACTATTCTCCATGACATGATACTTGTCAAGATCATCAAATAGGTCATATTTGACATGCTAGAATTTTCTTGGAATTTTTGGAGAATATTTCCTTTGTAAATATTTCAAAATCTTGAAATATCCAGAAAGGGTTTTTGAGGGATTTGACCAACATTTTGAACACGACCATGTGTTCAAACTCTTATATATGGACAATATATGTCCTATGAGTTTCCCTAAATTTTGTCAAATATTTTTGAAGCAATAAAATAATTTTTCCCTATTAAAGAACATTTCTGGCCTTAAGAAAAAGCTTTTAAATAAAATAGTAAAATAACTTTTAAAATTATATTTTTGTGGTTTCTGGGTATCCTATATCTAATAGGAGTCACATATATTTTTGGAAAGATTTTTGCTGCCCTTAATTAAGTACTTGCAGTGCAAACCTCAATTCAGGGGGTTTTGGAAAACTAATTTTAAAAATACTATTTGGCCAAATTATTTTTGTAAGAAATTATTTTTGTGTCCTATACACATGGCATGATCATTGGTTCAAGAGTTTCGAGCAAGGAGATGAAGTATAGGAGTTGGAGGATTTATTTGATTTTTAGAGCACTTGCAAACAACAGGAAAAAAACCAATCAAGGCAAGGTCCAAAACACTCAAAAGTTTTTGTCAAACCACATTTTATCATGATTGTTAGCTTAAGTGTAGTGCCATGAAAATCAGGGTGTGACAGACCTACCCCCCTTACAAGAATCTCATCCCCGAGATTCCCAAACTAGGCGCGGAAATGGATACAGAAACTTGGATCTGGGGTAGTCTTCAAGTCCTCATGTTGCTTCTGCTTCCGTGTAGTGCTCCATTGAGCTTGAAGTACTTGATGGTGTGGCTTCGTGTATGACACTCTTCTTGATCCAGGTTGCTAATGGGTAGCTCGCGGTAGGTTAGATCGGGCTAGGGGTCGATGGCTCGGTGGTTAATGCCCTCGTAGAGATAGATCGGGCAAGTTAGGAAGTTGGAAACACTTCCGGGGTTGTGATGCATGGAAAGCGTTGTGCACATCAGGTAACTCAGGTGGCAACCCCAGCTGGTAACTGTCTTCTCTTCATCTCGTAGTGATCTCAGAGGGGGTTGCTAAATCTTGGAGTGATCTCGAAGGGGGCCGATGAATCTTGGTGTGGGTCTCCTTGTCATGGAAATGCTTGGTCCCTTAGAGAGGACTGGCTTGCAGATACACATGGTCTTTGACGCAGAAGTATACTTCTTGAAGATGGTGGTTGGTGTAGTTCTTCCTCCTAGACATGACGATCTTCGGATGTTCCTTGACCAGCTCAACGATTCTTCTTCCGTCTTCGGGTAGACAAGTATGTCACCAAAGAAAGATGACAACTAACTTGTCCAAGCACTCCATGAAGTCTATGGGGTACGTAAGGTGGGCTGAGGCATTGGTGGTGGTCACGCTTGAGTATTGGCCAACTTCTTCTCGTCCTAGGTCCAAAGCCCATGGTCATGTTCCAACCATGTTGTGGCTTGGTAGGGCTTAAGGGTTTCAAGGATTCTAGGGTGCGAGTGAACGTTTATCATCTTATTCTTGAGCACAGTTTCTGAGATGCCAATAGTCTATCTAGTCCTTTAAACAAATCACATCATATCGCCGATGGCATCATTTTGCATAGGTCAACTCCAATCATCACTCATGTGATTCATATCCTCATGGCTCCCGAGAGGAGGTATAACAAAATCATATATGTCTACAATCCCCAAACTCATATGTATGTCTACCCCTAAAAACCCATGGGTAGAACATACAAGCTAATAAGCTTCAATTAAACATGATAATCCAAGTGCTCAGCCCATTCTTCCAAGGTCCAAGGTAGTGCATCTCTATCCTAAGGAAACTCGTCGTAAGCCACTCCAAGATCTTGTTTCCTTCCTATGAATCAACTCCAACAGCCCATTAACTTCCATCAATCACTACATAATCCATTTAATTCTATAAATCCAATGGTTAAGGTGTTCCACATGATCTCCTAAGGTTCCTATAATCCCCAGATACTTGAAAGGGCTATTTTTGCTATAGTTAGTCCACCAATTTCCATTATCATGGTCAAGTAAACTCCAAGGTCAAGCTTATATAGAACCCTAAATCAACTCTGACAATTAATCCAATCTCTTAGTTTATCGTCCACCGAGAAACATGGTATCATGATCGAGATCATCAGTCTAAATCCAATTTACTCTGAACCATGTAGACTTACTCACCACCTATACTCCACTAGGATCACCTATTTAAATCCAAATCTCTTGTCCAACGAGGAATCCTACATGTTTCCCTCAAGTTATTTACATAATATCAACTGTCTCCTATCAATATCATCTAATCAAGTCAAATCCTTGCACTTCCAGGAGTTTTAGCTTGCGATCATAATTGTCCTATAAATCCAATTTACTCCGGGGTAATGAAAGCTATGCTACTCTATAATCATGATCCCACCAAGTTCACCCACCAACATGGTAGCCTTATAATCCACCAAAGAGTCTCAGATAATACCTCAGAGTCATTGATATAAACTCATCAAGTCATTAGCCATCTATTCCTATATCCCCAAACTGGTCTTCCCTATGGCATCGTTAGTTTGGTGCTATCTCAAGACAATAATGTGCTCGTTCACTATGTCCACTAGTTCCCTAATGAACCCAGTGATAAGCACAGTTACGGAGGCTTAACAGGTTCTCTTGCAATTCTGTGGGTTAAGCACATGGTTAAGGATTCGAGCTGGGGTATCTTATGAAGTCTCGAAGGGTCTAGGAATGGGTTTCTAATCTTGAGGGGCAACCATAACTCTAAGGGGTTGCACTTGGTCGAGGAGGTTGTAGCAAAAAGTCTTCAGTGCTGGTTGGTTGCCAAAGTAGAATCCTTGGTGTATCTTGTCTTGCTAGCCTTCAGTTGAGGAGAGAGATGAGAGGGAGAGGTAGCATAGAGGAGGGGAATGCCTAAAGGGGGTTCTATAGTGCTAGTGCAAACAAACATGTACAAAGAGGGCCAAACAAAAGGAACAAGGTGAGGAAGGTGATATAGTCGCATACTTGTCGCCTAGGGCAAAAGTGCGACCTATATCAAAACACAAACAAATAAAAACAAGAAACTCACAATCATGGTTCTATTTGAACTATCATACGGACTCGACTGCGCATAGGGGGTACACGACTCATCCTACCCTAGGGGTTCTCGGACTCGGTTGTCGTGCCTTGTGCCTCATGCAGTCTTTTGAGTTTTCCTCAGGTGTTGCTACGTCTCTTGTAGTTGTTCGATGAAAAAAAATCTGGGTTGATCCTGAAGATTCTTCAAAAACTTCTCACCTGTTGAAGTGACGGGGTGAAGGTGGCTCCTCGTAACTGGCATTGACTTGGTCTTCTATTGTCTTCTTAATCATGACGATCCCTTTTTGTCTTCTAAGCCGTCGATGGTACCAGGTAGGTAATCTTTTATGCAATGACATTATCAAGGCGTAATAGAGGTCCATCATGTCGGTTATGTTGATGACAACTTCGACACCAAGAGCGGGGGATGAGGAGAACCGTTTTCCTACTCACGATGGTGAGGCGGACCAAATGGCTAGGTTCTCATCCATCGGTGGTTGCCGATACAACAACGGTAGTGACAGGGTTACTCTATTAGTGATGTATATCATGACCTTGCATATTCTATGCCCTGATCATCGTGGGCTAAGGTTGCATCCTCTTGGGGCAGTGTCAAGGATGTCACCATCTCCTGGGTCTTCGGGTCCTCATTCCTCGAGGATGTATCTTCTGTTGGTATCATCTTGTTGTGATGTTGCCAATCTTGTGTTCAGGAGATGTTGGTGAATGTCTGGCAAGGCATCTTCCTTCTAGATTATCCACGAGGATTACAAGGAATCAAGTGGTCAGGGGCATAAGGGTTCTAGCGACCAAAGGATTTGAAGGGGAAGAGATTAATAAAGAAAGTATACCTTAGTTTTCGAAAAACTGAGAAGGGAAGAGAAGTATAGATAGTTTTGAAAACTAGTAGTAGTTTTGGAAATAGCTTTGCCCTAACTAACGACCATGCTAACTAAGGCTTCCTACAGTCAGGATGGCTCTGATACCAGCTCTATGGGGACCCCGACTCATAAGTCGTGATCACCGAATGCAGTGTCTGATGATCCCGAGATCAATGCTCACTTGAACACCACGAAGCTGAATAACAAGAGTCTTACATCCATACATACCGTATTACACAAGTAGGACCATTAAGGTCGAGTCTTGAGTATAACATCGCAGCGGAAATCTTCGTCGATAACTTGGACCCATGCCATCTGCCTTAACCCTACGGGCATTACATTGAGGAAGCGTCCTAGCTCGCATGTTAAATCGTCAAGTATTCATCATCATATCCTGTTCTTTCATGCGGCCAATAAAATAACCGTTGGCAAGCCAATGAGTACTTTGAATGTACTACTTAAGCAACCCAAGAGTGATAACAAAATAATTATGCAAAGCTCTCCGCTTAATTGGCATTGTTGCGGAAAGCTAGTTTTTCTCATGTAAGTATGATCAACATTTATCAAGGACAGGAATGCGTCTGCAACAAGCATCAGGAGGTTACAGACATCAACATCGAGAAAGAGTTATGAACAACTCATGCTCAAGCTCATCGTGACTTCCTCATGAGTCACATCATCAATATCACCAATCGGTGTTGTTTGTCAGAAACATATGGACATAGTCTAAGCAGCACCGCCCAACTGTCCTTGACCGTGGACACAGCTATTCGAATAGTTTTACACTCTGCAGAGGTTGCACACTGCTGTACCCACAAGATCCGGGAACTTCCGTGTCATCCACGACCGCGATACCTCAAGTACCGGGGTAAGCACCGATCACTATCTTTCCTAGACGACACTAACATGGAGTCCACTCGATTAGTAGTAACCCCGTGCCTAACATTTCACATCATAAAGTTGTGGAGCCTCGCTCCCATATTCATCACATGCCACAAGCACGGGGTACCAACGGTGTGTCCGGTGCCCTGTGAAAACAGTCATGGCCGCCCTACAGCACGACCCGTCCCGAGAGAGCGCACCAACAACTCTCCGTCACTAGTGTCACGGGCTCCAAGCTAGTATCGGTCTAGGTAATCAATAATGCCCTTTCCCATATAAGGGTAGAGTGGTTGCGCATGTAAGGTTGGGACAGTCGACAAATCTTAAATCTAATCCGTCTCTGTAAACAACACTTTCATCAAGCCTCGGTACACTACCTCTCCCCCAAGTAGTGACCTAGTTCATCATCATCTCCCAGGGGCATTAGTGGCACCCACTGGGCTATTTGCAAGTATGTCAAACCACACTTGGGTTCTTTCCATGCATAACCCCGACCCATTTTGCTCAGCCAACAACTATAGAATATTTCTACAACCCACCAACACAACTCTAAACAAGGATAGAGTCATGATCAATGCAAGGATCAACGGGGTATGCAATGAAGCCAAACCTAGCAAGGTTGCCATTCAAGATATCATGCATTCAACAATCACGGAAAGAAATGTTACTATGATAAAAAAAGGTTCATCATGGTCAAAGGGCTGCTTGCCTGTTTTAACAAAGTCTTCGAGGTCTTCAAATATCTCTGGTCCAACTCCGAGCATTTCGTCTACTTCGTTAACTATCGTCGAAAGCAACCATAATAAGCAACACAACAAGGCTGGAAATAAAAGTGCCCTAAAAATATGAGTTGGACTTTTCTGGGATACCTCTGGTCATATGAGGGATGACCAAAGTGATTTCATTAGGATTTGATCAATGGACATCTCTGAACATTTCAATATGATGGAATCAAGAGGTTTATGGATTTGCAAGAAGTGTACAGAAATATATTTTTGGAAAATGGGCAAAGATACCCATTTAACAAAGGATGATTTTAGAAGCATTTAGGATTTGGTTTCACTGGATTTGGAGTTCAAATGAATATTATATGGATTTGCAAAGTTGACAAACATGAAGAAATGGCTCATTATATTGTGTTGCACAGAGAGTATTAACAAAAATGTTCATAAACTAAGTTATGATTTTAGAAGCATCTAGGAATTTGAATCATGGCATTTGGATTAATCTTGAGCTCTCTGTGATATTCTAAAGCTCATCACAGAAATAGGAAAAATAGGATTTGATAAATATTTGTGAAGAAAAAGTCTCTGGAAAAATGTGCAAATAGCACCATGTGATAGATCATGAATTTATGAACTACTACAAATTTGAATCATCAAATTTGAAGCTCTGTTGATTTCTTTATGGATTTTACAAGTCTACAGAAAAAGAAAAAGGAGAGGGATCTACCTAAATGGGCCAAATCTGGGCGGCGGTGGCACGCGCTGGGCAAGGTTTAGCGTCGAGGCACAACTGGGCCGGCCAATCGGCTCAGCCGCACACGCGCAGGGTCCACGCCGGAGGCGTATTTGCCCAGTGCGCCTCCACTTAAACGGAGGGGCCCGCGGACGGGGTCACTGACCTATGGGGTCCACCCACAGGGTTGTCTCCCTCCTCCCGCGCGCGATGAAGGAGACAGAGGAGGCGGGGCCGAGCGCTTGCCGGCGCCCGTTCCGGTGGCTCCGGTCACCTCCAGTGACGCCCAGCACACCGGAGGGCTCAGGGGAGAGCGGCGCATCCGACGAGGTGCGCCACGACCGCAAGGGTGGCCGGACGCGAGCACATCATCGGCCGCAGCGGCAAGGCCGGCGGTGGTGAGGGAACTCGACAGCACGGCCATGGGAAGGAGAGGGAGAAGCACGGGAGAGGCTCTCGGTGGTGGTGGAGGTGCTCTAGTGTGGTCTATAGGGGAGGAGGAAGAATGGTGGGTGCAAATTTAGGTGGAGGCCGACGGCAAGGCTCCAGCCATGGTGGCAGATGGAGGGCGCGGGGAGAGGACTGAGTTGGTCCAGGGGGTCTCTGGGAAGGAGAGAGAGGCAAAGGAGTAGAGAGGAGGCTCGGGGGTGGCCTTATGTAGCCGACCCATGGCTCACTGTGGACGTGGCGCACTGGTGGCCACGGCAACGGCTCGGGCGGCCAGGAGGGAGGGAGTGGGGTTGTCTACGGCGTTCATGGGGGTGGAGTAGAGCGCCAGGAAGGGAGAGAGAGAGCGGGGCGAGCTCCAGGTGGAGCCACGAGCTCGCACACGCATTGGCGGGCTCGGGCGGCTCTGGGCACGCGCGGCATGGGCAAGACAGAGGGGGAAAGGAGGGGGCCAGCACGGTGGCGTGTTGCGGACGTCGAGGCACCTCGACTGGCGCAAGGGGGAGGCTCGAGGTGGTCAGGGGACGCGGCGTCAACGGTCGCCTGATCTTCCTCGCTCCAGCGCGTCTTTGGCGGCATCCGCGCTTTTCACAAGACTTTCAGCGTGTCCACTTGCGTCTGGCGTCTGAAGGGGAAATAAACAAGAGGGTTGGAGGCTTTGGATGCTCTGGAACTTGCCAGGGGTGAGAGAGAGATGAGAAAGGGAGGAAAAAGTGGCTGTCCAGAGAAGAAAAATGGATCCCTGCCCCCCTTCATCATTGCCTCTCGGGCAGGGAAGCACACCAGAGGTAGAGGGTGTCGTGGGAGACTGATCCACGGACACCTATGGGACCGGCGGGCCGGGCCCCTTTCGGTTCGGCGGGGGGCGGAGATCGCACGAAGAGCAGATCGAGGCGAAGCACACGAGCAGTTTACCCAGCTTCGGAGCTCTCCGGAGAGATAATACTCCTCCGCTGCATGTGCGAGTGTATTGAGTTCTTGCTCGGGAGCCTTGAGTGCTCTGAGACACACTAGCTGCTAACGAGACCGAGCGTGCGTGTTTTCTGCCTTCGAACCCCCCTCTACGTTGCGCATGGGCCTCCTTTTATATGCTCAAGGGGTCACCGACAGGTGGCAACATAGACAAGGGTAAAAATGGAAAGGAGTTGCGGTTGGTACAACTACCTGTACAGTGTATCATACCTAACCCTGACGGCAGGGGACAAAGGCATTAAATGCCCGTCTGCGTCGCCCAAATAGTGCAGAAAGGGACCGTCAGGGACACCACCGCTTGCCACGATGGTAATCTTGTCAGCGTCGCTTGCCACCGCGCACCGCTGGCTGCCTGACCTCTTGCCACGCTGGCGCTACAGAAAGGCCCAGGCGACACGTTGGTGGATGTCTTTGGAGCGCAGCATAGAGTGGTAACTTGCTGCGGCAAGCGCCTTGCCGCTTGATCGTTGTCTTATCGCATCCGGAAGCTTGTCGCTCACGGGTCTTGCCGGACGCGTGGCGCGTCGCGGCAAGTTCCTGAGACGCCTCGGTTGGCCTTTCGGCAAGCTCCTCTTCTTTGGGGCCTTGTCTCCTTAGCTTGAACACTTTGTTCTTGAATGGCTCCAAAGGAACCACGGAGGACCTTGGCGGTCACCGGCAAGCCTTGCGAAAGTCTGCTGATTGCCCGTGCACAAGTTCGGGATACTAGGGTACCCTACTCTAGTACACCGGCAGAGCCCCGGGCTGGGCCTGAGCGGTGCCGAAAGCCACTGTTGGGCAGGCCCAAAAGCAGCACGGCACGCGCGCGCTGGTCCACGCCGTATCTTACTCCGTATCCACCGCGCCCTCCCCGAACGGCACGCGTTGAATGCGGCGTCATGGGAGAGATCGTGGGTGGTTTCTTTATTCGGAAAGACGGAACGTCCGCCCCCTCCCTCTTTATAAGCAGGGGAAACAGGGGCAGTTCGCCCATTCCGCCGGTTGCTTATTCCAATCTCAGAAAACCTCCACCGCTCCCCCCTTCTTCCCAAAACTGAAAGAGAGTAGCGCTCCGCCCCCCATCACCACCAACACCACCAACGCCGTCGATCTCCCCCACCACCTCCACCATGGCTCCGAAAGCCGGCAAGGGGAAGGCCGTGAAGTCGACCGAGGCGCAGCTGCTCATGGCGCTGCGAAAAAGTGGACAACCTTCCCCATAAGCTCGCGCGAAGGAGCTGAGGGAGTACTACTACCTCTTACGGTTGACGGAGACGCGGCGCATCCAGCGACGAAGGTACTCTCCGCGCCCGCTTGAGCAGGCTCGAATGGATATCCCTTCTTTGCGTTGTTCTTCTCTGCGGGCTTTGCCCTTTTTCTCTGAATTTTTCTGCGACATCATGAACAGCTACGGGTTCCACCTCCTTGACTTCACCCCCAATGCCATTCTGACCATGGCGGTTTTCGCACATCTCTGCGAAAACTTTGTCGGAATCCATCAAATGTAGCTCTCTTCGCCACTTCTTTATGCCCGAGTTGAGAGAGGGGAGCCTTTATCGGCGGAATCGCATGGATCTCGAGCTGGCAAGAAGGAAGCTTACGGAGGAGAGCTCCGGCAAGTGGGAGGAATGGAGAGCGATGGTGCTGGATTGTCGAGGAGAACCCGCAGCCATTTACCGCCCGATGCCAAGCCCGAGAGGCGCAGCAACGATTGAACAGCGTGGCCCGGAAGACGATAGGGTGAAGATTGCCGTCACCGTATCCTCGCCTCGGGCTTGCGGGCTCCTTTGTAGGCGCCGTTGGCGCAGATTTTCTTCGCCGCGCGCAGACGCTTGCAAGAGAGGAGGAGACCCGCTGGGAGTTGGGGTGCGGCGGACATCATGAGGCTGCGCCGGGCCTCAACTTCAACTTCACCGTCACAGGCGGGCGCGATGCTCAAGGAACTGTTCAAACCGACCCTCAACATCCCGAATGGTTCAGGTTGCGAAGGTGTTGTTCCGCAGTGCAACAATTCCTCGCTCGACGCGTCCGTGCAATGATGCCTTGCGGCGATTCGCATGGAATTGTCCCAACTTGGCAAGAACTGCAGACGGCGTCGTGCGGGAGTTCTTTAACGGCTTGGTAGAAGTGGCGGTCCGCCCGATGAGCGTAAAAGCCTCACCGTGACACCACCGATGCGGAGATGTAGCGACGCCACTAGGGCGGAAGAAGCGGCGGCAGCGCTGCCGCGGGCGAGTTTAGATTCACCGTGGAGGAGGCAGAGGCAGCAGAGGCGGCAAGCCTTGCCGAGCGAGATGAGCTTGCCGGCAAGGGAGAGCTTGCCGGGCATGAAGTCGAGTCGAGCGATCCCGCCGAGGGTGCGAGCGGCTCGTTGGAGACCAACTCCTCTTCCTCCTCGTCTTCAGACAGCTCGCCGCAAGCACAGCCCCCAGCTCCACCAAGAAGGCGCCTCCGCAAGGCCGGGGACGTAGCAGGGCGGCAGATGAGTCAACAGCCGCCACGCCGCGCGACACGCTCTACCGTGGCAAGCATTGTTGCCGCGGGAGCACCTCATGCTGCTGCGGCAACTGGAGCGGGGTCCTCCCGGATCACCGCTTCTGCTCCTGCCGCGGCCGGAGCTAGGTCGTCTCAGACCACCGCCACTGCCCCCGCCAAGCGGCCAAGGGAACCTACTCCTCCGCCTCGTCGCGCCGGAGGCAAGCCGGACTTCGACCTCTCTGCGCTCAGCTCCGACGAGGAAGAAGAAGAGTAAGATTCTTTGTTGTACTTGTAGTTCTTCAATTCTTGCTGTTTTTGTCTTGTATCTGATTTGCTTTACTCGAACCCATTTCTTTTCGGGACTCGGCCTAGAGAGCGGCGAAGAGCCAAGGTCGGTGATTGTCATCAGGGCGAACCCACCATGACGGCAGGGGTGCGCCTGAGACCGCCTTTGCCGGACCGGCAATCATTCTAAAAGCAGCCCCAGCGTAAGTATATGGTTTACTTCCCGCTGTTTGGCGCGCATGGGTGCTCTTTCTTTGCTGACATCTGAGTATCGGTTTGCGTAGGAGCAGAACAGCCTCACCAGGAGCGCCCGGAAGCCGCCCCCGTCACGCCATCTGCTTCGACTACACCGACAAGGGAGGATTCCCCGGCAAGGGAGCGTTCTCCGGTAAGGGAGAAGTCTCCGGCAAGGGAGAGTTCTCCGGCAAGGGACGGCACCAGCGACCCCCCGGTGGCGGAGACCACGACTGCAGAACCCAGTACAGGTAATCCTCTTGCTTGAAAACTTCCCTTGGGTTCTTCTTCATCTGATTTTCTTTTTGGATATTTGCTTGACTTTTCTCCCTTTTTCGGCTGTTAGATCCCTCTGCCACGGAGCCGATGGAGACCGAGGTTGCCAGCAAGGAGAACGCACGCGGCAATACCGACGACGCCGCTGTCACCGAAGAAGCAGCTGACGCCGCAGCGGAGCTGGTGAGGGGTCTGGCGATCGCACTGACGGCCCTGAGGCCGCAGGAGCATCAGGCGCTACGCCGACCGCCGATCCCTCCGCCGCTGCCGCAGCGTCAGACTCCGAAGAGCCCCAGCCCGGCACCTATTTGAAGGCTGGCGATGGCGACTTCATCAAGCTCCCCTGGGCGTCAAGCTCCAGGGCGCCGGTCGAAGGAGAAACCTTGGATGGAGAGGTGCTCGCCTGTGCTGGGTTGACGCTGGTTGATGCGCCGAGCAGCAGCAGCGGCGAGTCTGAGGAGGAGCAGCTGCTGCGGAAGCTGGTGTCGCTCTACCGTGCTCGGCAGGCCAAGGTGGAATCCCGAGAAGTGCTTGTCGCGAAGGAGGGAGTGGACATCGAGAAGCGCGCGGAAGAGCTCCGGGGTCGCAATCAGGAAGCTCTCCTGTCCCTGGCAGAGAAGCGGGAGCAACTCGCCGAGGAGCGGAAAGCCTTCCTCCTCAAGAAGGCTGAAGTTGAAGAGCAGCAGCGGCTTGCCGCCGAGGAGCTGTTTGCGTGGGAGGGCGAGTTGGCGCAGTGGAAGGTCAACCTTGACAGCCACGAGGAGGAGCTTGCTGTACGCGAGCAAACATTCGGCGGGGCTCTCAAGGAAGCAGAGGATGCTGCCGCAGCTGCCGATGCCGCCAAGAAGGAGCTGGAGACAAAGGCGGCGTAGCTGGAGGCCGATCTCAAGGCGAGAGGTGAAGAGCTTGCTGCGCTCAAGCGTGAGCGCGAGAAGGACGCCTACACCCTTGGCGAGCTGCAGGGTAGTCTCGCCGAGAAGGGCAGGGAGCTTAGCGCCGCCAAGGACTCCAACGCAGATCTTGAGTTGAAGCTGACTACTTTGACCAAGACGCTGGACGGCGCCAGGGAGCAGGAGGTGGCCTTGAAGAAGCAGATCAAGGCCGACGAGGCGCTGCTGGCGAGTGCTGCCACCACCCAGAACACTTTTAGGGAGAATGTGGAGCACTGGACGGAGGGTCTCGTGGATGTTGCCACAGCCATCGACAGGGAGCTGGCGTAGCTGGGGATGGAGGATTTCGGGTATTCCTCCGATGAGAACCTCCAACCCAGCGCCAAGCTCACCTTGTTCTTCAAAGGTATGGCGACGGCCCTCCAGCGACTCCGGGAGAGGATCCCAAAGCAGCTGGCCGACGAGTCGCGCAAGATCTGCACGGGAGCTCTTCAAAAGGTGTTGATGAAGGTGGCCTTCCACAACCCGGGCCTCAACCTCACCAACGTCCTCAAGACCCTGCCGCCGGATGCTGAACTGGAAGTGCTCAAGGCCCTTGTCGCACCCATTGTGGACAAGGTGAGCGAGATCAAGAGGGTTGATGGCGATCGTGTAGATTAGGCCGCCCGTTTTCTCCTTTTCTTGTCGTTGATTCCTTCCTTTGTATGTCTTTACCCTATGCTTTTAGGGAACTTGCCGGCGCAGGCACCTTAGTCGCGAGTGCTGAGTGCGGGACATCAAGCGACTTCTTTGGCGGTGCCGCTACCGACAAGAAACCTGTCGCATAACTAGTCGCAGCTCACTTAAGTTGTTGAGCGGACTCGAAACAAAGTAAGGGCGCAACTAGCTACGAGTTGGTTCCTCCGCGCACAGGTTTTCCATACAAAGCACGGTCGTTCGAGGAAGATAACTTAAAAAATTTTAAAACTAATTGCTCAAACTCTGGCAACTTAGCTTTTCTGTCGTTTGCTTCTCGGTAAAGCAAAACTCTCTTGAACGACGCCTGGTCCACACCATTATCTTCTCCTTTCCCCCCGGCAAACTTGTGGGCGAGGGAACCTTTCTTTCTTTGAGAAAAAGAAAGAAGAGAAAATAAAGATATGGAGCCTTGCGGCTCGTTATTGCTTACCGGGGGTAGGTGCTGCACAAGGTGTCAGATAACACATGCAAAAAAATAGAAAGCACGAAATTGACAAGATGTGCGGAGCACATGAGCTTTACTTATGCACGGGGTCTGCGCCCGGCTTTGTACAAAGGATTATATGCAACAGCGGCAAGACTTGTACAAAAGGTGGTTGCGGGAACAGGTTCCGGCAACCGCGCCTCACGGGTAAAACTTACGAAGATGCTCAATGTTCCAGGAGTTGCTCACCGGAATGCCATCCTCGGTCTCAAAGGCGGACGGCGCCCGAGCCTAGTGACTCGTTTCACCCGGTAAGGGCCTTCCCACTTCAAGGCGTCAACTTGTTGGAATTCTTGGCGGACTGAGCGCCTAAGAACAAGGTCGCCTTCCTCGAGACTTCGGCATTAACTGCGGCTATGGTAGCGGCGCAAAGCTTGCTGGTATCGAGCAACTCGTCTGACAAACTCAAGACGGTCTTCCTCAAGGAGCGTAGCGTCATTTTGTCGCAGCTGCTCTTGCTCAAGCTCATCATAGCGAGCACTCGAGGTGACCCGTATCTGAGTTCCGTGGGGAGAACTGCCTCTGCTCCATAGACTAGAGCGAAGGTGTCCGCCAATGGCTCGATTTGGCGTCGTCTGATCGACCAAAGAACCACCGGCAGCTCCTCAATCCAGTTCTTTCGCGACTTGCGCAGCTGTTGAAAGTCCTGGTCTTGAGCCCACACAAAGACTTCAGCATTTGCCCTCTCGCTTGACCGTTGCTTCTCGGATGAGCAACGAAGCTTAAGCGCACCTTGGCGCCAAGATCTTGGACGTCTTGCATGAAGGTGCGGCTCGTGAATTGCGTGTCGTTGTCGGTGATGATCCGTTAGGGATCCCGAAGCAACAAACAATCGACCAAGAACTTGACTCGTTGTCTTTGTCACCTTCCTCATCGCTTCCACTTCCGCCACTTTGTGAACTTGTCGATTGCAATGTACAAGTACTCAAAGCCCCGACAACTTCGGGAAAGGGGCCGAGGATGTCGAGCCCCTGACCGAAAATGGCCAGGATAAAGGGATCGTCTGGAGAGCTTGAGCTGGCTGGTGTATCTCGCTTGGAATGGAACTGCACGCTTCACACTTGGTTACTTGTGCGGTTGCATCTGGAGGGCTGTCGGCCAAAAGAAACCTTGCGGAATGCTTTGCTTCAAGGCAAGTGCTTGCGCCAATGTGGTGACCACATATGCCTCCATGTATCTCGCCAACAGCTTTTGTCCATCTTCGGTGAATACACTTCAATTTCACACCGTTGAGACTTCTTCTGTACAGTGTGTTGTCGAAAAACTGGTACATACTTGACTGTCGGGCTACTCTTTCCGCTTCTTCTTGCTCTTCGGGAAGTTCTCCTGTCTGAAGGAAGCGGACAATCTGTTGTGCCCATCTTTGGAGCTTGCGGCTCGACAACAAGGACCAAAGGCACATTGCTGCCTGGGAACATCCGCTTCTCTGGCGAGAACCTGCGGCTCAGCCGGAGCAGCGTTCCCGGCAAGCTTGCCGGAGCAAAACTTGTCGGGAGCGTCGCTTCAACGGAACAAACCCTAGGGCTTGCCGGAGCAGATTGCTCCTCGGCACCCTTTGGTGCTGATCTTGGGACCTTCTTGGCGGCGGCTTGGGGAGCTCTGCGGAAAATAGTCACCGAAATCAACTTCCTCTTCTTGCTCTGTCCGAGTTGATGGCGTTACAGACGGTTGAGTCGATCGAGCACAAAGATCCCTGGTTCCATTGTGTAACTTAAGTCTGGCGACTTCGACGAGCCATTGGCAATGTCGTTCGAGCTCTTGGAACATGTTCCATCTCAGAGGCCATCAAAGTGATCTTCTAACTTTCTCACTTCATCAACGTAAGCTTCCATCAACGGACTCTGATAATTCTTGTTCACTTGGCGGACGACAAGCTGCGAGTCACCCCTGACAATGAGCCTCTTGATCCCAAGGTCTGCTGCGATCCTGAGACCGGCAAGCAAACCTTCATACTCTGCGGTATTGTTCGTTGCTTGCTCCTTGGGAAAGTGCATCCGACTACGACTTGAGGTGCTCTCCGGCATGCAATAAGTAGCACGCCCAAGACCGGTGCCTTGCAGCGAGAAGGCACCATCAAAGTACATCAGCCATTCTTTGCTTGCCTCCTTGACGGGGATGCTCGTTTCTGGAATTTCTTCATCTGGTGTTGGCGTCCACTCTGCTATGAACTCTGCCAATGCTCTGCTCTGGATAGTTGTAGTGCTCTCAAACTTGAGGCCAAAGCTTGACAGTTCCAGTGCCCACTCGACAATCCTGCCTGTTGCTTCTGGATTCTGCAGTATCCTCTTCAGCGGAAAATGAGTGACAACTGTGATCTCATGTGCTTGAAAGTAATGGCGCAGCTTTCTCGAGGCCATGAGAAGGCCGAAAAGCAATTTCTGCACACCAGAATACCTTGACCTAGCCCCCTGCAGAAGGGAACTGATAAAGTAAACTGGGCGCTGCACCATTCTCTTATGTATCTCCTCACGCGCCTGCACAGATCCACCTTTGTCGGGACCAGAGCTTGTCGGTGAAGCCCCCTGCTTGTCGCTGGATGCATCTGTCGTGGTTGCCGGCTCATCATCTGCCTCCCTCTCCGCTACTAACGCAGCACTAAACACTTGATTGGTTGCCGCTATATATAGCAGCAACTTCTCTTATGGCTTAGGTGCGACAAGTGTTGGAGTGGAGGACAGGTATCTCTTTAAGTCCTGCAGCGCAGCCTCCGCTTCCGGAGTCCATTTCATTGGACCTGCCTTTTTCAGTATTTTGAAAAACGGCAGGGCGCACTCAGCAGACCTAGAGATAAACCTGTTGAGAGCAGCCACGCAACCGGCAAGTCTTCGTAAATCCTTGACGCGCTTTGGTGCTTCAATCTGCTCAATGGCCTTGATCTTGTCGGGATTGGCTTCAATTCCCCGCTGAGACACAAAGAACCCGAGAAGCTTGCCGGAGGGGACTCCAAACACACACTTCTCGGGGTTAAGCTTGAGGTTGATCTTGCGCAGATTTGCAAAGGTTTCGTCTAAATCCTGAATCAGAGTTGTCTTGCCCTTGCTCTTGACCACTATGTCATCCATGTAGGCTTCCACATTTCTGTGCATTTGTGGCTCAAAAGCGTCATGGACTACCCTTGCAAATGTTGAACCAGCATTCTTTAAACCGAAAGGCATTCATATGAAACAGTATGTGCCACATGGAATAATGAATGCGGTCTTCTCCTCATCTTCTTCTGCCATGAAGATCTGATGGTATCCTGAGTATGCGTCAAGAAATGAAAGCAAGTCACATCCAGTCGTGGAGTCAACAATCTGGTCAATACGCGGTAAGGGAAATGGGTCTTTGGGACAAGCTTTATTGACATCGGTAAAGTCGATACAAAGCCTCCATTTCTCGTTTGCCTTGCGCACGACTACGGATTGGCCAACCACGAGGATGGAGCACTCCTCGACAAGGCCTCGCTGCTTCCAATTTCTTGATTTCTTCTGCGATGAATTCTTGGCGCCCACCGCCTATTTCGACTTTACGCTGACGGGCGCGATGAGGACAGACGGCAAGATGGTGCTCGATTACTTTCACAGGAACACGGGGATGTCGACGGTTGCCACGCAAACACGTCGACATTCGCCCGCAGGAAAGCAACAAGCGCGCTTTCCTATTTAGGGTCGAGAGTGGCACTGATGGTGAAGGTACCACCAGTGCCGTCCTCCTTGGCGGACACCTTCTTGGTCTCTGGTGGAGCTGCCATTGCCTTCTTACGCTTGCCGGTGGAGCTCGATGGTGCGTCCTCGACGGTAGCGCAGCACTCCGAAGAGGTGCGCTTGCCGCAGTGGGCATCAGAACTCTTGCCGGACTTGGTCTTCTTCTTCCCCCCGGGAGCTGCAACGGCAAGTGACTTGCGTTCTGTTGCGGCTGCTGCTTCCCGGTAGATCTTGTCGGCATAGATAAGAGCATCCTTCTTGTCGCCAGGGACAGAGATGACACTTATCGGGCCTGGCATCTTCAACATGTTGTATGCGTAGTGAGAGGCTGCCATGAATTTGGCGAGTGCTGGACGACCGAGTATCCCATTGTAAGGCAATGGAAAATCAGCAATGTCAAAAGTGACCCTCTTAGTCCTGAAGTTCAACTCGCTGCCAAATGTCACCGGCAACGTGATCTTTCGCTTCGGCTTGCTCCTTCCCGGATTGATTCCTTGGAATGTGCCAGTCTCTTCGAGCTCGCTGTCAGGGATCTGGAGTTTCTGGAGTACCGCGGAGGAGATTAGGTTCAAGCCGGCCCCGCCGTCAACTAGCATCTTAGTGACCTTGAGGTCGCGGATAGTTTGTGAAACCAACATCGGCAAGCATCCGACCGCAGTTATGCGATCAGGGTGGCCCTCAATATCAAAGATGATAGGCGTGCTGGACCATTTCAGAGGCTTGCGTGACTCGACAGGTGGTTCTGCTGCATTGACTTCCCGCACCCACTGCTTGAGCTGGCGGTGTGAAGTATGCAGAGAAGCACCGCCGTCAACGCACAGGACCTCTGTGGCTTTCTGGAACTTCTGCTCACCGTTCTCGTCATCATCCATATCTTCATCGTCGTCGTCGTCTTCATCCTTGTCGCGCCGCAGGAGGTTTGTCTCCTTGCGCTGCTTGGTTTTGCCGCACCGTCCTCCTCGCCGGGCGTTTCTTGCCGGATCCTCCGAAGACCTTCTTGGCCTTCTCCTTGTCGCGTCGCTCGTATTCAGCCTTTTGCTGCTCAACAAGCTGCTCGACCTTCTTACAGCTCTAGAGGTCATGGCCCTTGGTGCGGTGGATCTTGCAGTACTGCTTGTTGGTGCCGTCCTGCTTGTCAGCGACCACCACAGCCTGGTAGTTGGTAGCTCCGGCTTTCTTGGCGTCACCTCCGTTGCCGGACTGCTCAACGACTAGCACATCTTTGCCTTTCTTCTTCCTGTTGTTCCGCCGCCGGTTTTTCTTTGCCGGGGCAGCATCCTCACTGTCAGATCCTCCTGCTCCTGTATTCTCTCCGGGGAGTTTCCTCCCTTCCTCAGCACGTGCACACTTGTCGGCCAGGGCATATAGCTCACTGACATCTCTGATCTTGCACATCGCCATCTCCTCCCGCATCCTGCGGTTTTGCATGTTCTGATGGAACGCGCTGATGACCGCGGCAGGGTGGACATCTGGGATGTTGTGTTGTACACGGCTGAATCTCTGAATGTACTTGCGCAAGGGCTCTCCTTCCTTCTGGGCGAGCAGATAAAGGTCGCTCTCTTGGCCATGAGGTTTGTGGCTGCCTGTAAAGGCGCCGACAAACTGATGGCATAGGTCTGCCCAGGAGGATATGGAGTTGTCCGGCAAGTGCATGAGCCAGGACCTGACATTGGGCTTGAGTACTAGCGGGAAGTAGTTGGCAAGGATCTTGTCGTCCCGCCCCCCAGCAGCTTGCACCGCGATGGTGTAGATGCTGAGGAACTCCGATGGATGCGACTTGCCGTCGTACTTCTCTGGTATGTCTGGCTTGAAATTCTTCTTGCTGGGCCACTGGACTTGCCGCAGCTCATGAGTGAACGCAGGGCAACCTACCACGTACGGCAAGTCGCCTAGTTCCCCTGGCGCATGCATGTCAACAGAGGGCCTAGCGCGCTGATCTGATTGACGCCGCGCTTCTCTTCGGCGCTGGATGCGAGTACGAGCGTCTTCTTGCTGTCGTTCGTGAAGAACTTGGCGCTGATCGCGACGAGCTCGTGGATCTGATGATGCGGTGGAGTCGTTGTCGAGGTAGATCCGGCGAGTCGGCGATCCTGGCCTTCCGGGTGGAGAGTGCACGGTGGTCGCACCCCCACCGGTTTTGTCGCCATCGGCTCGCGCCTGGCAGTCTTGCCGCGGCTGCGATGTACTCGGCTGCCGTGGAGTGTCGCCATTGGCGAAGCCGATGAGACTCTGAATGGTGGCCCTCCATTCGTCGATCTTGTCTGCCATTGGAGGGTAATCCAGGAGCAGTTGAGCTCGTGCCAAAGCTTCTGCTGAAGTGGCGGGTGGTAGTGGTGAATGGTGCGAGGAGCGGGATATGCTCGGACTTCTAACTATGTTAGAAGGAGCAGTATCCCGTCCAGGCGACCGCGTCTTGCTCGTGCCAGCATGTTGGCGCACATGCTGGTCTTGAGCACCCCGAGATCCATCGGCTCGATCTTGGTCCAACGAACAAATGGTACCGCGAGTACTATGACGCTGTCGGTCCCGCACCTCCTGAGATGGGCGCGGTGCATGTCGGACGCCAAAGTCTGCGCAGCCTTGTCCTTGGACCTGGCAGCACCGTGAGCTCCCTCGTCGACGCCCGTTCTTCCGCTGGCGTCTACCCCACCACCCGTTTGCACCGGCAGCGGTGGGATCGATGTGCACGGAGCAGCCACCTCCGAAGCCTTCTTCTTCGGTGGCATGTCGATGAAGAAGATGAAGATCTAGCTCGTGTGAACGCCGGATCAGGTTCACATAGCCTCGACGCCCCCTACCTGGCGCGCCAAGGATGTCGTGGGAGACTGATCCACGAACACCTATGGGACCGGCGGGCCGGGCCCCTTTCGGTTTGGCGGGGGGAAGAGATCGCATGAAGAGAGATCGAGGCGAAGCACACGAGCAGTTTACCCAGCTTTGGAGCTCTCCGGAGAGATAATACTCCTACTGCTGCATGTCTGAGTGTATTGAGTTCTTGCTCGGGAGCGCTGAGTGCTACAGTACACACTAGCTGCTAACGAGACCGAGCGTGAGTGTTTTACGCCCGAACCCCCCACGCTGCGCATGGGCCTCCTTTTATATGCTCAAGGGTCACCGACAGTGGCAACGAGACAAAGGGTAAAATGGAAAGGAGTTGCGGTTGGTACAACTACCGTACATTGTATCATACCTAACCCTGACGGCAGGGGACAAAGGCATTAAATGCCCGTCTGCGTCGCCCAAATAGTGCAGAAAGGGACCGTCAGGGACGCCACCGCTTGCCACGACGGTAATCTTGTCAGCGTCGCTTGCCACCGCGCACCGCTGGCTGCAGAGTTCTTTCCACGCTACCGAAAGGCCCTGTATGCACACGTTGGTGGATGTGCTGGAGCGCGGGCACAGAGGGGTAGCTTGCCGCGGCAAGCGCCTTGCCGCGGTCGTTGTCTTGTCGCGTCTGGAAGCTTGTCGCTCACCGGGTCTTGCCGGGATGCATGGCGCGTCGCGGCAAGTTCCTTGAGACGCCTCGGTTGGCCTTCCCGGCAAGCTCCTCTTGCCGGGGCCTTGTCTCCTTGGCTTGAACACTTTGTTCTTGAATGGCTCCAAAGGAACCACGGAGGACCTTGGTGGTCACCCGGCAAGCCTTGCCGCGGGGTGCTGCGACTGCCCGTGCACAAGTTCGGGATACTAGGGTACCCCTACTCTAGTACACCGACAGAGGGGGACTAGGAGGGGCTGTGGTAAAAAGGAGAACTCATGGAGATTAGTGGAAGTGGACAAAACATACATTTTTAATTTCTGCCAGAAGGTGTTTGATGGTGGTTTGGGCAAGCAAATGGATTCCAAATGATGTGAAGATTAATAGGATCAAGTGTCATATAGAAATGGAGTTGATCACCAAGTTGGAGCTCATTTGGAGGAAGTTGACAATGCAACTTTGGTAAACCCTAGAAATTAGCAGAAATGGCTTTACCAAGATTTAGTCATGTAAATCAATTCTCCGTGATGCACCACTTGGTGTAGTGTCATCATTTGAGGTTATGAACATGCCCACAAAATTTGAGATCAAAAGGAGAAAGTTGCCAATGTAGAGTTGTTCAAATTTGGTTCTGGACAGGAAGGGTTTTGGGGCACTTTGATCAAGTTAACTTGTTCTCCAACTTGTGCCATTTGGTCTATATGAATTATTAGACCATTTGAGCATGTTCAGAAGGTTTGAGAACATTTGGACGTGTTTGGCAATGTAAAGTTGCTCAAACTTCAAAATGGACAGAAATGGTTTTGAGGGGATTTCATGGAGTTATACTATTCTCCATGACATGATACTTGTCAAGATCATCAAATAGGTCATATGTGACATGCTAGAATTTTCTTGGAATTTTTGGAGAATATTTCCTTTGTAAATATTTCAAAATCTTGAAATATCCAGAAAAGGTTTTTGAGGGATTTGACCAACATTTTAAACATGACCATGTGTTGAAACTCTTATATATGGACAATATATGTCCTATGAGTTTCCCTAAATTTTGTCAAATATTTTTGAAGCAATAAAATAATTTTTCCCTATTAAAGACCATTTCCGGCCTTAAGAAAAAGCTTTTAAATAAAATAGTAAAATAACTTTTAAAATTATATTTTTGTGGTTTCTGGGTATCCTATATATAATAGGAGTCAAATATATTTTTGGAAAGATTTTTGCTGCCCTTATTAAGTACTTGCAGTGCAAACCTCAATTCAGGGGGTTCTGGAAAACTAATTTTTAAAAATACTATTTGGCCAAATTATTTTTGTAAGAAATTATTTTTATGTCCTATACACATGGCATGATCATTGGTTCAAGAGTTTGGATCAAGGAGATGAAGTATAGGAGTTGGAGGATTTATTTGATTTTTAGAGCACTTGCAAACAACAGAAAAAAAACCAATCAAGGCAAGGTCCAAAACACTCAAAAGTTTTTGTCAAACCACATTTTATCATGATTGTTAGCTTAAGTGTAGTGCCATGAAAATCAGGGTGTGACACAATGCTATCACAAATGATTTAATGGGGAAAATTGTGTGTGATGTACCTGCGAACGGAAACGTTTTCCTTGGAGTGACTGTGTGGGATGTATATACGAACGGAAACGTTCAGCGGGGGCTGACTGTGTGGGATGTACTTATGATCGGAAACGATTTCGCCTGTATAATTGTAATTTTTTACACTACTATACTATAACCGTATTTGATCACTCGTTGGTCGCACACGACCTCATTTTGCCAATCGTGTGTTCCAGGAAGGCATATCCCCGACGGTTTCTGGGTCGTCTGGGAAGGAGGCGACGGTTCAGAATGCCATCGAGGAAAGGGGTTAAATACCGTTTATATAGCACCTCGCTATACCAGTGGAGTATCATTGGTACACTCCTTGAACTTGATGGTAACAAGGATACCATCAATGCAGGATTGGATTTACAACATATGGGCATCAAGAGAAAGCATTGGTTGCCAAAAGATCCAAAGAAGGATTCTTAGAAGAACTATCCTACACCATGGATGCTTACTAAGGAAAGCAGGATAAACTTGTGCAAGTTTCTGGCTAATGTAAAATTCCCAAATGGCCATGCTACAAACCTGGCGACATACATGGATGTTGATACTGGTAAATTACACGGTCTGAAGACGCATGATCAAAACAAACTCCTGCAGCCTATCTTACAAGCTAGTCTTACAAGCATTATCCCCAAGGAGACGTATGCAGCTATCACCTAACTAGGAAGATTTTTTAAGGAGTTGTGTGCCAAGACATTAAGAATCGATGTCGTCGAAATATCGGAACGTGAAATTCCTGAAGTTCTATGCAAGCTTGAGAAGATCTTCCCACGTGCTTTCTAGTGGTAAGTGCTTTGTTTCCAGAATTGGTAGGTACTATGAGACAGTGAATTATGCTTCACTTTTGATATATCCAGATTATGATCTAATGATAATAATTGCTGAATTTAGTTTTGGCGGCTCAAAATGGTGCCATGCAACCACTTGGGCTACAAAATATTGCATGATAGAATTTTGATCCTATTTTGCTTCCCATGGTTCATAGATGATGCAATGGCAGCAAAATTGGGTACAACATGTTGCCAAACAAAATAAAACCTTTTTATTCCAGAATTTTTTGCCACGAGTGTGCAAAGCAAGGCAAACAGCACTATGTTGATTGACTCGAGACAAACGCTACTAGTTTAGCTATTATTTGCGACATTTAGGTTGGACGCTGCTAGTAAATTACTCGTTAGCAGTATTTGGATCACATGCTATTAGTTGTAAATTACCAGCAAAAGTAGGTGGCGTTCACGCAGAACACTGCTCGTAGGCACTTAGAGATGCCACTAATGAGGGGTCGTGTACTAGTTTGAGAACTCTCTCAAGATATCCACGATGAATAAAAATATTGAACAACAATCAGGGGGAGAGGATGTCAAACATAGTTGACTAATGTATTTTTGAAGATCCCTTTGTGCCAAATTTCATCTAGACTTTCAAATTGTAGTTTATCTCTTAATTAATAATTTTGTTTGCTCATTAAATGGCTTTGTTTTTTCTTTTAGATTAAGATCTTATTATTGGAATTTACTAAACAAACATATGTCATTCTATTATATATTGTAAGACTTATTTTTTTAATCTTTTAATTCTTTGTTCAACTACAACTCTTTCCATGGATAATTTTAATTTGTCACAAGTATTACTTCAATCAAGTTTATTCATTGCAACATAAGCGGTGTCCATTATTTGTTCACTACAACATAAGCACTATATCTCAAACGACAAGACATGGCCCACATATGGACTAGGTATGGAAGTTTCACTACTTTTCTTCCTTTGTTTGTGATTCCACCGAAGATAAATGCAGCTGTGGGGTTGGCATGCTTGATCCCATGGACTCTAAGGACAACCGATTTGCAATTTCTTGGTTGATCCGCATCAGCTCTTGGTAGTACTCCTTGCACTCCTCGTGGTTAAGATCCTCTACATTCATGAAGATATACCTAGCAATAGTTCCAGAGCTCTCTTCCTTGGCCTTCTCAAAGCGTTCGTTGGTCTCTTTTGCTCTCTGTTTTTCCACCACAATCTCTCTTTCTAACCGGGCTACCTCCTCTTGCAACAATGCAATCCTTACCTTCTTTGCCTCATACTCGACCTTCCCCACACCCGGCCTCCTCCCTCTCTTTGGCATACTGAAAGTGGATATGATCTAAAGTGATTTGTGACCAGATGACTAGAAGTATCTTTCTCTAGATATTGCTCCTGAGAAAGACAAGTTGTGGTTTGAAAGAGGGGATGGTGACCCTTTATATAGATGGAAGTGGGGTCCAAAGTAAAACCTTTTATCAATGTCCTCTGAAGGAAATATGCTACACAACAACAAAGGTTGTAATTATTTTCCAAACATAGGTTGTTGGATAAGGACACGTCAAATTAATCATAGAAAAATGTATGTACTCATTTAGAGCATTTCAATTTTTGGCTAAAAATATGCTACACGACAATGAAGGATCTAATTATTTTCTAAACAAAGTTCATCGGATAAAGTCACTTGAAATTAAGCATGGAGAAAAGTATGTATACATTTGTATCTCGTGCATTATACCAATATGTCTCCAATGTATCTACAACTTAGCATGTTTCTAGATATTATCCTTTAGATATGCATTTTTTGTGTTTTGAAAGTGAAAAACTGTGTAATAAAGGTTGTTATCATAAGGGGCAACATATAGTGACGTTCATTTACATTAAGAGCTTGCACATCAAAAAATAAAAAGCGCATGACAACCTCTGCTTCCCTCTACGAAAGGCCTATCTTTTACTCTTTTGTATTTATTTTTATGCAAGAGCCAATAATGTTTGCCCCTATTCTGCTCTATGTACTTTTCAGTTGGCAAGCATATTGTGGTGGATAAAGATCCATATATATCCAGTTGGATGTAGGTGATCATGAGTTATTATTGTTGACATCCCGAGATAAACATGTTGGGTGGTGAACACTATAAACCCCCCCCCCCTCTTCCTATGTGTTTGACTGAAACTTTTTCTCTATAAATATGCATGAGTGTCAGCAATCATAAAAGACTTAATGATAGTTGAGTATGTGAACAATCTAAACAAAGATCTTATGTAGACTCTTTCTGCAAATATGATGGATTGTGATTGTTTCAATGACTGGGATCTAGTTTGTTAGTTTTCAATAAAGTTTATGTTTCATACTTTAGTTTGAGAATGAATTGTTACTTTAGCATCAGAAGTTTTATGATGATATATTGCTGCTATGATAATGACCATGATGCTTTCATGTCTGTATTTTATTTTTATCGACACCCCTCTCTCTAAACATGTGATCATGATTATCAATTTCGGCTTTCGCTTGAGGACAAGCGTGGTCTAATCTTGGGGGAGTTCATACGTCCATTTTGCATCATGTTTCCCTACTATTATTTATTATGTTCTGGATTGTTATTTCACTTTATGATACAATTCTTATGCCTTTTCTCTCTTATTTTGCAATTTCCACATGAAGAGGGACATTACCGACAGCTGGAATTCTGGACCAGAAAAGGCTACAATAGAGATAGCTATTCTACACAACTCCAAATGACCTGAAAATTTACGAAGAATTATTTTGGAATATATAAAAAATATTGGCGGAAGAAATATCGGGAGGGGAACCACCAGGAAGCGACGAGCCTAGGGGGGCCCTACCACCCTAGGCGCGCCCCTGACCTTGTGGGCCCCCTGGCAGGACTCTGGTGCCCATCTTTTGTTATATGAAGCCATTTCCCCTGGAAAATAATAACAGGAGGACTTTCGGGATGAAGTGTCACCGTCTCGAGGCGGAACCTGGGCAGGAGCACTTTTGCTCTTGTCAGGACCCCGACTCAATGCCACATCGATCTAGCATGTAACACCTCATATCACTTTGCGGCCTCACGCACGGTATTCCCACGGGTGTCGCCTTACCTTTGCTCGGAACCGTTTGCGCCTTTTGGCACACGTATATGATAGTGTCGCTAGCATCCATATGATAAGGAGCCCGGGCTGACATGGCTAGTCGTAAACCCAAAGTGGCACAGACTTACAGGACAGCATCCATGACCCAAAGATCGAACGTGTCGGTCATCACGAGTGAATCCAGTGTGTAGCACCGGGTTAGCAGACTCGTGAACCGGGCAGAAGCGGCTAACAGACTCAGTATTCATCGCGTGACATTTCCGGCGACGCATACAGAACGAAGAAGGACACATGCCGGCCAGCCTAAGTGTTCCGGAGCAGTAGCAAGCTACCATGGCTCGGTGCAAACACTAGGAGACATTTCCCGGTAAGAGAGGATACTAAGGATAAACAACTAGATAGTCAGACCCCACACATACCAAGCATTTCAATAACATACACACAATATGCTCGATATGTGCAAGTACAACATGGCATCACAACATGACTCTACGACTCAAGTATTTATTCATTAGGCTCCGAGGAGCGAGATATTACAAACAGGGGTCTCATGACCCAACATTCAGAGCATACAAATCAAAGCACAAACGGAAGCTTAACATGTCTGAGTACAGAGATCTACAAATGAAAAAGGCTTGAAAGCCTGACTATCTACCAGATCCTGCCGGGGCACAAGATCGTAGCTGAGGTAACAAGCTAAACGTCGAAGTCCATGTGGAACTACTTGCGAGACTGAAGTCTCTCTGCAAAAACATAAAATAGGCAAACGTGAGAACAAATGTACCCAGCAAGACTTACATCGAACTAACTACATATGCATCATTATCAACAAAGGATGGTGGAGTTTAACAGAAGAAGCAGCTTTGACTCGGTGGCTATCCTAAACTACGACTACAAGTAACTCTTTTGAGGTGGTGTCGGGGTTGATGCTACATATGCCAACGGGTGGCTTATCATGGTGGGGGCGAGTAGAACGTCCGCGGTGCTCGAAACGGATGAGGCGAAGACATGCATGCCGCGAATCTTACCCAGCTCGGGGCTCTCGGGAGATAACACCCCATCGCTGCTCATGGGTCTCCGCATGATCACTATGGGGTGATAGTACAATGGCGCCTCGAGCTGTGTGGAGACAGAAGGAGCAAGGCTAGCTCTTTCCTTCTTGCTATATGTCTAAACCTATCGTACGAACCTTTGCATGGGCGCCTGGGGTTTATATAGGCCTACCCTCGGGGTACAATGGTAATCCGACCGGGCGTGGCCCCGGGCCGCCGGGCCTCTTGCAGCCGCTTTCCCGCTGATTGGGCCCGCTGATTGGCGGGTCTCATGGACAGCAGAGCATCGCAAGAAGACTCGATGACGCAGCTTGGTCATGGGTCGTGGGAACAAAGGCGGCGCCGTCAGTGATCACCGCCGCCACTCCCCGTCCAACTGGTTTATGGCTTTAGGGCCTCGCCGGAGGCGGCCGACTGGAAGGCCGACTCAGAGGGCCGCCTTCGACTCTCCGCCGAGCTCTTCTATCTCACCGACAGGGGCCCGCGATCTCCGGCCAGACGCCATTGCCGCGGGTACAAGAGTTTGTGCATCGTGGTCGAGGTTATGGGAGGCATGGCAACAAGGTCTGCGCCGCCGGAGATCTCCGTGACGCTGCTCATCAGAGCCATGCCTTCTTCCCTGGGTCCGAGGGGACAGCCACGATGGGGCTGTACCCGCATCGGTTCGCTGAAGGTCGTGGGCCGACTCTCACGGTCGCCCTTAAGAGGTCGCAAGCCCAGAGTCGGCTTGTCCCCCAGTCGCCGTCTGGGACTCGCTTCTTCAAGGTCGCAGCCGAGACTCGCCTTCGAAGGTCGCCACCGAGACTCGGCCTTCCCGAAGGTCGCCACCGAGGCTTGGCCTTTCGAAGGTCGCCCCGCCGACTCGCCTTTCAAGGTCGCCTCTGGGACTCGGCCGAGGGGCGCGGCCTGCCCGATGTCTTGAAAGATCTTGGGTCCCGGGTCACCTACCCATGGCCCATTACTCCGACAGAGTCCCCGGCCTGGCGGCCCGGCGGGCGCCGCGTGGGGGCGGCGCAGCTACCGCGGGCGCCGACCAGATTCGCCGCCGCGTCTCGGCCGCCGCAGAGCCGCCCGCCTCGTTAGGCCGCCGCAAGTCATGGCGGAAACCAGCGCGGTCGCCACGCTTCGCCATCTCGCGAGACGGTCCTATCGCGACGCCACGCGGAGGCGATAGCCTCGCTCGCCATCGCCACAGGACGGACGGGCCGCCAGTGGGTTCGCCATTATCAAGGCCGGCTCCCGAGCGGATCCGCTGCGGTCGAGGGCGGTTGGCATCCCCACGCCGTTATCGCGGGCAGAACTTCGTGGGGTTTTTAATCGTATGCCGTGGGGTCGTGCGCGAAGTTAATCCCCACGCCGCCTCGCTTCACCACGGGTTATAATAGGCCGAGGGAAGCGGCGCATAGCATGCGCACTCCCTCCCCGCCCTCTTGCCCTTCTTCTTGCTCGTTATTCCGCCGCTTTTCTCGGCGCCGACGATGAGCTCCTCCGCCGTGCCCCCGCCGCGCGCCCGCGAAAGTGGGATGGTTTCAGATGTGGACGCTGGAGGACATCGAGTTCCTCCGCTGACCCGCCGCCTTCCGAGCGCTGATTTGGTGCAGCCCGCCGCGCCGCGCGGAGAACTGCCCGCGCCGAGGCAAAGGAAGGGTCATCTTCCGCCGCACTCATGCGCTGGATGGGGCTCCCGGCGAAGCGGGTTTCTCCGCTGCTCGAGCTGTACCACCTTCACCGCACCACCTCACCCCCAACGCTGTGGTGCTTTTCCGCCGCGCCACCCTGCGGCGAGGGCTATATCGGGCGCTCTCCCCACCATCGAGCCTGGGGAGAGTTCTTCTTCGGCTCAAGACGCAGCTGCCGCAGACGCCGCGCAAAGGCGGCACGCTCATCGCCACGGCGCACGACGGCCGACAACCCTTTCCGCCCATCCGCTGGTGAAGTCGGTGAAGATGTGGCGAAGACATACTTTACGGAAGAACGCCGCCACCGACGGCGATCGGGTCAACTTGCCGCCTTCGACCCCGAAGCTACCGACCGCCGCCGGCTAGCTGGTCCTAACGGTCAAGATGCTGGCCCGAGTCGGGCGCTGCTGGCGCGCCCCAAGTCTTGACGCAATCGGAGGGGCTCGTTGCTTCCGACCTCTCGCCGCCTTTGTGGCGCGCCGGTGCTTCCGCCAAAGGCCGCCCCATCTCATCTCGCCAGATGAGTGGCGGCACGATCCAAGCCGGTCAGGCACCAAAGACATGCCGCTGGGAAGTGGCGAACATGGTGAACCTCATCGCCCACTACAAGTTCACCGACGAGTGGCAGTTCGGCAAGGAGCCGACTCGCGACAACCCTCCGCCGGTGGTAAGTTTTCCATCTGTGTTCCAATCTTGCTTGTATCTGACTTTGAGCTCTGATCTTGCTGGTTTCTTGAGCAGAATCCCCTCATGGCGCCTGCTGCCGGGCGCCCGAGAGAATGGCAGGAGTACGCCCCGACCGTGAGGTCAGCGACATCGACGACCCCACACGGGAGCCGCGGGGTTGAGGCCGACGCCAAGGCGGCAGGGAGGAGGAGGAGGGCGGCCTCAGGCCGTCGGCGACCTTCGCCGACTGGCCCGAGGATGACATCGACGCAGGTCATCGCGCTGCCAACCGAGAGCCGCCCCTCCAACCAGGCCGGCTCGAAGAAGCGCCACGCCGGGCCGAAAGTGCGCGGGCGGCCGGGCCGAAGAAGCCCTGGGGACCGCCACGCTAAGCTGGAGGAGGCGGCCGCAAGGCCAATCGCCGGAAGGAAGTGAAAAGGCCACCGCTGCTTCTTCGTAAGTCCTTACTCTTTGCTTTTTCTCGACTTTGCTTGAATTGCTCGACCTTCCCCTTTTCTTCTCCAGCCCCCTCTCCCTTGAGAGAGTCGCCGCCCCGCCATGGGGTCGGGGCGACGTCCTCCAACACGCTGGCGGGTCGACTTCCGCCGATCTCCGGAGGAGACGGAGCGAACGCGCAGGAGAAACGCTGCGGAGGAGGAGGCCAAGCGCCGAGAATGCGCAGCCGACAAGGCGGCCGCCAACGCCCAGCGACATCCGGATGAGGCCGTACGTGCCGCGCCGCCGCTAAAACGGGATGCCGAGGCGGCCGTTCGCCAAGGCTGGGCGATGCTTGTCCCCGCTGCCGCCGCCGCCGCCGCCTCGATTTCACGGGCAGACCGGGAGGTCGGCACCGCCAACCTTCGCAGAGGAAGGCGGCGACGCTGCTCGGGACACTCGCGCGCCGCCCGCCACCTCCGCCGCCCGCTTCGAGGCCGCACGGCAAGCAGCTGTGGACCCGCAGGATCCGCCGGCCGCGACAACGCCGACACAGCTTGCTTCTCCAGTCGCCGCGCCGACACGCCGCCGAGTCGAGAGGACGAGCTCCGCGCCAGGCTCAGAGACGGACGCCGCCAAGATGGCGAACCGACGCCGAAGTTTCCAGCCCGCGCCCACCACTGGTGCGCGAAGGCGCAACGCTCGCTGAACTAAGCGCTCGACGCTCACCTGTCCAATGCGCAAGGAAGGCGGCCTCCAACTCTACACCAGACGATCCGCCATGCGCAGCCTCCGCCCGCACGCCTATTTTTTCCTTTTTTCTTTCTTGTCTTTTTTCGCGGGCGCGCCACCGCACCCACCGGGTGTGGTCCTCGAAGTTCGGAGTCGGCTGCCGAGCAAGCGGCTCGGAACTCCTTCTCGCGATCTCCGAAGGCTGACCTTGCTTTGCCGACCTTGCAGGAATATCACAACCTCCGCTATCGCCTTCAACCGCAACGCTGAAGAGCTGCGAAGCGACGCCGATCCGCGGAGAGTTGAGGTAAGCGGATTCTTTCTTTCTTCTGGGCGCACAAGCACACGCTGGCTGTAGTCCCCGAGATTCGGCCGATCGCTGAGCAGTCGGGCCGATCTCTCGGCGCATTTCCTTCTTTCTTTCTGGGCGAAGCGAAGGCCATGGGCTGTAGTCCCCGAGATTCGGCCGATCGCCGAAGCAATCGGGCGGATCTTCCGCCACCTTCTTTGCTGATGATGTTTTTTCTTTTTCTTGGCCAGACGCCAATGCCGCCTTCAAGGGCAGCTGGATGAGGCCAACGCCGCCCGCCGCGCTTAAGGAGGAAGAGTGCGACAAGCTCGCCAAGAATGCGACCTTCCGGGCGACGCAGCTGGCCGAAAGCGTATGATCTGCCGGAAGGCTCGTGGAGGACGCCAAGTCGCTGGAGGAGAGTCTTCAGCCGAAGTTCGAGATGGAGCGGGCCGCCGACCGACCGTGAGGCGATGCGTCGACCTCCGGCTACCACGCGCTCGAGGACGCCGCCGACGGTAACTCCCGTCTTCTCTTTTTGGTCTTTCGATTCTTTGTCAACTATCTTCCGGTTTTCGACCGCTTCCTCTTCTTGTCTTTGGCAGATTTCTTCCCGCCACTGCAGCCGCCCCTCCGCCATCGAGGCGGATCGAGGAGCGGAGGGCGCAGGCGGCGATCGCCGCCAACGCGCTTCGCGACCGCCGACGAGCAGATCTTGAGCATCGGGCTCGCCGCCTCGCCACCGCTTGATGCGCCGCCTTCAACGCGCCGCGCCTAAGTCGCCACCGCCTCGGGCCGGAGGTGCCGGCGTTGCGACCGCCACCGGACGGCCGATCGGGCCGAGGTCACCGCTGGTCGACGAGGCTTGAAAGGCTCGCCCGCGCCGAGCACGCCGGCCCGGAGTTCGCCAAGGGTTGGTACTCTGGCTGACCTGACCGCCTGGCCGCTGCTCCGGCCCGAGGCCCAGCCGAGTTGGGGCCGTGGAAGGCGCCTGCCGAGCAAGGCGGCCATCGCCGAGTACACGGACACCAGTGTCTTTGTGCCCGAGCGGACCGCCGACGGCGAGGAGGCTCCGCCCGAGTGGTTCGGGATGCACCCAGAGTACGAGGAGGACTCGGCGGAGGTGATTGGCTCCAAAGACCGAGGGGAGGGCGAGCCGGAGGACGGAGGCGAGGAGGAAGAGGCGCCAGAGCACGAGGAAGGCGACCAGCCTCACCTGATCAAGGCCCCAAGAACGAGCCTCGAAAGACAAGGGCTGTCAGCCGAGGGCGACTCAAGCCGAGACCGCCCACCGACCCGGCCTGACGCCGCGCCGCCTCCAGCCTCCGGCCCGGAGGCCGCCCCTAGGATGCATCACCTTACCTGCTTTTTTTGTTCTTTGCTTAAAAACTTGTTAGTTATGAACAATTCCACCCATGGGTGTATTCGACAAGGGCCTTATGTAAATATTTATCAAGTTTCCGCCTTTTGCTTGCTTTTGGCTCTTTAGACCTTTTTTTCCTTTGCCGCCTTCCTTTGGTTGCCGCTTGTTAATCGGGCAGCCGCTCATGGACTGCCACTGGGTCAAGAGCTCAGCTACCTTGGGAGGCAAGTACTTAGTCGCTTAGAGTGTCGAGCAAGTTTGGCTGAATCGCCGGCCGCCTCTCAAAGTCGGCCGCTCTTAATTAAGGTTGAAACTATGAGCCGATCGCCGTGAGTCGGCTCAAGAGGGGGAACCGAGCCGGCTTGGGCTATGCGTAGCTCTTAAGTCCTTAGTCGTTTTTCTTGTGTGCGCTTGCTTTCCGCCTCCGCGCCATCGGCTAGCCGCTCATGAAAGCTGTGGCTTTCAGAGGAGACGGCTTTGAGCGCGGCACATTACTTGTTCTGACCTCAGGGAGCGTTTCATAGCACAGGCGGCGAGTCCCCGGGCCGACTTGTCGGACCCGGTGCCGGACGGTATGATAAAAGCGGAGGAAGCATTTCAGAAGCGAGATTCATATCATACTGATAATCAAAAAGGCAGTCCCCGAGCTCGACTCGGGGGGCCTAAGGTCTTAGTACTTAATACAGAAAAGGGGAGAAGCGCGATACATATCAGATCAGCTGTAAAATCTTGAAGAAGATTTATGCTCCACGGGCGCCTGCCTCCTTGCCGTAGTCGCCTCTTATGCGTGCTCGAGGCTTCGCAAGATCGATTAAATAGTAGGCGCTGCTCCTCAGCACCTTGTCGATGATGAAGGGCCCTCCTAAGGCGCCGATAACTTAGGCTGTCCGCATTGTTCTCTCGAATCAGCCGTAGCACAAGGTCGCCTCTTGAATGATCTTGGCTTGACCTTGCGGTTGTAGTATCGCCACGCACTCGCTGGTAGATGCTAGACCGGCCGAGTGCCAACAGCCGCCCTCTTCCAGCAGGTCGACGCCGCCTTGGCGTGCTTCTTCCTCCTCTTCGTGTACATGGAGACTCGCGAGAGTCGAATTGTATATCCGTTGATGACGGCTTCGCACCAGAGACGAGGAAGAACGTGTGAAGCCGCTGATCTGCTCGAGTCGTGGCGCAGACTCCAGAGGACGGCAGCAGTTCTTCCACTCAACAGCCGCCGAAGCGCCGAAAGTGGTTCGACCAATCGAGGCTTAATGCCGGATAGGATGAGGCCTTTGGCTCGCTCCACTGGCCGCTTGATTGCGGATGGGCAACGGACGCTAAGTCCGCCGGATGCCCCGTGTCGCGCAGAACGAGCCAAGGCGCCTTGGCGGTTGGTGCCGTTGTTCGTGATGATGCTGTGTGGTATGCCATACCGCACCGTGATGTCGGCAATGAAAGTCACCGCCAGGGCCCATTTAATTTCTTGATGGGCTTTGCTTCCACCCACTTGGTGAATTTGTCCATCGCGACGAGCAATGGGTCGCCGCCGCCGGCCGCCTTGAAAGGTCCCACCATGTCAGTGCCCCAAACCGCGAAGGGCCAGCGATGGGGATCGCTTCAAGCAGAGGTCGGTCAAGGGGCTTGGAGCGAACACCTGGCACCCTTGCACTTCTTGACTAATTTTTGGCTTCTTCCAGGCAGTCGGCCAAAAGAAACCGCGGCCGAAGGCCTTGGCCACGAAGCGCCTCGAGGCCGCATGGTGACCACACTCGCTCGATGGATGTCTTTGAGGATCGCCTGCCTTGCTCGATTCCACGCAGCTGCCAGGACACCAAAGGACACGCGGCGGACTAACTCTCGCTGACTATGGTGTAGGCTGCCGCTCGGCGTTGTACTTGCCGAGCCAGAGTCTCATCTGCTTTGTTGAGGCTGGTGTAGTCGATGCACATCCGCCACTGCTTGTTCTTCTTCAACACTAACACGGGTTAGCCAACCACTCCGAAAAACACCTCCATGATGAAGCCGCTGCCAGAGCCGGCTATCTCTTCTCCCACGACTCTTCTTCTTCTTCCGACAGCGGCGCAAGGGCTGCCCGACCGCTTCACATCCGCCCGACGTAACTTGTGCTCGGCGACCGCCGGTACACCGGCATGTCCTTGGGGACCATGCGAAGATGTCCCGATTCTCACGGAGGAAATCGACGAGCTCGCTTTTCCTATTTGTTGTCAAGGCCTGTGCCCATGACAACAGACTCGGGTGCTCCGGTCCAAGGGTATCTTCTTGGTCTCTTTGGCCGCTTGAATGATCCTTCGCCTCCGACTTTGGGGTCCGGCGACATCTCCGGCTGCTTTCCAGCCATCGCCACGACACGATCAAGGAGCCGCTTTCGCCGCGATCACCAGAGACTCGCCAACCGATCGCTTCGCCGCGCGCAGCGACGACTTCTTGTAGTCGCCGGCAACGGTCAGATCCCTTGAAGTCGGCATCTTCATCTTGAGGTAGGCGAGGGGAACCGCCATGAACTTGGCCAGGCAGGCCGCCTAGCAGAGCGTGGTACGGGTTTCCAAGTCCACCACTCGAACCAGACGGCTCTCGCGGAAGTGATCTTTGTCTCCGAAGAGGACATCTATCGAATCTTGCCAATCGGGCGAAAGCAGAGAGGCCGGTGCGATCCCATGGAACACGGTGCGGCTGCTCGCAGCTGCCTCCGCCGATTCCGAAGCCCATGGTATCCTTGTACGTGATGTTTATGCTGCTACCTCCGCTTATCAGACCCGCGAGAAACGGGCGCCCGCTTGTCGCTGGTTAAGGTTGCTCCGAGAACCAAAGGCGAAGAGCCCGACTCGCATCACCTTCGGGTGATCTGCCCGACTCCGGTGATGGGCTTTCGACCAATGCATGAATTGTGGGCTTCGCCGCCATCGCTAACTTCTTTGCCGCTGCTGGCGCCGCCGCGCCGGTCATCTGTCGACCGTGAATACTACGACGCCCGTGTTTCTTCGGGAACTCATCTTGGACCGCGCTGACGGCCGAGCCGCCGCGGAGGCGGCGGAGGCGGCGGCGGCCCCGCAGCGGCGGAGGGGCGAGGCCGCCTCCTTGGCGATCCCGACGAGCCGCTGGCACTTCCCGGTGGTGTGGTTCGACGGCGGCAAGGCCATTGCAGGAACTTGCAAGGACCATCCAGAGTTCCGCTCATAGGAGAAAGCCGCAGCCGCTGGACTTGCCGCCTTCGCCGCTTGGCCGGAGGCTGCCCTTCCGCTGCTGGTCTTCATCGCTGCAACCCGCCGATCGCTGGAAGTCGGCCGGGAGCTTTGCGCTTGTTGTCGCTCTGTTGCTGCCGCCGGCCAAGGCCACCACCGGCGCCTGGGGCCCGGGAATCACCTTGTCACCAAGGCTGACTTGGATCTCGGTCTTCATAGAGGAGTCGGCCGTGGATGCATTTGTCCGCTATGACTAGCAGCTCGCCGAGAGTTTCGCCTCGCCGCAGAGGAGCTTGTGCTTGAGGAGGGTGCCTCTCGCACCCGGCCGAAGTACTCGATGGCTCGCACTGCACGCCGCAGGAGTTTCGAGCTTGCCCCAGCGCTGTGAGATAGTTGCGCCGCCGATTCTCGGGCCTTGTACACACAAGGAGAGCCGGGCGCGGCTTGGGAGGTCGCTTGTACGGCCGGTGAAGTTGCGAATGAAGGCTTCGTGAAGTCGACCCAGCTGTTGATGCTGCGAGGCTTCAGTTGTTCAGCCATGTCTGTGCCGTGCCTCGGAGCATGAGGGGAACATACTTGACGGCGACTTCGCTTGTTGCCGCATGGCGCGCCGACGGTCAGAGTAGTCTATCAGCCAATCTTCCGCTTCACGGAGCCGTGTACTTGGGCGTGTCTCGAGGGAGCGGAACCCTTTCGGAAGGGCTCGCTCGATGTGGGGCCCAAGCAAGGCGGACCCAGTTCGTTTCTTTCTTCTAACGCCAGGATCTGTGGAGTCGGTCGATCCGTGGCGGGCGCCGTTTCTCCGACTCCTCTCGGCGACCAAGGCGATCTCCGAGAGTCGGATGCTCGACAAAGCGGCAGGAGACTCGCCGTTTTCTCCGAGGCGGGGAGGCAGATAATCATCTCGCCGCCCATCGCCTGGGCGCCATCTTGGTCTCGCCGATGGAGATGCGAAGTCCGGCCAGGCTCGCAGCCGCCTTCTCTCCTCCGCGGACTTCCGCCACCGGGCGTCTGGAGGTCGCGCTTTGATCTCGGCGAGGGGTAAGTCGTCATTCTTCGTTGCGCGCAGACGCTGCCGCCGCCGCTGCTTCGCGCAAAGAACCGCGCCGAGGAGCTGTTGGACTCGCTCGTCATCACACGGGCTTCGCCGCCGAGGTTCTCGCTTTTGGTCGCCGCTGGGCGGCGCGGATGTTCTCCGCAGGGTGGCGACACGGGCGCTTCGCCTCAAACAAATCGGCGATGGTCGCCACAAGACTCGACCGCGCCAAGACGGTTCGCCTGGGCCGGAGCCGGGCGAGCCGCTTACAACGCGATCCACCTCGCTGGTATGCTTCGACAAGCGCCTCATGCTTGCCAACTTCTTGGCGCTTCGGCGAGCTGAAGGCGGCGCTTTAGCATTTTTGCGCCCCCGCCCTCCGGGAGAGGCGCGACAGGTCTTGCAGGCCGCAGCAGCGGGTCTCGGGCGTTCACCGAGTGCTCGCCGTGGCCGGCGACGAGCACCTCCGTGACGGCGCTTCCGCCGCCTCCTCGCACGGAAGCGCTCGTCAGAAACCACCACGCTGGTGGGGAAGGTATCGCGACACGGCGCCGGAGTCGACCAACATCGGGTCGGAGGAGCCTACGGACTCCAAGTCTACGGCGGGCTCGCTGTCGACTTGAAGTTGGTCAAGGAGGCCCGCGAGAAGGTTCTCGGGGTCACCCGCGCCCGTGCTTGGCGCAGGCTCGTCGGAGAGGCGCACCTCGCCGATGAGTTCGGCGAGGCCGTCCGCGCAGAAGCGCGCTTCGCGCCGCTGAGTGCGCCGATGCGACTCCATTCGGGCGAAGCTCGCTGGCTGCGCCGCCAGGAGGAAGAGGGTTCCCGCCCGTAACAGATCTCCGGACGACGTGCACCTTGCCCCATGGTGGGCGCCAAATGTCGGGGTTGATGCGACATATGCCAACGGGTGGCTTATCATGGTGGGGCGAGTAGAACGTCCGCGGTGCTCGAAACGGATGAGGCGAAGACATGCACGCCGCTAATCTTACCCAGCTTCTTCTCCGGGAGATAACACTTATCGCTGCTCGCTGGGTCTCCGCATGATCACTATGGGGTGATAGTACAATGGCGCCTCGAGCTGTGTGGAGGCGTGAAGGAGCAAGGCTAGCTCTTTCCTTCTTGCTATATGTCTAAACCTATCGGCCGAACCTTTGTATGGGCGCCACGGGGTTTTATAGGCCTACCCTCGGGTACAATGGTAATCCGACCGGGCGTGGCCCCTGGCCGCCGGGCCTCTTGCAGCCGCTCTTCCTCGCGATTGGGCCCGCCGATCAAGGGTCTCATGGACGGACAGCAGAGCATCGCAGAAGACTTCGATGACGCAGGCTTGGTCATGGGGTCCGGGAACAAGGCCGCTACCGTCAGTGATCACCGCCGCCACTCCCCGTCCAATCTGTTTATGGCTTAGGGACTTCTGGCCGGAGGCGGCCGACTGGGAAGGCCGACTTATAGGGCCGTCTTCGACTCTCCGCCGAGCTCTTCTATCTCACTAACAGGGCCCGGCGATCTCCGGCCGACGCCGTCGTTGCTGGTACAAGAGTTTGTGCATCGTGGTCGAGGTTATGGGAGGCATGGCAACAAAGGCCGCCACGCCGGAGATCTCCGGTGACGCTGCTCACTATAGCCATGCCTTCTTCCCTGGGTCCGAGGGGACAGCCACGATGGGCTGTACCGCGATCGGGTCGCGAAGGTCGGGCCGACTCTCACAGTCGGCCCCTTAAGAGGTCGCAAGCCCAGAGTCGGCTTGTCCCAGAGTCGCCGTCCGGGGACTCTGCTTCTTCGAAGGTCGCTAGCTGAGACTCGGCCTTCTGGAAGGTCGCCTGCCGAGACTCGACCTTGCCGAAGGTCGCCAGCTGAGGCTTGGCCTTCTCGAAGGTCGTCCTGCCGGGACTCGGCCTTCTCGAAGGTCGCCCTGCTGGGACTCGGCTGAGGGGCGCGGCCTGCCCCGATGTCCTGAAAGATCTTGGGTCCTGGGTCAGCCTACACATGGCCCATTATCTGGCTGTGTGGCGCACACGAGTCCACATATTCACCATATCAATACACCACTATGGATCCGCCTGCCTCCCTATGAGAACGCCATCCATAGCACTCACACTTATCTTGCGATTTTAGAGTATCCACTTTCACTTGTCTATGAACTGTTATAGGCAACCCAAGTCCTTACCGCATGACACGGCTATTCAATAGATCATATTAACCCCGCAGGGTGTACTTCTTCATACATGTTTCCACCACTTAGCGCTCGCAGACACGACATGTGCTCGGCAGACTTCAAGCTTAAAGCCGACGGGTGTAGACCACGACCTACCTAAACACTCAAGTCTCTAGTCCAGTTTATCGCCTATTTGGGTTCCATCCATGAGGAGATCCGCCAAGTTTCGCCACAGCCCCAAACGATGTGAACAGGTTCCCGAGATACCAAACGGCATCCGTACACCGTACACGCACCTACCAGATCACAGCCCACCCTTTACGGCCACGCTGCCCACGGCCTCCAAAGAGGGCTACAAACACCGTAAACTACTTGCAACTCCCCGGACAGAGGACTAGGGTGAATAAGAAGTCGAAAGGGTCATATTTCAGGCCCAATGCATGGTAGTAGCTGAATCATGGATCACAAACACGTAACTCGGTTCCTAAGGACGGCTGCAATGAGACAACCCACCATGTACTCCTACATGGCCTCTCACCGCTACCTTTACCAAATCGTGTTCACACACTTAGCCCACACACACGGCAGACATGTTCACACACCTCCGATTCATCCTCGTGAACCAGACTCGACTCAACTCTAAGCAAGAGAGTGCATGACAAACAAGCATGAATGAGTAGGCACAACAGGCTCAAACAACTCCTACTCATGCTAGTGGGTTTCATCTATTTACCGTGGAATAACAGGTCATGCAAAGGATAGCAGGTGACGCCCCGATTTAATCAGACACTAATCATGCACGCAAACGCAGTACGATCAAGATCGTGGACTCACGGAAGATATCACAACACAACTCTAAAAGTAAAATAAGTCATACAAGCATCATAATACAAGCCGTGGGTCTCGAGGGCTCGAATACAAGTGCTCGATCATAGACGAAGTCAGCGGAAGCAACAATATCTCGAGTACGCATATAAGTTAAACAAGTTTGCCTTAAGAAGGCTAGCACAAACCGATACAGACGAAGAGGCGCAGCCTCCCGCCTCGATCCTCCTAAACTACTCCTCGTCGTCGCCAAGCAGCTCGCACGAGAAGTAGGCACCTCCAAAGTAGTAGTCATCATCGACGGTGGCCCTGCCTCGAATCTCCAAAGATCTGGTTGCATACAACCGTAAAGAAAGGAAAGGGGGAAAGGGGGAGAAAGCAACCGTGAGTACTCATCCAAAGTACTGCAAGCAAGGAGCTACACTACATATGCATGGGTATATGTGTAAGGAGGCCATATCATGGACCGAATCTGCAGTAATGCCGTAATAAGAGGGGATAGCTAATCATATTGAAGACTACGCTCGCAGCCTCCGCCTTGCAAAGATGTAGAAGAGAGTAGATTGAAGTCCTCCAAGTAGCATCTCCAAGTAGCATCTCCAATAGCATCTCCAAGAGCATCGCATAGCATATCCTACCCGGCGATCCTCTCCTCGTCAGCCTGTTAGAGAGCGATCACCGGTTGTATCCGCACTTGGAAGGGTGTGTTTTATTAAGTATCCGGTTCTAGTTGTCATAAGGTCAAGGTACAACTCCGGTCGCCCTTTACCGAGGGACACGGCTATTCAATAGATTAACTTCACTGCAGGGTGCACCACATAACCCAACACGCTTGATCCCATTTGGCCGACACACTTTCCTGGGTCATGCCCGCCTCGAAGATCAACACGCCGCAGCCCCACCTAGGCACACAAGAGAGGTCAAGACGCCGGTTCAAACCTAAGCGCCAGCAGGGTCCGGGCCCATCACCGAAAGCACACTCGCACGCTATAACGCGGTCGAAGCAGCACCTAGCCTAGTGGCGCTCAGCCCAATCGGGCGCACCACTCGGGCCGACGCCACGAAGGCTTCGGCCGATACCACGACGCGGGATACCCATAACTACTCCCACGAGATGGTTAGTGCGATAGACCAAATGGCCGACTCGATCAAATACCAAGATCTCGTTAAGCGTGTTATTATGAAGCAATCATGACGCCGACCAGGGCCAGCCCACCTCTCCTAGGTGGTCTCAACCGCCTGCCGCCTCCGCCACAAAGATCCACACAGAGGGCCATTGGGACAAAGGTCCTTTCAGCCCCCAATCCGTGAATCACTCATGGGTACTCTTCTGCGGACCCACTTTAGTCACCATCTGTAGTATGTATGTATGTATAGTATATATCCGTGATCACCTCCCGAGTGATCACGCCCAATAGTATAGCAAGGCGATCGACAAGAATGTAGGGCCAATGATGATAAACTAGCATCCTATACTAAGTATTTAGGATTGCGTAAGGTATCAACAGATGTAGCAACAATGTCAGGCTATGCATCAGAATAGGATTAACGGAAAACAGTAACATGCTACACTACTCTAATGCAAGCAGTATAGAGAAGAATAGGCGATATCTGGTGATCAAGGGGGGGGGCTTGCCTGGTTGCTCTGGCAAGGAGGGGTCGTCAACTCCGTAGTCGTATCGGGTAGCAACGACGTCGGTCTCGATGTCTAGTGGAAGAAGAGGGGGAAGAAACAATGAATACAATGCAAACAGATGCATAATGATGCATGACAAAGCAAAGCGTGATGCTAGGCGTGCCCTGACGTGGTATGAGGTAATACCGGTGAAGGGGGGGAAACATCCGGGAAAGTATCCCCGGTGTTTCGCGTTTTCGGACAAATGAACCAGAGGGGGAAATGTTGTAGGTTCACTATGCTAGGGAGGTGTGGCGACTTAACGGGCCACGATCCGGATTCGCCTCGTCGGCCGAGCAACTTTCATGTACAAAGTTTTTCCATCTGAGCTACGGTTTATTTTATATGATTTTCTAAAGTTTTAAATCATTTTTTAGAATTTATTTAAATTATTTAATTCAACATTATCCGAATAGTGTTTGTCGACATCATCATGACATCAAGATGACATTATCACCAATGAGGTGTCGATTAGTCAATCGACGTGTGGGTCCAAAGGGGACCCACCTGTCATATAATCGATACGCTGATTAGGGTTTAGGTTAAACAAATTATTGTTTAATTAAACTAACAAGTTAATTAGACTAATTAAATAGGATTAATTAACTTAATTAATTAATTAATTAATTAATTAATTAATTAAATTTATCTTTATTATTATTTAAAATAATAATAATTTTCGTTCTGGGGCGTGGGCCCCATCTGTCATTGTCACAGTGGGGGTTTTAGCGGCGCGGGCGCCACCTGAACGGGCGGCGGGCGCGGCTGGTGGGCGCTTAGCGAACGGGCGAGCCCTTCAGGTGGGCATAACCCGCCAGACGACGCGCCAGAGCCAGCCATGGCACCGTGCCAAGGGCACACGGGCGCCGCCGAACAGGCGGCGCGGACGGAGGGGACCGAGTTATGGGCGAGCGTGAAGCCGGCGAGCGACAACGCGGCGTAGGCGGACGGGCGAGGCGCGGTGGCTATGGTAGCCAGAGGCAGGCGCGTGGGGCACGGCCCCGGGCGACGTGCACAAGAGCAGGGGAGGTGGGCGCGTACACGGGACGTCAGTGGCAAACGCAAGTGTAGGATCGGAAGTATGTCTAGAGGGGGGGTGATTAGACTACTTGACAACTTAAAAGTTTTGCCTTTTGATTAGGACAAGTTTTTAGCAAGTTCACAATGATGACCAAGTCAAGTATCACCCTACACATGCAATTCTAGAGTAATGGCAGCGGAAAGTAAATTGCACATGTAGTAAATAAGAGGTGGAGAAGAGCAAACGCAATATGGAGACACGGAGATTTTTCTCGTGGTTCCGATAGGTGGTGCTATCGTCAATCCACGTTGATGGAGACTTCAACCCACGGAGGGTAACGGCTGCGAGAGTCCACGGAGGGCTCCACCCACGAAGGGTCCACGAAGAAGCAACCTTGTCTATGCCATCATGGCCTATGTCCACGGAGGACTAGCCTTACTCGGGGTAGATCTTCACGAAGTAGGCGATCTCCTTGCCCTTACAAACTTCTTGGTTCAACTCCACATCTTGACGGAGGCTCCCAAGCGACACCTAACTAATCTAGGAGGCACCACCTCCAAAAGGTAATAGATGGTGTTGGTGATGATGAACTCCTTGCTCTTGTGCTTCAAATGATAATCTCCCCAACACTCAACTCTCCTCACCGATTTGGCTGTGGTGGAAGAAAGGATTGAGTGGAAAGCAACTTGGGAAGGCTAGAAATCAAGTTTCATATGGTGGGAGTGGAGCAACTTGATCTCAACACAAGGGTAGGTAGTTTTCTTCTCGTAAATGTAAGGTAGGAGTGGTAGTTCTTTCGATGGCTCTCTCCACTAATGAAGAGGAGGTGGAGGGTATTTATAGCCTCCACACAAAATCCAACCCTTACACACATTTGACCAATCTCGGTCACACCGAAGTTGACAACTCGGTGAGACCGAAAGTTCAAATCTTAGAACGTTGGGATTTTCGTGGGACCGAAAATACAATCTCTGTTAGTCCGATTCTTCCAAAGACTAGGGTTTGCCATTCTCGGTGGGACCGACTTTCTCATCTCGGTGACACCGATTTGAGTACGTATGTTCTGAAGGTTGGCAACACTAGTTTCGTAAGACCGAGTTTGGAATCGGAAAATCCGAAATTTCTAGGGTTTGGGTATATGGTCGAGGTGGTTCATCTCGGTGTGACTGAGTTTATGGAATCGGTGGGACCGAGATTACTTATGAGTATATGTTGGAATGAAAGATTGTGATAGTTTGAGAGATAAATCACTAAGCACTTTGAGCAAACAGATCATCATCATAACCTCATCCCTTTAATAGTATTGGCTTTCCTATGGACTCAATGTGATCTTGGATCACTAAACCAAAAATAGAGTCTTGAGCTTTTGCCAATGTTTTCCTTAGCATTTTGAGGGGTCCACATCATCGGTCATTGCCATTCCCATATCACGAACTTTCAAATATTCTCAAGAAACAATTAGTTCAATGATATATATGTTGTTATTAATTACCAAAACCACCCGGGATTAGTTGCACTTTCAATCTCCCCTTTTGGTAATTGATGACAACATATAGATCAAAGCTTCGACAAATGATATAATCAATGAATAACATCGTCGCTTTGAGAAGTATGTGATAAGCAAGAGCTCCCCTAAATTTGTGCATTATTTAAGATTTGCGCTTGAATGCAAATGCACAATCGATTAGGATCATGGGTCACTCTTCCATGTCACATACATCTTGGTGGAGCGCACAAAATGATAAGAATGAATAGCATGCACCCAATCACCAAGACATGAGTAAATGATCATACAAGATGTGAATAGAATATGATAAGCATTAAGCACTCATTAAGCATAGTATGATCAAGCACTCATCAAGATAGAGCAAACGTAGTATCAAACACACGAAATGTCTCAAGAACTCAAAAGTATCTCAAGGAAAACCGCAAACGAAAGAGCAAAAAACGAGCACTCTCTCTCGAAGTCCTATGATCTATACAATTTCTCCCCTTTGGCTACAAGTTACCAAAAGTTCGAAGGTATAGAGCTAAGCGCCACTAGGGACTCACTGGCGGCTCCTGCTGCGCCGATGGAGTGGAGATAGCTGCATCCGCAAAGGCTTCACCAAGTCTGTGGAGCCGGAGGAGTGGACACTGAGCCGGAGCTGGCACCGATGGAGCTGTGGAGGTGCTTGATGCAGAGCCTCGGGTCTGCCACCGAATAGCAGCTGATCCGGGCTTTGTGGGCACCGGAGTAGGCTGCTCATAGTCATCCTCAACAAGGTCATCCTGCATCTCCTTCATGAGCTCTGCCTTCTCCCTCTTGGCTTCCTCGATATCCGCCTCAAGCTTGTTGACAAGGACTGCACTTCGCCACTTGACATCCAGAGCATGGAACTTGTCTTCAACTATCCTCTCAAGGCTCTCCTCGATCGCACTATGCTGGCCAGCGAGTTCAATCCTCCTGGGTAGCTTCAAGAAGTTGTTCTCCAACGCTCTTGGCTTTTCTTGCCGCCGCTTGCTTCCTTCTCGCTTTGGCTTGTTTGGCACTTCAGACTTAGCTTGTCCTTCAACAGATGTGGGATCATCCTCACCATTACAACTTCATTATCTTCATGTTCAGGCAAAGTGTCAAGTGGGGTCTATCCAACAAGTAGGTGCCCGTGCCAAACTTGGCATTGATGAGCATCTGAATGTGCGGGCAAACCCACATGACCTCTTCTCGTCTCGTCATTGTCCTCTTGATAGTCTCAACTATCGTGTCCATCACCTTAAAAGGTGTCTTCGATCTAGAATGTGCAGCATGTTGATTGAATAGCCTCTTATCATGCGATGGTCTCTCGACTTGGGCATCAAAGTATGCCTCGTAAGAGTGTTAGTGGTTGGGAGACCCGCTCAAGATGATACACCGATCCGAGCTTCCATATCTCAACATCCTTGGCTGGTACCTCATTGTACATGTTCCTCATAGACTCGTGATTTTTCTTGGGGATTCCATAAACATCAACATCATCATCCCTTGATGTGGAGCATTCAAGAGTGCAGCCCACTCTTCAACTGTTGAAGAGAATCTCGCCTTCACCATCCATACAATTCGCCATCCGGATAGAAGTGTGTTGTGGCATAGAACGCATGATCATCTCATCATTCCAAGCAATCGACCGACCAACGAACTCTGCAACTCCACATGCGGTGAAGCTCTCATGCACATGTGGGAAGTAGTCTCGTGCTCTTCATCGTCGATGTATTTCCAATCAACGATCTCGTGTCAAGAATAATTGGCTTCTTGTCCATGAGCACTGCCTCATAGAAATCTTGTTGCTCTCGGTGTGGAACCTTGAGTCAACAGATGTCCTTCTCCGGTGGCATATGGATCAACTTGCCTCCATAGCCTCGAGACCTTTGTCCTTCCTTTCCTTCATATTTTCAGCTCAAGGATGAGCATCATTATGGATGGCGCTTCGCTCGAAGCTTCAGCAATACATGTGCCTCTTCATCTCGATTCAGCAGTGGCACATTGTCCTTCTTCTTCTCTCAAGGTGAATGTTTCTCACTGTTTTCTTGGGCTTGGCAGCAGGTTTGGCTTGGGCTGCCTTTGCTGGAGCTGATGGCTTTGATTTAGTGGGTGCTCCTGCCCTGATGGCATCTCCCATCAACTTAGGCTTCTGAGGAGGCTGGGGTGCTTCCTCATCAGAATCATCATCAGCTTCATCATGTACTAACCTCTTCCTCTTGGAAGTTTTCTTTATCTTGCTGGAGGTTTCTTCTTCCATGCTCAGCTTCTTTGCAACTGTGGACTTCTTCACTTTGCTGGTGCCTTTCTTGGTATGTTGCCCTTGATAGTCTTTGGCAACCACTTTCCTCTTAGGCTTGGATGTAATCTCCTCCTCAGCAACAAAGTCAGAGTCCTCCTCATCGTAATCTCTTCTTCTCGCCCGGTGGCAGCAGGAGGCAATCCACTTGGAGTGCTCTCTCTCCATCATCGAAAAACTGCTTGCTTCAGACTAGTGCCCGCCTCGAATCTCAACCGTGATTCAGACTGCTCGCTGTCACTTGCATCGTATATGACCGACAACCCGTGAATCGAATAGGTATAGGCAGAATAGAAGAGTTATCACAAACTGCAGAAGTTTTTGCAAAAGAATGAGTTCAAACTTCAGTTTTAGGTTTTCACTGAATGCATTTCGGTCCGACCGAGTCTAAAATTCGTGAATCCAAGTGTCTAAACAGTAACCATTCACACCACTTTCGGTTGGACCGAAATGGGTTTGCCCAGCCGAGAACACTAGGGTTTCACTAAATCCTCATTTCGGTCTTACCGATTTGCACAACTCGGTTGGACGAAAAGTGCAAAGGCAATGGCCAGAGGCCAAATCGGTCATCCGATAATGTAGAATCGGTCACACCGAGATGTGTTCGCGGAAACCTAACCCTAAAATTTTCACTCGAATTTTGTTCTAAGAACTAATCTGCTGGATAGGAAGATTTCAAACTTGGCAAGAAGCTAGGCAAAACCTATCGTGCATTGAATCGAGGTTGAAGCACGAGAGAGATCGAAACTCACCCAACTAGGTGGAGTTTCACCACGGCGCAACGGCGCGATGAGATAGACCGCTGACGGCGATGGAGACCCATGGCGAGGGCGCCAGCGATGGCGGAGACGATCCGGAGACCACGGCGACGGCAAATAAGGGTTTGAGGGCGAGATGTTTTGAAGGAATAATCAACGCTAGCGCTGCCTCGGGTATATATACCCTTCGGTTGTCGGTGGGACCGAGTTGAAAACTCGGTGGGACCGAGATGGTTAATCGCAAGATTACTCACTTCGTCACGCCGAATTGCAACTCGGTTTCACCGAGGTGAAAACCTAGATCAATCCAAGTGATTTCGGTCGTCCGATTTGAGTATATTGGTTTGACCGAAAATACTTAGAAGGTTTTGGAATTTAAGCTTTTGACGGATCGGTGGCTCCGAAAGTGCTCCTCACTCGGTCCGTCCAAAAAGTCTTGTTCAAAGTTTGTGATATAAGCATGAATAGAGTTTGAGACAAGAAAGCATAGATAGCTAGGGAGGAACTTAGGCATTCTTGTCCATCCATTTGGTCAAAAAGAAAATCCAAAAGACCAAAGCAACAAATGGATGTCCTCGAATGGATAAAATCATGCATCCAACATGCTCACACAATAAGATAGCAAATGAAATATGTGTCAAACGTGCACAAACAAAACACTAGCTACTATCACACAATTTGGCGATGACTAGGTCATCTATATATGAGTATATTGACTTAGGAGTCAAATGAGAACATTTGATCATAGGTCATACTCATCGTTTAAGCACAAGTGGGGTTACCACTTTTACATAAAGCATTAATGTGTTCACATCATTTGAAGATGCTTTAGCTCAATTCTCAAGAGCAAAGCTCCCCCTTGATGTGAGAACCCCTTTTAAAGGGTCAAACAAACCTTGGGTTGTCGTAGAAGACTTCATGTAGATGTTGAAGATGTGGATGCTCAATGTTGATGAAGATCATCAAGAGTTGGGAGCAATCCTTTGGATTCGGGCACTTTCAATACCTACATGGGTTAGTCCCACAAGGAACAAACAACGATATCCATGGACATAGATTGAAGTACACAATAGATGATGTCCATGAAAGCAATGATTACCTTGTCCCTTGACTTACCAACATGAGGGTTTGTGACTCCATGAACTAGTGCAAGAAGTGGAAGTTTATTGCACAAGTCCTTGCCAAAATGAATGCGAGTGAAGTATGTTGGCGGAGTCACCCTCAAGAACTCTCTAGTTCTTCTTCTTCGGGATCCACATCATCTTGATGGGAATCCTTGGGGTAGTAGTTGAGCTTGACGAAGTAGAACTTGAAGTTTCCTTAGGAACCCACTTGACCATGGCCTTGGGTGCTTCAATGAATGCATCAATCTCCTCTTGAAGCTTGTCCTTGCCTTTTAGCTTGTGGTCTTGTGGTGGAAGATCATCTTGAGCTTGTTCCACATTGGAAGAAGTAGGATCATACTTCTCCTTTTGAGAAACAAACTTTGGAGTGGGATATTGACCTTCTTCCCATTCAACACCCTCGGCGTTGAAACTTCGCTCAAAACTAATTCCTTGATTCTTCCGGTGTCTTCCTTGTTTGCGAACAATTTCCTCAAAGTTCTTGCTTTCGGCAAGGCTCTTGTAGACACCTTTCTCTATAATCCCTTTCAATAGACTATTTTCTTGCTCAAGTGAAACTTGGCTTGAAACATTGTTAGTGGAATCAAGAGAACTACTAGAAGTAACAACATTGGATTTAGCATGGTTATTGTTACTACTAGATGAAGAATTTTTCTTATGCTTGTCATGCTTAGTTTTAATAGGTGGCAAGAAATTAGACAAGAGAAGTCGTTTGGCAAGATATGAAGAACTCTTCTTTCGAAGATCGTCATTGATAGCTTTTAGAAACTCATGTTCTTGCTCTAGATTGAGCTTCTCGAAGCGTAGCTTCTCATGAGATCTTAGGAGCTCTCTATGATCTTCTTGAGTTGTTTCATGAGCTAACTTAAGAGTGTTTAGTTCTTTAGATAGACGCTCAATCACCTTCATAGCATTGTCATTCGACTCTTCTCGACTATAAAGACTACTAGCATGTTCATCATTACTAAGCTCACTAGATTTGTCATGTAAAAGCTCATCTTCACCAAGCAAGTCATCTTCATCACTATCAAAGTCAATGAATTCAGGGTGTGATACCTTGGGGCCTTTTGCCATGAAGCATCTTCCAATTCCCTCATTTGGTGAATCAAACAAGTCATAGGAGTTGGAGTTGGAGGACACGAGAGCAAGACCAGCAACACCTTCATCTTGATCAGATTCGAGTTGGAGTGATAGCTTCTTTCGAGTGATTGTCTGAGTCGGAGCTGGAGACCCATTCACCAACATGAGCTTGATGTTTTCTTCTTGTGTAGCTCCTTGATGACTTGTCTTTCCTTTCCGAATCCTTGCTTCTCCGAGAGGATCTTCGCTCATAACGATCATCTCTACTCCTTCTCTCTTCCGAGGCGACTCTTCTCTTGAGCTTCTTCTTCTTGGAGATTCTTCTCTTCTCTTGTGGGGAGTCGAACACTCATTTGAGTAGTGTCCGGGTCTTCCACAATTGTAGCAATTTCGATCACGACTAGAAGATCTCTTTTCATCATATGATCTAGACTTTGAGCTTCTTTCCTTGCTTCTACTCTTGTAGAATTTGTTGAAGTTCTTCACCATGAGACTTATCTCTTCATTGGAAACCAGCTTGTCACTTGAGGTTGTGGGAGCTTCAACTGTAGCTTTGTAAGCACCACTTGACTTGTTGTGAAGCTCTTCCTTATCTTTAAGTGTCATCTCATGAGCAACAATTCTTCCAATGACTTCGGTAGGCTTGAGATTCTTGTAGTTTGGCATCATTTGGATCAAAGTGCACACGGTGTCATACTTTCCATCCAAAGCTCTGAGAATCTTCTTGATGATGAATCGGTCGGTCATTTCTTCGCTTCCTAAGCCGGCAATCTCATTGGTGATGAGAGCAAGCCTAGAGTACATTTCAGCGACTCCTTCACCTTCCTTCATCTTGAACTTGTCAAGTTGACCTTGAAGAACATCTAGCTTTGATTCCTTCACGGACTCGGTACCTTCGTGCATTTCACCAAAGTATCCCAAATCTCTTTTGCATTCTCAAGACGGCTGATCTTGTTGAACTCCTCGACACAAAGCATTGAAGAGAATGTCACAAGCTTGAGCATTGTTTCAGAACATCCGCAACTCATCCGCTAGAAGCCGCGATCCGAACTTTTCCTTCCTCAAGAACTCACCTTGCAAGCCAACACAAATAATGCCCCATGCGTGGTTATGTCCAAGAATATGCATTTTCATTTTATGCTTCCAACTAGCAAAATTTGAACCATCAAAGTAAGGACCTCTACGAAAATTACCCTCACTAGACGCCATACTCTCCTAGGTTGTGAAACCAAGCTTATGGAGTCCAATGCAATGGAAACCAATCCAATGGAGACCAAAGCTCTGATACCACTTGTAGGATCGGAAGTATGTCTAGAGGGGGGGTGATTAGACTACTTGACAACTTAAAAGTTTTGCCTTTTGATTAGGACAAGTTTTTAGCAAGTTCACAATGATGACCAAGTCAAGTATCACCCTACACATGCAATTCTAGAGTAATGGCAGCGGAAAGTAAATTGCACATGTAGTAAATAAGAGGTGGAGAAGAGCAAACGCAATATGGAGACATGGAGATTTTTCTCGTGGTTCCGATAGGTGGTGCTATCGTCAATCCACGTTGATGGAGACTTCAACCCACGGAGGGTAACGGCTGCGAGAGTCCACGGAGGGCTCCACCCACGAAGGGTCCACGAAGAAGCAACCTTGTCTATGCCATCATGGCCTACGCCCACGGAGGACTAGCCTTACTCGGGTAGATCTTCACGAAGTAGGCGATCTCCTTGCCCTTACGAACTTCTTGGTTCAACTCCACATCTTGACGGAGGCTCCCAAGCGACACCTAACCAATCTAGGAGGCACCACCTCCAAAAGGTAATAGATGGTGTTGGTGATGATGAACTCCTTGCTCTTGTGCTTCAAATGATAATCTCCCCAACACTCAACTCTCCTCACCGATTTGGCTGTGGTGGAAGAAAGGATTGAGTGGAAAGCAACTTGGGAAGGCTAGAAATCAAGTTTCATATGGTGGGAGTGGAGCAACTTGATCTCAACACAAGGGTAGGTAGTTTTCTTCTCGTAAATGTAAGGTAGGAGTGGTAGTTCTTTCGATGGCTCTCTCCACTAATGAAGAGGAGGTGGAGGGTATTTATAGCCTCCACACAAAATCCAACTGCTACACACATTTGACCAATCTCGGTCGGACGAAGTTGACAACTCGGTGAGACCGAAAGTTCAAATCTTGTGAACGTTGGGATTTTCGTGGCACCGAAAATACAATCTCTGTTAGTCCGATTCTTCCAAAGACTAGGGTTTGCCATTCTCGGTGGGACCGACTTTCTCATCTCGGTGACACCGATTTGAGTACGTATGTTCTGAAGGTTGGCAACACTAGTTTCGTAAGACCGAGTTTGGAATCGGAAAATCCAAATTTCTAGGGTTTGGGTATATGGTGAGGTGGTTCATCTCGGTGTGACTGAAGTTTATGGAATCGGTGGGACCGAGATTACTTATGAGTATATGTTGGAATGAAAGATTGCTGATAGTTTGAGAGATAAATCACTAAGCACTTTGAGCAACCAGATCATCATCATAACCTCATCCCCTTTTAATAGTATTGGCTTCCCTATGGACTCAATGTGATCTTGGATCACTAAACCAAAAATAGAGTCTTGAGCTTTTGCCAATGTTTTCCTTAGCATTTTGAGGGGTCCACATCATCAGTCATTGCCATTCCCATATCACTGAACTTTCTGAAATATTCTCAAGAAACAATTAGTTAAATGATATATATGTTGTTATTAATTACCAAAACCACCCGGGGATTAGTTGCACTTTCAGCAAGCAAGCGCGTGGAGCCGAACGACGAATGCGAGCGATGCTCGGGGGCGCGGGGAGCGCGCGCTCACCGCGAGCGCGGGCGCGGCTAGATCCAACAACGGGAGTAGAGGGGGGAAGAGGAGAGGGGAGCCGCTCACGTGCGAGGAGGGAAGAGGCGGCGAGGCTCAGTGATGCGAGTCGGGGAGGAGGCAGTCTGGCGGGGAGGAGTCGAGGGCGACGGGGCGGCGGCCGATCCGGCGAAGACGGTGAGGGGGGCTCCGGCGGCGCGGTCCAGCAGTGTCGGAGGTGGTGGCGGTGACGGCGCGCGACGGGTCGGGGGTGTCAGTTTCCCCCGATCTAGATCCACTCGGGGCGGGGCCGACGGTCGTGCAGGTCACGCGAGGGGTGATCCCCCCCGGTGGGCGTCGCGTGGGTGCGGTGGGCGGAGGCGGCGCTGGGAGGGAGACGAGGGGAGAGGGTTCGGTCCCGATCCATGGGCATCGGGGGAGGGAGTGGGGCGAGTGGGGGGTTAGGGTTTGCGGGATGGTTGGACCGGGGTATGTAGGCCGAGGGTAGAGGGTGGGCCGGCTTGCTAGTTGCCACGTGGGCCAAACGGCCCAGGGAGTGTTCTTCTCCTGTTGTTTTATTTTGTTTTGCTTTTATTTATTCTTTTCTGTATTATTTTAGTTTCACATTGTTATAGTTTAGATAAAATATAAAACTAGTTCTTAATTTAGTTTCACAAATATGTCACTGCCCCATTAGTTCGGGCAATTAAATAAATTAGCTTAATATTTTATTAATTGAAAAGGGCATTTAATTATCTGCTTCGCCATCGTTTTATTTATTTCAAAATATCTAAACATTTTGTAAAAGTGTGGTTACTTCACCAAAATAATTTATGGATTATTTTCCGCAAGCCGAACATTTTAGTTTTAACGTTTGAAAACTTTTGATGTTTTCCATTAACTCAAATTTGAATTTGAATCCTTTTGAACTAACGCGAGATTAGCAACAGTAATCATGGTGACGTGGCATCATTAGTAGAAGGTTATTGTAGCTTAATTACCCGGGCGTCACAATTCTCCTCCCCTACAAGAAATCTCGTCCCGAGATTTAGGAGGGGAGTAAGGGGGAAGGGATTGGGTTACGAAAAATCTAACTGATCTTCTCGGCCTTGGTTGGTCTTCTCGAACAGGTCGATCCATTACGTTGATGTCTTCATTTCTCTTCTTCAGGTCATCATGGTGAAGTCGTCCTTTTCTTTGGGAACTCCAACGTACTTACAAATAGGTAAGGGGTAGCTACGGAAGAACGGACCTTACAAGGTTGCCTATCTAGCAGATAACTCCGGGAATGTGGTAGAAAGTAACTCTCGAATAGATACTTAAGAAAATATCGAGAGTAAAGCAAGAAGGTACCATGAGAAGCTTCAAAACGGATAGGCAATCGTTCGATGTCTGAAACAACATGCGAAAGGGGCCCAAAGCAACAGGGATAAGTATTGTGTCCGATATCAGACCTGAAGGTGGCTCATGAATTACATACGAGGCCACGTGCGAGGAACAACCTTGGGAATAGGGGTGTACAGGAGAGTCAGATTTCGATCCAGTGGATCTGTGGGTTATGGGCCCACCATGTGGGTTGAAAGTAGGAAGGGTGGTGACATCTTGCACAGCCGCGACAGGGAGGAATGTCAGTGAATAGCTTGTCAGGTATGCCGGCAAAAATGTTGGTACCAAGGACGGGGAACGAAGAGCAATTTTCCTGCTTGTTGAATGGGGCGAACCAATTGGCAAAGTTATCACCCATCGGTGGCTACCGGAATATCATCAACAATAGTAACAGGGTCTTGTTGTCAGAATTGTACACCGAGGTGTTTACATAAGCAGGAGAATATTACTGCTTAGATCATATAATTCCCAAGAAAGGTCAAACAAAACCATGGAAAGGGAAATGTGATTCCAGATTAAACAGAACAATGGAAAGGAAAATGTGTTTAAACACATATTTCAGGGGTATATCCTTCCCAAGGACAAGCAGAGCACGATATCCATGACAGGCTATAACATAGAAAACTCATTAGGTAAGGGGAGAGAAATTTCATGACATTACCCATACAATGGTGTTTGGATAATTGAGCAGGAAACATTTAGCATTGGGCTTCAAATGTTCTTGTTGAAAATTGGAGTACCATAGACAAGCTTCGAGATAGCATTGACATGGTCAACAGGTGAAAATCAGACTTTGGAAACAAAAAGGATCCATCAGGAACAACTTGTAGAATAAGTCTTACACTTTCCTCATGGAAGAATGGATAACCTTGCTAAAAAGGATGAACTATAACCATAAGTCCTCCGGCCAGGTGTGCTAGGCATGACATCACCTTACGGGTCATATAAAGATGTTATAACTCCCGAAATATGTTCCAACCACCATATCGACCGAGATTCAGATCCGATTGGTGTTAGGATAACTCGGACTTAGGACGCTCGAGAAGAAAGGTGCAACATGATTGACGAGATGTCATTGTAAGATTCTCGGAAATGAACTATGGCAGCAAGTTCAAATAGGAGCTCATCATTAAACCAATGAAGGGATAAGGTGGTAGCTGATGAACTCAAATAAAATTCATCGAGGTTTCCAAAAGATGTATTCCCACAAGTATGTGAACAAGGATATAACATTTGTCAAAACAAAAGATATAATGATGTATGCTCGAGGAAAACATACACAATTAAACATTGGTTGAAAGGTGCGCCCAAATATGGGTAGGGTTGCACGACCAATGTCGTAATGGTGATTCAATAATCAATAGTCTAAGAATGAACGGCCGACCATTAACTTCAAGGTAATAGGGTTGCTAGAAGGGCGAATCCAAACAGCACTGCTCACTTGTTGGTACACCGTTGGAATCAACACGAGGACCAAGAAAAATGGTGATAGTGAGAAGCATCAATATACCAAGAATTTTTAAGAGGTGGAGCAATCTCACAACATCATTGTCATAAAGGACAATAATACTTCAAGGTGGAACATCATACAAGCTGGATAGCAAGTTGCAATTATAACATGAACAAGTTTGTGTTGTGGGAAGGCAAGAATGTTGTCGATGATAACACAATCATCGAGGGGCAAGGATGGTAATTCTCATCATGAATTTGATTGATATTCTGGAAGAGCCCAAAATGTTGACGATGATCACGACAATTTTGTCGAGAGGCCCCACCAAGAAGCAATCAAACAGTGACTGCTCAAGTAGAAGGACTAATGCATCAAAAGATTATTAGAACTACGGATACAACACCCACTAGGAATCAAGCTTGCCGTTCGAGGTGAAACGATAAGACAAGGAAGATCGACATAAGCTTAGCTCATCGTCGAAAGTGGTGCTCCGGGAAGAAGGACCAGGTAGCACAGTTAAAAGTTTGCACGATGATGATATAGCCGATAAGGCTAGGAATGACTAGAAGGATTATTAAACTCGTAAGCAACAAGAATTACCTAGAGTTGTTGAATCGGAGTGCGGAATCGATTCACTTATCGATGTTCTCGGTTGACTACAACCCAAAACCTGTGGAGTCACTAAGACGGGGAAGGGTACTACTTCATCAAAAATTCATAGAATGAAGTGCAATGGGTTGATATCCTCGAGATACCAGGGGGCAATACTCGAAGGTAGAACAAAATAGAGGTTGGATTGGGTATTGCTCTGCAGAAGTCAAGTGCTTAAACTTGCACGAGAAATGGTATTTAAAGGAGAACATGGTCGGAACCATGATTGCAAAGGATCAATACACCGATAACAAAGGATATTATATCAAGGAAATAGTTACAAGAAGCTTCCATGATAGGATCTTCATCGTGTCCATGGGCATGAACACAAGGTTCAAGGTCGACTCCCACTTCTCCAATGCATAACCTTTCATTTACTTCTCGCGCTCGATGAAGTTGCAGTGTTGAAATTTTATCTGGTGAAATACCAGATGAGTATAACCCGTGAAAACTTCCGAGTTCACACATAGTAAGGAAAGCATAGGTTCAACCCATTAGGGTACCTTAGGAACATATACCACAAAATTTTTAGGAGTAATTAACCAAGCTCGATAGTAGAGCATGGTTGCCAAGACAGAGAATACAATTTAAGAAAGGCATTATGTATTAGGGAAAGAACTCACATTATTAGAATGTGACTGATACCAACGGATAACAATGCAGCAATGGGTCTGGCGGTCCACAACGGAGCTGACATGAGTATCGATACTCAACCAGAGGAAGAAAGAGAGCAAGGAGATCGGATTATCGAAACACCTGACTAATCCAAGCTCAACTGCAAAGGAGTTATGATTTCCAAATTAAGGGCTCAGAAACAAACGCTCTGAGTAAGGATGGATAAGTTGAGTAGACTTAGGGGCACAATCGACGGCAAATAGTTTGGTCGAGAACCAGCTCATGTTCAAAAATGATGTCTGAGCCGGAAAGATAATTTAGAAGGGTTGATAGATGATTGTGTGCATTCGCACACATGTTGAATCAATAGGATCAAAATGACGGTGTCAAAAGATACAAGTGAATATTGCCAGATATATGGGAAGCATCCATAATGCTAGTAGACAAGTATTTGCAGAGCAATAAAGCTGCTAAGGATTTTTGGAGGATTGAATAGTATCTGAATGTATTTTTGTGAAACACATGAACAACTTTGGACGAACGGATACTCGGCAAGCGCGAGTAAATATCCGTAGGGGTATTCAGGTGGCAAAGAACAGCAAGGCAGTAAGCTCAAAGGATTATCGAAACAACGATTTAGTGTTTGTGGTATCTTGTAATAACAAGACAAACCGATGAATGTAAGAATAACAACCGCAAGTAGTTATCCAAAGGGTTGACGGTGGAAGGAATTGCAAACGGATGAACACAAGTTCTCGGGTAACAAATGAGAGTATCTTCGTGGTCTTCACGCAGCAGATTTATCATCAAGAATAAGAGGCTCTCCGTGTGAAAGTGATAACGAGATCCTAATGTTATATTTAGTAAAGTTCATTTAACCCGAATAGAAGAGAGATCGAGTCCCAGAGTATAGACAGGGAGTAAAAGATCCTAATACCACCCAATGGCGACGTGGGCCCATGGGCCGCATAGCCATGTTAGTAAAGGTTTTGTAAAGTCTAGACTCGACTTCGCCAAGGAGTTAGAAGGATTCTCACAGCAAATGGCTCGATATTAACTTCAGACGCCTCGATTTAATCAGATACTAATCATGCACGCAAACGCAGTACGATCAAGATCGTGGACTCACGGAAGATATCACAACACAACTCTAAAAGTAAAATAAGTCATACAAGCATCATAATACAAGCCGGGGCCTCGAGGGCTCGAATACAAGTGCTCGATCATAGACGAAGTCAGCGGAAGCAACAATATCTCGAGTACGAGACATAAGTTAAACAAGTTTGCCTTAAGAAGGCTAGCACAAACCGGGATACAGATCGAAGAGGCGCAGCCTCCCGCCTCGATCCTCCTAAACTACTCCCGGTCGCCGCCAGCAGCCCGCACGTAGAAGTAGGCACCTCCAGTAGTAGTCGCCATCGACGGTGGCGCCCGCCTCTGAACTCAAAGATCTGGTTGCGACAACCGTAAAGAAAGGAAAGGGGAAAAGGGGGAGAAAGCAACCGTGAGTACTCATCCAAAGTACTGCAAGCAAGGAGCTACACTACATATGCATGGGTATATGTGTAAGGAGGCCATATCGTGGACCGAATCGCGTAATGCCGTAATAAGAGGGGATAGCTAATCATATCAAGACTACGCTCGCAGCCTCCGCCTTGCAGCATGTAGAAGAGAGTAGATTGAAGTCCTCCAAGTAGCATCTCCAAGAGCATCGCATAGCATAATCCTACCCCGCGATCCTCTCCTCGCCGCCTGTTAGGGAGCGATCACGGGTTGTATCCGCACTTGGAAGGGTGTGTTTTATTAAGTATCCGGTTCTAGTTGTCATAAGGTCAAGGTACAACTCCGGTCGCCCTTTACCGAGGGACACGGCTATTCAATAGATTAACTCACCGCAGGGTGCACTACATAACCCAACACGCTTGATCCCATTTGGCCGGACACACTTTCTCGGTCATGCCCGCCTCGAAGATCAACACGCCGCAGCCCCACCTAGGCACAACAAAGAGGTCAAGACGCCGGTCTAAACCTAAGCGCCAGAGGGTCCGGGCCCATCGCCCGAGCACACCGCAAGACGCTGTAACGCGCCGAAGCGCATCTAGCCTAGTGGCGTTCGGTCCAATCCGCGACGCCACTCGGGCCGACGCCACGAAGGCTTCGGCCGATACCACGACGCGGGATACCCATAACTACTCCCACGTAGATGGTTAGTGCGATAGACCAAATGGCCGACTCGGATCAAATACCAAGATCTCGTTAAGCGTGTTATTATGAAGCAATCATGACGCCGACCAGGCCAGCCCACCTCTCGCCTAGGTGGTCTCAACCTGCCTGTCGCTCCGCCACAAAGATCCACACAGAGGGCCGTTGGGACAAAGGTCCTTTCAGCCCCAATCCGTGAATCACTCGGGTACTCTTCGAGCGGACCCGACTTTAGTCACCATCCGTAGTATGTATGTATGTATAGTATATATCCGTGATCACCTCCCGAGTGATCACGCCCAATAGTATAGCAAGGCGCATCGACAAGAATGTAGGGCCAATGATGATAAACTAGCATCCTATACTAAGTATTTAGGATTGCGTAAGGTATCAACAGATGTAGCAACAATGTCGCTATGCATCGTAATAGGATTAACGGAAAACAAGAATATGCTACACTACTCTAATGCAAGCAAGATAGAGAAGAATAGGCGATATCCGTGATCAAGGGGGCTTGCCGGTTGCTCGCAAGGAGGGGTCGCCAACTCCGTAGTCGATCGGGTAGCAACGACGCCGGTCTCGGCGTCTAGTGGAAGAAGAGGGGGAAGAAACAATGAATACAATGCAAACAGATGCATAACGATGCATGACAAAGCAAAGCGTGATGCTAGGCGTGCCCTGACGTGGTATGAGGTAATACCGGTGAAGGGGGGGAAACATCCGGGAAAGTATCCCCGGTGTTTCGCGTTTTCGGACAAATGAACCAGAGGGGGAAATGTTGTACGTTCACTATGCTAGGGAGGTGTGGCGGACGAACGGGCCACGTATCCTGATTCGTCTCGTCGTGCTGAGCAACTTTCATGTACAAAGTTTTTCCATCTGAGCTACGGTTTATTTTATATGATTTTCTAAAGTTTTAAATCATTTTTTAGAATTTATTTAATTTATTTAATTCAACATTATCCAGAATAGTGTTTGCTGACATCATCATGACATCAGCATGACATTATCAGTCAACAGAGGTGTTGACTAGTCAAACTGACGTGTGGGTCCAGTGGGACCCACCTGTCATACACTGATACGTTGATTAGGGTTTAGGTTAAACAAATTATTGTTTAATTAAACTAACAAGTTAATTAGACTAATTAAATAGGATTAATTAACTTAATTAATTAATTAATTAATTAATTAATTAAATTTATCTTTTTTATTATTATTTAAAATAATAATAATTTTCGTTCTGGGGCGTGGGCCCCATCTCGTCATTGTCTGGGGGTTTTAGCGGGCATTGGCGCCACGTAACGTAACGCAGCGGGCGTCTTTGGTGTGGGCGCTTAGCGAACGGGCGAGCTCATTGTCTGGCATAACCCGCCAGACGACGCCTTGAGCCAGCCTTGCGGCACCGGCGGCAAGGGCACACGGGCGCCGCACGAACAGGCGGCGGGACGGAGGGGACCGGAGTTATGGCGGCGTGCAGCGTGTGCCGGCGAGCGACAACGCGGCGTAGGCGGACGGGCGAGGCACGGTGGCTATGGTAGCCAGAGGCAGGCGCGTGGGGCATGGCCCCGGGCGACGTGCACAAGAGCAGGGGAGGTGGGCGCGTGCACGGGACGTCAGTGGCAAACGCAAGCAAGCGCGTGGAGCCGAACGACGAATGCGAGCGGTGCTCGGGGGCGCGGGGAGCGCGCGCTCACCGCGAGCGCGGGCGCGGCTAGATCCGACAACGGGAGTAGAGGGGGGAAGAGGAGAGGGGAGCCGCTCACGTGCGAGGAGGGAAGAGGCGGCGAGGCTCAGTGATGCGAGTCGGGGAGGAGGCAGTCCGGCGGGGAGGAGTCGAGGGCGACGGGGCGGCGGCCAATCCGGCGAAGACGGTGAGGGGGGCTCCGGCGGCGCGGTCCAGCGGTGTCGGAGGTGGTGGCGGTGACGGGCGCGACGGGTCGGGGCGTCGCTTCCCGATCTAGATCCACTCGGGCGGGGCCGACGGTCGTGCAGTCGAGGGGTGATCCCTCTGGGCGCGCGTGGAGTGCGCGGGGGAGGCGGGCTGGAGGAGACGAGGGAGAGGGTTCGGTCCCGATCCAGGGAATCGGGGAGGAGGGGGCGAGTGGGGGTTAGGGTTTATGGGTGGTTGGACGGGGTATGTAGGCCGAGGGTAGAGGGTGGGCGGCTTGTTAGTGGCCACGTGGGCCAAACGGCCCAGGGAGTGTTCTTCTCCTGTTGTTTTATTTTGTTTTGCTTTTATGTATTCTTTTCTGTATTATTTTAGTTTCACATTGTTATAGTTTAGATAAAATATAAAACTAGTTCTTAATTTAGTTTCACAAATATGTCACTGCCCCATTAGTTCGGGCAATTAAATAAATTAGCTTAATATTTTATTAATTGAAAAGGGCATTTAATTATCTGTTTCCGCTACTGTTTTATTTATTTCAAAATATCTAAACATTTTGTAAAAGTGTGGTTACTTCACCAAAATAATTTATGGATTATTTTCCGCAAGCCGAACATTTTAGTTTTAACGTTTGAAAACTTTTGATGTTTTCCATTAACTCAAATTTGAATTTGAATCCTTTTGAACTAACGCGAGATTAGCAACAGTAATCATGGTGACGTGGCATCATTAGTAGAAGGTTATTGTAGCTTAATTACCCGGGCGTCACAAAAGGGGTTCAGCTACCGCAACAAGTAACAGATGAATCGTTGTTGTCCTAATGTAGTAAAATAGAGCAGGAGCGAGAGAGTGGGATTGTATCGGAATGAACAAGGGGGTTTTGCTTGCTCGCACTTCAAGATATTATAGTTCTTCATCGGTGTCATCGAACTCGCCGTCGAAACCACGTGTATCAAGAGGGGACAAACACCGACAACTGAGAAAGAACACAGTCAATGCAATGCTACAATATGATGCATGATCATGACATGGCAATATGCTGTGATTTGAGCTAATGCACCTAGCTATGATTTAAATGAAGTTGGTTTGAATACATGATTCAGATTCCAACTCCATATATGATTATTTAAATGCCCTTTATTTGTTTTGTCAAAAACAGAGGACAAACATTGTTCAAACATGCATGAAAATGGTACAGATGGATTCCTTGAATTTTTCTGATAATTTTTCATATATAATTTGTTTGATTTGGAGCTACGGTTGATTTTATATGAATTTTAGAAGTTTGCAACATTTCTCGAATTTCTGTATAAAAATAAATCCAGAAAATAAGTTACTGTGTCAGCCTGACATCATCATGACATCAGCAGGTCAACTGGGCGCCTCCAGGTCAAACCTGACCAGTGGGGTCCACTGGTCAGTGACCCAGGGCTGTTTAGGTCGCTGACAGGTGGGCCAGGTCAACGGCCACGTCAGCAGGGTCAACGCTGACGCGTGGGGCCACTAGAATTAGTTATAAACTAAACAGAAACTAATCTATGATTAATTAACAGGTGGGGCCCTGCTGTCAGTGTCACTAGGTGTCGACTAAGTGCGCCATTAGCCCTAATTAAACCGCCACGTCACCTCGCCGGAGTTACGCCGGCGGCTAATTAAAACGACGGCGAGCGCTTTAAAAACGCTACGGGCTCCATTTCGAGCGGTTTGTTGCTACGGCTTGTCGGGCGTTTTGCGATCTAGTGGTAGCAGCGGCAGCAGCTGGGACGGCTTTGAGTCGACGGCGACGAGCATTTCCGGGCGGCGGAGTTCGGCACTGCGGGTTTGGTTGTGGTGCACGGAGGGGAGCTGGTGTGTGTGTTAGGCTCCTGGTGAGGTGTGGAGCACGTTGTCGTGCTCGGAAGTTAGCTACGGTGGCTCTGGCCTCATCTGCGTCATCGCCGGCGGCGAGGAGCTCACGGCCTCGGTGGAAATGGAGGGTACACGGCGCAACAGAGCACGGGGAGAGAGGGGAGCGGCAGAGGAGCTCACAGTGAGTCGAACAGGAGGGTCAGCGAGCTCGGGGAGGCAACGAAGGCAGCAAATCGATGGCGACGATCTCCGGTGGCCGATGAGGGGAACGGCGGTGCTTGCGGCGCCCAGGGGCTTCCGGCGTCGGGCGGCTCGGTGAGGAGGAAGAGGAAGTCTAGGCGGAGCTCGTGGCCTCATCGGCAGGGCGAGGGGTGGTCGGTGGCCGTGGTGGCGGCGAACGGCGGCGTCGGGTGCGCTCGGGTGTGGCGTGGAAGAGAGCAGAGGAGGAGGAGGAAGCCGAGGGAGAGTGAGAGGGGTCCAGGGGAGCGTTGGGCGATGCACGTGGCGCTCGGGGCCGATTCCAGCAGCGGCAAGCAAGCAGGAGGTGGCGGAAGGACGTGGCCGCGGTCGCTCGCGTGTGGGCACGCAGCTGCTTCGGGGCGAGGGGAGGAAGACGACGGAGGGGCTACGGTGGTGGGCTGGGCCAGTTGGCCAGGCCAGGTGGGCTGCGGTAAGTCAGGTGAGCCTCTGTTCTTTCCTATTTTTTTTATTTTCTGTTATTTTGTTTTGATTTAGTTTGAGAACTAAATCATTTTAAAACTTTCTGTAAATTTTATGTGAGCTCAGGAACTAGTCCAAGGTCACAGGAAACTTACAACAAATATTTGAACTTTATTTCTTTTATAACAGAAATAAATTCAACTCAAATATGTCATTGATTTAAGTCAAAGGCCCAAAATAAATATTTTTGTGATTCCAAAAATATTGTTTTGAATTTTACCTCATGCCAATATTTTTACAGAATAACATGAACATTTTCTTGGACTCATTTGATGAGATTTAAATGTTGGTTATTTTTAGAGGTTTTCTGAGGCTTTGAAAATTCCTCAATTCAAATTTCATTTGAATTTAAACATGATGCACACATGGAAGCTAGCATAGGTCAGGCCAGAACTAGGGATGTGACAACTCACCCCCACTAAACAAGAATCTTGCCCCGATATTCAAGCGTAGGGTAAGATGAAAGGGAAGCGCAAACTAATATAATCTTCACGATCCAAGTTGCACTTCAAATGAACGTTGATTCGATCACCATCATTGTCTCGAAATCTTGCTCTGAGAACTCCATCCCACATGACAACAAGTAGAAAGGGAAAACTCTAGTAGGATCGATCTTCTCGAAGATCAAACAACTTAGGATCAGCTCACGGGGTGAGTCATAAAAACATCTCGCAAGCTGAGATACAAGGCACACATCTAGAGGAATGGAGTGGAACAGATGACGAGGGTTCACCAGGTAGGCAACAATTCCACACCTAAGAGGGTGGTGAACGGTTGTCAACGTAGCGAGAGTTTGAGTTGCCATAATACCACAGCGAGACATTTTAGAGGAAGGCAAATCGTAGATATATCCCCTTAAGTGGCAAAAAGAATTACCTTTGATTCAAAGATCATTGAAATTCTCTATACCAGCCTAAGGCAATTCACAATCGATCATTTGAAGGAGTCCGAAAGAATGACATTCTCGGGCCAGGATGGATGATGTGGATTACCTTGTTAAAGACAACACAAGGGATGATTTTAGTAACTGAGGAGAAACTCAACAGTAGAGAGGGAATCCACTGTTGGATTGGTTATAGCATAACCGAGGAAACTGAGAGCACTATGTAATCAATGCCGACAATAAAACTTAGAGCTTGAGCGTGCTCTCAAGAACTTGAGAATTTCCATAATCATCAAGGTTTTATCAACATCCGTGTCAAGGGTGCTGATAACACAACATACTACCATGATGAATAGCGATGGACGATGCAGATGCAACGGAAGATAACACTTTCTCAGATTTCACCTTAGCGAGGCCAAGGGGACGAAATCTGGATGATCGACCGAGAGACATTTAGCACTCCGCTTCTAATGTTCTCCTTGATGTGCTAGTGTATCCCATTCATTGAAATGGTTTAAAATCTAGAACATCAAGTAACAGGTCAGACTTCGGAAACACAAAAATCCATAAGGGACAACTAGGGGGTGAATCCCTCGAAATCCTTATGGGGAGATGGCCAACTTTCTCAATCAAGATACTACAATAATAGGTCTTCCGGCGGGGTGTGTTGGCCACGACATCCTCTTTACCGGTTATCGAGAGACCAATATTATAGTTCTTGGAAGATGTTCCATCCATCATATCTGCCTGAGATTCAGATCTGGTTGGTGTCAGAATAATCCAGACTCGTCGAGTCTAGAGAGAAAAATGAAAGTTTGCAACACAAATCGACGAGATAACGTTGCGAGATTCTCGGGAAATGGACTACGGTAGTAAGCTCCAAGACATGAGCTGGTTCTGCTACAAACATGTGAACACGTTGTCCCAGACAAACATGGCCACATAGTAGTCTTATAATAAAACACTACCGAGTTCAGGTGGGGAATCATCATCGAGGATATCGAAGTCCTTGCATAAGGCATGCTCTTAAGAAGGAACTTCTTCTCCTTGAATAAATCAGTTAGTGGCTTGGTGTGCTAGGGATACATATGGAATGAAGGTTGCGAGCCTGTCAAACAATAGCATACTTCGCACATGCATGACTGACTTGGGATGGTAACCAAGGAAGCAAAACGAACTTTCTCAAATTCATGGCGGCAACTTGCTTCAAATGCACATGAACTAGAGGAAGCCACTTCTTTCATTCAACATATTCTTCATGAACTGGCTCGAAGATAATGCTTATAGAAGTTTCCAATACTAGCTGGATGTTCAACAAAATTATGGAGAAGACAAGGATGTTGTCGATGGTCTCAACAACAATTCATCCAGATTCCCATGGAGATGGAATTCCATAACTATGTGAACAAGGTGATAGTATTGGTCAGACCCAAAGGATATAATGGTGTATGCTCGAGGAAAATCCACGAGTAAGACAACATTACGAACATCGTTGGTTCTGATTTGATTTGATGATAGCCCATACTCAAACCAAGGTTTGGGGTAAGACAATAAATCCAACAATTGACCACGAGGATCAATCAATGAAGATATCATCTTTCTTCAACACACACACAAGATATCCCTTTGGGATGAGCTAAGTCGGACAAGCTTTTATCTTCCAACTCTCCAAGTTGTTATTCAGCTTAACAACTAGCTCAGGGGTATCCAACACGGATTCTTGGAGAAGGGGTGATTTATAAGAAAACCCATCTTGATCACGAACTCAACATAGCGGTCAGGTGACACCCTGGTAATACTTCTGAGAAGATATTCGGAAAATCACGAACCACCAATATGTTACTAAGCTCAAGAACAATCTTGCTTTTCAGGGCAAGAAGATATGATCAACAGAGCAAGGGTTTGACAAAATCCTAACTCATTGATCGAGGAGTGCACCAGAAATAGAAACTAGGTAGCACAACCAGTCTTAGGGTGACGATTCAAGAATCAACATGCTAAGAATGAAATTATTGTCCTTTAACTACCAAGCAACGGGGTTGCTAGCAGTATTGATTTCACACACCACGATTCACTTGTCGGCATTCCGGTTACGATAACATGGAAAACCGAGGAGTGAACAATGATGGCAAGAAGTATTATTGCGTCAAGAATTCATAAGAGGTAGTGCAATTCTCATGATATTCTTAATATAAAGATAATAATACTCCAAGGTAGAACATAACAAAGGCTGGATTGACATTTTGATCTGTGGAATACAACTGCTTTGACCCAATCCTAGAAATGGACAAGGTACTGGAGTTTGTTTCTCCTAGTCATTCCAGAATAGAATGGCTTGACGGACCACAAGAGTAATAGGCATCGATAAACGAATGCTCGCATACTCTTGACTATCAACTGATAGACAAGGGTCAGAATACAGCTAAAGGGGGACAACTCAAGGAACATATGATTTTCTGAGTTGTGGATGCACAGATTAGTATGTCGAGCAAAGCTCAACATTTTTCTTCCGGATAATCCATGCGGGAAGGTAGAACTGGCAGAGTCACAATATAAAATGAAGAACTCATCAAGAGCATTCTTGTTGTGATCTTTTGGTTCAAAGAACTTCTGCCATAAGTGATTCATAGTATTTGGAAGAAGGAAATACCACGGACCTCGAGGACTAATGCAAAGGTTACTAATATCCTAAAGGAACTAACAAACACTATCAACATGAAGTAAGTAGGGTGAATTTTGGGCTCAGAAACCCAGGATTGGAATACCTACTAACTAAATTGCATCACGGGATGCTTTCGGGAGTAAAGGCCAGAGTCATCACACTGGGAACACTAAACATTGCTAGATTACTAGGTGACTCCCTAAAACACCTAGGGTCATAATAATAGCTCCAACATATATGTCAAGGCAATAAATTACCTCAACTCGGCATTTAGTGTGATTAACCTGGCCCAAAGGAACATCAAAACCAGAGGGAAAGGATTTGCAAGTGCATCAGATTGTTTAGAAACCTGGGATGACCCGGACAGCATAACGGCTGTAAATGCTCGAAAGATTGGAGACAAGCTACAAAAATGGTGGCATAGCCACTCCAAAGCACAATATCAAGGTTTTCGAGATCAACATTTATGAACATACGGAAGTAGTAAAACTGAACAGAGATTTGAAACTAACAGTTCTATAAGTCTATGGATTAGTAACACGTCATCCTGATAGATAGATGAGAAGGCCTAGTTCTTAATCCCCGTAGAAAAGAAGAGGATGACTCAGATCAGAAGGCCATGAGGTATAAGGAGTAAAAAGAGCCTTACGTTCCATCCCACAATCAATTCCCTTACATAACTAAAGCATTTCTAGACACAACTTCGACCGGTTTGGCTTGGTAATCCTACAGGCAGTCAAGCTCTGATACCAAAGCTGTCAGGACCCCGACTCAATGCCACATCGATCTAGCATGTAACACCTCATATCACTTTGCGGCCTCACGCACGGTATTCCACGGTGTCGCCTTACCTTTGCCCGAACCGTTTATGCCTTTTGGCACACGATATGATAGTGTCGCTAGCATCCATATGATAAGGAGCCCGGTGACATGGCTAGTCGTAAACCCAAAGTGGCACAGACTTACGAGGACAGCATCCATGACCCAAAGATCGAACGTGTCGGTCATCGAAAGTGAATCCAGGCAGTAGCACTGGGCTAGCAGACTCGGTGAACCGGGCTGTAGCGGCTAACAGACTCCGGTATTCATCGCGTGACATTTCCCAAGGGATGCATACAGAACGAAGAAGGACACATGCCGGCCAGCCTAAGTGTTCCGGAGCAGTAGCAAGCTACCATGGCTCGGTGGAAACACTAGGAGACATTTCCCGGTAAGAGAGGCTACTAAGGATAAACAACTAGATAGTCAGACCCCACACATACCAAGCATTTCAATAACATACACACAATATGCTCGATATGTGCAAGTACAACATGGCATCACAACATGACTCTACGACTCAAGTATTTATTCATTAGGCTCCGAGGAGCGAGATATTACAAACAGGAGTCTCATGACCCAACATTCAGAGAATACAAATCAAAGCACAAACGGAAGCTTAACATGTCTGAGTACAGACATCTACAAATGAAAAAGGCTTGAAAGCCTGACTATCTACCAGATCCTGCCGGGGCACAAGATCGTAGCTGAGGTAACAAGCTAAACGTCGAAGTCCACGTGGAACTACTAGCGAGACCAAGTCTCTCTCGCAAAAACATAAAATAGGCAAACGTGAGTACAAATGTACCCAAAGAAGACTTACATCGAACTAACTACATATGCATCATTATCAACAAAGGGATGGTGGAGTTTAACAGCTGACAAGCCAGCTTTGACTCGGTGGCTATCCTAAACTACATCGCAAGTAACTCTTTTGAGGTGGCGCACGAGTCCACATATTCACCATATCAATACACCACTATGGATCCGCTCCGTCTCCCTATGAGAACGCCATCCATAGCACTCACACTTATCTTGCGTATTTTAGAGTATCCACTTTCACTTGTCTATGAACTGTTATAGGCAACCCAGAAGTCCTTTACCACGGACACGGCTATTCGAATAGATCATATTAACCCTGCAGGGGTGTACTTCTTCATACATGTTTCCACCACTTAGCGCCCGCACACGACATGTGCTCGGCAGACTTCAAGCTTAAAGCCGGCGTGGGTGTAGACCACGACCTACCTAAACACTCAAGTCTCTAGTCCAGGTTTATCGCCTATTTGGGTTCCATCCATGAGGAGATCCGCCAAGTTTCGCTCACAGCCCCTAACGATGTGAACAGGTTCCCGAGATACCAAACGGGCATCCGGTACACCGTACACGTACCTACCGCATCACAGCCCACCCCTACGGTCAGCGCTCCCACGGCCTCCAAGAGGCTACAAACACGAAACTACTTGCAACTCCCGGACAGAGGACTAGGGTGAATAAGAAGTCGGCGGGGTCATATTTCAGGCCCAATGCATGGTAGTAGCTGAATCATGGATCACAAACACGTAACTCAGTTCCTAAGGACGGCTGCAATGAGACAACCCACCATGTACTCCTACATGGCCTCTCACCGCTACCTTTACCAAATCGTGTTCACACACTTAGCCCACACACACGGCAGACATGTTCACACACCTCCGATTCATCCTCGGTGAACAGACTGACTCAACTCTAAGCGAAGCAGTGCATGACAAACAAGCATGAATGAGTAGGCACAACAGGCTCAAACAACTCCTACTCATGCTAGTGGGTTTCATCTATTTCTTGTGGAATGACAGGTCATGCAAAGGATAAAGGGGTTCAGCTCATGCAGCAAGTAATGATGAATCGTTGTTGTCCTAATGCAGTAAAATAGAGCAGGAGCGAGAGAGTGGGATTGTATCGGAATGAACAAGGGGGTTTTGCTTGCCTGGCACTTCTGAAGATATTATAGTTCTTCATCGGTGTCATCGAACTCGTCGTCGAAACCACGTGTATCGAGAGGGGACAAACACCGACAACTGAGAAAGAACACAGTCAATGCAATGCTACAATATGATGCATGATCATGACATGGCAATATGCTGTGATTTGAGCTAATGCACCTAGCTATGATTTAAATGAAGTTGGTTTGAATACATGATTCAGATTCCAACTCCATATATGATTATTTAAATGCCCTTTATTTGTTTTGTCCAAAACAGAGGACAAACATTGTTCAAACATGCATGAAAATGGTACAGATGGATTCCTTGAATTTTTCTGATAATTTTCATATATAATTTGTTTGATTTGGAGCTACGGTTGATTTTATATGAATTTTAGAAGTTTGCAACAATTTACGAATTTCTGTATAAAAATAAATCCGAAAATAAGTTATCGTCGACTGACATCATCATGACGTCAAGAGGTCAATCGGCGCCTCCAGGTCAAACTGACCCGATGGGGTCCATCGGTCGATGACCAGTGGCTGTTTAGCTCACTGACATGTGGGCCAGGTCAACGGCCACGTCAGTAGGGTCAACGCTGACGCGTGGGGCCACTAGAATTAGTTATAAACTAAACAGAAACTAATCTATGATTAATTAACAGGTGGGGCCCTGCTGTCAGTGTCACTAGGTGTTGACTAAGTGCATCATTAGCCCTAATTAAACTACCACGTCACCTCGCGGAGTTCGCGGCGAATTAAAACGACGGCGGAGGGCGTTTGAAAAACGCCACGGGCTCCATTTCGAGCGCGGTTTGTTGCTACGGCTTGCTGGCGTTCTTGCGCATCTAGTGGTAGCAGTGGCAGCAGTTGGGACGGCCTGAGTCGATGGCGACGAGCATTTCCGCGGCGGCCGGAGTTCGGGCACCTGCGGGTTTGGCGCTGTGGTGCACGGGAGGGGGAGCTGGTGTGTGTGTTAGGCTCCGGGTGAGGTGTGGAGCACGTTGTCGTGCTCGGAAGTTAGCTACGGTGGCTCTGGCCTCGTCTGCGTCATCGCCGGCGGCGAGGAGCTCACGGCCTCGGTGGAAATGGAGGGTACACGGCGCAACAGAGCACGGGGAGAGAGGGGAGCGGCAGAGGAGCTCACAGTGAGTCGAACGGGAGGGTCAGCGAGCTCGGGGAGGCAACTGAAAGCACATTTGCTCCCTAGGTGGTTTTGGTAATTAATGACAACATACTTTGTGGTTGATCTAATGCTCTTATCAAGTATGTTTCAGGAAAGTCAATCACTCTGGCATGGCAAAAGGACTAGAAAGGTGGACCCCTAAGATGCTAAGGAAAACATTGGCAAGAAGCTCAAGACTCCATTTTTGGTTTAGTGATCCAAGATCACATTGAGTCCATAGGAAAGCCAATACTATTAAAAGGGGATGAGGTTATGATGATGATCTGGTTGCTCTAAGTGCTTAGTGATTTATCTCTCAAACTATCAGCAATCTTTCATTCCAACATAAACTCATAAGTAATCTCGGTCCCACCGATTCCAAACTCACCACACCGAGATGAACCACCTCACCATATAGCCAAACCCTAAGAATTTCGGATTTTCCGATTCCAAACTCGGTCATACCGATATTGGTGTTGCCAAGCTTCTGTAACCTTCTGTACTCAAATCGGTGTCATCGAGATGAGAAAGTCGGTCCCACCGAGATTGGCAAACCCTAGACTTTGGAAGAATCGGACTAACCGAGATTGTATTTTCGGTCCCAGAAAATCCCAACGCTCACAAGATTTGAACTTTCGGTCCCACCGAGTTGTCAACTTCGGTCGACCGAGATTGGTCAAATGTGTGTAACGGTTGGATTTTGTGTGGAGGCTATAAATACCCTCCACCTCCTCTTCATTCGTGGAGAGAGCCATCGAAAGAACTACCACTCCTACCTTACATTTCTGAGAAGAAAACTACCTACCCTTGTGTTGAGATCAAGTTGCTCCACTCTCACCATATGAAACTTGATTTCTAGCCTTCCCAAGTTGCTTTCCACTCAATTCCTTCTTCCACCACAGCCAAATCAGTGAGGAGAGTTGAGTGTTGGGGAGATTATCATTTGAAGCACAAGAGCAAGGAGTTCATCATCACCAACCCCATTTATTACCTTTTGGAGGGTGGTGCCTCCTAGATTGGTTAGGTGTCGCTTGGGAGCCTCCGTCATGATGTGGAGTTGAACCAAGGAGTTTGTAAGGGCAAGGAGATTGCCTACTTCGTGAAGATCTACCCCGAGTAAGGCTAGTCCTCCGTGGGCGTAAGCCATGATGGCATAGACAAGGTTGCTTCTTCATGGACCCTTCGTGGGTGGAGCCCTCCGTGGACTCTCGCAGCCATTACCCTCCGTGGGTTGAAGTCTCCATCAACGTGGATTGACGATAGCACCACCTATTGGAACCACGAGAAAAATCTCCGTGTCTCCAATTGCGTTTGCTCTTCACAATCTCTCCCTTACTATTCATGCAATTTACTTTCCGCTGCCCTATACTCTAGAATTGCATGTTTAGTATGTTGCTCGACTTGTATGCATGATACTTGACTTGATCTTCATTGTGAACTTGTTAAGAACTTATGTTAATCAAAAGGCATAAACTTTTATCTTGTCGAGTTGTCTAATCACCCCCCCTCTAGACACTCTTGCCTTCAACGATCCTACAATTGGTATCAGAGCTTTGGTCTCCATTGCTTTGGTTTGCACACCATTGGAGGAAGATGGACGTGTCTACGTTTGGGAGTGTTAGTCATAGAGTGCCTATTCTTGATGGAGTGTCCTATAACTCGTGGAGGATTGAAATGCTTGCTATCTTTAAGATGTACAACTTGCGCAAATATGTTGAAACCCCATATGTACCACCACTTGACCCCTTGCACCCTACTGTAGATGAAGAGCTTGATTTGCTTCGCAACCTTAGAACTGTCAATCTTATCATTAGAGGTTTGCCTGATAACTTGCTTGAGCTTGTCACAAACTTTGAGTGCGCCCATGCTATGTGGAAGTTCTTGGAAGAACTTTATCCGGACTACTCTTTGAGAGGTCTTGATGAAATTCTATACAAGACTGTTGAATTTGATATGTTGCGCCCCAATGATCCCAACTTTGATAAATGCTTCTTTGAGCTTCGTGATCTTATGAAACGGAAGGGTGATTCCGGACTTATCAATGTTCTAGTTAGAAATGCTCTTGTATTGCATTCCGATGATTATTATCACGTTGATAAAACTGATGCAAGTCATTGTCAAATTGACCTAGGTATTGATGATGAATTATCTATGGGTCAATATGATGATGAGCATGAGCATGATGACGATTCGGACACGAACTAGACAAGATCATGAAGAGTCTCAGTCTTATGGCAAATATGAGAGACTACATATCCGGTGGAAAAGAGTGGATTCTTGATAGTGGATGCACCGATCACATGACCGGAGATGAAGACATGTTTCGAGAGCTTGCAAAGAACGATGGTCCACGCAAGTATGTGACTTTTGGAGACAACTCCAAGGGTAAGGTACTTGGCCTTGGTAAGGTGGCCATATCTCATGATAGCTCCATTAAAAATGTCATGCTTGTTGAATCGCTTGGATACAATTTACTTTCCGTGTCTAGATTAGTGACTTTGGATTCAATGTGCTATTCACCAAAGTAGATTGCCAAGTTTTTCAGAGTGACAATCATAACATGGTTTTCTTGGCATTCGTAGAGGTGACCTATACATTGTCGATTTCACTAAGAAAGCTCAACCTAGAACTTGCTTTATTGCTAAATCTGCTAAAGGTTGGCTTTGGCATAGAAGGCTTGGACATGTTGGTATCTGAAACTTAGATAAGCTAATCAAAGGTGACCACATTCTTGGTGTTAAAGATGTTTTCTTTGACAAAGATAGACTTTGCAAATGCATGTCAAGCGGGAAAACAAGTAGGTGGAAGTCATCCGTGAAGAATATCATGACCACAAGGAGACCGCTTGAGCTTCTTCATATGGATCTCTTGGTCCCAATGCTTACAAAAGCCTTGGTGGTAACTCCTTTGGTCTAGTTATTGTTGATGACTTTTCCAGATTTACGTGGGTATTTTTCCTTGATGACAAATCGCAGGTTCAGAAAATCTTCAAAACCTTTGCTAGAAAGGCTCAGAATCAATTTGAGGTGAAGATCAAGAAGGTTGGAGTGACAACGGAATGGAGTTCAAGAACGCCCATGTGGACTCTTTTCTCGATGAGGAAGGGATTCTACATGAGTTCTCACTACGTACACACCTCAACAAAGCGGGGTTGTTGAGAGGAAGAACCGAGCGCTCATTGAAATGGCGAGGACTATGCTTGATGAATACAAGACACCAAAACACTACGGGGTGAAGCCGTCGAGACAGCTTGTCATGCCATCAACAGACTTTATCTTCACAAGCTCCTCGGCAAGACTTCATACGAGCTCCTTACGGGTAACAAACCCCAAGTGGGATATTTTCGTGTCTTTGGTTCAAAATGCTATATTCTTGATAAGCATCGTCGGTCTAAATTTGCTCCTAAAACTCATGAAGGCTTTTCCTCGGTTATGGATCAAATTCTCACACCTACCGTGTCTACAATAATTTCAACGAAAGGTTGAAGAGACGGTAGATGTGAAGTTTGATGAATCTAATGGCTCATAAGTAGAGCAAATGCCTATTGATGTAGGAGACAAGGACCCATCGGAAGCCATTCAAGATTTATCCATTGGAAAGATTAGTCCCATGGAAGTGAAGGAGAGTACCTCATCTACATATGTGGAGCCCTCTACCTCACGGCAAGGTGAACCTCAAGGCAACATGGAGGCTTCCACAAGTGGAACTCACCAAGATGAGGAAGTGCGACAAGAAGATCCACCACAACCTCCTTCTCCACCACCTCAAGACAACACCAACAACACAGATGAAGAAGAAGATGAGGATGATGAGGAAGCTCAGCCACGACCACGACAAAAGCTATCCCGAGTTCAAGAAAGAGTCAAGAAGGACCATCCCGTGGAACAAATGATGAATGACATCGACTCCGGGAGAATCACTCGCTCTAAAACTCGTTTAGCTAACTTTTGTGAGCACTACTCATTTATCTCCAGTCTTGAACCTATGAAGGTAGAAGAAGCGCTTGAAGACCCGGATTGGGTGAATGCTATGCATGAAGAGCTGCACAACTTCGAGAGGAACAACGTTTGGTCCTTGGTAGAGAAGCCCAATGATGACCAAAACGTCATTGGAACCAAATGGGTGTTTCGGAACAAGCAAGATGAGGATGGACAAGTCATCCGCAACAAGGCTCGTCTCGTAGCACAAGGTTACACACAAGTCGAAGGTATGGACTATGGTGAGACCTATGCTCCCGTTGCTAGACTTGAGTCCATTCGCATTCTTCTTGCTTATGCCAATCACCATAACATTACTCTCTATCAAATGGACATTAAAAGTGCTTTCCTAAATGGTGAAATTGAGGAGGAAGTATTTGTGAAACAACCTCCCGGATTCGTGAATCCTAAAAAGCCCAATCATGTTTACAAATTGCACAAAGCTCTTTATGGTCTTAAACAAGCTCCTAGAGCTTGGTACAAATGCTTGACTAGCTTTCTTCTTGAAAAAGGATTTGAGATTGGTAAAATTGACTCAACGCTATTCACAAAAAGGGTTGACGGTGAACTATTTGTGTGCCAAATATATGTCGATGATATTATCTTTGGATCAACTAACCCTGATTTTAGTGAGAAGTTTGGGAAGCTTATGTCGGAGAAGTATGAGATGTCCATGATGAGTGAACTCAAGTTCTTCCTTGGGTTGCAAATCAAGCAATCTAAGGAGGGTACTTTTGTCTCACAAACTAAGTACACTAAGGATCTCTTCAAGAAGTTCAACATGCAAGAGAGCAAAGGTATGAGAACCCCCATGCCTACTAATGGACATAATGACTTGACTAAAGATGGAGAACCTGTTGATCAAAAGGTTTATCGATCCATGATTGGTTCTCTACTATATCTCTGTGCTTCTCGTCCTGATATAATGTTGAGTGTATGCATGTGTTCTCGATATCAAGCTGCTCCTAAAGAATGTCATCTTAAAGTTGTTAAAAGAATTGTGAGATATTTGATACACACACCTAACTTTGGCATTTGGTATCCTAAGAGGGCCTCTTTCGATCTTGTTGGCTATTCCGACTCGGACTATCTGGGAGACAAGATAGATAGAAAGTCAACTTCGGTACATGTCAATTTCTCGGTCGATCCCTTGTGTCTTGGTCATCCAAGAAACAAAACTCGATATCATTATCTCTGCGAAGCAGAATATATTGCTGCTGGTTAGTGTTGTGCTCGATTGCTATGGATGAAACAAATGCTTAAGGATTACGGGATACATGCAAGACATGTTCCTTTGCTTTGTGACAACGAGAGTGCAATTAAGATTGGACACAATCCGTGCAACACTCTCGCTTGCGAAACACATTGAAGTTCGTCACCATTTTATTCGTGATCACATTGCTAAGGGTGACATTGATCTTAAGCATGTTACAGAGCGACAAACAGCTTGCAGATATCTTCACAAAACCACTTGATGAGAAAGTGTTTTGTCGCTTAAGGAGTGAGTTGAACATCATTGATGCTTCAAACTTGGAATGAAAACTCCATTGATGCATGCAAGGCATGAGCCAAATTGACTAATCCTTGATATTTCTCTTATGATGATGATCATATGTCTTGGACACATTTGCCCTCTTGTATTGCATCTAACTCCTTGCAGGTACTTAGATGGTCTACATTCAACAAGATTATCACACACTCAAATCATGAGTAATCTTGTCATTGACCAAGTATCTAGCTCTTGGGATGTTGAGTACAAGGAACAAAATTCCACATATCCTTTTTGACACCATATACTTCTAGTACTTCACTCATGTCATATTGGATATTCTTGAGAATTTCCTTGCTTGCCTAACCCATGTAGGAAGATGAACTATACATTTGGAAATGGTGCTCCAACTTCACATTCTATGAGCATCAACATCAAGTTCACCTACATGAGAACAAGCAACAACAAGCCCAAGGTATGTCTTTCACATCTTGAAAAAGCTTTGCTCAAAGACATGAGTACAAGCAGCTTCAAAAGATGTGATCACATCAAATGCTTAATCGAAAAATGGCAACCCCATTTTGAGCTTAAACGATGAGTATGACCTATGATCAAATGTTCTCATTTGACTCCTAAGTCAATATACTCAAACATAGGTGACTTTGTGTGACCCCTATCTAGATGAAGTACATATGTTTTGGAGTTTTTCTGTTTTTCTCTTATGCTCTCTCATTGAGTTTTCTTGCTTATTATTATTTTTTTTTTTAAAAAAACTTCATCTAGCAATCGTTTTCATTTTTGTTTCTTCTGTTCTTGTGTATATCCTTTAGCTCTGATAAATTTCCTGAAAATCTTTTTCAAATTCATTGCAAATCTTCTGAAACATTTCCTGCAGAGTGAGCTGAATAATTTCTGTATTTCCATGGAATTAAACTCGGAGTCACCGATTCAATAACTTCGGTCTGACCGAAAAAGGATCTGCCCTAAGTCTCTGGCTTTCGGACTCACCGATCCATATCAATTCGGTGTCACCGATTTACATTCACCAGGATATCATCTTCTACAGCTCATCTAAATGATTTCTTCTGCATACTTAATTTGCTCAGTTGTGATTCTTAATGAACCCACTTCTTTCCTTCCATCTTTCCTGCCCTTCCTGGTTTACTGTCCTTTTCGGCACTTGATGTCAAAGGGGGAGAAGATTTAGGGGGAGGGAGCTTAAGGGAAGATTGGAGGAAAAAGGGGAGAAAAGACATTTTAAAGGTAGAAGAACAATCTTACCTTAAGGGGGAGAGGATCACATCAAAGCTTTGCCATATATTTCTCTGTGATAATACATTTGGCATTATTCTCTTGATTTTGCTTCTCTTGCTCTCACTATGGGTATCTTCTGAAAAGTACAATTGGTATCTTATACAATTAGTATCTTAAAAGATCACAATTGGTATCTTATGGAAAGCAAAATTCTCTCAGAGCTCATTGAAAATCCTTTAGTCTTGGGAGACATGTTGGCTGATTCAAGCTAGTGCTCAACATGAGACACTCTTTATACATGTCATCCCTGGCTTGGTACTCTTGATGTTCTTGCTATTGGTTGAAGAACTACTCTTGTGTTATCTAACCTTGTTTTCCCAAGTTTATTTCTTCAGGTACATCACCAAGGAACTTCAAGGTAAGTATATGCATCTTGCAGAATGTGCATGATGGTGACTTGCTTGTGAATACCTGTTTGCAAGAAATCACCATGCACATATGCATCATCTCTCATTTACCTTCATCTGCTCTGATGCATATAGCCAAGCTGCATGTAGCACATCTTGCTTTTCTCTCATGTGTGCTTATGGCAGTCCAAAACCAAAATCTAAAATCTTGCACACTTGTAGGGGGAGCTTGTGTACTACATGTTTGTCAAAGCTTTTATGATAATCCTGTCTTTCTTTCAGTAAGCTTTGATATCTTTTTCTGTGTGTTGCCATCAATTACCAAAAAGGGGGAGATTGAAAGCACATTTGCTCCCTAGGTGGTTTTGGTAATTAATGACAACATACTTTGTGGTTGATCTAATGCTCTTATCAAGTATGTTTCAGGAAAGTCAATCACTCTGGCATGGCAAAAGGACTAGAAAGGTGGACCCCTAAGATGCTAAGGAAAACATTGGCAAGAAGCTCAAGACTCCATTTTTGGTTTAGTGATCCAAGATCACATTGAGTCCATAGGAAAGCCAATACTATTAAAAGGGGATGAGGTTATGATGATGATCTGGTTGCTCTAAGTGCTTAGTGATTTATCTCTCAAACTATCAGCAATCTTTCATTCCAACATAAACTCATAAGTAATCTCGGTCCCACCGATTCCAAACTCATCACACCGAGATGAACCACCTCACCATATAGCCAAACCCTAAAATTTCGGATTTTCCGATTCCAAACTCGGTCATACCGATATTGGTGTTGCCAAGCTTCAGAACATACGTACTCAAATCGGTGTCACCGAGATGAGAAAGTCGGTCCCACCGAGATTGGCAAACCCTAGACTTTGGAAGAATCGGACTAACCGAGATTGTATTTTCGGTCCCACGAAAATCCCAACGTTCACAAGATTTGAACTTTCGGTCCCACCGAGTTGTCAACTTCGGTCCGACCGAGATTGGTCAAATGTGTGTAGCAGTTGGATTTTGTGTGGAGGCTATAAATACCCCTCCACCTCCTCTTCATTCGTGGAGAGAGCCATCAGAAAGAACTACCACTCCTACCTTACATTTCTGAGAAGAAAACTACCTACCCTTGTGTTGAGATCAAGTTGCTCCACTCTCACCATATGAAACTTGATTTCTAGCCTTCCCAAGTTGCTTTCCACTCAATTCCTTCTTCCACCACAGCCAAATCAGTGAGGAGAGTTGAGTGTTGGGGAGATTATCATTTGAAGCACAAGAGCAAGGAGTTCATCATCACCAACCCCATTTATTACCTTTTGGAGGGTGGTGCCTCCTAGATTGGTTAGGTGTCGCTTGGGAGCCTCCGTCATGATGTGGAGTTGAACCAAGGAGTTTGTAAGGGCAAGGAGATCGCCTACTTCGTGAAGATCTACCCCGAGTAAGGCTAGTCCTCCGTGGGCGTAAGCCATGATGGCATAGACAAGGTTGCTTCTTCGTGGACCCTTCGTGGGTGGAGCCCTCCGTGGACTCTCGCGGCCGTTACCCTCCGTGGGTTGAAGTCTCCATCAGCGTGGATTGGCGATAGCACCACCTATCGGAACCACGAGAAAAATCTCCGTGTCTCCAATTGCGTTTGCTCTTCACAATCTCTCCCTTACTATTCATGCAATTTACTTTCCGCTGCCCTATACTCTAGAATTGCATGTTTAGTATGTTGCTCGACTTGTATGCATGATACTTGACTTGATCTTCATTGTGAACTTGTTAAGAACTTATGTTAATCAAAAGGCATAAACTTTTATCTTGTCGAGTTGTCTAATCACCCCCCTCTAGACACTCTTGCCTTGGCGATCCTCTGACAGAACGAAGGCAGCAAATCGACGGCGACGATCTCCGGTGGCCCGGCGAGGAACGGCGATGCTTGCGGCGCCCAGGGCTTCGGCGTCAGGCGGCTCGGTGAGGAGGAAGAGGAAGTCTAGGCGGAGCTCGTGGCCTCATCGGCAGGCGAGGGGTGGTCGGTGGCCGTGGTGGCGGCGAGCGCGACGCGTCAGTGCGCTTCGGGTGTGGCGTGGAAGAGAGCAGAGGAGGAGGAGGAAGCCGAGGAGAGTGAGAGGGGTCAGGGGCGTTAGGCGATGCGTGGCGCCGGGGCCGATTCAAGAGCGGCAAGCAAGCGGGAGGTGGCGGAAGGGCGTGGCATGATCGCTCGCGTCACGCCTTGCTGCCTGGGCGAGGCGAGGAGGAGGCAGCGGAGGGCTGCGGTGGTGGGCTGGGCGATTGGCGAGCCAGGTGGGCTCTTGATAAGTCGAGGTGAGCCTCTGTTCTTTCCTATTTTTTTATTTTCTGTTATTTTGTTTTGATTTAGTTTGAGAACTAAATCATTTTAAAACTTTCTGTAAATTTTATGTGAGCTCAGGAACTAGTCCAAGGTCACAGGAAACTTACAACAAATATTTGAACTTTATTTCTTTTATAACAGAAATAAATTCAACTCAAATATGTCATTGATTTAAGTCAAAGGCCCAAAATAAATATTTCTGTGATTCCAAAAATATTGTTTTGAATTTTACCTCATGCCAATATTTTTACAGAATAACATGAACATTTTCTTGGACTCATTTGATGAGATTTAAATGTTGGTTATTTTTAGAGGTTTTCTGAGGCTTTGAAAATTCCTCAATTCAAATTTCATTTGAATTTAAACATGATACACACATGGAAGCTAGCATAGGTCAGGCCAGAACTAGGGATGTGACAGCTCTCCAGCAAAGCGATTTCGTCGAGGAAACTTCCCTCCTGGAGGGGGAAATCGAAACCATCAACATCACCAACGATCCTCTCATCGTGGGAGGACCAATCTTCATCAATATATTCACCAGCACCATCTCATCTCAAAGCCCAATTCATCTCTTGTATTCAATCTTTGTCCCAAAACCTCAGATTGGTAGCTGTGGGTTGCTAGTAGTGTTGATTACACCTTGTAGTTGATACTAGTTGGTTTATTTGGTGGCAGATTAAATGCTAAGATCCTCAAGCATATTCAATACCCCTCTGATCTTGAACATGAATATGATTTGTGAGTAGTTTTTTTGTTCTTGAGGACATGGGAGAAGTCTTGTTATAAGTAATCATGTGACGTTGGTATTCGTTCGATATTTTGATGATGTCTATCACTACAGTAGGATGGTCCAAAGTCCAAACACAACAGTCCAATCAGAGATGCTTCAACAAAACTGTGTGTGATGCACTAATCGCAAATGATGATGTAAAATATCAATCAAAAATGATACGAAACATTTGTGATGGCAGAGACATCAAAAACGATCCAGATTGTAGTTGCATGTGTGATGCGTGGCATACACTTAATCCAGAAGAACTGTTTGCGATGAGCGAGAACAACAGAAATGGGTAGCCATATCAAGGTGTGTACGATATACGACATATAATTGACTCAGATGAACTATTTGCGATTAGGGAACATAACAGAAATGGTCAGTGAGATCAAGGTGTGTGTGATATATGACATATAGTTCATTCGGATAAACTGTTTTCGATTAGGCAACACAACAAAAATGGTTCAACTTAACAAGATGTGCGTGATATGCGGCATACTATTCACATAGATGAGATGTTTGCTATGAGCCAAAAGAACACATACGATTCATGTAACAAGATGTGTGTGATACGCAACAAACAACCCACTAGGATGAACTATTTGCGATGAGAAAATATAACGCACACGGTTACTAGAGTTAATTCATGTGTGATTCTGTGTGTAGAAAAAACTTTGAAAAATGCAAACTAGTTGCTTGCAATGGCTAGGAGTATCGCACATGATGCGTGTGCGAGTACTCGTGTGCGATAATTAGTAAGTTACACATATGTTTCCTTATGTTAACACGTGAGACCATATATGGTTATCCGGGTGTGTGCTCCACTTAGTCTTCCCGCGCTCCACGAAGGCTTCACACGCTCCATAGGGGTGAATTGTAAAATCCCCATTCCCCTAGCCAGCTGCTAGCTATAAATAACCATAGCAATGATCGCTGGCGGGGAATTACTACTGATCCACTTGCTAGCTAGTTACCCACACATACTGGCATACCCCCAACGGCCGATGAAAGGATGCAGTTGCGCAGCGAGAAAGGGCACCGAAGATCATAGTTTAGGTTAATTAAGTATACCTCCAGAGATGTATGATCCTGGCTCTGGAAGTATAATTAATTAACATAATCTGAGATCAAATAACTAAAGCGGAGGGACGCGACCCGAGCACGCCTTGGCGCCTAAACGGCGAGAAGAGCGCGCGAAGGGACGCGACCTAAGGGCGCCTCGGCACCTAAACAACGAGCAGAGTGCCCAGAGGGACGCGATCAGGCACTGCAACCGCCTAAATGGCTAGCAAACACATGCATAATTATTGCATATAGCATATGAACATATCCGGGAATAGCCGTCCAACAATATAATTTTTGACAACATGCATTAATATATTTGTACTTAAATCTAAGGTCAAAGTTTGGTACTACAAAATATGAAGGGGGCCAATAAACCACAACGGAGGTAGTACCTATACAAACACAGACGCCCAGTGCATAAATTAATGACGTTATACACGTGTCGCGCAATCTACGCCAATGTTTCCCGCCTCTTCTCTCATCGGTTTCCCGCCACCAACAAGTGGCTTGCTCCATATGACCCAGGTGGCCACGCACCGTAGTGACACTGTGCGCAAATCTAGTCCACACTCATCTACCATTAGTTATTCCAAGCATGCCAGCCATTGATGAAAGCTTCGACGTCGACCCTTCCTGTGTTACATCTTCGGTGAGGAGAAAAAGCCGGAGCAGGTCAGAGCAAGAGTTTCATCGGCCGGTGCAGGCATTATGGGCCCATCGGTAGCGATATCTTCGTGCCAGTCCTTGAGGGTGCAATGGACATATTGCAGAGGAAGTGTGAGCAGTTTGCCATTCACTGGGCAGAAGATCCACAGCTGCTAGGCGTCATGATCGACGACCCACCCGAAGAGCCATCGTCACCGGTGCTCATCGAGAGCCTGATGCCCCACAAGGAATGGGCAGAGGACCTCTGTGATTCAGTTATGAGACAGCCAGCCTGCGGCTTCATCATTGTCAACGGCAGCCATGTCAAGCTTGATCCAGATGATGTGGTGGCTAGGCTCGAGCACATCCTTCATGGAGTTGACGTCCCCAACGAAGTAGAACATCGCCAACGTGGTATCTCGAGGATGCAGGTGATGGACGTAATTTGCTACCAGGACAGAGACATGGAAATGGAGGGATTTCGTGGGCATGTCATGTGCGTGATTGCACGCCGTTAAGCTCTTCTGGAAGAGGCCCAGCAGCCCCAAGAGCCTCCCAGCGCCAGCAGCTCCATAGGTGGAGACGGGAACTGGCCATGGGTCGGGACACTCGGAATGAATGGCGGCAAGGGTGCTATGCTGATCATGGAGTCCAAGAAGACCGTCTTTGGAAGGCCCCCAACTCAGCCTTTTAGCCTATATTTTATTATAATTGTATGCAAATGTCACTTATCAACATTTTAAGTCACTAAGAATATGTAGCTTGTTTGTGTTTTGGGCATTTCTGCATGTGGCATTTTAAATTATCCTAAATATGTAAGACAACTATTACCCGTTGCCATTGTAAATTGGCCTCAATGGCGAGCAGAGCACGCCATAGCTGCCTCAATAGCGAGCAAAGCATGTGGACGGACGCGAGCAGAGCACGCCGCGGACGCCTCAATGACGAGCAGAGGCAGGCAGGCGAGCATGATCGTCTCGGCGTATCTATAATTTTTGATTGTTCCATGCTATTATATTATCATTCTTGGATGTTTTACAATCATTTTATAGAAACTTTATATCATTTTTGGGGACTAACCTATTGACATAGTGCCCAGTGCCAGTTGTTGTTTTTTGCTTGTTTTTTACTTCATAGAAAATCAATACCAAACAGAGTCCAAACGCAGCGAAATTTTTGGAGAATTTTCTAGACCAGAAGGAACACGATGGGCGGAGGAAGAACCAGAGGGGGATCCAAGGGGAGCACAACCCACCTGGGCACACCTGGGGGGCCAGGCGCGCCCTGGTGGGTTGTGCCCCCCTTGGCCGCCTCCCGCGCCGCCTCTTCGCACCATAAATACCCCGAAAATCCAAAAACCCTAGGGGAGTCGATGAAACACAATTCCAACCGCCGCAAGTTCCAGAACCACCAGATCCAATCTAGACACCGTCACGGAGGGGTTCATCATCCTCATTGGTGCCTCTCCGATGATGCGTTAGTAGTTCATTGTAGACCTACGGGTCCGTAGGCAGTAGCTAGATGGCTTCCCCTCTCTCTTTTGATTCTCGATACAATGGTCTCTTGGAGATCTATTTGATGTAACTCTTTTTCCGGTGTATTTGTTGGGATCCGATGAACTTTGAGTTTATGATCAGATCTATTTTATCCATGAAAGTTATTTGAGTCTTCTTCTGATCCCTTATATGTATGATTATTTATAGCATCTTATTTCTTCTTCGAATCCTTGGTTTATTTAGGCCAACTAGATCGATTTTTCTTGCCATGGGAAGAGGTGCTTTGTGATGGGTTCGATTGTGCGGTGTTCTTTCCCAGTGACAGAAGGGGCAGCAAGACACGTATTGATCATTGCTATTAAGGATAACAAGATGGGGTCTATTCCTACATGAATAGATCTTGTCTGCATCATGTCATCGTTCTTATTGCATTACTCCGTTTCTCCATGAACTTAATACACTAGATGCATGCTGGATAGCGGTCGATGTGTGGAGTAATAGTAGTAGATGCAGCCAGCAGTCGGTCTACTAATCTTTGGCGTGATGCCTATATAATGATCATTGCCTGGATATCATCATTATTATTTGAAGTTCTATCAATTGCCCAACAGTAATTTGTTTAACCACCGTATGCTATTTTCTTGAGAGAAGCCACTAGTGAAATCTACACCCACCCACCCGGGTCTATTCTTCATCATATTTGCCTTCGAGATCTATTTTTAGTCGCTTTTATTTTCAGATGTATTATTACAAAAACCCAAAAATACCTTGCTGCACTTTTTATTTGCATCTTTTATTTCTCATTTTATCGAGATCTATTTATTCAATCTATCACAATTTTTATCCCGTCAACTTGATAATTTCTGGCGCCGTTACCCGAAAGGGATTGACAACCCCTTTAACACGTCAGGTTGCAAGTAGTTGTTCTTTGTGTGCAAGTACCGTTTATATAGGGTTGCTTGGTTCTCCTACTGGATTGATACCCTGGTTTCATAACTGAGGGAAATACCTATTGTAGTTGTGCTGCATCATCCCTTCCTCTTTGGGGAAATACCGACGTAGTTCAAGCGACATCAAAAGGAATTTATGGTGTCGCTGCCGGGGAGACATCATCAACATCTATCTATTTCCTAATCACAAATCTCATCTCCTTGTAATTTACATTATTTTCCATTTGCCCTCTCATTTTCATCTCCCCCACTTCAAAAAGTTTGTTGTTTTATTCACCCTCTTTTTAGTTTGCCTTTTTCTCGTCAGATCTGTTTTTGCGTATAATTTTGTTTTCCACTTTGGCTATTATGGATAGTTCTTCCTGAAAGTGCAACTAATCCCCGGGTGGTTTTGGTAATTAATAACAACATATATATCATTGAACTAATAGTTTCTTGAGAATCATTTCAGAAAGTTCAGTGATATGGGTATGGCAATGACTGAAGAAGTGGACCCCTCAAAATGCTAAGGCAAGCATTGGCAAATGCTCAAGACTCCATTTTGGTTTAGTGATCCAAGATCACATTGAGTCTATAGGAAAGCCAATACTATTAAAGGGGATGAGGTTATGATAATGATCTGGTTGCTCAAAGTGCTTAGTGATCTATCTCCCAAACCATCAGCAATCTTTCATTCCAACATACACTCATAAGTAATCTCGGTCCCACCGATTCCATAAACTTCAGTCACACCGAGATGAACCACCTCAGCCGAAAGCCAAACCCTAGTAATTTCGGTTTTCCGATTCCAAACTCGGTCTCACGAAACTAGTGTTGCCAACCTTACAGAACATACGTCATCAAATCGGTGTCACCGAGATGATAAAGTCGGTCCCACCGAGATTGGCAAACCCTAGTCTTTGGAAGAATCGGACTCACCGAGATTGTATTTTCGGTCCCACGAAAATCCCAACGTTCACAAGATTTGAACTTTCGGTCTCACCGAGTTGTCAACTTCGGTCCGACCGAGATTGGTCAAATGTGTGTAGCTGTTGGATTTTGTGTGGAGGCTATAAATACCCTCCACCTCCTCTTCATTCGTGGAGAGAGCCATCAGAAAGAACTACCACTCCTACCTTACATTTCCGAGAAGAAAACTACCTACCCTTGTGTTGAGATCAAGTTGCTCCACTCCCACCATATGAAGCTTGATCTCTAGCCTTCCCAAGTTGCTTTCCACTCAATCCTTTCTTCCACCACAGCCAAATCAGTGAGGAAAGCTGAGTGTTGGGGAGATTATCATTTGAAGCACAAGAGCAAGGAGTTCATCATCACCAACACCATCTATTACCTTTTGGAGGGTGGTGCCTCCTAGATTGGTTAGGTGTCGCTTGGGAGCCTCCGTCAAGATGTGGAGTTGAACCAAGAAGTTTGTAAGGGCAAGGAGATCGCCTACTTCGTGAAGATCTACCCCGAGTAAGGCTAGTCCTCCGTGGGCGTATGCCATGATGGCATAGACAAGGTTGCTTCTTCGTGGACCCTTCGTGGGTGGAGCCCTCCATGGACTCTCGCAGCCGTTACCCTCCGTGGGTTGAAGTCTCCATCAACGTGGATTGACGATAGCACCACCTATCGGAACCACGAGAAAAATCTCTGTGTCTCCAAATTGCGTTTGCTCTACTCCACCTCTCTTTACTACATCTGCAATTTACTTTCCGCTGCCAATACTCTAGAATTGCATGTGTAGGGTGATACTTGACTTGATCATCATTGTGAACTTGCCAAAAACTTGTCTTAATCAAAAGGCTAAATTTTTAAATTGTCAAGTAGTCTAATCACCCCCCCCCCTCTAGACATACTTTCGATCCTACAAGTGGTATTAGAGCTTTGGTCTCCATTGTATTGGTTTCCATTGCATTGGACTCCATAAGCTTGGTTTCACAACCTAGGAGAGTATGGCGTCTAGTGAGGTAATTTTAGAGAGGTCCTTACTTTGATGGTTCAAACTTTGCTAGTTGGAAGCATAAAATGAAAATGCATATTCTTGGACATAACCTGCGCATGGGGCATTATTTGTGTTGGCTTGCAAGGTGAGTTCTTGAGGAAGGAAAAGTTCGGATCGTGAAGCTACTGACGGATGAATTGCGGATGTTGCAAAACAATGCTCAAGCTTGTGACATTCTCTTCAATGCTTTGTGTCGAGGAGTTCAACAAAATCAGCCGTCTTGAGAATGCAAAAGAGATTTGGGATACTTTGGTGAAATGCACGAAGGTACCGAGTCCGTGAAGGAATCAAAGCTAGATGTTCTTCAAGGTCAACTTGACAAGTTCAAGATGAAGGAAGGTGAAGGAGTCGCTGAAATGTACTCTAGGCTTGCTCTCATCACAAATGAGATTGCTGGCTTAGGAAGCGAAGAAATGACCGACCGATTCATCATCAAGAATATTCTCAGAGCTTTCGATGGAAAGTATGACACCGTATGCACTTTGATCCAAATGATGCCAAACTACAAGAATCTCAAGCCTACCGAAGTCATTAGAAGAATTGTTGCTCATGAGATGACACTTAAAGATAAGGAAGAGCTTCACAACAAGTCAAGTGGTGCTTACAAAGCTACATGTGATGCTCCCACAACCTCAAGTGACAAGCTAGTCTCCAATGAAGAGATAAGCCTAATGGTGAAGAACTTCAACAAATTCTACAAGAGTAGAAGCAAAGAAAGAAGCTCAAAGTCTAGATCATATGATGAAAAGAGATCTTCTAGTCGTGATCGAAGCTGCTACAATTGTGGAAGACCGGACACTACTCAAATGAGTGTTCGACTCCCCACAAGAGAAGAGAAGAATCTCCAAGAAGAAGAAGCTCAAGAGAAGAGTCACCTCGGAAGAGAGAAGGAGTAGAGATGATCGTTATGAATGAAGATCCTCTCGGAGAAGCAAGGATTCGGAAAGGAAAGACAAGTCATCAAGGAGCTACACAAGAAGAAAACATCAAGCTCATGTAGGTGAATGGGTCTCGGCTCCGACTCGACAATCACTCGAAAGAAGCTATCACTCCAACTCCGAATACTGATCAAGATGAAGGTGTTGCGGTATTGCTCTCGTATCCTCCAACTCCAACTCCTATGACTTATTTGATTCACCAAATGAGGGAATTGGAAGATGCTTCATGGCTAAAGGCCCCAAGGTATCACACCTGAATTCATTGACTTTGATAGTGATGAGGATGACTTGCTTGGTGAAGATGAGCTTTTACATGATAAATCTAGTGAGCCTAGTAATGATGAACATGCTAGTAGTCTTTATAGTCGAGAAGAGTCGAATGACAATGCTATGAAGGAGATTGAGCGTCTAACTAAAGAACTAAACACTCTTAAGTTAGCTCATGAAACAACTCAAGAAGATCATAGAGAGCTCCTAAGATCTCATGAGAAGCTACGCTCGAGAAGCTCAATCTAGAGCAAGAACATGAGTTTCTAAAAGCTATCAATGGCGATCTTCAAAGAAGAGTTCTTCATATCTTGCCAAACGACTTCTCTTGTCTAATTTCTTGCCATCTATTAAAACTAAGCATGACAAGCATAAGAAAAATTCTTCATCTAGTAGTAACAATAACCATGCTAAATCCAATATTGTTGCTTCTAGTAGTTCTCTTGATTCCACTAACAATGTTTCAAGCCAAGTTACACTTGAGCAAGAAAATAGTTTATTGAAAGGGATTATAGAGAAAGGTGTCTACAAGAGCCTTGCGGAAGCAAGAACTTTGAGGAAATTGTTACAAGCAAGGAAGGCAGGAAGAATCAAGGAATTGGTTTTGAGCAAAGTTCAACGCCGAGGGTGTTGAATGGGAAGAAGGTCAATATCCCACTCCAAAGTTTGTTTCTCAAAAGGAGAAGTATGATCCTACTTCTTCCAATGTGGAACAAGCTCAAGATGATCTTCCACCACAAGACCACAAGCTAAAAGGCAAGGACAAGCTTCAAGAGGAGATTGATGCATTTATTGAAGCACCTAAGGCCATGGTCAAGTGGGTTCCCAAGGAAACGTCAAGTTCTACTTCGTCAAGCTCAACTACTACCCCAAGGATTCCCATCAAGATGATGTGGATCCCGAAGAATAAGAACTAGAGAGTTCTTGAGGGTGACTCCGCCATCATACTTCACTCACATTCATTTTGGCAAGAACTTGTGCAATCAACTTCCACATCTTGCACTAGTTCATGGAGTCACAAACCCTCTTGTTGGTAAGTCAAGGGACAAGGTAATCATTGCTTTCATGGACATCATCTTTTGTGTACTTCAATCTATGTCCATGGATATCGTTGTTTGTTCCTTGTGGGACTAACCCATGTAGGTATTGAAAGTGCCCGAATCCAAAGGATTGCTCCCAACTCTTGATGATCTTCATCAACATTGAGCATCCACATCTTCAACATCTACATGAAGTCTTCTCGACAACCCAAGGTTAGTTTGACCCTTTAAAGGGGTTCTCACATCAAGGGGAGCTTTGCTCTAAAGAATTGAGCTAAAGCATCTTCAAATGATGTGAACACATTAATGCTTTATGTAAAAGTGGTAACCCCACTTGTGCTTAAGCGATGAGTATGACCTATGATCAAATGTTCTCATTTGACTCCTAAGTCAATATACTCATATATAGATGACCTAGTCATCGACAAATTGTGTGCTAGTTGCTAGTGTTTTGGTTTGTGCATGTTTGACACATATTTCATTTGCTATCTTATTGTGTGAGCATGTTGGATGCATGATTTTATCCATTCGAGGACATCCATTTGATGCTATGGTCTTTTGGATTTTTCTTTTGACCAAATGGATGGACAAGAATGCCTAAGTTCCTCCCCTAGCTATCTATGCTTTCTTGTCTCAAATTCTATTCATGCTTATATCACAAACTTTGAACAAGTCTTTTTGGACAGACCGAGTGAGGAGCACTCGAGCCACCGATCCGTCTAAAACTTAACTTCCAAAACCTTCTAAGTATTTTGGTCAGACCAACCCACTCAAAATCGGACGGACCAAAGCACTTGGATTGATCTAGGTTTTCACCTCGGTGAAACCGAAGTTACAAATTCGGCGTGACGAAGTGTGTAAGCGCTTGCGATTAACCATCTCGGTGCCACCGAGTTTACAACTCGGTCCCACCGACGACTAAAGGTATATATACCGAGGGCAGCGCGTTGATTCCTTCTTCAAAGCGTCTCGCCCCAAACCCTTTCTTTGCCGTCGCCGTGGTCTCCGGATCGTCTCCGTTGTGCGCTCAGCGCCCTCGCCCGGTCTCCGTCGCCGTCGGCGGTCAATCTCTCCGTGCCGTTGCCGCCGTAGAGAAACTCCACCAAGTTAGGGTGAGTTTCGATCCCTCTCGTGTTTCAACCTCCGATTCTATGCACGATTGGTTTGCCTAGCTTCTTGCCACGTTTGAGATCTTCCTATCCAGCAGATTAGTTCGTTAGAACGAAATTCGAGTGAAAGTTTTAGGGTTAGGTTTCCGCCGAACACATCTCGGTGAGACCGATTCTACATTCTCGGACTGACCGATTTGGCCTCTGGCTATTACCTTTGCACTTTTCGGTCCAACCGAAGTTGTGCAAATCGGTGCGACGAAATGAGGATTTAGTGAAACCCTAGTGCTCTCGGCAAGATCGAAACCCATTTCGGTCCAACCGAAAGTGGTGTGAATGGTTACTGTTAGAACACTTCGGATTCACGAATTTTAGACTCGGATCGACCGAAATGCATTCTGTGAAAACCTAAAACTGAAATTTGAACTCATTCTTTTGCAAAATCTTCGCAGTTTGTGATAACTCTTCTATTACGCCTATGCCTTATCTATTCACGGGTTGTCACCATGTCGGATGCGGTGACAGCGTAAGCAGTCGAGTCACCAATTGAGATTCGAGGCGGGCACTAGTCCCGAAGCCAGCAGCTTTTTCGATGATGGTGAGAGGAGCACACCAAGTGGTTTGCCTCCTGCGCCACGGGGCGTGAAGAAGAGGAATTCGATGAAGAAGACTCGATTTCATAGCCGAGGAAGAGATTTCTTCTAAGCCAAAGAGGAAAGTGGTTGCCAAAGAGCATCAAGGGCAACAAACCAAGAAAGGCACCGATAAAGTGAAGAAGTCCACTTTGTTGCCAAGAAGCTGAGCATGGAAGAAGAAACCTCGAGCAAGGTGAAGAAAACTTCCAAGAGGAAGAGGATTGTGCATGAAGCGGTGATGATGATTACGATGAGGAAGCACCCCAGCCTCCTCGAAGCCTAAGTTGATGGGTGATGCCATCGGGGCGGAGCACCTACAAAGTCTAAGCCATCTGCTCCAAAGAAAGGCAGCTCAAGCCAAGCCTGCTTTGCCAAGCCCAAGAAAACTATCGAAACATTCACTGCTTGAGAGAAGAAGAAAGACAATGTGCCACCGGTGAGTCGATGATGAGGCACTGTATTCTTGAAACTCCGTCGAAACTGCCAGTCCACAATGATGCTCATCCTCGAGCTGAAAACATGAAGGAAAGGAAGGACAAAGGTCTCAGGCTATGGAGACAAGCTGATCCATATGCCATAAGGAGAAGGACTGCTGTAGATCCAAGGTTCCACACCAGAGAGCAGCAAGATTTCTATGAGACTGTGCTTATGGACAAGAAGCCCATTATTGCGAGACACTCGCTATGTTGATTGGGCATACATTGTGAGTGAAAGCACAGAGACTACTTTCCACATGTGCATGAGAGCTTTCTCGCATGTGGTGTTCTTTGAGTTCGAGGTCGGTCGACAGCTTGGAATGATGAGATGATCATGCAATTCTATGCCACAGCTCATTTCTATCCAGATGGCAGGATTGTATGGATGACTGAAGGTCAGAGATTCTCTTCTACTGTTGAAGAATGGGCAGCACTGCTGAATGCTCCAGTGCAGAGAGAGGATGATGTTGATGTCTATGGTATTCCCAAGAAAAACCATGAGTCTATGAAGAACATGTACAATGAGGTACCAGCTAAGGATGTAGAGTTCTGGAAGCTCGGCTCAGTGTATCACCTCCAGGAAGGTCTCCCTACCACTAACACAATTCTGAGGCATACCTTGATGCCCAAGTCTGGAGATCATCGCATGGTAAGAGGCTATTCTATCAACATGCTGCATATACTAGATCAGAAGGCACCTTTCAAGGTGATGGACCTGATAGTTGAGACTATCAAGAGGACTGCAGCAAACCAGAAGAGGTCGTGTGGATTTGCCCCGCACATTCAGATGCTTATCAATGCCAAGTTTGGCACGGGCACCTACTTGTTGGATAGACCCCACTTGCCACTGCAGCCTGAGCATGAGGACAATGAAGTTGTGATGGTGAGGATGATCCCACGTCTGTTGAAGGTCAAGCTAAGTCTGAAGCTGCCAAACAAGCTAAAGTCGAGAAGGAAGCAGCAGCAGCAGCAGCTAAACCCAAGAGTGTTGGAGAGCAGCTCCTTGAAGCTACCAGAGGATTGAACAACGCCTGCCAACATTATGCAGTCTCGGGAGAGTCTTGAGAGGATTGTTGAAGATAAGATCCATGCTCTGGATGTCAAGTCGATGAAGTGCAAATTACCGTCAACAAGCTTGAGGCGGACATCGAGGAAGCTAAGAGGAGAAGGAAGAGCTCATGAAGGAGATGCAGGATGACCTAGTCCAGATGATTATGAACAGCTGCTCCGGTTCCCCAAAACCCAGATCAGCAGCTATTCGATGGATGACACGGGGCCACACCTCGGCACCTCCACAGCTCCATCGGTTCCAGCTCCGGCTCCGGTGACCACTCCTCCGGCTCCACAGACATCGGTGAAGCCTTTGCGGATGCAGCTATCTCAACTCCATCAACCTGCACAGAACGCCAGCAGAGTCCCTAGTGACGTTTAGCTCTATACCTTTCGAACTTTTGGTAACTTGTTGCCAAAGGGGAGAAATTGTATAGATCATAGGACTTCGAGAGAGAGTGCTCGTTTTTGCTCTTCGTTTCATTTGCGGTCTTTTGAGATACTTTTGAGTTTTCCGAGACATTCCGCGTGTTTGATACTACGTTTGCTCTACCTTGATGAGTGCTTGATCATACTATGCCTTAATGTGTGCTTAATGCTTATCATATGCTATTCATATCTTGTATGATCATTTACTCATGTCTTGGTGATTGGGTGCATGCTATTCATTCTTATCATTTTGTGCGCTCCACCAAGATGTATGTGACATGGAAGAGTGACCCATGATCCTAATCGATTGTGCATTTGCATTCAAACGCAAATTGTAAATAATGCACAAATTTAGGGGGAGCTCTTGCTTATCACATACTTCTCAAAGCGACGATATTATTCATTGATTATATCCTATGTCGAAGCTTTGATCTATATGTTGTCATCAATTACCAAAAAGGGGGAGATTGAAAGTGCAACTAATCCCGGGTGGTTTTGGTAATTAATAACAACATATATATCATTGAACTAATAGTTTCTTGAGAATCATTTTGAAAGTTCATTGATATGGGTATGGCAATGGTGAAGAAGTGGACCCCTCAAAATGCTAAGGCAAGCATTGGCAAAAGCTCAAGACTCCATTTTTGGTTTAGTGATCCAAGATCACATTGAGTCTATAGGAAAGCCAATACTATTAAAAGGGATGAGGTTATGATAATGATCTGGTTGCTCAAAGTGCTTAGTGATCTATCTCCCAAACCATCAGCAATCTTTCATTCCAACATACACTCATAAGTAATCTCGGTCCCACCGATTCCATAAACTTCACCACACCGAGATGAACCACCTCACCACAAAGCCAAACCCTAGTAATTTCGGTTTTCCGATTCCAAACTCGGTCTCACGAAACTAGTGTTGCCAACCTTCAGAACATACGTCATCAAATCGGTGTCACCGAGATGATAAAGTCGGTCCCACCGAGATTGGCAAACCCTAGTCTTTGGAAGAATCGGACTCACCGAGATTGTATTTTCGGTCCCACGAAAATCCCAACGTTCACAAGATTTGAACTTTCGGTCTCACCGAGTTGTCAACTTCGGTCCGACCGAGATTGGTCAAATGTGTGTAGCAGTTGGATTTTGTGTGGAGGCTATAAATACCCTCCACCTCCTCTTCATTCGTGGAGAGAGCCATCGAAAGAACTACCACTCCTACCTTACATTTCGAGAAGAAAACTACCTACCCTTGTGTTGAGATCAAGTTGCTCCACTCCCACCATATGAAGCTTGATCTCTAGCCTTCCCAAGTTGCTTTCCACTCAATCCTTTCTTCCACCACAGCCAAATCGGTGAGGAAAGCTGAGTGTTGGGGAGATTATCATTTGAAGCACAAGAGCAAGGAGTTCATCATCACCAACACCATCTATTACCTTTTGGAGGTGGTGCCTCCTAGATTGGTTAGGTGTCGCTTGGGAGCCTCCGTCAAGATGTGGAGTTGAACCAAGAAGTTTGTAAGGGCAAGGAGATCGCCTACTTCGTGAAGATCTACCCCAGTAAGGCTAGTCCTCCGTGGGCGTATGCCATGATGGCATAGACAAGGTTGCTTCTTCGTGGACCCTTCGTGGGTGGAGCCCTCCGTGGACTCTCTTGGCCGTTACCCTCCGTGGGTTGAAGTCTCCATCAACGTGGATTGACGATAGCACCACCTATCGGAACCACGAGAAAAATCTCCGTGTCTCCAAATTGCGTTTGCTCTACTCCACCTCTCTTTACTACATCTGCAATTTACTTTCCGCTGCCAATACTCTAGAATTGCATGTGTAGGGTGATACTTGACTTGATCATCATTGTGAACTTGCCAAAAACTTGTCTTAATCAAAAGGCTAAATTTTTAAATTGTCAAGTAGTCTAATCACCCCCCCCCCCTCTAGACATACTTTCGATCCTACACTTCCTCTATTGCATGCACCCCCGAGAATGAGGTTCTTAATTTTAAACAAAGCTGAGGGGGAAATCTAAAAGATGCTTCGTATAGGATTTGCAATGCCCATAATAGATCTGTTTGTAAGCAATCTACCGTTGTTCTTCTTCGCTGTTTTTATGTGGGTATCACTGCTTGGTATAGATTCGTCCTTGATACGATTACCGATGGGAGTTTCTTGATGTGTCCTTCTCTAGATGCTTTTAATGCTACGGGAAATCTTGTGGGTTCTCCACCTCTTATGATTAATGAAACTACTTTAACTCTCGAGCATGTTATGCAAATGCTAGATGCTATTGAAAAGAAAATGCTCACTGAAAAAACATAGAAAATTAGATAAAAAGATGCACAATCTTGCCAATACAATCGGGTCAAAAGAGGGATATGCTCTTAAAGTACTAAAAGAAAAAGAACCCGCATGCAACGAAAGTATAGAGGAGAGCCCCGTTAGAATTGATAAGTTGGAAGAAATTTTTAGTAATCTAAGCACGGCTTTTGCTTTCGTAAAACTATTGAAAAAACTCTCGTAAAAATTGGCAAGATTACTCAAGTCACTAAAAACAAGGGTGCAGTTTCTAATAATAACAAAGAAGATCTTAAGATGATTAGTATTCACGCCGATTTTGTTGAAGTGATAAAAGACCCTACTTGCAAGAATGAATTTTTCAACTTTGTTCCTAAGAGTATTGTTATTGAAAATTTGTATGCTAAATCTTTGAAGAATTCTTAGTGTTTTATTTAGGAGTTGGAAACCAAAGATGACAATACTTGAATCTATGCATTGTGCCTAGCTAGGGGCATAAAACGATAGCGCTTGTTGGGAGGCAACCCAATGAATAAATTTTATTTTTGCCCTTTTCTTTCTGTACTTGAGCATTTACACAATTATGCCTTTGTTATGATTGTGTTCCTTATGTTTTAATTAGTTTTTGTGCCAAGTAAAGCCTTTGGGATTATGTTTGGTGATAGTTTATTTGATCTTGTTGGAAAATAGAAACTTTTGCGTCCAGTAAAATAATTTTCAAAAATCACGGAAGTGACGAAAGCTTCTGATTTTTTACACAAGATTGATATACAAATTGCCTATATCTTTCTAATTGTTCAGAAATTTTGGATTTACATAAGTATATGAAGTTTTCAGATTGTTAAAGACTGTTCTATTTTTGACAGATTCTAATTTGTTTGTGTTGTGTGCTTATTTTGATGAATCTATGGTTTGTATTGGGGGGTATAAGCCATAGTAAGGTTAGAATATAGTAGATATAATGCAAAAGTAAAATACTAATGGGTTTGCAACAGTACTTAGAGTAGTGATTTGCTTTCTTATACTAACGGATCTCACGAAGGTTTTGTTGAGTTTTGTGTCATTGAAGTTTTAAAGTTTTGGGTGAGATCACGATGGATGAAGGAATAAGGTGTAAGAAGAGCCTAAGCTTGGGGATGCCCCATGGAACCCCAAGTTATTATCCAAATAGAAACAAGCAACTAAGCTTGGGGATGCCCCGAGTGGCATCCCCTCTTTCTTCTAGCGACCATCGGTATTTTTCTTGGAACTATATTTTTATTCGTCACATATCATGAGTTTTACTTGGAGCGTCTTGTATTATATGAGTCTTTGCTTGTTTTGATTTTTAGTTTGTGTCATCTATCCTTGCTGAACACCTATTTGAGAGAGCCAAAATTATGCTATGATTTGTTAGAATTGCTCTCTATGCTTCACTTAATTTTTTTAACTATGGAATGGCTCTAGTGCTTCACTTATATCTTTTTGAGTAGGGTATGCTTTAATATTTTTTTTAAGAAATGTTCTCATGCTTCACTTAGATTTATTTGAGGGTTAGTAAATTTTTGAAGAAATTTTCTCATGCTTCACTTATATTATTTTGAGAGAAGAAAAATTTTAAGCTCATGATCTTCACTTAAATTTGTTTAAGCTATCAAAAGCAACATATGAAATTAGTCCCGAAGTGACAGAGTATTCAAGAGGGATATAATAAAAACTTTCATGATGATCATTGGACAAAATAAACTTGACTCTTTGTAATAGTTTTGCCATATGATGATAGTGATATGTGAGTCATGTTGGTGAATAATTATTCTTTAGTAAGAATATTGGTGTTAAGGTTTGTGATTCCCTATGCAAGCACGAAAGTAAATAGTTGTGCAATGAAATTACATCCTACTTGTGGTGCATTATTCGGTGTTAGTTATGCTTAATGCTCGCTTATGTGATTTTTCGTTTCTTGGTTGGATGCTTCTCAATCTATTTGCCAGCCTTCACTTGTACTAAGTAGAAATACTACTTGTGCATCCAAAATCCTTAAACCCAGTTTTGCCATATGAGTCCACCATACCAAACTATATGTGGTATTTCCATGCCGTTCTAAGAAAATTTGTACGTGCCATCTCTAATTTTTAAAATAAATTTTTCTTTTTGTGTGCTCGTACTACTCATGAAGCGGTAGGGGCTGGCTAATATTTTCCATGCTAGATGTGCTATTCTCAATATGAGTGTTTATTCACTTGTCATTGCCCGCGAGTGCGGCAGTAATAGGGATGCTCAGTCTCGAAATGAAAAAGAAGTTTACTTTATATTATCAAATAATAAATTTCTTGGAAACTGTTGGTATGGACGGTACCCAGGGATACGGCTAGCCGTGGAATGCGAAAGAATGGTGGAAAAAGGAATAAGCTTTATTTTCTGTTTGGGAACCGCCTTTAATATATCTAGCATGAAAAGTGTTGGGAGTTACTCGGTCAATTTCGTTGACGGGAAAAGTATGCCTCTCAAAAATTTTATCTCTCAATTTTAAGCTTTCAGCTCTCGCACCTCTACAAATCCCTACTTCCCTTTGCGAAGGGCCTTTCTATTTACTTTATGCAATTTTTATATTTGAGTCTCCATCTTCTCTTATAAAGCACCAACTAAGGGGCACTATGATCGTACTTGAGCATTGGTTGTAGCTAATATGCGAGTGTGTTTCATGAATGGAGTAATGATTGAGCATGATGGGCTAGGGATAACTTGCTTTAGTATTGATATTTTGAAAGACATGGTTGCTTGTTGATATGCTTGAATATTGAAATCTTCATGTCAAAACTAGACTATTGCTTTGAATCATATAGAATTGCAAATATCCATGCTACAGAAGAAAATAATATGTGATGAACATGTTAGGCAGCATTCCACATCAAAAATTTTGTTTTTATCATTTACCTACTCAAGGACGAGTAGGAATTAAGCTTGGGGATGCTGATACATCTCCAATGTATCTATAATTTTTGATTGTTCCATGCTGTTATATCATCATTCTTGGATGTTTTACAATCATTTTATAGCAAATTTATATCATTTTTGGGACTAACCTATTGACAAAGTGCCTAGTGCCAGTTGTTTTTTCTTGTTTTTTACTTCACAGAAAATCAATACCAATCGGAGTCCAGACGCAGCGAAACTTTCTGGAGAATTTTTCTGCACCATAAGGAACACGATGGGCCAAAGAAGTACCAGAGGGGGCTCCGAGGGGAGCACAACCCACCTGGGTGCGCCCTGGTGGGTTGTGCCCACCTCGGCAGCCTCCCGCACCGCCTCTTTGCTCTATAAATACCCCCAAAATCCAAAAAACCCTAGGGGAGTCGACGAAACACAATTCCAGCCGTCGCAAGTTCAAGAACCACCAGATCCAATGTAGACACCATGACGGAGGGGTTCATCATCCTCATTGGTGCCTCTCCGATGATGCATGAGTAGTTCGTTGTAGACCTACGGGTCCGTAGGCAGTAGCTAGATGGATTCCTCTCTCTCTCTCTCTCTCTCTCTCTCTCTCTCTTGATTCTCAATACAATGGTCTCTTGGAGATCTATTTGATGTAACTCTTTTTGTGGTGTGTTTGTTGGGATCGGATGAACTTTGAGTTTATGATCAAATCTATTTTATCCATGAAAGTTATTTGAGTATTCTTTTGATCTCTTATATGCATGATTGTTTATAGCCTCGTATTTCTTCTTCGAATCTTTGGTTTAGTTAGGCCAACTAGATCATTTTTTCTTGCCATGGGAAGAGGTGCTTTGCAATGGGTTCGGTCGTGCAGTGTTCTTTCCCAGTGAGAGAAGGGGCAGCAAGACACGTATTGATCGTTTCTATTAAGGATAACAAGATGGGGTCTATTCCTACATGAATAGATCTTGTCTACATCATGTCATCGTTCTTATTGCATTACTTTGTTTCTCCATGAACTTAATACACTAGATGCATGTTGGATAGTGGTCGATGTGTGGAGTAATAGTAGTAGATGCACGCAGGAGTCTGTCTACTAATCTTGGACGTGAAGCCTATATATTGATCATTGCATGGATATCATCATGATTATTTGAAGTTCTATCAATTGCCCAACAGTAATTTGTTTACCCACCGTATGCTATTTTCTTTAGAGAAGCCACTAGTGAAATCTACGGCCCCCGGGTCTATTCTTCACCATATTTGCCTTCGAGGTCTATTTTTATTTGCTTTTATTGTCAGATCTATTATTCTAAAAACCCCAAAATACCTTGCTGCACTTTTTATTTGCATCTTTAATTTCACGTTTTATCGAGATCTATTTATCCAATCTATCACAATTTTTATCCCGTCAACTTGGCAATTGCTGGCACTATTACCCAAAAGGGATTGACAACCCCTTTAACACGTCAGGTTGCAAGTATTTGTTCTTTGTGTGTAGATACCGTTTACATAGTTTTGCTTGGTTCTCCTACTGGATTGATGACGAAGTCATGTACCTAGGGTAGGGGCATGGACCTGTCCAAGGTACCCTCCCCAAGGACATCTTTAGAAGAAGCTGCCTTCCAGTCGACCAGGAGGGATTCCACTCGACGGACTCGAAGACAGTCGACCATGAAGACTCACTCGACCACCAGGAGATCAAGAGCCACTCTGTATCCAAACGGTCTGTAATTAAGTAGTCTTTATGGCCATGATGACGCTTTATGTAGGACGTTACCAGTAACGCCAATTGAGGGAGTCCTGGACTAGGGGGTGTCCGGACAGCCGGACTATCATCGTCCGCCGGACTCCAAGACTACGAAGATACAAGATTGAAGAGTCTGTCCCGTGTCCGGATGGGACTTTCCTTGGCGTGGAAGGCAAGCTTGGCGATCGGATATGTAGATCTCCTACCATTGTAACCGACTACTGTGTAACCTAGCCTCCTCCGGTGTCTATATAAACCGGAGGGCTTTAGTCCGTGGGACAACATACATTACAACAATCATACCATAGGCTAGCTTCTAGGATTTAGCCTCCTTGATCTCGTGGTAGATCCACTCTTGTACTACCCATATCATCAATATTAATCAAGCATGGCGAGGGTTTTACCTCCATCGAGAGGGCCCGAACCTGGTAAAACATTGTGTCCCTCGTCTCCTGTTACCATCCGCCTAGGCGCACAGTTCGGGACCCCCTACCGAGATCCGCCGGTTTGACACCGACATTGGTGCTTTCATTGAGAGTTCCTCTGTCTTTGTCACCGATAGGCCGATGGCATCTTCAACCAACAACGCTATCCAGGGTGAGACTTTTCTCCCGGACAGATCTTCGTATTGGCGGCTTCGCGACCGCGGGCTAATTCACTTGGCCATCCGAGCAGATCGAAGCTTCGCCCCGCCGTCGGCTCGATTCGAAGCCTAAACTTCACGGCCGATGTCGCGGAGACTTGATCTTGACGGACTCGAGCCACAGCCAAGCGCGCCGACTTTGTGGACGACGGGCATGATCTAGCTCTCGCAATCGAGCAAAGTGCCTTGGTGGCGACACGGATCCGCTTGGCCATTAGTCCGGAGCCGGTCGCCCAGATCGAGGGCCGGTGGATAGACGCCACCCTAGGGGCTTCAACATCCACGGCGATGGAGCCGAACACTAATTTAGTCCCCTGCGAAACTCGTTATTCCGAGGCGCCGGACTCCTGGCCGGACTCCGAACCTCCCGCGCCCCTACCAATCGATTCGGATTGGGCGCCGGTCATGGAATTCACCGCCGCGGACATCTTCCAATACTCGCCTTTTGGCGATATCCTGAATTCACTAAAGCCTCTCTGGTTATCAGGAGAGTCTGGCGGACTATGGCGGGATGGTTGAAATGCAGACGACGAAGAAATTGAGCCCACCCACCGCCCACTTTGTAGCCACTGTCGACGATCTAACCGACATGCTAGACTATGACTCAAGACATCGACGGAATGGGCGGCGATGCCGGAGCGAACAAGAAGCAGAGCCTATAAGGCACGGAGGACCACCTCGTCACATGACATATATATGGTGGACACCCCAAAGGAGAGCGATAACAAGGACCAACGGGCCGTGGCAGAAGATGACCCCGCCGATAAACGACCAAAACGGCGGCGCAGACGCCGCCCTAAGTCCTGCCTCGACGACAACAACGCTCCAAAGGAGCCCGTAATACAGCAGGGCTCACAAATGGATGATGAACATGCAGATAAGCAACCGTCCGAACATGACGAGTCAGATAATCAGTCCAGGCCCGGCAAAAACGACAGTCCGGACGATCTCATGTCGGACACACCACCGGAGAGCAAGAACCTTCGGAAAAGACTCGTCAGCACTGCAAGAAGCCTGAAGAAGGAAAAACGGAGACTCAAAACAGCGGAAGACACACTCGAGAATGAGATGGAGCAAAGTGCTCAAAACCGCAGATAAATCACGGCAATGGCCACCAATCAAAGAGCTACGAAGCACAAGTCACTACGAATTGACGAGGAGGCCATAGAGCCTCCACCGTCAAAAAATAAAGAGGCCGCTGGTTGGATAGGCGGCCGGATGATAGGCCAAATTCGAAGATGCGCCGCATAAACCAACTAATGAACACGGAAAGACAGATGGCCCAGCCAGGTCCATCTACGGGCCAAAGAAGAGGGACCCAGAAGCAAGGCAACACGTCAAGTGTCCGAAGATAGTGGCACACCCAAATACAGGGGCACCGCACACCCACTATGTTTCACCAATGAGGTGCTGGAACATGCATTCCCTGCAGGATTTAAACCCATAAACATAGAGGCCTATGATGGAACAACAGACCCTGGAGTCTAGATAGAAGATTATATACTACATATACACATGGCCAGAGGAGATGATCTCCATGCAATAAAATACCTACCCCTCAAGCTCAAAGGGCCAGCCCGTCATTGGCTTAAAAGCCTCCCAGAAAACACCGTGGGAAGTTGGGAAGAGCTCGAGGATGCGTTTAGAGCAAATTTTCAAGGGACTTATGTCCGCCCTCCGGACGCAGATGATCTAAGTCATATAACTCAACACCCCGGTGAGTCAACGTGCGGAATTGCGGGACAGGTTTCTTACCAAAAAGAACCAAATAGTCGACTGTCCGGACGCCGAAGCCTTAGCAGCTTTCAAGCACAATGTCCGAGACGAATGGCTTGCCAGGCACCTCGGTCAAGAGAAACCGAGGACAATGTCCGCACTAACAAGCCTCATGACCCGCTTCTGCTGGAGAGGACAACTAGCTAGCAAGATGCAGCAAGACCGACCCAAGTACATCCGAGATAAGGGATGGAAGCGGAAAATCACGGCGCAGAAAAGAACAATACGAAATAAAGAGAAAAGCCCAAAGAGCACGGCGATCGGCGCCGGATTCAAACGCTCGTCGCCAAACAACAAAACAATGCCTCTTAAGGATGACAGCGACGATCTGTCCAGCTTAAATAAGATTCTGGGTCGGATATGTCAAATCCACAGTACCCCCGGAAAGCCTGCAAACCATACCCATTGGGATTGTTGGGTTTTTAAACAGTCCGGCCGACTAAACGCCGAACACAAGGGGCTCGACGCGTCAAGCGAAGACGATAAACACCACCATCAGAGCACCGGAAAACAAAAGACTTTCCCACAAGGGGTCAAAGCAGTAAACTCACTTCATGTGATAATACAGAAAAATAGTGCGGCACTTTCTAAAAAGGGCTTCGCGCGGTCCAACCCAGCAGACCATAGAGATTGGATATCAAAACCAATCACTTTCGACCACCTGGACTATTCCAGAAGCGTTCCAAACGCGGACGGACTCGATATTGAATCCCATAATAGGCGGATTACAATTTACTAACGTCCTAATGGGCGGAGGCAGCGACTTAAACCTGCTGTATTCAAACACAATCCGTAGGATGAGGATGAACCCTACCAAAATCCGACACAGCCGCACTTCCTTCAAAGGAGTGACGCTGAGCCCTTACGCCAAGTGCACGGGCTCCATATTACTAGAAGTCGTGTTAGGATCACGAACAATTTTGACGTGAAAAATTAATTTTCACATCGTCCCATTGAAAGTGGATATCAAGCACTCTTGGGACGAAAGGCTTTTTGTCGCTTCAACGCCATACCGCATTACGCGTCTCTTACACTCAAGATGCCGGTCGCGTGGCGTCATTTCGATCTGAGGGTCACTTAAAGACCCCGGACTCGGATAAACGAATCCGGCTTCAAGAAAGCTAGGGCTCCCTAGCCGCATACCTCTTCACAGGGGAAGCCGCGCACAAACAACCGCGGGTTCATACAAACCCCGCTTTAATTATTTATATTTCTTCTTTTACACATATTTTTCGCACGAATTGTTTTCAAACTAAACGTTCCTCTCTTCCTCTGAGATGAACAGCGTGCATACCCGTCTCAGATAACGGCTGCACAACGGAGACACAGCGCAGTGCAGAGGGACCCGTTGAGGATTCTTTTGATTAAGACCTGCATAAACCTTTTTTTGTCTCTTGTTGTTATTCTCCTTGGTTTCTTCCTATAGCCAAAGCAGAGCTCGGCGTTTTGGCATCGGCCGCGTCGAAGACCATGCCCGTACCTAGACACTGGGGCTTAGGGCATCGTTCGCCATTATTATAAAGACCGAACACCTTAGGGAGTGTTGGCGTCTCGAGTTAGGCATTATATGCATCAGCTCGAATCATGTCTTTGGTGAAATGTTGGGTTTGCCGGCTCTCGTGTTTTGCTGCCTTACGTTCCGTATCATCGGCTAACGCGGCACCGGAGAACTCTGCGATTGTGCCCCGATTAATTGGGCGAGCACCTCGATGAAAGCCAAAACCGATTGTCATGATACAAACGAGAGGCTGGTCAACCACTCGATCGATTGCGGAATGTTTAGAATTTCGCTGCTTTGACGAACCGTTTCCGGTCGAGCACATCTGGCGTCTGAATTCGGAGAAGTGCGGTGCCACCATGGGCTATATCGTAGCCCCACCCTCGAGCTCCACCGCTAAGTGAAAGTGATAAAGTATTATAGTCCGGATTGCCTCTCGCCACGCTACCACCTCCTTAAATAGGACCGAGGCGCCGGATTAAGTGTGAAAACGCGCTATTTTTGCGAACACCCCGCACTTCGTGCGTGAGGCCTGGTCAAGAGCGCAATCTTTCAAGTTATACAAATGTATCGTGGCGGCGCAGACAGAGAAGTTTTACTACTTGGGACGCACAAGTATAAAAAGCAGTTATAGCATAATCATCATTTTACAAGCTAATACGTTCATTTGAGCGTGACATTTTCGAAACTCGCGACTCTATTACACGAGCGCCACGCATAACTTCCCCGAAATAGTGCTCGGCGGGGAGCCGGCTTTCATCCGAACCCTGGGCGGCAACAGCAGTGGCATCCATCTCCGGACAATGCGCCTTCACACGGGCAAGAGCCATCCACGCGCCCTCGATGCAGGCCGACCGCTTCATCTCCTTTATGTGTGGCACCGCTCCAAGGAATTGCTGCAGTAAGGCAAAGTAGCTCATCGCCTTGGGCCTCTCTGGCCAGACATGGGCCACGATGTCAGTCATGGCAAGTCCGGGCAATCTATTTAGCTCGGCCCATTCGGCCAACCGGTCTGTCAACGGAAGTGAGCGATCCGGACTATGGAATTGAGACCAATATAGCTCTTCCGTCTTGTGATCCTCCCGGCTCGGAAGTGCTCAATGGCATCGGCCGCACTTGCGGCTAAGTCCATATCACGGATCCTCCGGACTCCACAACCGCTCAAATTGAGCATACTTTTGATCCATAAACGGCGACGCAGCGAGAAAAGGCTTGCCACCACGATATCTCGACTGGCGCGATTCCTCCTTCATAGCCCGCATTGCGAGCGGGCATCCTTGGCTTCGGCGTTGGCCTTCTTCAGTCTTCCCGCCCGATAAGCGCTCCTTTTCAAGAGCCTCATTTAGGTTGGCAGCATCTTTTACTTTCATGGCCAATTCGCCACTTCGCCCGCTTAGGCAAGGCGCAGCCCTTTCGCTTTCAACTCCTCGGCGCCCTCGAGGCAGCCGCGTCACTCCTTCGGGCTTGCTCCTTAGCTCGAGCAAGTTCGCCCGAAGGTTCTCCACAGCAAGCAGCACCGCTCGTACAACAGCATATAATTTATCGAGGAGGCTTGACCTCCTTAATAAAGCGACTGCGGAGAACTCATTTACCTTGCGACTCGTCAAGTCGCCGGTTGACAAGTGCGATGTCCGCATCCGCCACGTCAAGTTGCCGCATCAACTCATCAACCCCATTAGTCCGGCTAGCCCTCGGACTATCCGCCACCTGCATAGGAACGGCGGCATTCATTACTTGCGATTTTGATCCTCGGCACGCTGTCGTTTCCGACAACCTACCGAGTCCGTGGGCTACTATCTATACAGGCGCATTTTATGTGCAAAACTGTTAAAAGACAAAAGGTGCGTCATTCTCACAGACCTCAAATCCCGCCAGCAAACTCATGGCGGCATTGCATAATCCGCTCGGTGGGCGAAATCTTTCCAATCACCATACGCATCAACGCACGGTGATCTTCGAAATGGACGCCCTCTCAAGCAGATTCTTGATTCTCGGCGGATACTAGTGGGTGCCGAACTCTATGGCCCCTCCGGACTCGGGATACCCTCCGTGGCGATACTTGAGCTCGCTTCGCCTTATCTCGACGGCGCTGCAATGGAGGCGTTTCACTCTCCATCATCTCGGAAGAAGGTCCCTCAAGATGAACTCATCTGAGAAGGCTGCAGATCCGAACTGCAATATAAATATTTCGGTTACCCACGGAAGAACAAATGAAGGTATTTCCTTACTAATTAACTCCCTTTTTCATACTCACGGCTCGCTGGAGGGCTGATCCTTTGGCGATGATTGTGCGTCCGGATTCTCTCTGGACGCCGGACCCCCCGGTGAAGATCTCTTCCCACACTTAGGGGCTTTGGCCTCCGGATCTTTGGAGGTGGTCCTCTTCTCCCCCCGGAGGGAGGGGTTCTTGATTCCCCCCTCTTCAGACGCCCCTTTGGGCGAAATATTAGCTCCTCTATTTTCCCCTTCGCTCCCTTCTGTGGGCGCGACCTCCAACATTCTGACCAGCACGGGCTCCAGTGCGGTCCCTGGGAGGGGGGCCGGACACCTTATCAGCCTTGATCACGCCACCCATTCCTATGAAGAGTAACGGGTCAGGAGGCGAACTCTAGAAAGGCATATAAACAGAATGTCCGGACTCTGAGCTATTTACCTGAGTATCCGGGCGATTGCGGCTTAGGCCTGCATCCTCGGCTAATTCCGGACACACCACCTGCGGTCCGAAGAACAACTTGTACATCTCCACGGGTGTCGCACCCATAAAGTGTTGGAGAATCTGAGATCCCTCCGGATTGAACTCCCATAGACGGAGAGGACGGCGTTTGCAGGGCAGAAGATGCCTGATTAGCATAACCTGCATCACCACGATCAGTCGATCTCCCTCGCTTGGAGGTCTTGAACTGCCCTACGGTGAGGGCACGTCTCATGACGGCCCCCAATTGAGCCCTTGGTTGACCCACGACATCGGGCGTGGAGGTCCCGGCGGAATGAAGGCGGCGTTTTTGCTGCTGCCCTTCGAGCGGTGATATAGAACCACTCCTGCTGCCACAGTCCGAGTTCCTCTTGAAGGAACCTCGAGCCACGGGTATCGACCTTTTTGCTTATGGTCGCCCGCAAGACTCGCTGACGCCCCGATCATCTTGGCTCCACCTTGAAGGTCTTCAACCACAGGCCAAGTGGGGAGTGACGCGGAGGAAGGCTTCAAACGATAATGAATGCGGAGATGTGGAGGATGGACTCGAGCCAAGTCGTGAAAGTCCAGCCCATAGTAGAACATGAGTCCTCTCACGAAGGGGTCCCGCGGGAAGCCTAAACCCGACGAGGTGGGATACTGAAGACAACAAACTCACCGGGCTCGGGGGCGGGCACGGCCTGCCCTTGGGCGGGCAACCTGTGCGAAACCTCGTAGGCCAGGTACTTGGCCTCACGTAACTTCAATATGTCCTCCTCCATGACGGAGGAGGGCATTCACCGGCCCTAAAGGTCGGAGCCGGACATGGTTGAGAATTCGAAGCGCTCGAATCTGAGGCTCTGGGTGTTGGAACTGGGAGCGAGGAGGAGATTCGATGCGAGATTGAAGAACAAGGACAAGCGTTGGTCCTCTTATAAAGGGGGAAAATACCAAGAGCCGTCTCCGTGACCATTTGGGATTCACCTTCGATAGAGGAGGCGTGGCGACGGGAATGGTTGGGTTACCCACGCACGTATTGATGGGAATCCCGGAATAAGGGGAACACGATCTCTCGCTCGACAAGACGTGCCAAGGAAACCGCCGCTAAACGTCTTTGAGGTGGTATAGTAAAAATGATTCAAACAGTGGCTTGGTAGCGGTGTGATGTCACGCCGCATAATACGCCGCCAGATTGAACTAAGTGTACATTTTATTCTCTCTACGGTGGAATGTGGAATTTATTTTGCGAGCGGACACTATCCTGGTGTTCATGATCTTCTCTGGATTATTCAAGGAGGAACCCGCCTTGCATTGCCGAACATTATCGCGCTACGGACTAATCGTCATTGAAGCCTGGTTCAGGCTCTTGAGGAGTCCTGGACTAGGGGTGTCTGACAGCGGACTATCATTGTCCGCGGACTCCAAGACTACGAAGATACAAGATTGAAGACTCCGTCCCGTGTCCGGATGGGACTTTCCTTGGCGTGGAAGACAAGCTTGGCGATACGGATATGTTGATCTCCTACCATTGTAACCGACTCTGTGTAACCCTAGCCTCCTCCGGTGTCTATATAAATCGGAGGGCTTTAGTCCGTAGGACAACATACATTACAACAATCATACCATAGGCTAGCTTCTAGGGTTTAGCCTCCTTGATCTCGTGGTAGATCCACTCTTGTACTACCCATATCATCAATATTAATCAAGCAGGACGTAGGGTTTTACCTCCATCGAGAGGGCCTGAACCTGGGTAAAAACATCGTGTCCCTCGTCTCTTGTTACCATCCGCCTAGACGCACAGTTCGGGACCCCCTACCCGAGATTCGCTGGTTTTGACACCGACACCAATCCATTATGTACTTTAAACCCTGCATAACTAAGGGCCGGAGGGGTCTGGCAGACACTATATAAGCCACCCCCCTCCTCAGTGTAAAGGGTTCGCACCCCTGTAACTTATACACACATAATCCAGTCGACCGCCTCCAGGCTCCGAGACATAGGGCTGTTACTTCCTCCGAGAAGGGCCTGAACTCGTAAATCCCCTGTCCGTACAACTGCTCCATAGCTAGGATCTTGCCTCTCCATACCTACCCCCCATTCTACTGTCAGTCTTAGAACCACGACAGTTGGCGCCCATCGTGGGGCAGGTGTCTTAGCGATTTTTGGAGAAGTTGCAATTGTTTCGATTGCCTTCATCATGGTTTCTGGCGGAGTTCTGGTCGAGGGCCGCGAGATCCGTCTCGGCGTGCTCAATTTCGTCGCTGACGACTCCGCTTGGCTCCAGGAGGCTCCACTTGACATCGACGCGCTCCCCGTCCGCGGTGCAACGCATTTTCGGGCGTGTGTCCACGCGTTCTGCTGCGGCAAATGTTGACTCCGTATCGGTCGACTCCTGTGCCATCCTCCCTCCCTGTCTCCCGCCAGCGCAAGCACTCTGGTCGGTCGAGGCTTCAGCGGTGGGTGAGACACGCAGTGGCTCACCAATCGGCCACCACCCAAGTCGCGGCAATCGAGCCCGACGAATCTCTCTACGACTTGTTCGATCTGTCGACTGGCTCCGTAGAGACTGCATCCGAGTGCGACAGCAGTGATCCGGAACGGAGGTTTTGATGGTCAATGGGCCTCGTAGTCCTCTCGGCTTCCCTTGCACCGACGGGATAGACGGCGGAGGCGACCCCGCTCAGGCCCACGAGGAATATCAACCCGAGCCGCTCACTTCCCTGCAGAGGGAAGATCTTCGTCGCCGGAACATGGATGCCCTGCATACTCCCATCGCAGGAGAAACTCCCGAGGCTCGCGCCTTGGAGGAGGCATGTTAGGCCAACTTGGCTGAATGCACTCGACTGGAGAACCTCCAGCGAGCACTCGACGAACGCGCGCGGCAACGAGTACCCGACTCCAGTCGACGTCAACTCTTTCCGCAACCCACTCAGGTATATAGAACACCGATTCAGAATCTAGCAGCTGCAGCCCGTATCGCAGAGTCAATTCAACCCTCTCAGTCGGAGGCTGGCAGAGGCTTGATGCAGATCAGAGATTTGCTCCGAGCAGCAGGAGATCAGAATTCAGCTGTGTCACAGTTGCGCAACAGGATTCACAGCCGATCCGTCGCTGCGAATACAGTTCAGTCGGCTCATAGTCCAAGATCGCCTCCGCGGCGTGAGGGACGCGAAGGTCGACGTGACCAATATGATGACCGATTCGACCGTGATGATCGGGCGCCGAAAGTGCCCTCCTCCCCCAAGGGGTGGGTCTTATGCTCATCGGCAAGAAGATGATAGGCACTAAGCGCAAATCTTTGGGCGACGAGTTTCGGTCGACCCCAGGGAACCAGGCTTTGACGCTAGATCCATCATCATGCAAGGTTTGGTCGATCGGAACAGAGCTCATCGAGGTGGCCATGACAGAGATGCGCCCACTAGCAGCCGAGTTCATGTTTTAGGTCCAGAATGTTTTAGCAGAGCCATCAGAGCCGCAGTGATACCCCCCAACTTCAGATTGGCGACTGGGGTAAGTAAGTTCACCGGTGAGTCCAAGCCTGAAACCTGGCTTGAAGACTACCGAGTGGTGGTACAGATTGGCGGCGGTAATGATGAGGTGGCTATGAAACACTTACCGCTCATGTTGGAAGGTTCGGCTAGGGCGTGGTTGAATCAGTTAGCTCCTAGCAGCATTTACACTTGGGAAGATCTTTCCCGAGTGTTTGTCAAGACATTCGAGGGAACTTGCAAGCGACCAGCTGGATTGACAGAGCTGCAAGTCTGCGTGCAGAAGTTGAGTGAAACCTTGAGAGATTACATACAGAGATGGATCACTTTGCATCATACGGTGGAGAATGTGTCTGATCATCAGGTAGTCTGCGCCTTCAAGGATGGTGTTAAGAACAGAGAGTTAAGTTTGAAGTTTGGTCGGACCGGAGATATGACCCTGAGTCGAATGATGGAAATCGCCACCAAGTACACCAATGGTGAAGAGGAGGATCGACTCCGGAGTGGTAAGTACAAGCCGAGTCAGTCGGAAAAAGGGAACTCCAGTCGGAAGCAGAAGCGGAAAGCCGAGCCAGCGGCTCCTGGAGAGGCTCTGGCCGTGACTCAGGGCAAATTCAAAGGGAAGCCTAAAGGATCCTGGAATCCTAAGAAGGTGAAAGATAAGGAAAGAAATGACGTGATGGATCTGCCGTGTCACATCCACACGAAGAAAGACGAAGAGGGTAACTTCATCTACCCAAAACATACCACTCGCCAGTGCCGGCTCTTAATCCAGCAGTTTCAAGGAAAACAGCCCAAGGACAAGGAAAAGGAGTCGGACAAGGCTGAGGACAAGGAGGACAGTGATGGAGGATATCCTCATGTTAATTCCACCTTGATGATTTTTGCTGATGTGGAGAGCAAAATTCGACTGAAGGTTATCAACCGTGAGGTAAATATGGTCGCCCCGGCGACACCAAGCTATCTGAGATGGTCTCAAACTCCCATTACATTCGACCAGTCCGATCATCCGACTCATATAGCCACCCCTAGGAGTCAAGCTTTGGTGGTCGACCCGGTCGTTGAAGGCACTCGACTGACGAAGGTGCTGGTGGATGGTGGTAGTGGACTGAACATATTGTATGCGGAGACGCTAAAAGGAATGGGCATTCCGATGTCCAGACTCAGCGCCAGCAACATGAGTTTTCATGGAGTTATACCTGGAAAGAAGGCTGAGTCACTCGGCCAAATAGCTCTAGACGTGGTGTTCGGCGACTCGAAGCATTTCCGTAAAGAGAGGCTGACATTTGAAGTCGTGGATTTTCATAGCACTTACCACGCTATTTTGGGGAGACCAGCTTATGCACGGTTCATGGCTCGACCATGCTACGTGTACCTCAAACTGAAGATGCCCGGCCCCAAAGGCGTGATCACTATCACTGGCAATCGGAAGAAGGCAGAATAGTGTTTTCAGAAAGGCTCGAAGATTGCCGATTCCCAGATAACAGTGTTAGAGCTAGAGGAGTACAAGAAGAATGCAGATCCGAGTGATTTGTTGCGGACCAAGAAGCCTACCATAGAATCAGAGTTTCAGTCGTCTAGTGAGATGAAGCCTGTTCACATTCACTCGACCGACCCCAGCGCAGCCCCGACTCATATTTCCACAACACTCGACTCTAAATAGGAAGAAGCGCTCATCCAGTTCCTCCGTGAGAACTGGGACATCTTTGCATGGAAGCCTGCTGACATGCCGGGTGAGGGAGTCCTGGACTAGGGGGTGTCCGGATAGCCGGACTATCATCATCGGCCGGACTCCAAGACTATGAAGATACAAGATTGAAGACTTCGTCCCGTGTCCGGATGGGACTTTCCTTGGCGTGGAAGGCAAGCTTGGAAATACGGATATTTAGATCTCCTACCATTTTAACCGACTCTGTGTAACCCTAGCCCTCTCCGGTGTCTATATAAACCAGAGGGTTTTAGTCCATAGGACGAACAAGCATTACGACAATCATACCATAGGCTAGCTTCTAGGGTTTAGCCTCCTTGATCTCGTGGTAGATCCACTCTTGTACTACCCATATCATCAACATCAATCAAGCAGGAGTAGGGTTTTACCTCCATCGAGAGGGCCCGAACACGGGTAAAACATCGTGTCCCTTGTCTCTGTTACCATCCGCCTAGACGCACAGTTCGGGACCCCCTACCCGAGATCCGCCGGTTTTGACACCGACATTGGTGCTTTCATTGAGAGTTCCTCTGTGCCGTCGCGATCAAGAAGGATGCCTCTTCCCGTCTTTAAAGATGGTATCATCGCCAAAGGAGCCCTGGCCGCCGGCCAAACTATCCGGCTAGGTGGTTTCCTCATGACCGCCTGTTCGGCCACCGGTTCGACGATGACCTCTCGGGTCATCAAAAGCAATCTTCACGTCAACTCAGAATTCGCCGAGCAGCTGGATCCAATAGAGCTCTTGTCCGTAAACGAGCTCTTGGATCGCATCGCCGCCCTGGGAGTCGCTATAGACTACAATCAGATTGGGCTTAAAACCGATCTGAGAGAGATTAACTCTCCCCAGGTTACCCACCACGTTGCTGTGGTAGAGGAACAACACGGCGATTCTTCTTCTACATTGAAAACTAGTTATGTCCGGACACCCGAACCCTCCATGTCGGATTTCCGCGGACGGACGGACGTCGATCAAGCACTGAACCTAAAGTCAGACATCGGACCAGACTCATTGGACAACGTCCAGCAAACCAAGCTTCCAAATTCGGAAACTTTCTGGCCCTTGAGCCTCGAGATGGGTAGGGTTCCGGACTCAATTCCACCCACCCACCCAAACATATGCGATCTATCTCAAATCCGACAAGAGCCCGCTGAAACAGTACATCATTACTGGGCCAGATTCCTCCTGGTTATGGATAGGATAAAAGACTACCGTGAGGAAAACGCAATTTCAATTTTCTGCAAAAATTGCACGGACAAGGGAATCTTGAACGCCGTAAGTCGTCGTGAAATTACACGATTCGCCGACCTGGCATCCATAGTACGCAAGTACTGTGCGATGGAGAGTTTCCGGAAAACCGAAACTAAGTTTTGGGACGATCCGGCTCCAAATATAACCCTAGTCCGAAACAAAAGGGTGCATCATACTCAGGCACCAGGTATAAAAACCAAAAAGCAAAAACCCCATAAAGGGCACGGAACCGTACTGGAGGGGTGGCTCAGTGGACCCTGTAAAATTCACAGTACTGAAGGCGCCACTCCAACACATAGCCTTCAAGCATGTTGGATACTGCGGCGGTGGCCAAAAGTGGCGAAGAGCTTCTAACCCCAGAGAACCACTCTACAAGTATTCAAGATGGTGTCAGCAGTCTTCGAGACTTTCGCATCAAATAATATGCGGAAACGAACAATCCGCAGCCTCGCCGAAGTCTACAAGTAGCAACAACAAATCCATGGAGCGACACGACCATCACCTTCAACGCCAGCGACGAACCTAAATTCCAAACAGCCCGAGCACCAGCCGCATTGGTCCTTAGTCCAATAGTGGACGGCTTTCGTCTTACCAAGGTACTCATGGATGGCGGCAGCGGATTAAACCTCATCTACGAGGAAACTCTTCAAAAAATGGAGATAGACTGGAGCCGCATTGAGCGAAGTAGCACAACCTTTCGAGGAATAATCCCTAGCCGGGAAGCACGCTGCACAGGAAAAATCACACTTGATGTGGTGTTCGGCTCGCCGGACAATTACAGGTCTGAGGAGGTCACATTCCAAGTGGCCCCATTCAGCAGCGGATATCACGCTATATTAGGACGAGAGGCATTCACAATTTTTCAAGCCATGCCCCATTACGGGTACATGAAGCTTAAGATGCCCGGGCCCGGTGGAATAATCACTCTCGTTAGCGATCCGGACACTGAGACTCCGCTACCGAAAACAAGACAGCCAGATTAGCCACGGAGGCACTATCCAAGCCCTAGCAGCGGAGGAACTCATCGCGCTGCGCCCACGGTGAATAGGGACGATGTGATACTCGATAAGAGATCCAAGTCCACCTCCTTTAAACCAGCGGACGAAATAGTCAAATTCCAGGTCCATCCAACGGACCCAACAAAGACGGCCTCCATCGGGGCACAGTTGAACCCTGATGTAGACATCGCACTACGAGAATTCCTTCGGGAAAATTGGGACATCTTTGCCTGGCACCCTTCAGATATGCCTGGAATCCCACGCAGATTGGCAGAACACAGCATGAACATCCTAAAAGGATTCAAGCCAGTCAAACAGGCTCTTCGGCGATTTTCCGAACCCAAAAGACAGGCAATGGGAGAAGAGCTAGCCAAGCTACTGGAAGCCGGATTCATAAGAGACATCAAACATCCGGACTGGCTAGAAAACCTGGTAATGGTACCAAAGAAGGACAAATCCTGGCGCCTATGTGTCGATTTTAAAGACCTCAACAAGGCCTGCCTAAAGGATCCTTTCCCCTCCCAAGATCGACCAAATAATCGATGCTACTGCAGGGCACGATTCATTGTGCTTCCTCGACGCATACTCCGGCTACCATCAAATCAAGATGGCGGAGGCGGACCAAGCCGCAACAGCATTCATCACTCCATACGAACCATTCTGCTTCAACACGATGCCCTTTGGACTCAAAAACGCCGGTGCAACATATCAGCGCATGATTCAGACATGTCTGGCTACCCAGATCGGCAAAACAGTAGAGGCATACGTAGACGACGTAGTCGTCAAAACCAAACACGTCGAAACTTTAGTAGACGATTTGAGGCTCACACTCGACAACCTCCGAGCATATGACATTAAGGTGAATCCGGAAAAATGCGTTTTTGGCATCAAACCGGAAAGCTCCTGGGCTTCATTGTATCCGGTAGAGGAATTGAAGCAAACCCAGCCAAGATCCGAGCTCTGTCGCAACTGGATATTCCAAAAGACCTCAAACAAATACAAAAATTGACTGGATCCGTGGCGGCTCTAAGCCGCTTCATCTCCCATTTGGGAGAAAAGGCATTGCCCCTTTATCGCCTCCTCAGGTGCACCAAACACTTCGAGTGGACGGATGCTGCCACTGCCGGACTCGAAGAAATAAAAGCCATATTGGCAACAAATCCGGTCCTGGATGCGCCTAACCTGGGCGAACCAATGTTGTTATATATCGCGGTAACACATCAAGTTGTAAGCGCGGTGCTCGTCGTCGAACGAGAAACAGAAGGGCATAAATTCCCTCTTCAAAAACCATTGTACTACGATCCATCGCCTTAACTCCTCGCAAGTCCTGTACCGTATTATCAAAAGATAGCGACGCGTGTTCATGGCATCCGGAAGCTCCAACACTACTTTCAATAGTGTTCGATAACAATGGCCTCAAGTGCCCTCAATGACATTATAAACAATCGCTGACGCGACGGGGGATTGCAAATGGGCCATTGAGCTCTTACCATTCGATATAACTTATAAACCTCGGCGAGCTATAAAGTCGCAAGTCTTGGCTGACTTCATCGCTGAATGGAACGAAGCCCAACTCCCTAAAGAGTACGGCGCATACTCCAATTGGATTATGCATTTCGACGGCTCAAAAATGTTGGCCGGCTTGGGGGCTGGCATCGTATTGACGTCCCCAACCGGAGACACAGATCCAATACGTGCCGAGATAATGTACACGGACTCCAACAGTGCAGCCGAATACGAGGCCCTCCTACATGGTCTCCGGATGGCAATCTCCATGGGTATTCAACGCCTGGAGGTGCGCGGGGATTCAAACCTTGCAATATCCCAAGTAAATGGAGACTTTGACGCCAAGGATCCGAAAATGGCAGCCTATCATAACGTTGTCCTAAAAATGTCAGCTCGGTTCGAAGGACTTGAATTCCACCACGTAGCCCGGGATAATAACCAAGCAGCCGACGTGTTGGCACGCATCGGCGCGAAACGCGACGCTGTCCCTCCAAACATCTTCCTGGAGCGGCTCTTCAAGCCATCCGTACTATGGGAAGAGGAGTCCAGAAATAACAACCCGGAAGCAACCGCACCACCCAACACAGAACAATCTGACATAATCGGTGGTTCAAACCGGCGAAATAACACCTTGACCCACGAAATAACGGCAGTAATTGCCCGTGGACAGAACCATTCCTAGCCTACTTAATTAGGCGGGAACTTCCAAGACCAAAATGAGGCCCGCTGCATAGTTCGCGATCTAAAGCCTACAAGGTCCATGAGGGAGAACTTTATAAGAAAAGCACAACCGGAGTCCTTCAAAGGTGCATCTCCGAAGAGGAAGGGCAAAATCTTCTGGCTGAAATACATGCCGGACTAGGCGGACACCACGCCGCAGCCCGGGCCCTTGTAGGTAAGGCCTTCCGTACATGATTTTATTGGCCGAAGGCCCGGGCAGATGCTCAGGACTTAGTCCAAAAATGCGTCGGTTGTCAGCTCTTTGCTAATCAGAGCCATATGCCACCCACCGCCCTCAAAACCATACCCATTACCTAGCCGTTCGCGGTCTGGGGGCTTGACATGGTTGGACCCCTTAAATGGGGAACCTACAAGCAAAAGTACCTATTGGTCATGGTGGACAAATTCACCAAATGGATAGAGGCCAAGCCAGTTAAAACGGCAGAGTCCAGACCAGTGATAGACTTCATATCCAGGGTAGTACACCATTATGGCGTCCCCCATATCATCATTACTGATAACGGCACGAACTTCACGGCCGACGAGGTCAAACTTTGGTGCAAAAATATGGGCATTAAGCTCGATTACGCTTCAGTCTATCATCCTCAAACCAACGGTCAAGTTGAGCGAGCAAATGGTCTGATAATGAGCGGCATCAAGCCCAGACTAGTGCGGTCCCTCACGGAATCTAACACGCACTGGGTAGAGGAGCTGGACTCCGTACTCTGGGGGCTGCGGACCACGCCAAATCGTACTACTGGATTCACACCATTCTTTATGGTATACGGCGCAGAGGCAGTTTTGCCCTGCGACATAATTCATGACTCACCTCGAGTGCGCATGTACGAAGAAAGAGAAGTCAAGCTGGATCGGCAGGACACCTTGGATGCATTGGAGGAGGAACGCGACGTGGCAAAGGCCCGTTCCGCATTCTATCAGCAGCAGGCTCGAAGATATCAAAGCAGAGAAGTACGGGCTAAAACTTACAATGTTGGCGAACTAGTTCTCGCTTGCGGACAAGAAAAAGGACAAACTCAAGCCCAAATGGGAAGGCCCTTCATCATCGACCAAGTCCCGACCGCGGAGCATACCGTCTGCGAAATGCATCGGACAACCGACTCGAGCGAACCCATGGAGCGCAGCCCGCCTCCGAAGATTCTCGCCTAGCGTCGGACTAAGAGTTCGTCTCCTTCCTCAATCCACCTTTTACACTTCATTTGTCTTTTGTTTCTCTCTTTTTTCCCACCTTTTTCATAAAAGCCCTTGAGGGCCTATTTGCGCATTGTTCGCACACACTTGATGTGCTACCCGCACTCATTATACATTCGGGGCTTCTTTATGTAAGCTTACTTATATGGGCTTCATGCCCAGCACATGTGTTAAACTTCCACATGTACCTTTTATTCACCATTATATGCATCGATATGACTTAAGTTTTGGCCAAGCTGGGTTGCCTGGCTCCTGTGCTTACCCCTACGTTCCCGATTGTTCGGCTAGGAGGTAAAGGGAGCACCTCTACGATTGTTACTATCGGGTCAGCCGGATGTGTACCTCAGACTGGGTGAAGCCAAAAGCTAGCGTTCTTAAGGGAATATTCGGTCGGTGACTTGAAAGATGATTTTTTACACATTTATTTATCTGCCCCCAGATGTTTTCCTGCTCTTTTCGCAGTCCGGACATGCACTTTAGGGCATGCCTCCCAGGGAAAGGAACCCTTAACGGAACTATTCTCCCTGGAAGATGTTTCTTACTAACCATGTAATATAACATAACTAGTTGGGCACTTGTCTGATAAAGCACTAATGACCCCTACACCTGGTCTCCATGCATGCCCCGGTTTTTCTTTTCACAACCGAGAAGGTATTCGGACACACTCCGGACTCTAGGGTCCCGAGGTTGAAGCGAAAAGGTCGGCAAAGACAAATGATCTACAATCCGGCTATAAGGCATTTAACATGTCATTTTAAATACATCATCAAATTGACTGACTGTACTCCTCCTCAATCCTGTCTAACATGCTGTCTAATTTACAGTCCCGTTGGGAATACTTAGCGGCCAACTCTACTTGGCCGTACACTAAGCTCACAGGGATCTCCTTCCCATCGGACCCCATAGGTCCAACCTCGGCCATGTGGTTTGGATCCGCCTTCTTGTACCGCGTCTTCACCATGGCCCAGGCCTCCCTGGCACCTTGACGGCAGGCCGATATCTTCCATAAACCGAAGCGTTGCCGCGCTCCCTGAAGCTTCTCCGCAAGCTCTCCAAGGCCCTCAGGTAGGGAGAAGGATGGCCATAAGGCCTGGACGACGCCACTCATTGCCTGCCAAACACGTTCGAGCAGTTGCACCAGCTCGGGAAGTTGGTCACCCGCTGAACGGGCATTTCTTCCATGAGGCGACACAGTGAGCACACCTACGCATATATTTTTGTCAATTGACTTCCTCGCCGAACTCTTCTTTTCAAAGGAGTTCGTTCAAGCACTACTATAGATGCCGCGACGAAGCCGCTGATTCTCCTTCACGGAGCTGGACAGCTCGGCCCGAACACCTTTCGGCTCTTCTCCAAGCTGGGTGTGGGCATCCTGAGTTTGTTCCTCTCCGCTGCACCTTCAGTAGCACCTCTCGCCAGCCTTTCGGTGACGTAGTAGCTGTTGCTTGTCCGGATCAAGTCCAAAGAACATCCGCAATATCATTGTCGATGTTATCATACGCCGCACACCACTTATCTTTTTGAAATAATGTGTTGCCGGAGGGGTGTCTCATGCCTCCTCTGCGGGCCTAGTGCGGCCTCAAGTTGGGCTTTGCACTCTTTTAGCTCCTGGGACAATTGGGCATTCTTCTCGTAAGATCTCGCATGTCAAATGATCCTTAAATCAGTTACTTTAACTAGTTTAAGTCTCGGGCTCTTGGCATATACTGACTATTAAAATCTCTTACCCGTATGTCTTTTACATCTTTGCCCGTGGCTCGTTAAACCATCTTGAGCGGCACGGAGGTGCGCGTCTCCAGCGTTAAAGGCATTCAACGCCTCTGGGGAGAAACACGCGTCACGCAGAACTGTCCGGCGACGCCTATGATTCATGGCGCTCTCCACCTCAGACCTGGTGGCGGACAGCCTGTCGGCATCCTCCGCTGGAGGAGTATCCGGCTCGCGCCTTGCGCTCGCCTCCCCCTCTGGACCAGGTGTTGGAGCCTGGCGGGCGGACGCTTGGTTGGCAACCTCTCCGGGCACAGTCCGGTGAGTGCTCTTTCTCCTGGAAAAGTCACGAGCATTAATACACCTCCTGGGAATCCTTTTCCTGAATAACGGTTGCGAGCTATACCGTTGCGGTGACATTTCGATTCGCACCGCACTTCTCTTTCGCCTGCTGGGCCGGACTGACCCTTGTTGGTCAGTCGCCGTGGGTTCGGCTTCCTGCCTTGAAGGCACCTCCTGCGAGACACCATTTTATACGGTGGTCAGAAATACACAAGGATGAAGTAATAATGTCAAGACTCCGGTCATGATTACCTGGGAAGCAGGAGTTAGGCCGGGGTAGTCAGCCGTGATGGCGACTAGAGCATTGTCCATGCTGAGTTGGTGGAACACCCCGTCAATTAGCTCCACCTTTATGTCCGGATCCTCTTCGGAGGCCGGATCAAGGGATCTTCCCGGATCCTCGGGTTGTGGAGCCAGACTATGTATGCTCTCCACATTCCGGCGCAGTTCCTGCGTCAAAACCATAAAGTAAGGTATTTAACTTTGAAAGCACGGGTCGGATAAATAAATGTCCGCTTACCCAGCTCCGAGGGTTATTCATGGAGAACCCATTCAACGGGCTCGCCTGGAGGAAGTCCTCTTTCTCCCCCTTATACAGGCCGGACAGGATCTTTACCAGATCCGCGGCCGATCCCGGCCCCTTACGGCCATGACGGGTGGCGTCGTTCTCCCTGTTGAAATCCCACATGGGGTGGCCCGTATATTGGAGCGGCTGCACCCCTCGCATGATGCATATGGCCATGACTCCAATCATGGTTAATCCGGAATGGGCCATCAACCTAATCCGGCCCATCAAGTAATGGACGCTCCTGTCTTCCTCCTGTTGAGGGATCCGTGGGCGCCAACTTAGGCGCTTCTTTAGAGGAGCCTTGCTGAACTCCGGGAGGCCGACCCGAACTGGGTTCGGCAGTGGAGCGTCTTCCACATAAAACCATTCCAAAGGCCAGTCTTCGGACGCCTTCTTTGGGGTTCCGGTTAGATATCCGGTCCCGGCGATGCGCCATATTTCGGCTCCGCCCACTTGATATATTGACCCCTCGTGAGAACGGGGTACGAGGCAAAACAGTCTCTTCCACAGCGCAAAATGGGGCTCGATGCCCAGGAACAGCTCGCAAAGAGCTACGTAACCCGCGATGCGCAGAATGGAGGCGGGCATGAGGTGATGAAGCTGGAGTCCGTAGAACTCCAGAAGCCCCCGGAGAAAAGGGTGGATGGGAAATCCGAGCCCCCTTATTAGATAAGGGATGAAGCACACCCGCTCCCCTTTGGAGGGACTAGGGGTGGCCTTCACTTGCTTTCCGCCTTTGTAAGTGGCCAGCCCGGCTCGGACCGGGACCATGAAGGCCGAAGGAAGATATCCCTCCGCTTGGAGCATCATCGGCTCGTTGTGCAGAATAGAACATCTCCTCCAATCTCCTGGCGCAGGGCTGGGAGCGCGAGAGGAGGAGCCGCGTCGATGGTCCATGATGGAATGGATTTTCGGTCAGAAGCGCTCCGATGAGTACTCGCGGAAGGAAGATGGTGTGATTTAGATCTGGATTCTTGCCTCTCTTATAAGCAGGTTATTTGCGCAGCTAGGTGGAAAAATATAAAAGATACCCTCGCCTTTCGCATTCGTGCGACGCGTGGAAGAGGGCCATTATTGGGCGTGGAAGCCAAGGAGCGCAACATTTGTAAGGGTGCCGGACACTATTCGGCAGGCACATGGAATTTGAAGGAGAACCCGCCTTGCAACGCCGAAGACAATACATGCGCCGGACTCATCGTCATTGAAGCCTGGTTCGGGGGCTACTGAGGGAGTCCTGGACTAGGGGGTGTCCGGATAGCCGGACTATCATCATCGGCCGGACTCCAAGACTATGAAGATACAAGATTGAAGACTTCGTCCCGTGTCCGGATGGGACTTTCCTTGGCGTGGAAGGCAAGCTTGGCAATACGGATATTAAGATCTCCTACCATTGTAACCAACTCTATGTAACCCTAGCCCTCTCCGGTGTCTATATAAACCGGAGGGTTTTAGTCCGTAGGACGAACAACCATTACGACAATCATACCATAGGCTAGCTTCTAGGGTTTAGCCTCCTTGATCTCGTGGTAGATCCACTCTTGTACTACCCATATCATCAATATCAATCAAGCAGGAGTAGGGTTTTACCTCCATCGAGAGGGCCCGAACCTGGGTAAAAACATCGTGTCCCTTGTCTCCTATTACCATCCGCCTAGACGCACAGTTCGGGACCCCCTACCCGAGATCCACCGGTTTTGACACCGACACCCGGTGTACCCAGGGGGCTGGCTGAGCATCGCCTTAGAGTCGACTCAAAGGCAAAACCTGTCAAAGAACATCTTCGACGGTCCGCCGTCCAGAAGAGAAAAGCCATTGGCGAGGAGGTGGCTCGACTCCTAGCAGCAGAGTTTATCCGAGAGATATACCACTCCGAGTGGCTCGCCAATGTCATCATGGTCCCCAAGAAGGACAAGTCACTTTGCATGTGCATTGATTTCAAACATATCAATCGGGCTTGCTCGAAAGATCATTTTCCTCTCCCTCGCATCGACCAAATTGTCGACTCGACTGCGGGATGTGAGAGATTGTCTTTTCTAGACGCCTATTCCGGGTATCATCAGATCCGTCTATATGGGCCCGATGAGATCAAAACAGCTTTCATCACTCCATTCGGGTGCTTCTGCTATGTCACCATGCCATTCGGTCTCAAGAATGTTGGAGCCACGTTCATGAGGATGATTCAAAAGTGTTTACTCACTCAAATCAGTCGGAATGTGGAAGCGTACATGGATGATATCGTAGTCAAGTCACCAAAGGGTTCCGACCTGTTGACTGACCTCACTGAAACATTTGCCAATCTCCGTAGGTATGATATCAAGCTTAATCCATCAAAGTGCACATTCGGAGTTCCTGGTGGAAAGTTACTCGGTTTTCTCGTTTCAGAACGAGGAATCAACGCTAACCCTGAAAAAGTTGGCACCATACTCCGAATGAAATGCCCTGTGCGTGTGCATGATGTCCAGAAGCTTACTGGATGCTTGGCCGCGTTAAGTCGATTCATCTCTCACCTCGGTGAAAAGGCATTGCCTCTTTACCGACTGATGAAGAAGGCAGACAAGTTCGAGTGGACTCGTGTCGATGCAGCGTTTGCCGAGCTAAAAGCTCTGCTCTCCACCCAGCCGGTGCTTGCTGCTCCAATCAGCAAAGAGCCTCTGTTGCTTTACATTGCAGCCATAGGACATGTCGTCAGTACAGTGCTTATGGTCGAGCGGGAAGAAGAAGGGAAAACCTTCAAAGTTCAGCGCCCAGTGTATTATCTTTCTGAAGTTTTGACTCCATCGAAGCAAAGATATCCTCATTATCAGAAGCTTGTGTATGGGATCTACATGACCACGAAGAAGCATTCCATTATAGTCGTCAGCGACGCCCCACTTTCAGAGATTCTGCAAAACAGAGATGCAACTGGTCGAGTGGCAAAATGGGTGATTGAACTCCTTCCCCTTGATATCAAGTTTGAGGCAAAGAAAGCCATTAAGTCCCAAGCGATAGCAGATTTCCTTGCCGAGTGGATTGAACAACAGCAGCCGACTCAAGTTCACTCGGAGCATTGGACCATGTTCTTTGATGGCTCTAAGATGTTAAATGGTTCGGTCTTTGGGGTAGTTTTGGTTTCCCCCCGAGGAGATAAGCTCAGATATGTGCTCCAGATCCACTTTGATTCCTCCAATAATGAAGCAGAATATGAAGTGCTTTTATATGGGTTGCGCATGGCCATTTCACTCGGCGTCCGTCGCCTTATGGTTTATGGCGACTCAGATTTGGTGGTCAATCGGTGATGAAGAGTGGGATGTTAGAAGCCCGACCATGATTGGATCTTGCAATGCGGTGAGGAAGCTTGAAAAGAAATTCGAAGGGTTAGAGCTCCACCATATACCACGACTGAAAAATCAAGCGGCTGATGATTTGGCGAAGATAGGTTCCAAGAGAGAAGCCACTCCCAGTGATGTGTTCTTGGAGCATATCCATACTCCATCAGTCAAAGAAGATCCTTTTACCGAAGAAGCTCCGCAACCCAAGAGTATCACAGATCCGACTGAGGTTGAAGTTCCAGCAGTGGTCGACCTGATCATGGAAGCTTTAGTGATCACTCCCGATTGGATAGCACCGTATATCGCGTATATCTTAAGGAAAGAGCTCCCGGAGGACGAGGAAGAGGCTCGACAGATCGTCCGCTGATCTAAAGCCTTTACCGTGATAAGGGGGCAGCTGTACAGAGAAAGCGCGACTGGAGTTGGTCAGAAATGCATAACGCCAGAAGAAGGTCGAATAATCCTTGACGACATCCACTCGGGGACCTGTGGCCATCATGCGTCCTCTCAGACCATTGTGTCCAAAGCATACCGAGCCAGATTTTACTGGCCAAGAGCGAATGAAATGGCAAAGGAGATAGTCGACAAGTGTGAGGGATGCCAATTCTACTCCAATATGTCACACAACCCTGTCTCAGCTTTAAAGACCATACCACTCGTCTGGCCCTTTGCACTATGGGGGTTGGATATGGTTGGACCCTTGAGAACAGGCATAAGCGGTTTCACACATGTGCTAGTAGCAGTCGACAAGTTCACCAAGTGGATCGAGGCCAAACCCATCAAGAACCTTGATGCCGGTACTGTTGTCAGCTTCATTAGAGAGTTGATATTCACATATGGAGTCCCGCACAGCATCATCACTGACAACGGGTCAAACTTTGATTCGGAGGAATTCAGGGCGTTCTGCACATCTCAGGGCACACGAGTCGACTATGCTTCAGTCGCCCATCCTCAGTCGAATGGACAAGCTGGGCGGGCCAATGGCTTGATTCTCAAAGGGTTGAAACCCGGTGATCGTGATCTCAAGCATGCGGTGGAGCATGGGTCGACGAACTTCCCTCGGTGCTTTGGGGTTAAGGACCACGCCTAACCGGTCGATTGGGAGAACTCCGTTCTTCTTTGTCTCTGAGCTGAAGCGGTCTTGCCGAGTGACACGCTTCACAATGCTCCTCGAGTCGGGCTCTACAAGTGAAGCGAGAACAAGCACGGCGGGATGCGATCAACCTTCTAGAGGAAGAAAGGAGATGGCACCGATCGATCGACCATTTACCAACAAGACTTGCGTCGCTTCCACGCCAAAAACGTGAAGAGTCGAGCCTTCCAGGAAGGAGATTTGGTTCTCCGAGTGGATCAGCAGAAACCACACAAACTTGCTCCTTCTTGGGAAGGTCCCTTCATCGTCACCAAGGTTCTCCACAATGGAGCGTACCGTCTTTACAACGTCGAGCACAACATCGACGAGCCCCGAGCTTGGAACGCGGAGCTGCTCTGCCCCTCTTACACTTAAGTATCCGCTCGGAAATGTAATAAAAGCACTTCTGTAGTTCATTTTTCACAAGACAATAGTGTTATAATTTTCCTAGTGATTGTTGTCACTTTTATTTGTTCAATAAAATTTCCCCCCAGTGGGTGGCTTAGCTGCGAATCCGTTTCGCCTAAGTTTGTAAAAAAAATCCTTGCCGAGTGGTGAGCCAGCCTCCCACTCGGGGGCTTAGCTGCGAATCCGTTTCGCCTAAGTACTTTAAAATCCTGCCGAGTGGTGAGCGAACCTCCCACTCGGGGGCTTAGCTGCAGTCCGAGTACTCACCTAAGTTTCAATAAAATCCTACCAAGTGGTGAGCCAGCCTCCCACTCGGGGGCTTAGCTACAGTCCAAGTACTCGCCTAAGTTTCAATAAAATCCTAGCGAGTGAGGAGCCAGCCTCCCACTCGGGGGCTTAGCTGCAGCATAGCGCTCGCCTAAGTACAAGTATAACGTGCGCTCTACAAGGTAGACAAGGTGCAGGTCGACTGCTACCCTCCTCTTCCGAGCTACGCCACAAGTATAACATCGCTCTGCAAGGTAGGCGAGGTCTTGGTCATTGCTACCCTCCTCTTCGAGCCACGCCACAAGTATAACATGCTCTCTGCAAGGTAGGCGAGGTGCAGGTCATTGCTACCCTCCTCTTCCGAGCTATGCCACAAGTACAACGTGGCGCTTTGCAAGGTAGATGAGGTGCTTGGTCATTGCTACCCTCCTCTTCGAGCTACGCCACAAGTACAATGTGCTCTCCGCAAGGAGGCAGAGGCATAGGTCGTGATGCCCTCTTCTCCGGAGGCACACCACAAAATCCTACCGAGAGTGGAGAAGACCTCCCACTCGGAGGCTTAGCTGCAGCCAGTAGCTCACCTAAGTTTTGAAAATCCTCACCGAGTGGAGAGCGGACCTCCCACTCGGGGCTTAGCTGCGATCCGGTGCTCGCCTAAGTTTTTGAAAATCCCACCGAGTGGAGAGCAGACCTCCCACTCGGGGCTTAGCTGCAGCCCAGTGCTCGCCTAAGTTTTGAAAATCCTACCGAGTGGAGATCGGACCTCCCACTCGGGGCTTAGCTGCAGCCCAGTGCTCGCCTAAGTTTTGAAAATCCTACTGTGTGGAGAGCAGACCTCCCACTCGGGGGCTTAGCTGCAGCCCAGTGCTCGCCTAAGTTTTTGAAAATCCTACCGAGTGGAGATCAGACCTCCCACTCGGGGGCTTAGCTGCAGCCCAGTGCTCGCCTAAGTTTTTGAAAATCCTACCATGTGAGGAGCAGACCTCCCACTCGGAGGCTTAGCTGCAGCCCAGCACTCGCCTAAGTGTATTGGGGAACAAGTCGATTGCAATAAGCGCTTCGCCTTAGCCTGCAAAAGACACCTCAAACCAAATGCAAACATATTCAATGTCGAATCGAAGTTCGGATAACATCTAACGGAACCGAAAGTGCTCGGGCGCTAAGCCCGTTAAGGTTTATCGGTTACAAAAATCACTCGGCATACCGAGGCAAATTTAGAGTATCAAGCTCAGAAGTTTTTTACCCCTCCTGCGGAGGGCTGGAAGGCGCAACGAACTCATCCAGGTCGATTCCATCTGCAATCCGAGTGGCAGCAGCGATGAAGGTCTCCATGAAAGATCGGAAATCATGCTTCTTGGTATTAGCCACCCTAAGGGCTGCCAGCTTGTCCTCTCGAGCCTCCTTGCAGTGAACACGGGCCAGAGACAGAGCAACATCCGCGCCGCACCTGGCAGCAGACTTCTTCCATTCTTGCACTCGACTTGGAACCTTGTTCAGTCGAGTCATCAGAGACTCGAGGTCGTTCCGAAGCGTCTCTCTTGGCCAGAGTGTTGTGTTGATGCGGGAAGTTGCGACCTTCAGCCTTGCGAGATAGTCGACAACAGCAGCAACGCGAGATTCAAGACGGAGCACATTCATGGCGACTTCATCTTTCACAGGAGAGTTGATGGGATCGGGTTTATTTCAATCGACCGATCTCCTCTTCAAAGTTCGGCGAGAACTCGCAAACGCAACCCCAGAGTCAAGACAGCAGTTTGATGGAGAAATCATAGCCAAAATATCTATTTGATACACAAGATTACCTTCAAGCATGAGGAATAGCTTCTTGGCGAGTCCTTCCAGATAAGCCTCCAGATCATTCTTCTTTCCCACCAACTCATCGGCCTTGTCACCAAGGCAATCTTGTCACTCTTGATCGTGACCTCCTTGTTGGCGCGATCGAGAGCAGCTTTCAGATTGGTATTTTCCTCTTCAAGCTTGGTGGTGAAGCCAGACTTCTCATCCATAAGCTTGGTCTTCTCTAAAGCCGTTTTTGCATCTCGGCCAAGTCAAGGTCTTTCTTCTTGAGGCATCCCTCGGCTTGTCTACAAAGTTCTGATGAGATCGGACTCAAAGCGGACGAGAGGCAAAGGCGATCGTCGAGGTCTCACCAAACATACCTTTTGCTTCCTCCTTCGCCTTCGTTAAGTTCTCTGGACCAGTTTGAGATCAAGCTCGAGCTGGATGTGCTTGTTCTCCAACTCGATGTAACGAGTCGCAAGTTCGCAGGATTTTGCGAAGAACCAATCGACGGATGTCAAAGACAATTCACTTCGAAAGTGACTAAGGAAAAATCATAAGCGTTTCTAAGACTACGGCGAATATAAACATTCGACCATAGTCTCGGGACTACACCGATGGGTGCACTCGGCGTGCCCCACTAGTTTTATCGATTAGAGTCGACGATCGACCAACAAAAAAAACGGAGGTGTTCTTGATCGTAGTCATTGCCCGCCGATCAACCACGATCTCGGGGACTACACCAGTGGGTACACTCAGCGTGCCCCACCGGTCTATGAATCCATTCGACCTAATTGAGTAAGGAAAAAGCTTAAGACATAAAGACTATGGTCGATCGCCGTGATCCACCATAGCCTTGGGGACTACACCCGATGGGTGCACTCGGCGTGCCCCCACTAATCCGAATTTCAATCGAGCACCCGGTGGGTGTATGATTTCTTGGGATTTTCGAAAGAAAGGTTTTCAGATATCATATCCTAATGAGCAGCGGTGACCGACTGACCTGAACATTACTCTAAAGAGCTGAACTGGCGTCATAAGCTGCCTGGCTGGCTTCTCGGATTGCCTTCACTTGCTCCATCATGACCCCTGCCTGGCGTATTGCTTCTTTAGCAGCACTGGCTTGGTCTTCTGGGACGTGGTGGGTCGAGAAAAGTGAAGGTTGAGCAGCACTCGACGATGAAGGGCGAGCGCTCGTCAACGGCACCGCAAAGGATATGGTGGGCCGAGTGACATTGTCTCCCTCCACGACCAACGTCTCGGATGCTAGCACGTCCTGAGTTGCCTTGCCAGCAGACGCTTTCCTGTTCCTCCTCTGCCTCAATGGTTCCTCGTCGTCATCGTCGGGAAGGTCAATAACGACGTTAGATGAAGCTGCGGAAAAGAATCAGAATTAGAGACAAGGAGCCAATCGACGGAAGACGGAACTGCAAGAGTCATACCAGGTTTTGAAGTGACAGCATCTTCCATCTTGTGATCTTCAGCCCTGGCCGAGGTATCAGAAGTAGCAGCACTGCAGTTCCAGAAGTCAGTCGATTAGTTCATGAGTCGACCAAGAATAAGTTCATGGGAAACGGGAAAACTCAAGTTACACCATTACCCTGAGATAGTGGGGATCACCATCTTCATCTTCGGCAAGACCTTCACCGGCTTTGACGGCGCCACTCGAGATTGCTTTGGAGCTTTTTCAGTCGGCGCCGGAGAAGTCGTCCGAGGACACTTGGTCGACTGCGCGACGGTCGCGACCCCCTTACCCCGCTCGGCCGCGGGATCATGGACAAGCTTCGAGCGTCTTTCCGAGTGAGGAAGCGCAACTTCCTCCTCCTCCTCCTCCTCCTATTCCTCCTCACCAGAGTCATCGTCCTCATCATCGTCATCCGCATCCGAATCCCACTCCTCCGGGCTTTCACCCCCACTTCCTTCCTCCTCCTCAGTCGACGCTTGCGCTCCATTGGGCATCGAGTACAACTCAGTGGTGGCCTGACAAGACAACAAAACAAGACAAAGGTCAATCGACTAATTCGCAGTGAAACAAAATGAATGAAGCGAAATCACAACCAGGGATAAGTGGTCATACCTTGTCCAGTGTGTAAGTATGGTCGAGTGGTGGGATCCTCCTAGCCCCTCGAGGGTTATCTTTATTCCCTGTGATGGCAGCCATCCACCTCTCCAGTGTGGCGTCACTGGCCGCCTCTAGATGGACCCGAGTGGTATCTTTGGTGCCGCAGTACAGCCACATCGGGTGGCCTCGGTATTGAAGTGGTTGAATACGTCATCGAAGGAAGACCTCCAGAAGGTCCATACCCGTCACTCCGTCCCGAACGAGCTGGACCACGCGCTCCATCAACATTTTTACCTGAGCTTTCTCTTCAGGGAGCACCTTCAGAGAAGAGGGTTTGTTCACTCGGTCCATGGAGAATGGAGGTAGACCAGTCGACTGCCCCGGTGTCGACTCGTCTTGGCAGTAGAACCAGGTCGACTGCCATCCTCTAACCGACTCAGGAAGAGTCATGGACGGGAAAGTACTCTTACTCCTCATCTGGATCCCAAGGCCCTCGCACATCTGGATAACCTTAGTCCTCTCATCATCCGGATTCGCCTTTTTCACCGTCTGTGAGCGACGGGTGAATATGTGCTTAAAGAGACCCCAGTGCGGTCGACAACCCAGGAAGTTCTCGCACATGGACACGAAAGCAGCAAGGTAGGCGATGGAATTGGGGGTGAAATGGTGGAGTTGCTCCCCAAAGAAGTTCAGAAACCCTTGGAAGAAAAGACTTGGTGGCAGAGAGAATCCACGATCTACATGAGTGGCCAGGAGAACGCACTCACCCTCCTGCGGTTGCGGATGCCACTCGGTCCCCAGAAGCCTTGCTGACCCATGAGAGATCAGTCCCTCATTGGCCAGGTCGTTGAGATCCGCCTCGGTGATGGTCGAGCAGATCCAATCCCCTTGGACCCAACCTTGCAGCAGGCGGGACCTCGACGAAGATCCGCCCCGACTGGTCGCTCTCCCCTTCGCTTTCGCTGTCGCCGTTGCCTTCTTCGCGCGCTCCAAGGCCGCCGTCTTCTCCTTCACCATTGTCGCCGGCATAGCACACGAGGAGTGGATGGGCAGAGGCGAAAGCAGGCGCAACAGGCGGAGGTGAAGAGGGCAGAGAGGAGAATGGGGAGGCATTGTTCAAAAACCCTCGCCCGACGCCTTATATAAGGACGCTTCCGAGTGGCTGACAAGTAGGCCCGGGCGGTCCTGTCACATCCCGAAACAGTCGCGCACGCGTGATACGTGGCAAAAAAGGCGGCGCGGAAATCGAGGCGTCTACGCCTTATCCCATCCGAGTACTGCGGTCCGCCCCGCTTCGCGCGCTTCTCAAAATTCGGATCCCACAAAATCCACTAACTGCATATCAACCTGTCAGATGGTAGATTTCCGACGATCCGTCGCTCGGAAGTTCACCAAGTTCAAAAAGTTCACTCGACAGAAGAAAAGAATGGATCAAGGCGACTGAAAGAAAAGTTGCTACCATCATTAGAAAGGGTCATTGATCCAGGATGAGACATGCTCAGAACACAAAAACAGGTCAGAAAGATTATCAACTCCTTCCTCACTCGAACCTCGATCCATTCGGGGGCTAATGATGAAGTCATGTACCTAGGGTAGGGGCATGGACCTGTCCAAGGTACCCTCCCCAAGGACATCTTTAGAAGAAGCTGCCTTCCAGTCAACCAAGAGGGATTCCACTCGACGGACTCGAAGACAGTCGACCATGAAGACTCACTCGACCACCAGGAGATCAAGAGCCACTCTGTATCCAAACGGTCTATAATTAAGTAGTCTTTATGGCCATGATGACGCTTTATGTAGGACGTTACCAGTAACACCAATCCTTTATGTACTTTAAACCCTGCATAACTGAGGGCCGGAGGGGTCTGGCAGACACTATATAAGCCACCCCCCCTCCTCACTGTAAAGGGTTCGCACCCCTGTAACTTATACCACATAATCCAGTCGACCGCCTCCGCTCTCCGAGATGTAGGGTTGTTACTTCCTCCGAGAAGGGCCTGAACTCGTAAATCCCCTGTCCGTACAACTGCTCCATAGCTAGGATCTTGCCTCTCCATACCTACCCCCCATTCTACTATCAGTCTTGGAACCACGTCAATTGATACCTTGGTTTCATAACTAAGGAAAATGCCTATTGTAGCTATGTTGCATCATCCTTTCCTCTTTGGGGAAATACCGACGTAGTTCAAGCAACATCAGAGCACGTCGCAGGCCGCGAGAAGAGCACGTCGTGGCCGCCTGAACGACGAGCAACCACACATGCATATGGCAATTCTGGTCAACCTTGTGGCACCCCATGAGGCATGACGGCCCATCCATCGGACACGATGGGGATATCTGGACCGTGAGTGATAGTGGGCAGACAGGTACACGTCCGAGAATGCGGGCCCGTATATGCCTTCTGGGAACCGTTTCAGGCTTCGAGCCCAGAACCATCAATAAATTTTGAGCTTTTTTCTCTTCACATTGCACGTTATCACGCAATATGGAATTGCGAATATGTTCACACTGATCAAACCTAAACATGTTCCCACTTAGCACTAAGCTATAAAAACTACCAACTCAAAAATTACTTCACAATACCTCACTGGCAGGAGGAGTTTTGGGTCGACATATGACCAGGGAGCAAAGAACAAGGCCACGGAAGCACTAGAGAGGTCCCGCTGCTACGCAGCAGCTGCAACAGCGATGACCTGGCGTGCCGCAGAGCCCTCGAACAAGATCTCACCGGCACACGAGGGCTCTCACAAGAACACTCACTGCGTCAGCGATCGCGATGAGCTGGCAGTGCTAAAGTCCTTTGTCAGCAATGACAACATTCTCGCTGGCCTAATTAAGCGGCAGGAGCTGGTCGATGGCTTGATGAAGCTGCTCGAGATTAGCGATGCCTCGGTTGAGAAGGTGATCGGCCTCGTCGAGCAACTCATGGGTGACAATGCAAAGCTCCTCAAGGCACTCGTCAAGAAGGAGGACGAGGCCACCGACTGGAAGAAGCTGCATGAGCATAGTAGTGCCTCAGGGATGATGCTGAAAGCGGTCATCGAGGAACTGATGGGTGACTTGAGGAAGCTCCGCATCTAGCGTGAGCTGGAGGTGGAGAAATCCATGGTTGCAGTCAAGCAAAGTCGTGAGGAATTGAATAAGGAGCTGGAGGATCTCGTCGCCCGGCGATCCATCAAGGAGTAGAGATAGTAGTGACCCTGATCGTTGTCTGCGATTTCCTTCTTCTCTTTCCCCCTGTCTTCCGGGTGTTGCCGCATGTGGCATTTTAAATTATCTGGAATATGTAAGACAATTATTATCCGTGCCATTGTAAATTTGTCATTGTATTATCTGTTGCCATTTTATTGTGTCGTCCTATTATACATTGCCGCATGTGGCATTTTAAATTATCCGAAATATGAATTGAAAGCACGAACAAAGCAAATGCTAGAGTTGAGCTGGGCCATGGGATCACAAGAAAACACACCCTCCGTCCAGGTGCTTTAATTAACCGCATGTTAGACAGCGGCTCGACCGCCATTAATGTAGAAGTTGTGAGTGAGGTGGGCAGCTGGTGGACGGAGGTCAAAGAGCTTGCTTCCCGGTGAGCATGCACGGCGGACTCCTCGCACGTGTCCCATCTAGCCTGTGTGGCGAACAGGTCGCACGCGTCCCATTGAGCCTGCGTGGTGGACAGGTCGCACACGTCCCGTTGAGCCTATGCGGCAGACTGCTCACACGCGTCCCATCGAGCCTGCACGTTGGACTTCTTGTGCTCGTCCCGTCTAATCAAACAGTTGCACGCACGCCACCGATTATGGTTAAATTTTGGCACAAAGTACAAAGATGACCAATGAACCAGGACCGAGGTAGTACTCTCCCATAAAAAGAGGGACGTGTGGCCGCACTTAAATGGTTACGGGAACACACATGGTTCAAATAATACAATTGTTTGCAATATTAATGTGTCAGGTGTTTGTTCCAAAAGGACTTCGTTGGCTATTAATGTGTGCGCCTTGTCTCAAACTAGATGATTTTTTTACCACGACATATATGTGCCATGTCATGAAACCATGCCAAGTTTCATGATTTTTGGGCGATTTTTGGATTTACTGGGATTTAAAAACCGAGATTCTAAATGTTTCAGGATGATGAGATGTTTGTAATTCATTCACATTCCTTCAATGAGACCTAAACATGCACCCAAGGACACATGTACGATTTTCCACCCATTTTGCTGCACTGGAGCATGTGCTTGCAGTTCAAATTTGAATTATGGACATTAAATGCCTAGAAAACTCAATTAATATATAAAATGGCCAAATGAGCCCTGGATAGTTTCAAATTTCAGCACGAAACTCATGGTATTCTATGTTGCCTGTAGAAAAAAAGATGGCGAGAAGAGGCAGCGATTATCGTTTCACCCAAAAGAGGGGCATGTTTCCCTACCGGAACCATGAGGGTTGCGAGAAGCTCCGATTTGTAAGAGGCTTGTAATAAAGCCTGGCCCAAATTGGACAATTTTTTTACCATAACATATATGTGCCATGTCGTGACACCATGCCAAGTTTCATGATTTTCTGGTGAGTTTTGGATTTACGGAGATTTAAAAACCGAGATTCCCAATGTTTGAGGCCGAGCCAGGACGTCGAGATGGTTGTAATTCATTCCCGTTCCTTGTAAGGAACCTAAACATGCACCCAAGGACACATGTATGATTTTTCTAGCCATTTTGGTGCACTGGAGCATGTATTTGTAGTTCAGATTTGAATTATGAACATTAAATGCCTAGGAAACTCAATTAATGTATAAAAAGGCCAAACAAACCCTGAATAATTTTAAATTCCATCACAGATATCCTGTCATTCCATGTTGCATGTAGAAAATAATACAAGGCGGGAAGAGCCAGCGATTATCGTTTCGCCCACAAGGAGGACACATTTCCCTATCGAAGCCACACGTGGCTTCTTGAGAGAAGCTCCGGTTTGTAAGAGGCTTGTAATAAAACTTAATGGAATTTTTCCACGACATATATGTGCCATGTCGTGACACCATGCCAAGTTTCACAATTTTCGGGTGAGTTTTGGATTTACAGGGATTTAAAAACCGAGATTCTCAATATCCGAGGCCAAGCCAGACGCCGAGATGATTGTATTGGTTATGACGAAGACCGAAGATATCCCTCTCTGGAGCCCTGAACGGGCTCCAGATCTGGCCTCCCAATGAAGAACAGGAGGTGGCGGCAGCTCTGTATCATAAAATGCGATGAAACTTCCTATCCTGTTTTTCTCCAAAAATAGGAATTTATAGAGTTGGAATAAGGGTCAGTGGAGCCTTGTGGGCCCCATCACCCACCAGGGCACGCTAGAGGGGGGTGGCACGCCCTGGTGCCTAGTGAGTAGCTGGGGCCCCTCTAGTGGGTCTTGGTTCTAGTATGTTTTATTTATTCAAAAATAATTCTCCAAAAAGTTTCGTCCAATTCCGAGAACTTATATTTCTGCACAAAAACAACACCATGGTAGTTCTGCTGAAAACAACGTCAGTCCAAGTTAGTTTCATTCAAATCATGCAAATTAGAGTCCAAAACAAGAGCAGAAGTGTTAGGAAAAGTAGATACGATGGAGACGTATCAACTCCCCCAAGCTTAACCCATTGCTTGTCCTCAAACAATTCAGTTGATAAACTAAAAGTGACGAAGAAAAACTTTTACGAACTCTTTTGTTCTTGTGTTTATATATACACTTAAATAGCACCCAGATTTTCAGCAAAGATCATAACTAACCATGCAAAGAATAACTCTTCAAAATTATATTAACTCATATAAATGGCATAATCAACTAGCAAGCAATAATATGACATCTCAAATGCCAACACTTTGTCAAAACAATCATGATATAATATGACAATAGTGGTATCTCGCTAGCCCTTTCTGAGACCGCAAAACATAAATGCAGAGCACCCCTAAAGTTCAAGCAATGACTAAACATTGTAATTCATGGTAGAAGAGATCCAGTCATGATGCATTCAACCTTAACTATACAAAATGCATGAGGATGCTCTCAGGTTTGGTGCTTGTTTGAGAAGGTGATGACTCAACATAAAAGTAAAAGAACATAAAATTAAATAGATAGGCCCTTCACAGAGGGAAGCAGGTATTTGCAGCGGTGCCAGAGCTCAAAGCTTAAATCCGAGATAAATATAATTTTGGGAGGTATACCCTTCCTATCAACTTTACAACCAAGAGTTTTCAATATCTTCCATGCTAAACAAATTAGCGGTGGTTCCCAAGTGATAAAAGTAAAGTTTACCCCCCCCCCCCCACCACCAACAAACACAAGACATGGCTAGCTGAATTTACTGGTGCCTTCCATACTAACAACAGTCCCGGGGGAGTTTTGTTTAATTATTTGCAATTTTTTATCATGGGACTGGGCATCGCGATTACCATCCCCTCTCGTGCAAGGACGAGTGAATAAAAACTCATCATGAGAATAACCCACTTCGCATGGAAGATACTGACCACCCCCTGTCGCTCCATGAGCGGTATAGGCAAACAAAACAGATGTTCATTTGAAATTTCAGTGGCACATGCAAGTTTACTTGGAACTGTAGGGTAATACTGCATATGGGTAGATATAGTGGACTCATCTGGAATACTTTGGTTTAAGGATTTTGATGCACAAGCAGTATTCCCGCTTAGTATAGGCGAAGCCTAGCAAATAGGTTGGATAGCGACCACCTAGAGAGCGAAAACGGTCATGGCCATGCATTATGAACATTTAACATTGAATACTAGCACGATTAGGATATAAACACCGTGAACATAAATATCGTGGAGGCTATGTTGGATTTGAATCAACTACATGCATGAACATGTGCCAAGTCAAGCCACTTGAAACATTCACAGGAGGATACCATATCATCATACTATATCACAATCATTTTAATGCATGTTGACACCTAAGATAAATCATTATCCATGCTTAGCTACTTAAGCATGGCATGAGCAACTATAATTTCTAATTGTCATCGCAAACATGTTTAATAATAATATGCTGAATCATGGATACTGAGTTAAATATATTTACGAAAACAAAAACAAGTTGAGTTCATACCCGCTTTTCCCTGCCACATTCACTTCATCAAATATCGTCATTATTGCCTTTCACTTGCACGACCGAATGATATGTAAACAATAATAGTGCAAGAGTGTCATGGACTAGGCTGGAATCTGCAAACATTTTACTCAAAGGAGAAGACAAAGTAATTGTGTATTTGTTAGATCAACAATAATGCATATGAGAGCCACTCAACATTTTCATCATGGTCTTCTCCTTAGTATGACTCAACAAAAGAAAAGAATTTTAGAGACACACGAAAATATTTTTGGAGTTTTTGATTTTTTTTTTCCTTAAAGAAAGCAAACTAAAGAAAGAAAAACAAAAATGAGAAAAACTAATTACAAGGTAGAGCTCCCAACAAACAAAAGAAGAAATGGGAATTCTTTTTGGGTTTCCTTTTAATACTACAACTAAATTAAACTAGAAAGAAAACCAAAAATAAGCAAGAAATATTTTTGGATTTTCTCAAAGTTTTTCGAACACACAAGAACGAAGGGAGAAAATAAAACTAATATGGATAATACAATGAAAAAGTGTGAACAACGACAACTAAAATGAAATCTGTGAACATGAATATAATATCAATTGAAATACGTACTCCCCCGAGCTTAAGATTTTGGCCTAGCTTGGTAATCACCATCCGTAGTAGCCATCCGGTCCCATATAAAAGTGCTGAGACGGCGGCACCTGAGCATCCCACTCCCGGGGATCCTCCTCTGCCACTACCAGGGCGGTCCGGTAGGCAATACTGTCTGCTGATAGGATGGTGTATTGGTTCTTGGCAATAGAATCAAACAAGGTAGGTGCAGGCAATAGGATAATATTACAGGTTTTCTCGCTGAAAACCAAGTTGTAACGAATGTTGTTAAAAGAATCAGTGGCATCAATAATGTAGTGCGAGGGAGATGAGTTTGTGATGGGTACATGGTATGTCTTGACTTGAGCGAAGACCTCCTCGGCAATGGCGCCAGAAATCCTTCTTGCTACCTCCTGAAAACTGTGTTGGTTTTCCCTTGAAGAGGAAAGGGTGATGCAGCAAAGTAGCGTAAGTTTTTCCCTCAGTTTTTGAGAACCAAGGTATCAATCCAGTAGGAGGCTCCACAGAAGTCCCTCGTACCTACACAAACAAACAAGAACCTCGCAACCAATGCGATAAAGGGGTTGTCAATCCCTTCACGGTAACTTGCGAAAGTGAGATCTGATAGATAATAAGATAAGATAAATATTTTTGGTATTTTTATGATATAGATTGGAAAGTAAAAGATGCAAATAAAAGTAGATCGAAAACCTATATGATAAAAGATAGACCCGGGGGCCATAGGTTTCACTAGTGGCTTCTCTCAAGATAGCATAAGTATTACGGTGGGTGAACAAATTATTGTCGAGCAATTGATAGAAAAGTGCATAGTTATGAGAATATCTAGGCATGATCATGTATATAGGCATCACGTTCGCAACAAGTAGATCGAAACGATTCTGCATCTACCACTATTACTCCACACATCAACCGACTACTGCCTGCATCTAGAGTATTAAGTTCATAAGAACAGAGTAACACATTAAGCAAAATGACATGATGTAGAGGGATAAACTCAAGCAATATGATATAAACCCCATCTTTTTATCCTCGATGGCAACAATACAATACGTGTCTTGTTGCCCCTACTGTCACTAGGAAAGGACACCGCAAGATTGAACCCAAAGCTAAGCACTTCTCCCATTGCAAGAAAGATCAATCTAGTAGGCCAAACCAAACTGATAATTCGAAGAGACTTGCAAAGATAACCAATCATACATAAAAGAATTCAGAGGAGATTCAAATATTTCTCATAGATAAACTTGATCATAAACCCACAATTCATCAGATCTCGACAAACACACCGCAAAAAGAGTTACATCAAATAGATCTCCAAGAAGATCGAGGAGAACTTTGTATTGAGATTCAAAGAGAGAGAAGAAGTCATCTACCTAATAACTATGGACCCGAAGGTCTGTGGTAAACTACTCACAACTCATCAGAGAGGCCTTGGAGATGATGTAGAGGCCCTCCATGGTCGATTCCCCCTCCGGCGAAGCGCCGACAAAGGCTCCAAGATGGGATCTCGCGGATACAGAAGGTTGCGGCGGTGGAAATAGTTTTTCGTGGTGCTCCTGGATGTTTTCGGGGTACGTAGATATATATAGGCGAAGGAGGTAGGTTAGGGGAGCCACGAGGGTGGGGGCGCGCCTACCCCCCTAGGGCATGCCCTCCTGCCTCGTGGCCGCCTCGGCTGCTTCTTGACGTCCACTCCAAGTCTTCTGGATTGCGTTTGTTCCAAAAAGATCAATCCCGAAGGTTTCATTCCGTTTGGACTCCGTTTGATATTCCTTTTATTCGAAACACTGAAATAGGCAAAAAAACATCAATTTGGACTGGGCCTCCGGTTAGTAGGTTAGTCCCAAAAATGATATAAAAGTGTAAAGTAAAGCCCATAAACATCCAAAATGGGTAATATAATAGCATGGAACAATCAAAAATTATAGATACGTTGGAGATGTATCGAGCATCCCCAAGCTTAATTCATGCTCGTCCTCGAGTAGGTAAATGATAAAAATAGAATTTTTGATGTGGAATGCTACCTAGCATATTTCTCAATGTAATTTTCTTTATTGTGGCATGAATGTTCAGATCCAAATGATTCAAGATAAAAGTTCATAAACATAAAAAAATAGTAATACTTCAAGCATACTAACAACTAATCATGTCTTATCAAAATAGCATAGCCAAAGAAAGTTCATCCCTACAAAATCATATAGTTAGGCCATGCTTCATTTTCATCACACAAAATACTCCCATCATGCACAACCCCGGTTTCAGCCAAGCAATTGGTTCATACTTTTTAACGCACTTCAACTTTTTCAACTCTTACGCAATACATGAGCGCAGGCCATGGACATAGCACTATATGTGGAATAGGGTGGTGGTTGTGAAGACAAAAAGGGAGAAGATAGTGTCACATCAACTAGGCGTATCAATGGGCTATGGAGATGCCCATTAATAGATATCAATGTGAGTGAGTAGGGATTGCCATGCAACGGATGCACTAGAGCTATAAATGTATGAAAGCTCAACAAAAGAAACTAAGTGGGTGTGCATCCAACTTGCTTGCTCACGAAGACCTAGGGCATTTTGAGGAAACCCGTCATTGGAATATACAAGCCAAGTTCTATAATGAAAAACTCCCACTAGTATATGAAAGTGACAACATAGGAGACTCTCTATCATGAAGATCATGGTGCTACTTTGAAGCACAAGTGTGGAAAAAGGATAGTAACATTGTCCCTTCTCCCTTTTCTCTCATTTTTTATTTGGTGGGCTTCTTTGGCCTCTTTTTTTTCTTTTTTTATTTGGGCTTCTTTGGACTCTTTTATTTTTATAAAATCTAAAGTCTCATCCCGACTTGTGGGGGAATCATAGTCTTCATCATCCTTTCCTCACTTGGGACAATGCTCTAATAATGAAGATCATCACACTTTTATTGATTTACAACTCAAGAATTACAACTCAATACTTAGAGCAAAATATGAATCTACATGAATGCCTCCGGCGGTGTACCGGGATATGCAATGAACCAAGAGTGACATGTATGAAAAATTATGAAGGTGGCCTTGCCACAAATACAATGTCAACTACATGATCATGCAAAGAGCAATATGACAATGATGGGGCGTGTCATAATAAACGGAACAGTGGAAAGTTGCATGGCAATATATCTCGGAATGGCTATGGAAATGCCATAATAGGTAGGTATGGTGGCTATTTTGAGGAAGGTAAATGGTGGGTGCATGATACCGGCAAAAGTTGCGCGGCATAATAGAGGCTAGCAATGGTGGAAGGGTGAGAGTGCGTATAATCCATGGACTCACATTAGTCATAAAGAACTCCTATACTTATTGCAAAAGTTTACTTGCCCTCGAAGCAAAGTACTATGCATGCTCCTAGGGGAAGGGTTGGTAGGCGTTAACCATCGCGCGATCCCGACCTCCACACATAAGGAAGACAATTAAAAGAGCACCCCATGCAACAAATTTGTCACACAACTTTTACCGTACGTGCATGCTACGGGACTTGCCAACCTTAACACAAGTATTTCTAAATTTCATAATTACCCAACTAGCATGACTCTAACATTGCCACCTTTATATCTCAAAACAATTATCAAGCATCAAATTGATCATCGTGTTTAATGCACTTTCTATGATAGTTTTTATTATACCCAACTTGGATGCCCATCATTCTAGGACCAATTTTATAACCATAGCAAATACCATGTTGTTCTAAAAGACTCTCAAAATAATATAAGTGAAGCATGAGAGATCAACAATTTCTACAAAATTAAGCCACCGCCATGCTCTAAAAAGATATAAGTGAAGCACTAGAGCAAAATTGCCTAGCTCAAAAGATATAAGTGAAGCACATAGAGTATTCTAATAAATTCCGAATCATGTGTGTCTCTCCCAAAAAGGTGTGTACATCAAGGATGATTGTGGTAGACTAAAAATCAAAGACTCATATCATACAAGACGCTCCAAGCAAAACACATATCATGTGGCGAATAAAAATATAGCTCCAAGTAAAGTTACCGATAGACGAAGACAAAAGAGGGGATGCCTTCCGGGGCATCCCCAAGCTTAGGCTTTTGGTTGTCCTTGGATTATCTTGGGGTGCCATGGGCATCCCCAATCTTAGGCTCTTGCCACTCCTTATTCCATAGTCCATCAAATCTTTACCCAAAACTTGAAAACTTCACAACACAAAACTCAACAGGAAATCTCATGAGCTCCGTTAGTGCAAGAAAGAAAAACCACCACTTAAGGTACTATAATGAACTCATTCTTTATTTATATTGGTGTTAAACCTACTATATTCCAACTTCTCTATGGTTCATACCCCCCGATACTAGCCATAGATGCATCAAAATAAGCAAACAACATGCGAAAAACAGAATCTGTCAAAAACAGAACAGTCTGTAGCAATCTGTAACTTTCGAATACTTATGGAACTCTAAAAATCCTACCAAAATAGGAACTCCTGGGAAATTTGTCTATTGATCTATTGCAAAAATAATCAACTAAAAATCGCGTTCTTGTGATTTATTAAAATTATTCTCATGCGTGCAAAAGTTTCTGTTTTTTAGCAGAATCAAATTAACTATCACTGTAGGTTATCCTATAGGTTCTACTTGGCACAAACACTAATTAAAACATAAAACCACATCAAACAGAGGCTAGATGAATTATTTATTACTAAACAGAAGCAAAAAAACAACAAATAAAAATAAAATTGGGTTGCCTCCCAACAAGCGCTATCGTTTAACGCCCCTAACTAGGCATAAAAGCGAGAATAGATCTAGGTATTGCCATCTTTGGTATTCAACTCATAAGTGGCTCACATAATAGATTCATAAGGTAATTTGACTTTCTTTCTAGGAAAGTGTTCCATGACTTTCCTTAATGGAAATTGGAATCTAATATTTCCTTCCTTCATATCAATAATTGCACCAATCGTTCTAAGGAAAGGTCTACCAAGAATAATAGGACATGAAAGATTGCAATCTCTATCAAGAATGATGAAATCTACGAGCACATAATTCCTATTTGCAACAATAAGAACATCATTAATCCTTCCCATAGGTTTCTTAATAGTGGAATCCGCAAGGTGCAAGTTTAAAGAGCAATCATCAAATTCAAGGAAACCTAGCACATCACATAAAGTTTTTGGAATCGTAGAAACACTAGCACCCAAATCACACAAAGCATAGCATTCACGATCATTAATTTTAATTTTAATAGTAGGTTCCCACTCATAATAAAGTTTTCTAGGTATAGAAACTTCCAACTCAAGTTTTTCCTCATAAGATTGCATCAAGGCATCAACAATATGTTTGGTAAAAGCTTTATTTTGACTATAAGCATGAGGAGAATTCAACACGGATTGCAAAAAGGAAATACAATCTACTAAAGAACAATTATCATAATTAAATTCCTTGAAATCCAAAATAGTGGGTTCATTGCTATGTAAAGTTTTGACCTCTCCAATCTCACTTTTACCAAATTTAGCATCAAGATCTAAGAACTCTGAATCATTGGGACGCCCTTTAACTAAAGTTGACTCATCTCCAATCCCATCATTATCAAGATTCATATTGCAAAACAAAGATTTAATAGGGGACACATCAATAACTTTTAGATCTTCATCATTATTTTCATGGAAACTAGAAGAACACGCTTTCACAACGCTATATTTCTTAGCACGCATCCTAGCGGTTCTTTCTTTGCACTCATCAATGGAAATTCTCATGGCATTGAGAGACTCATTGATATCATGGTTAGGTGGAATAGATCTAAGTTTCAAAGAATCAACATCAAGAGAAATTCTATCAACGTTCCTAGCCAATTCATCAACTTTAAGCAATTTTTCTTCAAGCAAAGCATTGAAATTCTTTTGAGAGATCATAAATTCTTTAACATTATTCTCAAAAACATAGGGCATCTTATTAAAATTTCCATAAGAATTATTGTAGGAATTACCATAATTATTAGGGGAATTACTAGGAAACGGCCTAGGATTAAAGTTTCCTCTATATGCGTTGTTACCAAAATTATTCCTACCAACAAAATTCACATCCATAGGTTCACTATTATTCTCAATCAAAGTAGACAAAGGCATATCATTGGGATCAATAGGAGCACTCTTAGTAGCAAACAATTTCATAAGTTCATCCATCTTTCCACTCTTAATTTCTTCTATTGCATGAACCTTTTAACTAGTAGATCTTTTGGTGTGCCATTGAGAATATTTAACCATAATATTATCTAGGAGTTTAGTAGATTCTCCTAAAGTGATTTCCATAAAAGTGCCTCCCGCGGCCGAATCTAAAAGATTTCTAGAAGCAAAACTCAATCCGGCATAAAAAAATTGTATGATCATCCATAAATTCAAACCATGTGTAGGGCAAATGCGAATCATTAATTTCATTCTTTCCCAAGATTGGGCAACATGCTCATGATCAAGTTGTTTAAAATTCATAATATCGTTTCTAAGAGAGATGATCTTAGCGGGAGGAAAATACTTAGAGATAAAAGCATCTTTGCACTTATTCCATGAATCAATACTATTTTTAGGCAAAGACGAAAACCAAGTTTTAGCACGATCTCTAAGTGAAAACGGAAATAACTTCAGTTTAACAATATCATTATTTGTATCTTTCTTCTTTTGCATATCACACAAATCAACAAAGTTGTTTAGATGAGTAGCGGCATCTTCACTAGGAAGGCCGGAGAATTGATCTTTCATAACAAGATTCAACAAATCAACATTGATTTCACAAGATTCAGCATCATTAAGAGGAGCAATCGGAGTGGTAAGGAAATCATTATTGTTGGTATTGGAAAATTCACACAATTTAGTTTTATCTTGTGCCATTGTGACAAGCAATCCAACACACAAGCACACAAGAGGCAAGTGAAAAATAGAGGCAAACGGGAAAGAGAGGGCGAATAAAACGACAAGGGTGAAGTGGGGGAGAGGAAAACGAGGGGCAAATGGCAAATAATGTAGTGCGAGGGAGATGAGTTTGTGATGGGTACTTGGTATGTCTTGACTTGAGCGAAGACCTCCCTAGCAACGGTGCGAGAAATCCTTCTTGCTACCTCTTGAGCACTGTGTAGGTTTTCCCTTGAAGAGGAAAGGGTGATGCAGCAAAGTAGCGTAATTATTTCCCTCAGTTTTTGAGAACCAAGGTATCAATCTAGTAGGAGGCTCCACAGAATTCCCTTGTACCTACACAAACAAACAAGAACCTCGCAACCAATGCGATAAAGGGGTTGTCAATCCCTTCACGGTAACTTGCGAAAGTGAGATCTGATAGAGATAATAAGATAGGATAAATATTTTTGGTATTTTTATGATATAGATTGGAAAGTAAAAGATGCAAATAAAAGTAGATCAAAAACTTATATGATAAAAGATAGACCCGGGGCCATAGGTTTCACTAGTGGCTTCTCTCAATATAGCATAAGTATTACGATGGGTGAACAAATTATTGTCGAGCAATTGATAGAAAAGTGCATAGTTATGAGAATATCTAGGCATGATCATGTATATAGGCATCACGTCCGCAACAAGTAGATCGAAATGATTCTGCATCTACTACTATTACTCCACACATCGACCGACTCCTACCTGCATCTAGAGTATTAAGTTCATAAGAACAGAGTAACGCATTAAGCAAGATGACATGATGTAGAGGGATAAACTCAAGCAATATGATATAAACTCCATCTTTTTATCCTCGATGGCAACAATACAATATGTGCCTTGTTTCCCCTGCTGTCATTGTGAAAGGACACCGCAATATTGAACCCAAAGCTAAGCACTTCTCCCATTGCAAGAAAGATCAATCTAGTAGGCCAAACCAAACTGATAATTCGAAGAGACTTGCAAAGATAACCAATCATACATAAAAAAATTCAGAGGAGATTCAAATATTTCTCATAGATAAACTTGATCATAAACCCATAATTCATCGCATCTTCACAAACACACCACAAAAAGAGTTACATCAAATAGATCTCCAAGAAGATCGAGGAGAACTTTGTATTGAGATTCAAAGAGAGAGAAGAAGCCATCTAGCTAATAACTATGGACCCGAAGGTCTGTGGTAAAATATTCACAACTCATCGGAGAGGCCGTAGAGATGATGTAGAGGCCCTCCATGGTCGATTCCCCTCGGTGAAGGGTTAGCAGAAGGCTCCAAGATGGGATCTCGCGGATACAGAAGGTTGCAGCGGTGGAAATAGTTTTTTGTGGTGCTCCTGGATGTTTTCGGGGTACATAGATATATATATAGGCGAAGGAGGTAGGTCAGGGGAGCCACGAGGGGCCCATGAGGGTGGGGGCGCGCCTACCCCCCCTAGGGTGCGCCCTCCTGCCTCATGGCCGCCTCAGCTGCTTCTTGACGTCCACTCCAAGTCTCCTGGATTGCGTTTGTTCCAAAAAGATCGCTCCCGAAGGTTTCATTCCGTTTGGACTCCGTTTGATATTCCTTTTCTTGAAAACTTGAAATAGGCAAAAAAACAGCAATTCGGGCCGGGCCTCCGGTTAGTAGGTTAGTCCCAAAAATGATATAAAAGTGTAAAGTAAAGCCCATAAACATCCAAAACGGGTAATATAATAACATGGAACAATCAAAAATTATAGATACATTGGAGACGTATCACTGTTTCAAAACAGAAAGTTTATCGTTGTTGTGAAAATTCCCTAGAAAATTCAAAATGTGATAAAATTCTGAAACTTTTTGCAAAATAAGCTCTGATAAATTTTCTAAAATATTTTTTCAGAATTTTTGGGGTTAGTGAAGTATGATCAATCTTGCATTCGTTACAGATTGTACTATTTTGGCAAATTGCTGTTATGGTTGCATTGTTTGCATATGTTTGCTTGTTTGATGATTCTATTTGAGGATAGGACTATATGCAGAGGCATTTAGTATGCAATGTTGAATAATAATTTTAGTGATTTGCTATAGTAGAGAATGATAAGGTTTTGCACTGATTTATGCTAACTTATCTCACGAGTTCTTGTTGAGTTTTGTGTGGATGAAGTTTTTGAGATTTAGGGAAACCATGATATAAGAGGAATTAAGGAGACACAAAAGCTCAAGCTTGGCTATGCCCAAGGCATCCCAAGCTAATATTCCGAGAAGTCTCAAGCATCTAAGCTTGGGGATGCCCCGGTAGGCATCCCACCTTTCTTCTTCAGCAATTATCAGTTAGTATCGGTTGAGCCTAAGTTTTTGCTTCTTCACATGAGTTGTGCTATGCTTGGAATGTCATTTTATTTTGTTTTGCTTGCTGTTTATATAAAATAATTAGGTTTGAAAGTTTTTAAATAAGAGAGAATCCACAATTGGCTACCCATTTGCTTAACTACTCGCTTGATCTTCACTTATATCTTTTTGGAGTAGCTTGTCATTTACTTTCACTTTTATCCTATGAGTAAATTGTTGAATGAATTGAATATCATGAAATTGAAATTGTATGTTCATATCATGCCTCGTGGTAGCTTCACATTGGGTTTAGAAAGTCAAATCATTTGAAGCTTGACAATCACAATATTGGTCATACAAGCAATTCATGAATGATTAGTAGAAGGAAGAAAACGTTCACATGCAAATACACTATCTTGGAAATCTTTTTTGATTGTGAGCCCCCATCAAAATATTATATGCCAAAATTGTCGACGTTGGACAAGGAAGACAACGTAATGATTTATGTTTGTTCGTATTCACGTAGAAGTTATATTGTCATAGATCCTTCAACATGTGGTGCTTGCCACCCATCTTTGCTAGCTAAAAATTCCGCACCAAGTAGAGATACTACTTGTGTATCCAAAGAAGCCCTTAAACCCAAATCTTATTTTCAAGAGTCCACCATACATACCTAAGGATTGAGTAAGATCCTTCAAGTAAGTTGTCATCGGTGCAATAAGGCAATAAAAATTGCTTCTAAAAGTGTTAGATCATTTAGTGTAAGAGAAAATTGAGCGTTGTACGAACTTGTGATGGTAAAGAATAAAAGCAAAAGACTGCATAATAAAGGTTGCTATCATAAGGGGCAATATAACGTAACATTCTTTTGCACTAAGGGGTTGAGCATACAAACAAATAAGTGCATGGTAACCTCTACTTCCCTTTGTGAAGGGCCTATCTTTTAGTTTTCAGTATTTACTTTTATGCAAAGAGTCAAAGTTTTTCTCTCTATTCCTTTTTATTTTTCTCTTTCGGAAAGCATCATGTGGTGAGGAAAGATCTAGGCACATATATCCAGTTGGATATGGGTAGCATGAGTTATTATTGTTGACATCACCCTTGAGGTGAATACGTTGGGAGGCGGAATGATAAGCCCATATCTTTCTATGTGTCCGGTTGAAACGTTTTGCTCATGTGTACGCGGTGAGTGTTAGCAATCATAGAAGAGTATATGATGGTTGAGTATGTGGAGCTCTTACTCAGACTCTGTTGAATAAGTTGGATTGCAATTGCTTGGTGAATGAGAACATAGGTTGTTGAGTTTCAAGAGAATTCATCATTTGAACCTTAACATGTGAATTGGTTGCTACTTGGTCATGATAAGTTTTATAAGAAAAAATTGATGTTATGATGCTAGGAAAAGTGATTGAAATTTTCATTGATCAAACTTGTGCACTTTGCTAGCATTCACACTTCATAAATTATTTGTTTTTATCATTTACCTACTCGAGGACGGGTAGGAATTAAGCTTGGGGATGCTGATATGTCTCCAACGTATCTATAATTTATGAATATTCATTCCATGTTTACAATAATTTTATATGGTTTGTATGATTTGCATGGAACTAACCCGGACTGACGCTGTTTTCAGCAGAACTACCGTGGTGTTGTTTTTTGTGCAGAAATGAACGTTCTCCAAATGAGCTGAAAGTTTTTGACGATTTTATTTGGAACAAAAGAGACCCCCGAAGCTTCGTGGGAGGGCCAGAACAGCCACGAGGAGGGCACAACCCACCGGGGCGCGCCTGGGCCCTTGCCCGTGCCCCGGTGTATCGTGCTCACCTCAAGGCCCATCTGGACGTGAGACCAACGCCAAAAATTCCTATAAATAGAAAAACCATCAGAAATAACCCTAGATCAGAAGTTCCGCCACCACAAGCCTTTGTAGCCACCAAAAACCAATCGGGAGCCCGTTCTGGCACCCTGCCGGAGGGGGAGATCATCACCGGTGGCCATCTTCATCATCCCGGCAGCCACCACGATGAGGAGGGAGTAGTCCACCCTCGGGGCTGAGGGTTCGTACCAGTAGCTATGTGTTTAATCTCTCTCAGGCGCGATCTTGAGATGTCGCGATCCTGATGTATCATGGGCTTTGTTAACATAGATGGATCATATGATGTTTCTCCCCTCTCTACACTTGTTGTGATGAATTGAGTCTTTACCCTTTGAAGTTTTGTCTTGTCGGATTGAATGTTCAGATCTGAGAACACATGATATATGTCTTGCATATGAATACCCGCGGTGACAATGGGGTATTATTTTGATTCACTTGATATATGTTATGGCACTTAACTTGCGGATTCCCAATGTGACTTTGGGGTAATCTATGCATAGGGGTTGATGCACGTTTTTATTATGTTTTCTCCGATAGAAACTTTGGGGTCTCCTTGTAGTTCTTTGTGTGGATTGAGTATTATGAATCTGAAATTGTTTGATGCATATCGTATAATTAACTCATGGGTACTCGTGGTGACATTAGGGGTATCTAGGTGACATTAGAGTTTGTTGATATGTATCATATGGTGTTATTTTAGTACGAACTCTTGATTAGATCGATCGGAAAGAATAGCTTGATGTTATTTTAGTATGAACTCTATGATAGATTGATCGGAAAGAATAGCTTTGAGGTGGTTTCGTACCCTACAAAAAAATTCTATCTTCTGTTCTCTGCTAATAGGAACTCGGGAGTGATTCTTTATTGCACTTTGAGGGATAATCATATGATCCAACTATGTTAGCATTGTTGAGAGATTGCACTAGTGAAAGTATGCACCCTAGGGCTCATTTTCCATATTGCAATACTGTTTGTGCTCCATTTTATCATTTACTACCTTGTTGTTTTTTATTGTTCACACTACAAGAACTCATATCTACTATCCATACTACACTTTTATCACCATCTCTTCGCTGAACTAGTGCACCTATATAAGTTGCCATTGTATTGGGTGTGGGGGGCACAAGAGATTTCTTGTATTTGATTGCAGGGTTGCTTGAGAGAGACTATCTTCATACTACGCCTCCCACTGATTGATAAAACTTAGGTCATCCACTTGAGGGAAAATTGCTACTGTCCTACAAAACTCTGCGCTTGGAGGCCCAACACGAGTCTACAAGAATAAAGTTGCATAGTAAACATCAGTGCTCCGAGGGGAGCACAACCCACCAGGGCGCGCCCCGGTGTGTTGTGCCCACCTCGGGTGCCCCCTATACCGCATCTTTGCTATAGGTACGGCTTTTTCTTCCGCTAAAAGGGAACTATAATTCATTAAAGAATCGAAGAGAGCCCGTATAGGATTGATAATCTGGAAGAAATTTTTTCTAATCTAGGTAAGGCTTTTACTTCTGCTAAAACTCCTATGAAAATTACTAAGACTACTCAAGTCACTAAAAACAAAGGTGCAACTTCTAGCAATGATAAAGGAGATCTTAAGATGAATAGTATCCATCCCAACTTTGTTGAAGTCATGAGAGACCCTTTTTGTGAAAATAAGTTTTTCAATCTCGTGCCTAGAAGTATTGTCGTTGAGAATTTATATGCAAAATCCTTGGAATGTCCCAAGTGTTCGATCGAAGAATTGAAGAACAAGGATGACAAAACTTAGATCCTATGTGTTATGCCTAGCTAGGGGTGTAAAACGATAGCGCTCGTTGGGAGGCAACCCAACTTGTATCTTTTTGCTTTTTGGCTTTCTTGCTATTTTTAATAAAATACACTATTATACCTCAGAAGTATTCGAAATATCTAGATTGCTACAGATTGTTCTGTTTTTGACAGATTCTATTTTCTATGGGTTGTGTGCTTGTTTTGAGGATTCTATGGTTTTCTTTGATGAGTTTTTGCCATAGAAAAGTTGGAATACAGTAGATATAATGCAAAAACAAAATATGAATAGGTTTGCAACAGTACTTATAGTAGTGGTTTGCTTTGTTATACTAACAGATCTCACAAAGGTTTTGTTGAGTTTTGTGTGATTGAAGTTTTCAAGTTTTGGGTGATCTTATGATGGATGAAGGAATAAGGATTTGCAAAAGGCTAAGCTTGGGGATGTCCGAGGCACCCCAAGATAATATTCAAGAAGTAGCAAGCAACTAAGCTTGGGGATGCCCCCGAGTGGCAACCCCACTTTCTTCTAACAACCATCGGTATTTTACTTGAAGCTATATTTTTATTCGTCACATATTATGAGTTTTGCTTGGAGTGTCTTATATGATATGAGTCTTTGCTTGTTTGGTTTGTGTTTTAAGTATTAAATCCTTGCTAAACACACCTTTTTGAGAGAGCCGAAAATTATGCTATGCTTGCTCATATGCTTCACTTAAATTTTTAGAGCCATGGATTTGCTCTAGTGCTTCACTTATATCTTTTTGAGCACGGTGTGCTTTGTTATTTTTGAAGAAATTCTCTCATGCTTCACTTAGATTTATTTGGTAGTTAGTAAAATTTTCATAAATTCTCTCTTGCTTCACTCAGATTATTTTGAGAAGAAAAATTATGCTCATAATCTTCACTTAAAGTTGTTTGAGCTTATCAAAAGCAACATGAAAATAGTCCCAAAGTGATAAATATCCAAGGAGGATATAATAAAAACTTTCATGAAGATCATTGGACAAAATAAACTTGATTCTTAGTAATGGTTTTGAGATATGACGATATGATATGTGAGTCATGTTGATGAGTAATTGTGCTTTAGTAAGAATATTGATGTTAAGGTTTGTGATTCCCTATGCAAGCATGAAAGTCAATAATTATGCAATGAAATTTATATCCTACTTATGGTGCATTATTCGGTGTTACTTATGCTTAATGCTTGGGTACAAGATTTTTCGCTTTTTGGTTGGTCGCTTCTCAATCTTTTTGCTAGCCTTCATTTTGCACTAAGTATGATCACTACTTGTGCATCCAAAACCCTTTAAACCAGTTTGCCATATGAGTCCACTATATCTACCTATATGCGGTATTTCAATGCCATTCTAAGCAAATTTGCATGTGCCATCTCTAATTTTCAAAATCATTTTCTTTTTTGTGTGCTATACCGCTCGCGACCGCGGTGAGGGGTGGCCAATATTTTCCATGCTAGATGTGTTATTCTCACGGTGAGTGTTTATTCACTTGTCATTGCACGAGAGTATGACAAAGGTATTAGGGATGCCCAGTCCCGAAATGAAAAATGAATTTACTTGATGTTGTCAAATAATAAATTCCTTGGAAAGTGTTGGTATGGAGGGCAACCATGGATTCGGCTAGCCATGGAAAGTGAAAGTAATGGTGGAAAAAGGAATAAACTTTATTTTCTGTTTGGGAACCGTCTATGATGTTTCTAGCATGGAAAGTGTTGGGAGCTCTAAGTCATTTTCGTTGGTGGGAAAAGTATGCCTCTCTAAAATGCTTTTATCTCTCAATTTAAGCTTTGAGCTCTGGCACCTCTACAAATCCCTACTTCCCTCCGCGAAGGGCCTTTCTTTTACTTATGCAATTTTTATTTTTGAATTTGAGTCTCCATCTTCTCTTATAAAGCACCAACTAAGGGGCACTATGATCGTATTTGAGCATTGGGTGGAGCTAATATTCGAGCGTGTTTCATGAATGGATCAATGTTTGAGCATAATGGGCTAGGGATAACTTGCTTTAGTGTTGATATTTTGAAACATATGGTTGCTTGTTGGTATGCTTGAGTATTAAAGTCTTCATGTCAAAACTAGACTATTGCTTTGAATCGTATAAAAGTCCAAATGTCCATGCTACAAAGAAAAGAAAATGTGATGAACATGTTAGGCAGCATTCCACATCAAAAATTCTGTTTTTATCATTTACCTACTCGAGGACGAGCAGGAATTAAGCTTGGGGATGCTGATACGTCTCCAACGTATCTATAATTTTTTATTGTTCCATGTTGTTATATTATCATTATAGGATGTTGTACAATCATTTTATAGTCATTTTATATCATTTTCTGGTACTAACCTATTGACATAATGCCCAGTGCCAATTGCTGTTTTCTGCATGTTTTTTACATCGCAAGAAATCAATACCAAATGGAGTCCAAATGCAGCAAAACTTTTTTAGGATTTTTTTTGGGCCAGAAGACATCCAGTGGGCCAGGAAAGCACCTGGGGGATGCTCCAAGGGGAGCACAACCCACCAGGGGGCGCCTGGGGGCCCAGGGGCGCCCCGGTGGGTTGTGCCCACCTCGGGTGCCCCCTGAACCGCCTCTTTGCTCTATAAAACCCCAATATTCCGAAAACCCTAGGCCAGTCGACGAAAATCAATTCCAGCCGTCGTAGAGTCCAGAAACACCAGATCCCATCTAGACACCATCACGGAGGGATTCATCATGTCCATTGGTGCCTCTTCGACGATGCGTGAGTAGTTCTTTGTAGACCTAAGGGTCCGTAGTTAGTAGCTAGATGGCTTCCTCTCTCTCTCTCTCTCTCTCTCTCTCTTTCTCTCCCTTGATTATCAATACAATGGTCTCTTGGAGATCCATATGATGTAAGTCTTTTTGCGGTCAGTTTATGATCAGTCTATGTTTTTATCCATGAAAGTTATTTGAGTCTTCTTTGATCTCTTATATGCATGATTGATTATAGCCTCGTATTTCTTCTCCTATATTTGGGTTTTGTTTGGCCAACTTGATCTATTTATCTTGCAATGTGAAGAGGTGCTTTCTGATGGGTTCGATCTTACGGTGCTTGATCCCAGTGACAGAAAGGGAAACGACACGTATGTCTCGTTGCTATTAAGGATAACAAGATGGGGTCTATTTCTACATAAATAGATCTTGTCTATATCATGTCATCATTCTTATTGCATTACTCCGTTTCCCCATGAACTTGATACACTAGATGCATGCTGGATAGCGGTCGATGTGTGGAGTAATAGTAGTAGATGCAGGCAGGAGTCGGTCTACAAATCTTGGACGTGATGCCTATATAATGATCATTGCCTGGATATCGTCATGATTATTTGAAGTTCTATCAATTGCCCAACAGTAATTATTTTCCCACGGTTTGCTATTTTTCTCGAGAGAAGCCACTAGTGAAACCTATGGCCCCCGGGTCTCTTTTCATCATATTTGCCTTTGCGGCCTATTTTCCTTTGCATTTATTTTCAGATCCATTAAACCAAAAATACAAAAATAACTTGCTGCAATTTATTTGTTCCACGATCTATTTACCCTATCTACCACTTTTACCTCACATTATTTACCTATCTTGAGGCGTCGTACCCGAAAGGGATTGACAACCCCTTTAAAGCGTCGGGTTGCGAGGATTTGTTATTTGTGTGCAGGTGTTGTTTACATGGGGTGAGGAGGTTCTCCTACTGGTTCGATAACCTTGGTCTCATCACTAAGGGAGATACCTACCATCGCCATACTGCATCATCCCTTCCTCTTTGGGGAAATACTGACATAGTTCTAGCAGACATCATCATCACGCCGGTGCTGATCTTGCACGACTTTATCGTAAGCACTCGAGGGGACCCGTAAATGAGTTCCATGGGGATAGCTGCTTCTGCCTCGTAGACCAGGGAGAAGGGAGTCTGCCCGGTAGCTCGGTTTGGTGTCGTTATGAGGGACCAAAGAACCACCGGCAGCTCCTCGATCCACCGCCTCACGTGCTTTTGTAGTGTATCAAAGGTTCTTGTCTTGAGTCTGCGTAGCACTTCAGCGTTCGCCCCCTCAGCTTGTCCATTGCTCCGAATGTGTGCCACAGAGGCGAATGAGATCTTGCATCTGAGGGCATGAACATATTGCATGAAGGCGCGGCTCGTGAACTGGGTGTCGTTGTCGGTGATGATCCTTGCCGGAACTCCAAAATGACACACCACATCTTTCAAGAACTTGATAGCTGACTGAGTAGTCACCTTTCTCACGACAGTCACTTTCGGCCACTTTGTAAACTTGTCGATGGCAACGAACAAGAATTCAAAGCCCCCGATTGCTCGGGGGGAAGGAGCCGAAGATATCGAGCCCCCAAACCAAAAATGGCCATGATAGAGGGATTGCCTGAAGCGCTTGGGCAAGCAGGTGGGTTTTCTTGGAATGGAACTGGCAGGCTTCACACTTAGTGACTAGCTCGACCACATCTCGGAGGGCTATGGGCCAATAGAATCCTTGCCGAATGCTTTCCCAACTAATGCCCTTGATCCAATGTGGGAGCCACACATTCCTTTGTGTATCTCAGCCAGCAGTTCCTTTCCTTCTTCCTGGCAGACGCACTTCAATTTCACACTGTTGGGCCTCCTTCTGTATAGAGTGTCATCGACAAACTGATACATACTGGCCCTCCGGGCTACTCTTTCAGCTTCATCTTGATCGCCGGGAAGCTCTCTGGTTTGGAGGAAGCGGACAATGTGCCTTGCTCAAGTTGGAGCCTGAGGCTCTGCAACGAGGACTAACGGCACCTCCTCTACTGCGGGAGCACCAGCCTTGTATGCGGGGTCCATGGGCCCGGCTAGAGGGGGTGGTCCGGCAGGCTGCGAGGAGTTGTTTCCGGCCATTGTCCAGGCCATTGTCGCTGGGGATATGGAGGGCTGAGTAAGACGGAGAACAAAAGTTCCTGGTTCCACAGGAAGCTTCTGCGCAACACACTTCGACAGATGATCAACTATGTTGTTTTCTGCACGGGGTACGTGCTATTTTTGCAATCCGTCAAAGTGCTCCTCCAATCTTCTCACTTCCTTGATGTATGCCTCCATCAATGGACTTTGATAATCTTGTTGACTTGCCTCACCACCAGTTGTGAATCTCCTCGAATGATCAGTTTCTTAATTCCCAATTTTGCTATAATCCTGAGCCCGGCAAGGAGCCCTTCATACTCTGATGTATTGTTGGTTGCTTCTTCCCGGGCAAAATGCATTTGGACGACGTACTTCAAGTGCTCCCCGGAGGGAGCGACAAGAAGCACGCTAGCCCCTGCACCTTGTAGGAAAAAGCACCATCAAAATACAAAATCCATTCTTGGGGTGATTCCTTGCCGGGTATAACTGTGTCTGTTACTTCCTCATCAGGGGTTGGCGTCCATTCTGCAATAAACTCTACCAATGCCCTGCTCTGGACAGTTGATGTGCTCTCGAACTTCAAACCAAATCTGGATAGCTCCAAAGCCCACTCGACTATTCTGCCGGTAGCCTCTGGGTTTCGGAGTATCCGTTGCAACGGGAAACGAGTAACAACCGTGATCTCATGGTCTTGGAAGTAGTGGTGCAGTTTCCTTGAGGCCGTGATGAGACCAAAAATCAATTTTTGCACTCCAGAGTACCTCGATCTAGCCCCCTGTAACAAGGAGCTGACGAAGTACACTGGGTGTTGCACCACTTTCCTCCTCGCCACGTCCTTTGGGTTGTCCTCATTGCCGTGCCCACTGCTGTTCTGATCCTTATCTGGCTCTGTCGGTCCCTGTTCACTCTCTGGTTCATTCACTTCCCGTTGTGCTACCAAGGCTGCACTGAACACTTGGTTGGTTGCCACCAAGTATAGCAACAACGGCTCCTAGGGTTTGGGAGCAACCAAGGTAGGAACAGAAGACAGGTAGGCCTTTAAATCATGCAAAGCTGCATCTGCCTCGGGGGTCCACTTCATAGGACATGCCTTCTTCAAAATCTTGAAGAACGGCAGGGCACGCTCGGCAGACTTGGAGATGAACCTGCTTAGCGCGGCAACACATCCTATCAGGCGCCTCACATCCTTAACTGTCCTTGGCGCCTGAATCTGCTCAATGGCCTTGATCTTGTCGGGATTAGCTTCGATCCCCCTGTGGGACACATGTTGGGGAACGTTGCAGAAAATTAAAATTTTTCCTACGGCTTCACCAAGATCCATCTATGAGTTCATCTAAGTAACGAGCAACGGGAGAGAGATTGCATCTACATACCACTTGTAGATCGCGTGCGGAAGCTTGCAAGGTGATGATGGAGTCGTACTCGAACGTGATTCAGATCACCGATGTCCAAGTGCTGAACGGACAGCACCTCCGCGTTCAACACACGACGGGACGAGCGACGTCTCCTCCGTCTTGATCCAGCAAGGAGGAAGGAGAGGTTGAGAAGACAGCTCCACCGGCAAGACGACAGGCGTGGTGATGGTGGAGAAGCAAGATCTCGGCTGAGGCTTCGCCAAGCTCTTACGGAGGAGGAGAGGTGTTGGGAGGGAGGGCTGCGCCTTGGAGATGGGTACAGCAGCCCCCTCCTCCCCCCTTATATAGGCCCCTGGGAGGCCGGCCCTGGAGATCCGGGCCCACGGGGGCGGCCAAGGGGGTGGAGTGCCCCAAGCCAAGTGGGCGCCCCACCCCTAGGGTTTCAACCCTAGGCGCGAGGTGGGCCTGGGGCGCACCAGCCCACTATGGGCTGGTTCCTCCCACTTCAGCCCATGGGGCCCTCCGGGATAGGTGGCCCCACCGGTGGACCCGGGACCCTTCCGGTGGTCCCAGACATTACGGAGACCTCAAACTTTCCCGATGGCGAAATACCACTTCCTATATATTATTCTTTACCTCCGAACCATTCCGAAACTCCTCGTGACGTCCGGATCTCATCCGGACTCGAACAACATTCGGTAGTCACATACTTGACTTCCTACTAACCCTAAGCGCCACCGAACCTTAAGTGTGTAGACCCTACGGGTTGGAGACACGCAGACATGACCGAGGCGACTCTCGGGAAATAATCAACAGCGGGTCTGGATACCCATGTTGGCTCCCACATGCTCCTCGATGATTTCATCGGTTGAACCACGATGTCGAGGATTCGATCAAACCACATATGCAATTCCTTTGTCAATCGATGCGCTACTTGCCCGAGACTCGATCGTCGGTATCCCAATACCTTGTTCGGTCTCGTTCGCAAGTCACTTTACTAAATACCATAATGCATGATCCGTGTCCAACACCTTGGTCACATTGAGCTCATTATGATGATGCATTACCGAGTGGGCCCAGAGATACCTCTCCGTCATACGGAGTGACAAATCCCAGTCTCGATCCGTGTCAACCCAACAGATACTTTCGGAGATACCTGTAATGCACCTTTATAGTCACCAAGTTACGTTGTGACATTTGATACACCCAAGGCACTCCTACGGTAACCGGGAGTTACACGATCTCATGGTCGAAGGAAGAGATACTTGACATTGGCAAAGCTTCTAGCAAACGAACTATACGATCTTTTATGCTATGCTTAGGATTGGGTCTTGTCCATCACATCATTCTCCTAATGATGTGATCCCGTTATCAACGACATCCAATGCCCATAGTCAGGAAACCATGACTATCTATTGATCACAACGGGCTTGTCAGGACCCCGACTCAATGCCACATCGATCTAGCATGTAACACCTCATATCACTTTGCGGCCTCACGCACGGTATTCCCACGGGTGTCGCCTTACCTTTGCCCGGGACCGTTTGCGCCTTTTGGCACACGTATATGATAGTGTCGCTAGCATCCATATGATAAGGAGCCCGGCTGACATGGCTAGTCGTAAACCCAAAGTGGCACAAACTTACAGGACAGCATCCATGACCAAAGATCGAACGTGTCGGTCATCAGCGAGTAAGTTCCGGCTGTAGCATCTGGCTAGCAGACTCGTAGAACCGGTCAGCGGGCTAACAGACTCCGTTACTCACGCGTGACATTTCCCGAAGGATGTATACGAGAACGAAGAAGGACACATGCCGGCCAGCCTAAGCGTTCCGGAGCAGTAGCAAGCTACCATGGCTCGGTGGAAACACTAGGAGACATTTCTCGGTAAGAGAGGCTACTAAAGATAAACAACTAGATAGTCAGATCCCACACATACCAAGCATTTCAATAACATACACACAATATGCTCGATATGTGCAAATACAACATGGCATCACAACATGACTCTCGACTCAAGTATTTATTCATTAGGCCCGTGGAGCGAGATATTACAAACAGGGGTCTCATGACCCAACATTCAGAGCATACAAGTCAAAGCACAAGCGGAAGCTTAACATGTCTGAGTACAGACATCTACAAATGAAAAAGGCTTGAAAGCCTAACTATCTACCGAGATCTCCGCCGAGGGCACAAGATCGTAGCTGAGGTAACAAGCTAAACGTCAAGTCCACGTGGAACTACTAGCGAGACCAAGTCTCTCTCGCAAAAACATAAAATAGGCAAACGTGAGTACAAATGTACCCAAAGAAGACTTACATCGAACTAACTACATATGCATCATTATCAACAAAGGGGTGGTGGAGTTTAAGCTGCGACAAGCCAGCTTTGACTCGGTGGCTAACTTTGAACTACATCGCAAGTAACTCTTTGAGGTGGCGCACACGAGTCCACATATTCACCATATCAACACACTAATATGGATCCGCTCCCGTCTCCCTACGAGAACTCCATCCATAGCACTCACGCTTATCTTGCGTATTTTAGGGTATCCACTTTCACTTGTCTATGAACTATGCAAGGGTCCAAGCTTCCATATCCGAGGAATCCGGCTATTGAATAGATAATGATAACCTGCAGGGTGTACTTCTTCACACACGCCTCGCCACTTATCGCCCTATACACGTCATGTACCTCGGCAACCTTCAAGCGGAAGCCAGCGAGGGAGTCGGCCACGACCTACCTAAACACTCAAGTCTCTCGTCCGGGTTTATCGCCTATTCGGGTTTCATCCGCAAGGAGATCCGGACGGGTGTCGCCACGGCCCCAAACGATGTGTGCGGGGTTCCCGAGCCCACCATCCGGTGCCACTCGGTACACCAGGCCACGTGTGCCTAGTCATCCCAAGCCCACCTGCCGGGTGCCACTTGGTAGAAAAATAGCACTACCTACAAACACGTAAACTAGTTGCAACTCCTGGACAGAGAACAAGGGTGATTAAGAAGCCGAGAGGGTCAATTAAGGATCCCAATGTGTGGTAGTAGTTGTTCATGGATCACAAACACAGAACTCAGCTCCTGAGGACGGCTGCAATGAGACAACCCACCATGTACTCCTACATGGCCTCTCACCGCTACCTTTACCAAATCGTGTTCACACACTTAGCTCACATGCAGTAGGACATGTTCACACACCTCTGATTCATCCCTGATGAATCAGACCTGACACAACTCTAAGCAATAGCAGGCATGACAAACAAGCATGAATGAGTAGGCACATCAGGCTCAAACAACTCCTACTCATGCTAGTGGGTTTCATCTATTTCTTGTGGAATGACATGCAAAGGATAAAGGGTTCAGCTACCGCAGCAAGTAATGATTGAATCGTTGTTGTCCTAATGCAGTAAAATAGAGCAGAGCGAGAGAGTGGGATTGTATCGGAATGAACAAGGGGGTTTTGCTTGCCTGGCACTTTTGAAGTTAATATAGTTCTTCATCGGTGTCATCGATCACATCGTCGAACATCGTCTACTGAGAGGGGACAATACCGGCAACAGAGAAAGAACACAATCAATGCAATGCAACAATATGATGCATGCTATGACATGGCAATATGATGTATGATAGGTCTAATGCAACTTGGGACATAGAGGTTTGAGTCCATTTGAACCAAGGATTCAAATGATCACCCAAAATAATAAGTGATATAAGTGCATTAGCTTGTTTCACATAAACAGCAAGGTTAAAGTGTTCTGACATGCATGAAACTAGTACAGATGGAAAGATTAGATTTTTCTGATCATTTTTCATATATAATTTGTTTGATTTGGAGCTACGGTTGATTTTATATGAATTTTAGAAGTTTGCAACATTTTCTGGAATTTCCTGATTTATTTTAAAACCAGAGAATGATTAATTGCGTCAGCATTTCGTCACTATGACGTCAGCAGGTCAACAGACACTGCTACTGGTCAAACCTGACCAGTGGGGTCCACTGGTCAGTGACTGGGGCTGGTTAGTGCCGCTGATGTGTGGGCCGATCGGCACGCTTAGAGACGGTCAAAATCGGCGTGGGGCCCCGTAATTAGATTAAACTTAATCTATTTTAGTTAGCGGTTAGTTAGGGGTGGGGCCGGCTATGCGTGACACAAGGCGGTGGTTAGTGGCTAATTAAGCCAGCCACGTCAGCTTGGTCAAACCCGGGTCAACTCGCCGCGGCTCATCGCCGGCGACGCCAGCAACGGCGGAGGGCGTCGGAAACACTCCTCCGGCGACCAAATCGACGACAGCGATCATCTACGCGTAGCTGGCGCTCAGCCGCATCCATCTAGCCAAACGTGAGGGGCTGAGGTGGTCTACAGCACTGACGGCGTCGAGCTTTGCGGCGGCCGGAGTTCCACGGAAGGGGAGAAGGAGCTACGGTGCATTAGAGGAGAAACCGGAGGGTGCTACGTGCTCCTGGGGGTTCGCTGAGCATGCCGACGTGCTCGTTTTCGAGCTTACGATCTGCGGGCCACGACGGCGACATGGCGGCGAGCGAGCTCTCGCCGTGATGGCCAACGGGTTTGGGGGCAGCTCGACCAACGTGACTAGGGGAGAAGGAAGAGGAGCTCACGGGAGTTGGTCGGTGTAGACGACGGGGCCGGGGAAGTGTCGGAGCGAGCGGGACGGCGAGGCGGATCTCCGGCGGCCGAGGAGGGGGAAAAGGTCGGAGGCGGCGCTCCGGGGCTCTTCTGGTCGCGTGAGACGACGAGGAGGACGAGGGAGGACCGGCGGAGCTCGAGGACGTGTCAGAGAGGCTTCGAGATGGCTGCTGTCACATGAAAGGCTGGTCGGCGGTGACGAGCTCCGTTGGTCATGGAGGGAGAGAGAACAGAGGGGATAGGGACGGAGGGAGAGACACGGGAGAGTGAGAGAGGGTCGAGGGGGCCGCGTGGCGTCGCGGAGGAAGTCCAGGGCGACGAGGGGGCAGCAGGAGGTGGAAGCAGGAGGTGGCGTCCGGTGCGGCTTGTGGCGACACGCCTCTGCCAAGATGGCGAGGTAGACGACGAGGGGACGAGGTGGGGTGAGCCAGTGGCTGGGCCGCCAGTGAGTGTTGGAGGAGCTGGGCTGTAGGTTTCTCTCTCTCTCTCTCTATTTTCCTTTCTTTTCTATTTTCGTAGCTTGTTTTGATTTAGTTTTAGACACTAAATCATTTTTATAAATTTCAGAGGTTTTATGTGGCTTGCTAAAATATATACAAAGCCACTCACAAACTTCCGTAATTATTGAGTCATATTTAATATATATTATATATAAATCCAAAGCAAATAGTTATTGGATTAATTCAAATGGCCAAAATAAATATTTCTGTAACTCCAAAAATATTGGTTTGAATTTTACCTCATGCCAATATTTTTACGGAATAATAGGAACATTTTCTTGGACTCATTTGATGAGATTTAAATGTTGGTTATTTTTAGAGGTTTTCTGAGGCTTTTGAAAATTCCTCAATTCAAATTTCATTTGAATTTTAAACATGATGCACACATGGAAGCTAGCATAGGTCAGGCCAGAACTAGGGATGTGACAGGGCTAGTCAACTAGAGGCTCACCAGGGACATATTGGGGTCTAAGTGTTCACACGTGTATTACGATTTCCGGATAATACAGTTATAGCATGAACAAAAGACAATTATCATGAACATTGAAATATAATAATACTTTTATTATTGCCTCTAGGGCATATTTCCAACAGTCTCCCACTTGCACTAGAGTCACCAATCTAGTTACATTGTGATGAATCGAACACCCATAGAGTTCTGGTGTTGATCATGTTTTGCACGCGAGAGAGGTTTAGTCAGCGGATCTGCGACATTCAGATCCGTGTGTACTTTGCAAATCTCTATGTCTCCATCTTGAACATTTTCACGGATGGAGTTGAAACGACGCTTGATATGCTCGGTCTTCTTGTGAAACCAGGCTCCTTGGCAAGGGCAATAGCTCCGGTGTTGTCACAGAAGAGTTTGATCGGCCCCGACGCATTGGGTATGACTCCTAGGTCGGTGATGAACTCCTTCACCCAAATCGCTTCATCGCGCGCCTCCGAGGCTGCCATGTACTCCGCTCACACGTAGATCCCGCCACGACGCTACCTTGCTTGCACCGCACTACCATCGCTCCACCATTCAACATATACACGTATCCGGTTTGTGACTTAGAGTCATCGGATCTGAGTCGAAGCTAGCATCGACGTAACCCCTCACGACGAGCTCTTCGTCTCCTCCATAAACGAAACATGTCCTTTGTCCTTTTCGTGTACTTCGGGATATTCTTGACCGCTGTCCAAAGTGTTCCTTGTCGGGATTACTTTGGTATCTTGCAACCAAACTTACGACGAGGTTTACATCGGTCAGTACACAAACATGGCATACATAATAGATCCTATGGTGAAGCATAGGGATGACACTCATCTCTTCTTTATCTTTTGCCATGGTCGGTGATCGAGCCGAGCTCAATCTCACACCTTGTAACATAGGCAAGAACCCTTCTTGGGTGATCCATTTTGAACCTCTTCAAAATCTTATCAAGGTATGTGCTTTGTGAAAGACCTATGAGGCGCCTCGATCTATCTCTATAGATCTTGATGCCTAATATATAAGCAGCTTCTCCAAGGTCCTTCATTGAAAAACACTTGTTCAAGTAGGCCTTAATGATGTCGTAAGTTTTGTATCATTTCCCATCAAGAGTATGTCATCTACATATAATAGGAGAAATGCTACTGAGCTCCCACTCACTTTCTTGTAAACGCAGCTTCTCCATAAGTCTCAAGATAACCCAAACGCTTTGATCATCTCATCAAAGCGAATGTTCCAACTCCGAGATGCTTGCACCAGTCCATAAATGGATCATTTGGAGCTTGCATACTTTGTTAGCGTTCGAGGATCGACAAAACCTTCCGCTGCATCATATACAACTCTTCCTTAAGATGTCCGTTAAGGAATGCCGTTTTGACGTCCATCTGCCATATCTCATAATCATAGTATGCGGCAATTGCTAACATGATTCGGACGGACTTAAGCTTCGCTACGGGAGAGAATGTCTCGTCATAGTCAATCCCTTGAACTTGCCGATAACCCTTAGCGACAAGTCGAGCTTTATAGATGGTAACATTACCATCCGCGTCCGTCTTCTTCTTAAAAATCCATTTATCTTCTATCGCTCGCCGATCATCGGGCAAGTCTGTCAAAGTCCATACTTTGTTTTCATACATGGATTCTATCTCGGATTTCATGGCTCCAAGCCATTTGTTGGAATCCGGGCCCGCCATCGCTTCTTCATAGTTCGAAGGTTCATTGTTGTCTAGCAACATGATTTCCATGACAGGTTGCCGTACCACTCAGTGCGGAACGTGTCCTTGTGGACCTTGAAGTTCAAGAGTAACTTGATCCAAGTACCTTGATCATCATCATTATTTTCCTCTTGGTTGGTGTGGGCATCACAGAACGGTTTCTGCGCGCGCCACTTTCCCGCTCGAGAGGTAGTACTTCATCGAGTTTCTTTCCTCCCACTTACTTCTTTCGAGAGAAACTCTTTCCGTAAAGCATCCATTCTTGGCAACAAAGATCTTGCCTTCGGATCTTAAGTAGAAGGTATACCCGACAGTTTCCTTAGGGTATCCTATGAATACGCATTTTTCCGACTTGGGTTCGAGCTTTTCGGGTTGAAGTTTCTTGACATAAGCATCGCATCCCCAAACTTTTAGAAACGATACTTAGGTTTCTTTCCAAACCATAATTCATACGGTGTCGTCTCAACGGATTTAGACGGTGCCCTATTTAAAGTGAATGTAGCTGTCTCTAGAGCGTATCCCCAAAATGATAGCGGTAAATCGGTAAGAGACATCATAGACCACACCATATCCAATAGAGTGCGATTCTGACGTTCGACACACCGTTTATTTGAGGTGTTCCAGCGGCGTGAGTTGTGAAACGATTCCACATTTTCTTAAGTGTGTGCCAAATTCGTGACTTAAGTATTCTCCTCCACGATCTGATCGTAGGAATTTTATCTTTCGGTCACGTTGATTCTCTACCTCACTCTGAAATTCCTTGAACTTTTCAAAGGTCTCAGACTTGTGTTTCATTAAGTAGACATACCCATATCTACTTAAGTCATCAGTGAGAGTGAGAACATAACGATATCCTCCATGAGCCTCAACGCTCATTGGACCGCACACATCGGTATGTATGACTTCCAACAAGTTGGTTGCTCGCTCCATTGTTAGGAGAACGGAGTCTTGGTCATTTGCCTAAGAGGCATGGTTCGCATGTGTCAAACGATTCATAATCAAGAGACTCTAAAAGTCCATCAAGATGGAGCTTCTTCATGTGCTTGACACCAATGTGACCAAGGCGGCGATGCCACAAGTATGTGGGACTATCGTTATCAACTTTACATCTTTTGGCATCCACACTATGAACATGTGTAATATTACGCTCGAGATTCATTAAGAATAAACCATTGACCATCGGAGCATGACCATAAAACATATCTCTCATATAAATCTAACAACCATTATTCTCAGACTTAAATGAGTAGCCATCTCGTATTAAACGAGATCCAGATACAATGTTCATGCTCAAACATGGCACTAAATAACAATTATTAAGGTTCAAAACTAATCCCGTAGGTAAATGTAGAGGCAGCGTGCCGACGGCGATCACATCGACCCTGGAACCATTCCCGACGCGCATCGTCACCTCGTCCTTCGCCAGTCTCCGTTTATTCCGCAGCTCCATTGTGAGTTACAAATATGAGCAACGGCACCGTATCAAATACCCGGGAGTTACTACGAGTCTTGGTAAGGTACACATCAATTACATGTATATCAAATATACCTTTGGTGTTGCCGGCCTTCTTATCCGCTAAGTATTTGGGGCGTTCCGCTTCGGTGACCCTTCCTTGCAATAAAAGCACTCGATCTCGGGCTTGGGTCCATTCTTTGACTTCTTCCCCGCAGCAAGCTTACAGGCGCGGCAACATGTTTGCCGTCCTTCTTGAAGTTCTTCTTACCCTTGCCCTTCTTGAACTTTGTGGTCTTATTGACCATCAACACTTGATGTTCTTTCTTGATTTCAGCCTCTGCTGACTTCAAAGATCGAGAACACTTCAGAATGGTCTTTACCATCCCCGCATGTTGTAGTTCATCACAAAGCTCTTGTAGCTTGGTGGGAGCGATCGAGGATTCTGTCAATGACCGCCTCATCACGGGAGGTTAATGTTCATTTGGGTCATACGGTTGTGCAACCTGACATCTTCGAGGATGTGCTCACCGATGTAACTGTTTTCCTCCATCTTACAAGCTGTAGAACTTGTCGAGACATCATATCTCTCGACCGGGCATGAGCTTGGAAAACTAGTTTCAGCTCTTGAACATCTCATATGCTCCGTGGTGCTCAAAACGCTTTTGGAGCCCCGGTTCTAAGTCAGTAAAGCATGCCGACCGAACGAGGGAGTAATCATTAGCACGAGTTTGCCAAGCGCTCATAACGTCTTGGTTCTCGACGGAGCGGCACCTAGCGGTCCTTCTAGGACATATTGCTTCTGGCAGCTATGAGGATGATCTCGGGTTAGGACCCGATCCGTATAGTTCTTTGCCATCATCTTTCAACTTAGTTTTCTCTAGGAACGCGTTGAAGTTCATGTTGACATTAGCGTTGGCCATTGATCTACAAGACATATTTGCAAAGGTTTTAGACTAAGTTCATGATAATAAAGTTCTAATCAAATTATGAACTCCCACTTAGATTAGACATCCCTCTAGTCATCTAAGTGTTACACGATCCGAGTCGACTAGCCCGTGTCCGATCATCACGTGAGACGGACTAGTCATCGTCGGTGAACATCTTCATGTTGATCGTATCTTCCATACGACTCGTGTTCAACCTTTCGGTCTCCGTGTTCCGAGGCCATGTCTGCACATGCTAGGCTCGTCAAGTTAACCCTAAGTGTTTTTGCTGTGTGTAGGATCGAAAGTATGTCTAGAGGGGGGGGTGATTAGACTACTTGACAATATAAAAATTCAGCCTTTTGATTAAGACAAGTTTTGGCAGATTTCAAGATAATGATCAAGTCAAGTATCACCCTACACATGCAATTCTAGAGTATTGGCAGCGGAAAGTAAATTGCACATGTAGTAAAGAGAGGTGGAGAAGAGCAAACGCAATTTGGAGACACGGAGATTTTTCTCGTGGTTCCGATAGGTGGTGCTATCGTCAATCCACGTTGATGGAGACTTCAACCCACGGAGGGTAACGGCTGCGAGAGTCCACGGAGGGCTCCACCCACGAAGGGTCCACGAAGAAGCAACCTTGTCTATGCCATCATGGCATACGCCCACGGAGGACTAGCCTTACTCGGGGTAGATCTTCACGAAGTAGGCGATCTCCTTGCCCTTACAAACTTCTTGGTTCAACTCTACATCTTGACGGAGGCTCCCAAGCGACACCTAACCAATCTAGGAGGCACCACCCTCCAAAAGGTAATAGATGGTGTTGATGATGATGAACTCCTTGCTCTTGTGCTTCAAATGATAATCTCCCCAACACTCAACTCTCCTCACTGATTTGGCTGTGGTGGAAGAAAGGATTGAGTGGAAAGCAACTTGGGAAGGCTAGAGATCAAGCTTCATATGGTAGGAGTGGAGCAACTTGATCTCAACACAAGGGTAGGTAGTTTTCTTCTCAGAAATGTAAGGTAGGAGTGGTAGTTCTTTCTGATGGCTCTCTCCACGAATGAAGAGGGGTGGAGGGGTATAAATTTATAGCCTCAAGACAAAATCCAACTGTTACACACATTTGACCAATCTCGGTCGGGACGAAGTTGACAACTCGGTGAGACCGAAAGTTCAAATCTTGTGAGCGTTGGGATTTTCATGGGACCGAAAATACAATCTCGGTGAGTCCGATTCTTCCAAAGACTAGGGTTTGCCAATCTCGGTGGGACCGACTTTATCATCTCGGTGACACCGATATGATGATGTATGATTCTGAAGCTTGGCAACACTAGTTTCGGTGAGACCGAGTTGAGAATCGGAAAATCCGAAATTTCTAGGGTTTGGCTTTGTGGTGAGGTGGTTCATCTCGGTGTGGTGAGTTTATGAAATCGGTGGGACCGAGATTACTTATGAGTGTATGTTTGAAGTGAAGGGTCTTGATAGTTTAGGAGATGTATCACTAAGCACTTTGAGCAACCGGATCATTAACATAACCTCATCCCTTTAATAGTATTGGCTTTCCTATGGACTCAATGTGATCTTGGATCACTAAACCAAAAATAGAGTCTTGAGCTTTTGCCAATGCTTGCCTTAGCATTTTGAGGGTCCACATCTTCAGTCATTGCCATACCCATATCATTGAACTTTCTCGAAATGATTCTCAAGAAACTTATTAGTTCAATGATATATATGTTGTTATTAATTACCAAAACCACCCGGGGATTAGTTGCACTTTCAATCTCCCCCTTTTTGGTAATTGATGACTACATATAGATCAAAGCTTCGACATAGGATATAATCAATGAATAATATCGTCGCTTTGAGAAGTATGTGATAAGCAAGAGCTCCCCCTAAATTTGTGCATTATTTAAGATTTGCGTTTGAATGCAAATGCACAATCGATTAGGATCATGGGTCACTCTTCCATGTCACATACATCTTGGTGGAGCGCACAAAATGATAAGAATGAATAGCATGCACCCAATCACCAAGACATGAGTAAATGATCATACAAGATATGAATAGCATATGATAAGCATTAAGCACACATTAAGGCATAGTACGATCAAGCACTCATCAAAGTAGAGCAAACGAGTATCAAACACGGAATGTCTCGAAAAACTCAAAAGTATCTCAAAGAGACCGCAAATGAAACGAAAGAGCAAAAGCGAGCACTCTCTCTCGAAGTCCTATGATCTATACAATTTCTCCCCTTTGGCAACAAGTTACCAAAAGTTCGAAAAGTATAGAGCTAAACGTCACTAGGGACTCTGCTGGCGGCTCTATGCAGGTTGATGGAGTTGAGATGGCTGCATCTGCAAAGGCTTGGTGATGTCTGTGGAGCTGGAGGAGTGGTCACCGAGCCTGGAGCTGGAACCGATGGAGCTGTGGGAGGTGCCGAGGCTGTAGTCCGGTGTCATCCTTTGGAATAGCGGTGATCGGGTCAGTGGGAACCGGAGTAGGCTGTTCATATTCATCCTGGACTAGGTCATCCTGCATCTCACGCATAAGCTCTTCCTTCTCCCTCTTTGCTTCCTCGATATCTGCCTCAAGCTTGTTGACGGTGACTTGCACTTGATCGACTTGACATCGAGCATGGATCTTGTCTTCAACAATCCTCTCAAGACTCTCCCGAGATCGCACAATGCTGGCAGGCGTTGTTCAATCCTCCAGGTAGCTTCAAGGAGCTGCTCTCCAACACTCTTGGGTTTAGGCTGCTGCTTCCGCTTGCTTCCTTCTCGACTTTGGCTATCTTGGCAGCTTCGGTCTTTGCTTGTCCTTCAACAGACGTTGGGTCATCCTCATCCATCACAACTTCATTGCCCTCATGCTCGGGCTGCGGTGGCAAGTGTGGTCTATCCAACAAGTAGGTGCCCGTGCCAAACTTGGCATTGATAAGCATCTGAATGTGCGGGCAAATCCACATGACCTCTTACAGTCTGCTGCAGTCCTCTTGATAGTCTCGACTATCGGGTCCATCACCTTGAAAGGTGCCTTCGATCAAGTATATGCAGCATGTTGATAGAATATCCTCCGATCATGCGATGATCTCGGACTTGGGCATCAAGGTATGCCTCGAATTGTGTTTGTGGTAGGTAGACTGCTCGAGATGATACATCGAGCCGAGCTTCCAGATTTCCACATCCTTAGTGGTACCTCATTGTACATATTTTTCATAGACTCATGGTTCTTCTTGGGAATTCCATAGACATCAACATCATCCTCTCTCTCTTTGGAGCATTCAGAAGTCTGCCCATTCTTCAACAGTTGAAGAGAATCTTTGGCCTTGATCATCCATGTGATCTTTCCATCCGGATAGAAATGAGGTGTGGCATAGAATTGCATGACCATCTCATCATTCCAAGTCTGTCGACCGACCAACGAAATCTGCAACACCACATGCGGTAAAGCTCTCATGCACATGTGGAAAGAAGTCTCTGTGCTCTTCATCACAATGTATGCCCAATCAACATATCTAGTATCTGCAACAATGGGCTTCTTGTCCATTAGCACGATCTCATAGAAGTCCTGCTGCTCTCGGTGTGGAATCTTGGATCAACAGCAGTCCTTCTCCTCACAAAGATATGGATCAGCTTGTCTCCATAGCCCGAGACCTCTATCCTTTCTTTCCTTCATGTTCTCACTTGAGGATGAACATCATTGTGAATTGGCAATTTCGACGAAGTTTCAAGAATCTGGTGCCTCATCATCGACTCTTTGGTGACACATTGTCTTTCTTCTTCTCTGAAGTGGAATGTTCTGACAGTTTTCTTGGGCTTGGCAAAGAGGCTTGGCTTGAGCTGCCTTTCTTTGGAGCAGATGGCTTGATTTAGAAGGGCTCCGCTTACGATGGCATCACCCATGAGCTTAGGCTTTTGAGGAGGCTGGGGTGCTTCCTCATCATCATCATCATCTGCTGCTTCATCATGCACAATCCCCTTCCTCTTGGAAGTTTTCTTCACCTTGCTTGAAGTTTCCTCTTCCATACTCAGCTTCTTGGTAACAGTGGACTTCTTCACTTTACTGGTGCCTTTCTTAGTTTGCTGCCCTTGATGCTCTTTGGCAACAACTTTCCTCTTTGGCTTGGAGGAGATCTCTTCCTCAGCAATAAAATCAGAGTCTTCTTCATCAGAATTCTTCTTCTTTCTGGCCCTGGTGGCTGCAGGAGGCAAACCACTTGGTGTGCTCCTCTCACCATCATCTGAAAAGCTGTTGGCCTCAGGACTAGTGCCTGCCTCTGGAATATCAGCAATTGGAGACTCGGACTGTTCGGCTGTCATTGGCATCGACATGGCCGACAACCTGTGAATAGATTAGGTATAGGCAGAGCGTAAGAGTTATCACAAACTGCAGAAGATTTTGCAAAAAATGAGTTCAAATTTCAGTTTTAGGTTTTCACAGAATGCATTTCGGTCGACCGAGTCTAAAATTCGTGAATCCAAGTGTTCAAACAGAACCATTCACACCACTTTCGGTTGGACGAAATGGGTTTGATCTTGCCGAAAACACTAGGGTTTCACTAAATCCTCATTTCGTCGCACCGATTTGCACAACTTCGGTTGGACCGAAGGTGCAAATCAATGGCAGAGGCCAAATCGGTCATACCGAGAATGTAGAATCGGTCTCACCGAGATGTGTTCGGCGGAAACCTAACCCTAAAACTTTCACTCGAATTGCGTTCAAAGGAACTAATCTGGTGTATGGAAGATCTCAAACGTGGCAAGATGCTAGGCAAACCAATCGTGCATAGAATCGGAGATGGAGGCACGAGAGGGATCGAAACTCACCCTAACTTGGTGGAGTTCCTCTACGGCGGCAACGGCGCGGAGAGAATGTCCGTTGACGGCGACGGAGACCTGCGGCGAGGGCGCACAGGCGACGACGGAGACGATCCGGAGACCACGGCGACGCCAGCAAGGGGTTTGGGGGCGAGGCGTTTGAAGTAGGAATCAACGCGCGCTGCCCTCGGATATATATACCCTTTTGCTGTCGGTGGGACCGAGTTGTAAAACTCGGTGGCACCGAGATGGTTAACTGCAAGCAGTTACACACTTCGGTCACGCCGAAAATCACAACTCGGTTTCACCGAGGTGAAAACCTAGATCAATCCAAGTGCTTTCGGTCTGTCCGAGTTTGAGTGGGTTGGTCTGACCGAAATTACTTAGAAGGTTTTGGAAGTTTAGCCTTTGACGGATCGGTGGCTCCGAAAGTGCTCCTCACTCGGTGGGTCCGAAAATGACTTGTTCAAAGTTTGTGATATAAGCATGAATAGAATTTGAGACAAGAAAGCATAGATAGCTAGGGGAGGAACTTAGGCATTCTTGTCCATCCATTTGGTCAGAAAAATCCAAAAGACCAAAGCAACAAATGGATGTCCTCGAATGGATAAAATTATGCATCCAACATGCTCACACAATAAGATAGCAAATGAAATATGTGTCAAACATGCACAATCAAAACTCTAGCTACTATCACACAATTGTCGATGACTAGGTCATCTATATATGAGTATATTGACTTAGGAGTCAAATGAGAACATTTGATCATAGGTCATACTCATAGTTTAAGCACAAGTGGGGTTACCACTTTTACATAAAGCATTGATGTGTTCACATCATTTGAAGATGCTTTAGCTCAGTTCTTTAGAGCAAAGCTCCCCCTTGATGTGAGAACCCCTTTTAAAGGGTCAAACTAACCTTGGGTTGTCGTAGAAGACTTCATGTAGATGTTGAAGATGTGGATGCTCAATGTTGATGAAGATCATCAAGAGTTGGGAGCAATCCTTTGGATTCGGGCACTTTCAATACCTACATGGGTTAGTCCCACAAGGAACAAACAAGGATATCCATGGACATAGATTGAAGTACACAATAGATGATGTCCATGAAAGCAATGATTACCTTGTCCCTTGACTTACCAACAAGAGGGTTTGTGACTCCATGAACTAGTGCATAATGTGGAAGTTGGTTGCACAAGTTCTTGCCAAAATGAATGTGAGTGAAGTATGTTCATGAGTCACCCTCAAGAACTCTCTAGTTCTTCTTCTTCGGGATCCACATCATCTTGATGGGAATCCTTGGGGTAGTAGTTGAGCTTGACGTTTCCTTGGGAACCCACTTGACCATGGCTTTAGGTGCTTCAATAAATGCATCAATCTCCTCTTGAAGCTTGTCCTTGCCTTTTAGCTTGTGGTCTTGTGGTGGAAGGTCATCTTGAGCTTGTTCCACATTGGAAGAAGTAGGATCGTACTTCTCCGTTTGAGAAACAAACTTTGGAGTGGGATATTGACCTTCTTCCCATTCAACACCCTCGGCGTTGAACTTTCGCTCAAAACCAATTCCTTGATTCTTCCGGTGCCTTCCTTGCTTGCGAACAATTTCCTCAAAGTTCTTGCTTCCGCAAGGCTCTTGTAGACACCTTTCTCTATAATCCCTTTCAATAAACTATTTTCTTGCTCAAGTGTAACTTGGCTTGAAACATTGTTAGTGGAATCAAGAGAACTACTAGGAGTAACAACATTGGATTTAGCATGGTTATTGTTACTACTAGATGAAGAATTTTTCTTATGCTTGTCATGCTTAGTTTTAATAGGTGGCAAGAAATTAGACAAGAGAAGTCGTTTGGCAAGATATGAAGAACTCTTCTTTCGAAGATCGTCATTGATAGCTTTTAGAAACTCATGTTCTTGCTCTAGATTGAGCTTCTCGAGCGTAGCTTCTCATGAGATCTTAGGAGCTCTCTATGATCTTCTTGAGTTGTTTCATGAGCTAACTTAAGAGTGTTTAGTTCTTTAGTTAGACGCTCAATCTCCTTTATAGCATTGTCATTCGACTGTTCTCGACTATAAAGACTACTAGCATGTTCATCATTACTGGGCTCACTAGATTTGTCATGTAAAAGCTCATCTTCTCCAAGCAAGTCATCCTCATCACTATCAAAGTCAATAAATTCAGGGTGTGATACCTTGGGGCCTTTAGCTATGAAGCATCTTCCAATTCCCTCATTTGGTGAATCAAATAAGTCATAGGAGTTGGAGTTGGAGGACATGAGAGCAAGACCGCAACACCTTCATCTTGATGTAGTCGGAGTTGGAGTGATAGCTTCTTTCGGAGTGATTGTCGGAGTCGGAGCCGGAGACCCATTCACCTACATGAGCTTGATGTTTTCTTCTTGTATAGCTCCTTGATGACTTGTCTTTCCTCTCCGAATCCTTGCTTCTCCGAGAGGATCTTCGTTCATAACGATCATCTCTACTCCTTCTCTCTTTCCGAGGTGACTCTTCTCTTGAGCTTCTTCTTCTTGGAGATTCTTCTCTTCTCTTGTGGGGAGCCGAGCACTCATTTGAGTAGTGTCGGGTCTTCCACAATTGTAGCAGCTTCGATCACGACTTGAAGATCTCTTTTCATCATATGATCTAGACTTTGAGCTTCTTTCCTTGCTTCTACTCTTGTAGAATTTGTTGAAGTTCTTCACCATTAGGCTTATCTCTTCATTGGAAACTAGCTTGTCACTTGAGGTTGTGGGAGCATCACTTGTAGCTTTGTAAGCACCACTTGACTTGTTGTGAAGCTCTTCCTTATCTTTAAGTGTCATCTCATGAGCAACAATTCTTCCAATGACTTGGTGAGGCTTGAGATTCTTGTAGTTTGGCATCATTTGGATCAAAGTGCACACGGTGTCATACTTTCCATCCAAAGCTCTGAGAATCTTCTTGATGATGAATCGGTTGGTCATTTCTTCGCTTCCTAAGCCGGCAATCTCATTTGTGATGAGAGCAAGCCTAGAGTACATTTCAGCAACTCCTTCACCTTCCTTCATCTTGAACTTGTCAAGTTGACCTTGAAGAACATCTAGCTTTGATTCCTTCACGGACTCGGTACCTTCGTGCATTTCAACCAAAGTATCCCAAATCTCTTTTGCATTCTCAAGACGGCTGATTTTGTTGAACTCCTCGGGACACAAAGCATTGAAGAGAATGTCACAAGCTTGAGCATTGTTTTGCAACATCCGCAGTTCATCCGCTGTAGCTTCACGATCCGGAACTTTTCCTTCCTCGAAGAATTCACCTTGCAAACCAACACAAATAATGCCCCATGCGGCAGGGTTATGTCCAAGAATATGCATTTTCATTTTGTGCTTCCAACTAGCAAAATTTGAACCATCAAAGTAAGGACCTCTACGAAAATTACCCTCACTAGACGCCATACTCTCCTAGGTTGTGAAACCAAGCTTATGGAGTCCAATGCAATGGAAACCAATACAATGGAGACCAAAGCTCTGATACCACTTGTAGGATCGAAAGTATGTCTAGAGGGGGGGTGATTAGACTACTTGACAATATAAAAATTCAGCCTTTTGATTAAGACAAGTTTTGGCAGATTTCAAGATAATGATCAAGTCAAGTATCACCCTACACATGCAATTCTAGAGTATTGGCAGCGGAAAGTAAATTGCACATGTAGTAAAGAGAGGTGGAGAAGAGCAAACGCAATTTGGAGACACGGAGATTTTTTCTCGTGGTTCCGATAGGTGGTGCTATCGTCAATCCACGTTGATGGAGACTTCAACCCACGGAGGGTAACGGCTGCGAGAGTCCACGGAGGGCTCCACCCACGAAGGGTCCACGAAGAAGCAACCTTGTCTATGCCATCATGGCATACGCCCACGGAGGACTAGCCTTACTCGGGGTAGATCTTCACGAAGTAGGCGATCTCCTTGCCCTTACAAACTTCTTGGTTCAACTCCACATCTTGACGGAGGCTCCCAAGCGACACCTAACCAATCTAGGAGGCACCACCCTCCAAAAGGTAATATATGGTGTTGATGATGATGAACTCCTTGCTCTTGTGCTTCAAATGATAATCTCCCCAACACTCAACTCTCCTCACTGATTTGGCTGTGGTGGAAGAAAGGATTGAGTGGAAAGCAACTTGGGAAGGCTAGAGATCAAGCTTCATATGGTAGGAGTGGAGCAACTTGATCTCAACACAAGGGTAGGTAGTTTTCTTCTCGTAAATGTAAGGTAGGAGTGGTAGTTCTTTCGATGGCTCTCTCCACGAATGAAGAGGGGTGGAGGGTATTTATAGCCTCCACACAAAATCCAACTGCTACACACATTTGACCAATCTCGGTCAGACCGAAGTTGACAACTCGGTGAGACCGAAAGTTCAAATCTTGTGAACGTTGGGATTTTCGGTGGGACCGAAAATACAATCTCGGTGAGTCCGATTCTTCCAAAGACTAGGGTTTGCCAATCTCGGTGGGACCGACTTTATCATCTCGGTGACACCGATATGATGACGAATGTTCTGAAGCTTGGCAACACTAGTTTCGTGAGACCGAGTTCGTAATCGGAAAATCCGAAATTTCTAGGGTTTGGCTTTGTGGTGAGGTGGTTCATCTCGGTGACTGAAGTTTATGGAATCGGTGGGACCGAGATTACTTATGAGTGTATGTTTGAAGTGAAGGGTGCTGATAGTTTAGGAGATGTATCACTAAGCACTTTGAGCAACCAGATCATTAACATAACCTCATCCCCTTTTAATAGTATTGGCTTTCCTATGGACTCAATGTGATCTTGGATCACTAAACCAAAAATAAAGTCTTGAGCTTTTGCCAATGCTTGCCTTAGCATTTTGAGGGGTCCACATCTTCAGTCATTGCCATACCCATATCACTGAACTTTCTGAAATGATTCTTAAGAAACTTATTAGTTCAATGATATATATGTTGTTATTAATTACCAAAACCACCCGGGGATTAGTTGCACTTTCACTGTGTAAAACTGTCTTACACCCGTTGTATGTGAACGTAAGAATCCATCACACCCGATCATCACGTGGTGCTTAGAAGTTTATTTAACTGTAGCAACGGTGCGATTAGGGGAGAACACTTCTTGAAATTTTGTAAGGGATCATCTTATTTACTATCGTCGTCCTAAGTAAACAAGATGCATAAAAATAATAAACATCACATGCAATTATATAGTTGTGACATGATATGGCCAATATCATCAAGCTCCATCGATCTCCATCTTGGGGCTCCATGATCATCTTGTCACCGCTTGACACCATGATCTCCATCATCATGATCTCCATCATCGTGTCTTCATGAAGTTGTCACGCTAACGACTACTTCTACTTCCATGACTAACGCGTTTAGTAATGAAGTAAAGTAGTTTACATGGCGTTCTTCAATGACACGCAGTCATACAAAAATAAAGAAAACTCCTATGGCTCGCGCGGTTGTCATACTCATCGACATGCAAGTCGTGAATCCTATTACAAGAATATGATCTCATACATCACAATTCATCATTCATCACAACTTCTTGCCATATCACATCACATGATCAATCATTTGCAAAAACAAGTTAGACGTCCTCTATTTGTTGTTGCATCTTTTACGTGGCTGCGATTGGGTTCTAGCAAGAACGTTTTCTTACCTACGAATCACCACAACATGATTTTGTCAACTTCTATTTACCCTTCATAAGGGCCCTGTTCATCGAATCCGCTCCAACTAAAGTGGGAGAGACAGACACCTGCCAGCCACCTTATGCAACTAGTGCATGTCAGTCGGTGGAACCGGTCTCACGTAAGCGTATGTGTAAGGTTGGTCCGGGCCGCTTCATCCCACAATACCGTTGAGCAAGAAAAGACTAGTAGAGGCAAGTAAGATGACAAGATCAACGCCCACAACAAATTGTGTTCTACTCGTGCATTAGAGAACTATGCATAGACCTAGCTCATGATGCCACTATTGGGGAACGTTGCAGAAAATTAAAAATTTTCCTACGGCTTCACCAAGATCCATCTATGAGTTCATCTAAGCAACGAGCAACGGGAGAGAGATTGCATCTACATACCACTTGTAGATCGCGTGCGGAAGCTTGCAAGGTGATGATGGAGTCGTACTCGAACGTGATTCAGATCACCGATGTCCAAGTCTTTGAACGGACAGCACCTCGCGCTCAACACACGTGCGGGACGACGGCGTCTCCTCCGTCTTGATCCAGCAAGGAGGAAGGAGAGGTTGAGGAAGACAGCTCCACGGCAAAGACGACGGCGTGGTGATGGTGGAGAAGCAAGATCTCGGCAGGCTTCGCCAAGCTCTTACGGAGGAGGAGAGGTGTTGGGAGGGAGGGCTGCGCCTTGGAGATGGGTACAGCAGCCCCCTCCTCCCCCTTATATAGGCCCCTGAGGCTGCCCCGGAGATCCAATCTGTGGGCGGCGGCCAAGGGGTGGAGTGCCCCAAGCCAAGTGGGCGCCCCCCCTAGAGTTTCAACCCTAGGCGCGGGGGTGGGCCTAGGGCGCACCAGCCCACTATGGGCTGGTTCCTCCCACTTCAGCCCATGGGGCCCTCGGGATAGGTGGCCCCACCCGGTGGACCCGGGACCCTTTCGGTGGTCAGACATTACCGGAGACCCCAAACTTTCTCGATGGCGAAATACCACTTCCTATATATTATTCTTTACCTCCGGACCATTCCGAAACTCCTCGTGACGTCAGGGATCTCATCCGGACTAACAACATTCGGTAGTCACATACTTGACTTCCTACTAACCCTAAGCGTCACCGAACCTTAAGTGTGTAGACCCTCTTGGTTCGGGAGACTTGAACATGACCGAGACGACTCTCGGGCAATAATCAACAGCGGGGTCGGATACCCATGTTGGCTCCACATGCTCCTCGATGATTTCATCGGTTGAACCACGATGTCGAGGATTCGATCAAACCTCGTATGCAATTCCTTTGTCAATCGATGCGTTACTTGCCCGAGACTCGATCGTCGGTATCCCAATACCTTGTTCGGTCTCATTACGGCAAGTCACTTTACTCGCATCAGTAATGCATGATCCTGTGGCCAACACCTTGGTCACATTGAGCTCATTTTGATGATGCATTACCGAGTGGGCCCAGAGATACCTCTCCGTCATACGGAGTGACAAATCCCAGTCTCGATCCGTGTCAACCCAACAGATACTTTCGGAGATACCTGTAATGCACCTTTATAGTCACCCAGTTACGTTGTGACGTTTGATACACCCAAGGCACTCCTACGGTAACCGGGAGTTACACAATCTCATGGTCAAAGGAAGAGATACTTGACATTGGCAAAGCTTCTAGCAAACGAACTATACGATCTTTTATGCTATGCTTAGGATTGGGTCTTGTCCATCACATCATTCTCCTAATGATGTGATCCCGTTATCAACGACATCCAATGCCCATAGTTAGGAAACCATGACTATCTATTGATCACAACGGGCTAGTCAACTAGAGGCTCACTAGGGACATATTGGGGTCTAAGTGTTCACACGTGTATTACGATTTCCGGATAATACAGTTATAGCATGAACAAAAGACAATTATCATGAACATTGAAATATAATAATACTTTTATTATTGCCTCTAGGGCATATTTCCAACAACACAAAGTACCCAAGCAGCTTGCCGAAGGGAACACCAAACACACACTTCTCTGGGTTGAGCTTCAAGTTGATCTTGCGCAAATTCCCAAATGTCCTCCAAATCCTGGATAAGAGTTGCTCTGTCCTTGGTTTTGACCACAATATCATCCATATAAGCTTCAATGTTTCTATGGTTCAAAACCAATCTGGACTGCCCTTGCAAAGGTAGACCCGACATTCTTTAGTCCGAATGGCATGCGGATAAAGCAGTACGTACCACAAGGAGTGATGAACGACATCTTCTCCTCATCTTCTTTGGACATAAAGATCTGGTGATATCCTGAATAGGCATCCAGAAATGAGAGCAAATCACAGCCTGAAGTGGAATCCACAATCTGATCAATACGCGGCAAGGGAAACGGGTCCTTCGGGCAAGCCTTATTGAGATCTGTGAAATCAATGCACAACCTCCACTTCCCGTTTGCCTTCCGGACCACCATTGGGTTTGCTAGCCAAGTGGGATGTAGCACTCCTCTGACCAAACCAGCCCCCTCAAGCTTCTTGATCTCTTCTGCAATAAACTGCTGCCTCTCCAAGGCATACGCTCGACTTTTCATTTAGCAGTGTCCGCATGTGGGCAGATAACAAGGTGGTGCTCGATTACCCCTGGGAAAACCAGGGATATCAGGTGGTTGCCATGCAAACACACTGATATTCGCCCGCAGGAGGGCAACAAGCACGCTTTCCTATTTGTCATCGAGGGTGGCGCTGATAGTGAAAGTACCATCAATGCCAGCCACCCCTGCCGGGACCTTTTTCACTTGTGGAGCAGCAACTTTGGATCTCTTGATGTGGGAGCACTCCGGCACGTCGTCAATGGGTGTCGTGCACTCGGTGGGGGCACACTTCCCAGACTCTTTGTCGGAGGTCCTACAATCCTTCTTCTTTCCTTTGCTTTCCTTGGCGAGAGCTACTGCCATCACTGCCTCTGTCGCGACCGCGTCCCGGTACATCTTGTCCACACAAATAATGGCATATTTCTCATCTGATGTGATGGTGAGAACTCCTAGTGGCCCAGGCATCTTCAGGGTGTTGTAGGTATAGTGGGATGCCGCCATGAATTTAGCCAGTGCCGGGTGTCCAAGAATCCCATTGTACGGCAAGGGGAGATCAACTACGTCAAACACAATCTTCTCAATCTGGTAGTTCAGTTCTCCCTCAAATGTTACCGGCAACGTGATCTTTCCCTTAGGACGACTCCTGCCGGGATTAATTCCTTGAAACATGTCGGTAACCTCTAGTTCTTCCTCTGCTATCTGAAGCTTGTTGATAACTGCTGGGGAAATCAGATTCAGTCCGGCCCCACCATCCACCAACATCTTCGTGACCTTGAGGTTGCGAATTGTTGGAGAAACCAACAATGGCAGGCACCCTACCGCAGTGGTACGACTAGGATGATCCTCTTCGTCAAAGATGATGGGTGTACGGGACCATTTGAGCGGCTTCTGGGCCTCTGGCGCCGGTTCCACGGCAAGGACTTCTCGTGCCCACCTCTTGAGCTGGTGGTGAGAGGTGTGCAGAGATGCACCCCCATCAACACACAGGGCGTCAGTGGCCTTCTGAAACTCTTGCTCACTGGTTTCCTCTTCATCCCCTCTATCACTCTCATCATCACAGGCTTCTTTCTCCTGCCCCCCGGCGGGTTTTCCTTTACTCCGAAAGGGTTTGCCGGGGCGATTTGCTTCACCACCTCGGCCCTTACCGCCAACGACATTCTGACCCTTTTCCTTATCACGGTTCTCATACTCTGCTCTTTGTCTCTTGACTAACTACTCAACCTGATAACATTCTTGGAGGTCGTGGCCCTTGGTCTGATGGATCTTGCAGTATGGCCCATCGCCCTTCCCGGCCTTCTCGGCAGCCACAACTTCCCGGCAATCAGCGCACACAATAGTCTCCTTGTCGGGGACCTCAGCCTTGGCGATCTTCCCGGTACTAGGGGTGCCTGATCCTTCAACAGTCAACACTGCCTTATCCCTCCGCTTCTTACTGCACTTCTTGCTCTTCTTCTGACTAATTGATTCATCATCATCTTCTGAATCAACATTGCAATCTTCCTCTCCGGGCAACTTCCTTCCATCCTCCATCCGGGCACACTTATCCACTAGGGTGTACAGCTCCTTCACAATCTTGGGCAACCACACGTTCATCTTGGAACGGATCCGGCAGTTGCGCACATTGGACCGGAAGGCAACTATCATAGCTGTCGGATGGATATTTGGAATATTTCTATGAAATGTTGAATCTCTGTAAATACTTCCGGAGGGTTTCTCCTTCCTTCTGTTGGAGAAGTTATAGATCGTTGGATCGGCCCGGCTCCTGGTGGCCATTGGCGAAGGCACAGATGAACTCATGGCACAGGTCTGCCCACGAAGAAATAGAGTTCTTCGGCAGGTGCATTAGCCAAGACCTCACATCAGACTTGAGGGCCAAAGGGAAGTAGTTGACGGACACCTTCTCATCTTCCCCCCTGGCAGCTTGAACAGTGATGGTGTAGATGCTCAGAAACTCTGCCGGGTTCAGCCTCCCGTCGTACTTCTCAGGTATCTCTCGCTTGAACGTGCGAACGGACGGCCAACGGACTTGCCGCAGCTCACGGTGAAGGCAGGGCAGCCAACCTTGAAGGGTACGGGCCCGCCAACACCGAGCGCGGGCTCGTCGACGTCGGGGCCGCCGCACCCGTCGGCTCGGAGGAGGTCGCCGTGGCGCTGCTCGACGATGCACACGTCTCCTCTTCGCCTATCTTTCGGGGTTCGTCGTTGGCCTGGGCATGCTCGAGGGTCAGAGGAGGCCATCGAGACGTCATCGGGGTCTTGATTTGGTCGCGCTCATGCTTGCTGCCGTGGCGGGGACTGCACCGCTGGGACGGCTCCCTCCGTACGGGCAGCAACATGAGCCGTCGCCGTTGCTTGGGGAGGCTGTGGTGGGCTAGCTCGCCGTGATCCTTCGGCTTCGGCAAAACCGGGCAGACTTTGGATGGTGGCACGCCACTCGTCCATCTGCTCGGCTGCTGGCGGAAACCTCAGCAGCAGCTGAGCCCGCGCCATGGCCTCCGAGGCTGTGCTTGGCATAGATGATGTTGAAGTCGATCGCGCCGTCGCTCGGCTCCGGACGGAGCCAGCGGCGGTAGCACTGCGCCCCCGCTGTTGCGGTGCAACCACCTGGATGGCGGGGTGGTGGGCGGAGGCGCTCGAGGGCCAGTGACTCCGTTGGGCGCAGCGGGTTGGTCGACTCGTCCGGGGGAAAGTACGCGCGTAGTGGTCGCGCCTATGACAGGGGCGGCCGGAGGGCAGCGGTTCTGTCAGGACCCCGACTCAATGCCACATCGATCTAGCATGTAACACCTCATATCACTTTGCGGCCTCACGCACGGTATCCCCACGGGTATGCTTACGAGACTCCTCGTAAGTGAGCTGAGCTGTCTCTGCATTAATTGCCTTGTTCACAAGAGCTTGGAATGTATCACAATGATGCAAGTGGAGATCACGACACAACTTGGGGTTGAGACCCTTCCGGAACCTAGCCTGCTTCTTGGCGTCCGTGGACACCTCTTCTGTGGCATAGCGGGCGAGGTTCTCAAACTCTCTACTGTAAGCATCAACAGCCATCTTACTCTGGGTGAAGCTACAGAACTCTTCTCTCTTGCGATCAAGGAGGGCCTGGGGAATGTGATGCTCGCGAAAAGCCTCAATGAAATCCCTCCAAGTAGGAATCGCGGTGGAAGCATAGCCTCATAGTTACGCCACCAAAGACTAGCAGGACCTTCCAGGTGGTATGTGGCATAGGTGACCTTGTCATCTTTAGCTACGTTCGTAGAACGGAGCTTGTGTGTGATGCTACGGAGCCAGTCATCTGCATCAAGTGGCTCAATGGAATGATGAAAGGTAGGTGGGTGCAAGCGAATAAAGTCATGAATGGTCACAGATCCTTTGAACTGATGTGCGGTGTTCTCCTCGATACGTGCCAACAAGCGGTTAGACTCACGCTTGTTCCTCTCCATCTCTAACATGAACTCTGTCAACGAAGGTTGGTCGGGAGGATCCTCATCCCTACCATCTCCATGGTTCTGGCTACGAGCAACAGAACTTCGCTTAGCTGATGACATCCTGAGAAACGAAACGAAGGACGGAATCAGCGTCAACTATGGGCTACAGGATGTAGGACAAGGAAATTAGTATCTCTCGAACTCCTAGGATAATTCCGGCAGCATAACGGCAGTAAAATGCTGAGAATGAGACATCCTGCTAAAAATGGGGTAGTACAACTACTCAACATCACCACTCAAGGTTCTGGGATAGTACTAAACAGGCTACACCGGAAGTACTCGAAACTGGGGTATGACTCTGACCAACCAATCCTATGGAACTACGGAGTAGTAACACGTGATCCTGATAGACTGAAGAGAAGCCTAGTTCCTTAACCCCGCAGGAAAGATAGGATGACTCAGATCAGAAGGCCATGAGGTATAAGGAGTAAAAAGAGCCTTACGTTCCTTCCCACAATCAATTCCCTTACATAACTAAAGAATTTCTAGACTCAACTTGACCGGTTTGGCTTGCTAATCCTGAGCAATCAAAGCTCGATACCAAAACTGTCGGGACCCGACTCAATGCCACATCGATCTAGCATGTAACACTTCATATCACTTTGCGGCCTCACGCACGGTATCCCCACGGTGTCGCCTTACCTTTGCGGGACCGTTTGCGCCTTTTGGCACACGATATGATAGTGTCGCTAGCATCCATATGATAAGGAGCCCGGCCGACATGGCTAGTCGTAAACCCAAAGTGGCACAAACTTACAGGACAGGCATCCATGACCCAAAGATCGAACGTGTCGGTCATCACGAGTGAATCAGTCAGTAGCTTTGGGCTAACAGACTCGGTGAACCGGGCATGGCGGGCTAACAGACTCGGTATTCATCGCGTGACATTTCGAAGGACGTATACAGAACGAAGAAGGACACATGCCGCCCGACCTAAGTGTTCCGGAGCAAAGAGCACGCTACCATGGCTCGATGGAAGCACTAGGAGACATTTCCGTAAGAGAGGCTACTAAGAATAAACAACTAGATAGTCAGATCCCACACATAGCAATACACATTACACGTACGCATAACATGCAAGTATGTGCTATACAACATGGCATCACAACATAACTCAACAACTCATATAGATAAGGCTCAAAGAGCCATCATAGCATTTAATGCAAACAGGGGTCACAAGACCCATCATACAGAGCATACAAGCAACAAGCGGAAGCATTACATGTCCGGGTACAGACATCTACAAATGAAAAAGGTCAAGAGCGACTATCTACAACATCCGATCAAGATCGAGGTGAGGTACAAGCTACTTGTCAAGCCCACGAGAACACTAGTAAGACCAAGTCTCCATTGCAAAAACATAAATAAAGCAACATGAGTACAAAGGTACTCAAGAAGACTTACATCGATCCTATCATACATGCATTTGTATCAAGAGGGTAATGTGGGGTTTAGTTGCGCAAGCCAGCCTTGACTCAAGTGGCTATCCTGTTCTCGACTACGAGAACTTCCTTGAGGTGATATGGCGCACACGAGTCCACTAATCACCACACAATACACTACTATGGATTCATCCCGCCTCCCACGAGAAGGCCATCCATAGCACTCACACTTGTCTTGAGCATTTTATAGTATCCACTTCAAGTTTTCTATGTACCATGTAAGCATCCAAGAAGTCCATATCCATGACCCGGCTATTGAATAGATCATGTTAACCCTGCAGGGTGTACTTCTTCACACACGCCTCGCCACTTACCGCCATGTACACGCCATGTATCTCGGCAACCTTCAAGCGGAAGCTTGGCGAGGTGTCGGCCACGACCGACTAACCACACAAGACTCTAGCCTGTGTTTATCGCCTATTCGGGTTCCATCCGCAAGGAGATCCCGCGGGTGTCGCCACGGCCCCAAACGATGTGTGCGGGGTTCCCGAGCCCACCATCCGGTGCCACTCGGTACACCAGCCACGTGTGCCTAGTCTGTCCTAAGCCCACTCGCCGGGTGCCACTTGGTAGAAAAATAGCACTACCTACAAACACGAAACTAGTTGCGACTCTAACAGAGATCAAGTTGGTTAATAAGCCGAGAGGGCCGAGTTACGGAACCCAATGTGTGGTAGTATCGAGTCATTGGACAACATACATAGAACTCGAAGGCTTAAGGGCGGTTCCGATGAAACAACCCACCATGTACTCCTACATGGCCTCTCACCGCTACCTTTACCAAATCGTGTTCACACACATTACTCTCAAAGACACGTAACAAATCATGACACTCCAATTCATTCCCAATGAATCGGACCGACACAACTCTAAGCAATAGCAGGCATAGCATGGTAGGAACACAACATGGCTCAATCAACTCCTACACATGCTAGTGGGTTTTAACTATTTATCGTGGCAATGACAGTCATGCAGAGAAATGGGTTCAACTACCGCAAAGACAAAGTAGCAGATGAATCGTTGTTGTCCTAATGCAATAACTGAGAGCAGGAGTGAGAGAGTAGGATTTTATCGGAATGAACAAGGGGGTTTGCTTGCCTGGTAGATCGACAAGAAAGGCACTGCTCCTCAGGCAGGTACTCTGGAACACTCTCCGGAGCAAGACCTATCAAGAAGGAACGGTGTCGGCAATCAATACTCAAGCATATGCAACAATATGATGCATGATCATGGCATGAATATGTGATGTTGTTTTGGGCTAATGCATCTAGAAATCATTTGGTTGAAGTTCATTTGAACCAAGAGTTCAAATGCAACTCCAAATTAAGCTCTTATATATGCCATTTATATGATTTCACTTATACAGTAGGTATAAGTTGGTTTGTCATGCATGAAACTAGTACAGATGGAAAGGTTGCATTTTTCTGATAATTTTTCATATATAGTTTATTTCAATCTGAGCTACGGTTGAATTGATATGAATTTTTGAAGTTTTGAACAGTTTCTGGAATTTCCTGATTAATTTAAATCCAGAATATGAATAAATGTGTCAGCATTACAGAGGCATGACGTCAGCGAGTCAACCGTGGCTGACTGGGTCAAACCTGACGTGTGGGGCCACACGTCAGTGACACGGGTTAAACAGGGGGGGGGGGTTAGTTTAGTTTAATTAAAGATTAGGGGCACTTGGGCCCACATGTTAGCGTTAGGGGTTAGGTTAGTTGGTGATTAGCTTAAGCTAATCACCTGACGGCGGGGTCCACCTGTCAGGCCGGCGAGGGCGTCGCCGGCGACCACGGGACACGGCGGTGTCCGCGACATCTGAGCCACGGACGGCGTCGGAGAGCACCGAGCGTAGCCGGGCTCTCGCGATCCGTGGAGCAAGTAGGGGAGCTGGGGTGGCGGAGCTCACGGAGCAGAGCTCGTGGCGGCGGCGGAGCTCGGCTCGAAAGGGCACGCGCTACTGTGTACGGAAGGAAGGAGAGAGAGGGGAACCGACGGGAGAGCTCACGAGGGACCGGAAGAGACGACGGCGAGCTGGGAAGGCGCCGACGGCAGCGAGAAGGGCGACGGAGATCCACGGCGGCGGAGGTGATGAAGGCGACGGCGACGGCTCCACGGGCGTCCGGAGGTGCGTGGCTCGGACGAGAGGTAAAGGGGTCGGGCGGCTTCGTGGACTCTGGAGGGCGAGGAACGGGCGAGGCGTCGGCGGTGAGTCATGTGGGCGGGCTGTGCGGCTTGCGGGGAGGGAGGGAGAGGTCCAGGGAGGAGGAAGAGCGAGAGAGAGTGGGAGAGGACCGGGGGCGGCGTGGCGACGTTCGGGGCATCCAGACGAGGAGGAAGAGGCGGCGGGCAGCTCGCGTGGCGGAGGCAAGGCAGCTGCGGGCACGTGCCTCGCCATCGGGCGCGAGGTGGGGGATTGGTGGCAGTGGGCTAGGCAATTTCTTGGTCATGCAGTGCGGGCCAAAGACAGAGCTGGGCAGCAGTAGGTCAGTAAGGGTTTTTCCATTTTTGTTTTCTTTTCTATATCGACATTTGTTTTGACTTAAAATAAATACTAGCACAATTATAAAAATGTTGAGATTCCTTGTGACCACTTGGTTATAATATACCGAGGCCCTCACCAATTTCAACATTTTTGGAGCGTCAAAATATTTATATTATTTTAAATAGCTCCAATTCAAATACTTATGGGTTCATTCAAAATCAAAGGTTTAGCAAAATGTGCATCACCTTTGGTTGTTGTTTGCAACATTTTCCAAAGACCATGAACATTTTTGACAAGCATTTTGGGTTAATTGAAATTCCATTTTTAATTTGCATCTATTTGAATTTGCTTTGGTGCTAGGGTTTGAAACATTCCCCATTTCAAATTCATTTGGAACTTAAACATGATGCACAAAGCAAGCCTAGATCATACCAGAACTAGGGACATGACAGGTTCGCCCCAGACCGAGTGCCATCACCGCGGCTGTGCCCGTCAGCGAGCGGAGCGTGGCCGTCGAGGTGTTGCTGATGTTGTTCTCCTCCGGTGCCTCTTGCTCATGCGTTGGCTGCAGGGGAAGGGGTGGCGGTGCCGCCCGCTCCGACCACATCCCCAACAGCATTTGTGTCCTCGTGCGTCTACGTGCCCCCCGCAATGTCAGAGGCCGCGGGCGGCGGAGCCTTCGAGGTGGATGGGTGAACCGAAGAAGCTGGTTTCTTCTTGGGCGCCATGGTCAACAGCGCCGTCGAATATGCAGATGGCGATGAAGGTGACGCGCTGCTCACGTCTTCAGGTTCGCACAAGCGAGCCCCCTACCTGGCGCGCCAAAGATGTCGTGGGAAACCACAACCACCTATGGGCCAGGGTGGCCCCTTGCTGGTTCGACAGGGGGACGTCACGTTGCATAAAGAGCAGACCAACATGGGGCAGCGCGACAGAGATCACATGGGCAGTTTTACCCAGGTTCGGGCCGCCGCGAGGCATAAAACCCTACTCCTACTTTGGTGGATTGATGGTGGAAATATGATGGCGGAGTGTAGTACACTTGCCCGGGAAGAGTTGCCTCAGGGCGGCAGCGACTACTCGCATACGGGGGTGCGAGTTATCCAACTTTCCAACCCCTCGAACCGTTGCCATGGGCCTCCTTTTATAGGTTAAGGGGTCACCACAATGGCAAATTAGTTATTAGACACCGATAAGATAGCAAATATTGTTATCATACCTAACTCTGCAAGCTGACAGTGTGCATTTAAAGTACCGCTTAATGTCACGTCGTTGATTGCCCGGCAAGGCTTGCCGGGATATCTTGCCAGCTCCACGCCTGCTCGTTTGACACGTCATAGGACGGGTGTCATCTGTGGGTTCTCTTGGTAGAAAGTGGCTGCCATGTGGCGAATGGCCGCCACTTAATCACTCCGTGGCATGATACCGCACTGATCGACGACGTGAGTTGTGGTGGAGTGGTCGGGAAGGTGATCTAGCCTCTACAAGTCCCGGCAGGCCCTGCCGGGACGCCTTGGTCGTCTTCTTCTGGGGGTGGCCTCGCCCCTTGCCGTGCTCGCCTGCCCGACAATGGAGGCCTCTCTCTTGATGATGTCTTGCTTCTCTGGCTTGGCCTTGGTCCCTCTGATCTGCTTGTTGGTTATTCGAATCTCTTGGTTTCTTGTACTTCGTCTTGGACTGGTGCTTCAATCTTGATCTTGTGCGTGTGCACAGTCAGGGCAACAGACCCGGGGTCTGTTGCACGACACCAAAAAAAACATGTACTCTCTATATACGCTCATAAGGATCAACAACAATCAACGATTCTACCAATCCCGCTCTAATCCTCTCACATTTAGGTACATTGAAGATGGTGGAATGGCGTGAATGTGTTTGTCTTTCCGACTTGATCATCAAGAGAGCTGAGAAAATCCATGAAGGGAGCTTCAGCATAAACTATGTCCATCTTTAAAAAAAATAGTATGGCTGTTTAATCTCCCAAAACTATTGGAGTACCAGGTGACTGGCGTGGTGAGCCATCTTCAAATCATTTTGAAAAAAAGAAAACTAAATATGAGCGGTGTGTGTAAACAACATACTTCATATTGAAAGGAGAATAATTCAATTCCATGAACAACCTCCCTCCTTGGTAGAAGAAAGTATATTTGCTACTGAATCGAGATACCAAACCCGTCGACAACATAGGAGATCATCTTCCATCCCGAGCCATACACACACCTTTTTTTTCCCTTTCTTTTTCAATTCGAGGATTTATTATTAAGGACAAGCCACACACACACACCTACCCACCTTCTAGAGTCTTCCAGGTGGCCCGACCCGGAGCCCTTGTAGAATCCGCCCGGTGGGCCGCGGCCATCCCGGGCCCGCGCGTCATGGAGCCCGTGTACAACTCCCGCACCGAGCCCAGGTCGCGGAGGGGAAATCCCAAACCCCTCTCGCAAGAAAGAGTCTTTATAGCTAAACTAATCCCCTCTGGCCCTGCCTCTTCCTCCTCATCACTTCGCCTGCTGCCCACCCAGCGACCCGGAGAGAGACGCACGCACGCAGGCGCCGAAACCTAGCGACGCCGCCGACGACGACCCCCCCGGATCCGCCCGCCATGGCGACCCCCAACCCGCCGCCGCCCCAGCAGGACGAGCCCTCCTCCTCCGCCGATCCGTAAGTTCCCGCCCCGATCTGCCTCCCCAGGGCCTCCGATCTGGCCTTCCTTTTGTTGATTTGTCTGCGGATTTGGTCGCAGCAAGGCGAAGAAGGACTACTCGACGGCGATCCTGGAGCGGAAGAAGTCCCCCAACCGCCTCGTGGTCGACGAGGCCACGAATGACGACAACTCCGTCGTCGCCCTCCACCCCGACACCATGGAGAGGCTCCAGCTCTTCCGCGGCGACACCGTCCTCCTCAAGGTACGCGCTCTTCCTGCGCGATTCATCTGTTTATTAGGTTGAAATCTGAGTGCTGAGTTGGTTAATTTCGGTCCCGATCTAGGGATTTTGATTTCGTCGCGAGTGATTTGGTGAGCTCATGGTACCGGCTAGTAGCTTAGAGTGCAAATCTGTAGGAAAAACCTAAGCTTTTGTCGTTCTAATCTGTCCTGTAAGCTCTGGTTGGTGGCAATTTAGTCTTGGGCCGCGGATATTTAGGATCTGGTTGCTAGGTTGTTGTGTTTAAGGTGATTAATTCTGAGCTTGGTCTCTAGATTCAATAGGGTTCTGGGTTACATACATATTTGTTGTGGGGATTTAAGGGTCAGGGCACCACAGTGCATAGCTGCTCTCCTGGTTAACCTGGTAACCAATCTAATGAAAAATTTATTTTGTTCCGCCACACTGCTTATTGATGTTTTGGTAACTGCATATCAGTATGCCTTATGGGACATCTTTGGCTGATTTGTTAACCTAGGCCAATTGGAGTTGATAACTGTGGGCACTTGGGAGTTTAAAACCTTATCTTTCTCATGTACCCTATTTCCTTAACAATACCAAAACACAATGTAATTGACCTTTCTCCTGTTTGGAAAATATAGTACTTGAATTGTGTTGCTACCGCCGATACTTAGAGTTCGTATGATTTTTGTTTTGTATTGATGTGTTCCGTATTGACTTATTTGTTAGATTATGTATTTTGTGTATCGACATGTTTGCTGAATTATGTATCCTTTTTTGGCACTATATTATTATTTTTCTTGATGTACGCAACCTTAAATTCATGTCTGCTGAAATCTTATGTATATGTTGCAGGGTAAAAAGAGGAAGGACACCATCTGCATTGTTCTTGCTGATGACACATGTGAGGAGCCGAAGGTCAGAATGAACAAAACCGTCAGGAAGAACTTGAGAGTGAGACTTGGTGACGTGGTGTCTGTTCACCAATGCCCTGATGTGAAATATGGGAAGCGGGTTCACATACTTCCTATTGATGACACAGTTGAAGGGATTACAGGAAACTTGTTTGACGCCTTCTTGAAACGTGAGACCTATCACTTTTATTTTCTATCTTTAAGCTGTTTGACAGAAATTTCTGCTCTTTCTGTAATGACCCAAGTCAGTTAAACTCCTGTTTTTTTTTGCCTAGCATTGTCATACCCTAGTTATTTAAGTGAAACTGTTTAGAACTTTGTTTTTGAGTGGAGCGATAATTTTGATGGACACTCACATACCTTCCTCAGTTTTTTAGACTATTGTAACTGCTAATTTCCCAAGTCTATCCACTTTACTATTATCACAATTCATTAATTCACTGTACATCATGCCACACTTGCTAAACCTGTATAAGAATCCTTGGTATGCCTTTGTTTTGTTGGGATGATCTACTGTCTACAATCTGCTTTCTTTACTTGGTTGCATCCAAGAACCTTTCACTAATATTGTCTTCGCCTTGTGCTTTTCAGCATACTTCCTTGAAGCTTACCGTCCTTTGAGAAAGGGAGACCTTTTCCTTGTGAGGGGTGGCATGAGAAGTGTGGAGTTCAAAGTTATAGAGACTGACCCGGCAGAGTATTGCATTGTTGCACCAGACACTGAGATCTTCTGCGATGGTGAGCCTGTTAAGAGGGAGGATGAGGAGAGGCTTGACGATGTTGGCTACGATGATGTTGGTGGAGTCAGGAAGCAAATGGCCCAGATCAGAGAACTCGTTGAACTCCCACTGCGTCACCCTCAACTTTTCAAGTCTATCGGTGTGAAGCCTCCAAAGGGCATATTGCTGTTTGGACCACCTGGCTCTGGCAAGACCCTTATTGCGAGGGCTGTTGCCAACGAGACGGGCGCATTCTTCTTTCTGATCAATGGCCCAGAAATTATGTCCAAGTTAGCAGGAGAAAGTGAGAGCAATCTCAGGAAGGCATTTGAAGAAGCAGAGAAGAATGCACCATCAATCATCTTCATTGATGAGATTGATTCAATAGCCCCAAAGAGAGAGAAGACCAATGGAGAAGTTGAAAGGCGTATTGTGTCTCAGCTGTTGACCCTTATGGATGGGCTTAAGTCCCGTGCGCATGTTATTGTTATGGGTGCTACAAACCGCCCCAACAGTATTGATCCTGCTCTCAGAAGATTTGGTAGGTTTGACCGTGAGATTGACATTGGAGTCCCTGATGAAGTTGGCCGCCTTGAAGTTCTCAGGATTCACACCAAAAACATGAAGTTAGCTGAAGATGTGAGTGATGTTAGCTCTTTATCTTTTAACTTTTCTCGTTTGATTGAACCTGATTGTCATTGTGCTTTCTAATGTATTGCAGGTTGAACTGGAACACATTTCACGAGACACCCATGGGTATGTTGGTGCTGATCTTGCTGCTCTTTGTACTGAGGCTGCTCTTCAGTGCATTCGTGAGAAGATGGATATTATAGATCTTGAGGATGAGACGATAGATGCTGAGATACTGAATTCTATGGCTGTGACAAACGACCATTTCAAGACTGCACTAACGACAAGCAACCCATCTGCTCTCCGTGAAACTGTAAGTACTTGGCACTATGTCCCATGTCCATTTTATATTGTTTGAACATGTTTTGAAGGTCTTACCTTCTATTTATCTTTTGTAAATCAGGTTGTTGAAGTTCCCAATGTCTCTTGGGAAGATATTGGTGGTCTGGAGAATGTCAAGCGGGAGTTGCAGGAGGTATATTACTGCTCTTTAGTTTATCAAAAATAAATATTCATTACTTTGCTGTGTTCTAGCTGTAACTTGTGTATAACATATATGAAATTGTTTCAGACTGTCCAATACCCTGTGGAGCATCCAGAGAAATTCGAGAAGTTTGGCATGTCTCCTTCCAAAGGTGTTCTTTTCTATGGCCCTCCTGGCTGTGGTAAAACCTTGTTGGCCAAGGCAATTGCAAATGAGTGCCAGGCTAACTTCATCAGTATCAAGGGACCTGAGCTGCTTACCATGTGGTTTGGTGAGAGTGAGGCTAATGTGCGTGAGATCTTTGACAAGGCTAGGGGGTCAGCACCATGTGTCCTCTTCTTTGATGAGCTTGACTCTATTGCTACCCAGGTCAGCCTCTCTCCCCCTCCCTGTTACTATGTTTCACTGTTGTATTTCTTAATGGCTGATAACTCAACCATGATATTACAGAGAGGAAGCAGTGTTGGGGACGCTGGAGGTGCAGCTGATAGAGTGCTGAACCAGCTGCTGACTGAGATGGATGGCATGAACGCCAAGAAAACTGTCTTCATCATTGGTGCTACCAACAGGCCAGACATCATAGACCCTGCCTTGCTTAGGCCAGGGCGTCTTGATCAGCTTATCTACATCCCTCTTCCTGATGTCGAGTCGAGGCACCAGATCTTCAAAGCCTGCCTCAGGAAGTCTCCTTTGGCCAAGGATATTGATCTGAGTGCTCTTGCCAAGTACACCCAAGGGTTCAGCGGTGCTGATATCACGGAAATTTGCCAGCGTGCTTGCAAATACGCCATCAGGGAGAACATCGAGAAGGTATCAATAGTTTTCTGTGAATCGACAATGCAGTATTTAGTTCTCTGATTTTATACCTGTGACCTAATGAAACTCATCCTTCCAGGACATTGAGAGGGAGAGGCGGAGGAAGGACAACCCTGAAGCCATGGAGGAGGATGAGGTGGACGAGGTCGCTGAGATCAGGGCTGCTCACTTTGAGGAGTCGATGAAGTATGCACGCAGGAGTGTGAGCGATGCCGACATTCGCAAGTACCAGGCCTTTGCCCAGACTCTGCAGCAGTCTCGTGGTTTTGGCAGCGAGTTCCGGTTCCCTGATCAGCCGGCTGCGGGCGCCGCCTCTGCTGCTGCCGCCGACCCTTTTGCATCCGCTGCCGCAGCAGCTGAAGATGACGACTTATATAGCTAAATTCTCGTTGTGCCATTGACTTACCCGTGATTTCCTTCTTATACTGTTATGTTTTGCTCTGGTATGCAAGACACGGTCAAACTATGTACTTAAAATTATTATTGGGATGCACTGATATTCGTTACCTGCCAGTTATTTGCAGCTGTATCTTTTCATCTCTCGTGCTTTGCATCTGTTCGTCCCATGTTTTGCTCTTCTGACTTCTCAAACTTGGCTCACGTTGGCCTGTATTCACCTTTTCTGCTCAGCAGCTCTGGAGTAGAGCAGTTTGGTGCCTCACACCCTCTATAAATCTATCCCCGGCCTGGAAAATTTTGGTTGATATTCGGTTAAATTATGTCGGAGGATCTGGATACGAGCAATATTAACCGTACCTTGGCGGTAAAATACAGCGTGCTCAACCGACCTATTTGACAATATGAAGTGGAGCAACATTCAAATGCATGACATAGATCAAAATCAGCCAATGACAAATAAGTTCACACAAACAAATGAAACATCAATAATCATGCCACATCCTCTTCTTCTTCCTCTTCCAAAGACGATTCTTCCTCCTCTTCTTCATTTTCAAGCACCTCATCGTCATTGGAAACTCAGACGGTGTTCGCACTATCTCCAACGATATCATGCGAAGACATGTGAGGCACACCGGAAGCCATCTGTCCACCCATGTCATCCGGATGTGCATGAGAGGCCCAAAACTCATGCCTCCCATACACATGCAACCATGTATTGCATAGCAAGAGGTCTTCGTCAATGGCGTTCCTTTTGGTGCATCGATGACACCCTCACCATCCTCATCCACTTCATACTCATGATCATCTTCATGCACTTCATTGGTTTGAGACCAATGCGAATTGTCGGAGCCAACACTCATAGTTGACATATATGTGTCATCACTAAAACTACAAAGTATGACAAAAGAAAACTAATCAAGCTATCCATATGTATACATTTTTATCTAACAACAACAAAAATAAGGGGGGAAATCATACCTTGTGGGCATTCCATTAAACACCTTGTACGCATCGACTGCTGGCGCAACAAATTGCGAGCTATCCAGCGCTTTGTTCGACGGAGGCGTGGCCGGACGCGCTGCAGGATTCTTCTTCGGACGCCTAGAAGCAATGTCCGCTTTCTTCTTCTTTCTGGACGCTGCCGCATTCAGTCGCTTGGAGACGAAGGCCCGTGGCTTTACGGCGGGCGGCGGCGCGCCACCCTGCGAGGTCGTCCGGGGCGCCATGAAAAGGCCGCGCACGAGACCGGTGCTTGGAGGAGGAGGGGCGCTGGCGGCGAAGCCAAAGCTCAACCCCGCTAGGGTTTGCGGCGACGGCGGCGGAGGGGTCATGGGTGTAGGGAGGGGTTGGGGGATGTCGGCGCGACCTTCCATCTGTGGAATTTCGCCGCCGGCGGCGCGGGGTGGGGCGGCCAGAGAGGTCAGGGCGGCAGTTGATGAAGTCATGTACCTAGGGTAGGGTCACAGACCTGTCTTAAGTACCCTTCCCAGGGACACCCTCAAAAGTAACTGCCTTCCAGTCGACCAAGAGAGACTTCACTCGACAGGCTCGAAGGACTCGACCATGAAGACTCACTCGACCATCAGGAGATCAAGAGTCACTCTGCATCCAAACGGTCTGTAATTAAGTAGTCTTTATGGCATTTAGGACACTTTATGTAAGGCGTTACCAGTAACGCCTAGCTTTAATGTACTTTAAACCTCAGATAAGCGAGGGCGGAGGGTCAGCAGACACTATATAAGCCACCCCCCTCCTCAGTGTAAAGGGTTCGCACCCCTGTAATCTATACACACATAATCCAGTCGACCGCCTCCGGGCTCCGAGACGTAGGGCTGTTACTTCTTCCGAGAAGGGCCTGAACTCGTAAATCTCTTGTCTTCACAACTGCTCCATAGCTAGGATCTTGCCTCTCCATACCTACCCCCATTCTACTGTCAGACTTAAAACCACGACAGTTGGCGCCCACCTTGGGGCAGGTGTCTTAGCAATTGTTTGGAGACGTTGCAATTGTTCCGACTGCTTTCATCATGGTTTCTGGTGGAGTTTTGGTCGAGGGCCGTGAGATCCGTCTCGGCGCTCTCACCTTCATCGCCGATGACTCCGCTTGGCTCCAGGAGGCTCCACTCGACATCGATGCGCTCCCCATCCGCTGTGCAACGCATTTTCACGCATGTGTCTGCGGCGTTCTGCTGCGGCAACCGTCGACTCCATATCGGTCGACTCCCCTGTTGTCCACTCTCCCTGTCTCCCGCCAGCGCAAGCGCTCTGGTCGGTCGAGGCTCCAGCGGTGGGTGAGACACACGGTGGCTCGCCAGACAGCCACCACCCAAGTTGCGGCAATTGAGCCCGACGAGTCCCTCTACGGCCTGTTCGATCTGTCGACTGGCTCGAGAGATCGCATCCGAAAAGCGATAGCGATGATCCAGCGGCGGAGGTCTTGATGGTCAACGGACCTCGTAGCCCTCCCGGCTTCCCCCGCGACAACGGGGTGGACGGTGGAGGCGACCCCGCTCAAGTCCATGAGGAGTACCAACCCGAGCCACTTAATTCCCTGCAAAGGGAAGAACTTCGCCGCAGGAACATGGATGCCCTGCATACTCCCATCGCAGGAGAAACCCCCGAAGCTCGCGCCTTGGAGGAGGCACGTTTGGCCAACTTGGCTGAACAGACTCGTCTAGAGAACCTCTAGCGAGCACTCGACGAGCGCGCGCGGCAACGAGTGCCCGACTCCAGTCGACGTCAACTCTTCGCACCGACTCAGGTATATCGAACCCCGATTCAGAATTTAGCAGCTGCAACCCGTATAGCAGAGTCAATTCAGCCCTCTCAGTCGGAGGCTGGCAGAGGCCTGATGCAGATTAGAGATTTGCTCCGGGCAGCAGGGGATCAGAATTCAGCCGTGTCACAGTCACGCAACAGGATTCACAGTCGATCCATGGCTGCGAATACGGTTCAGTCGGCTCATAGCCCTAGATCGCCTCCGCAGCATGAAGGACGCGAGAATCGATGAGACCAGTATGGTGACCGTTATGATCGTGATGATAGGCGTCGAGTGCCCACTCCTTCTCCGAGAGGCAGGTCTTACGCTCCTCGGCAACAAGATGTGGCGCCAACTCGGTGTGGGCGAAGAGCTCGGTCGACCCAGGAACCGAGCTTTGACGCGCGATCCATCATCGTGCAAGGCTTGGTCGATCGGAACAGGGCTCATCGAGGTGGCCACGACAGAGATGCACCCACTAGCAGCCGAGTGCATGTTTCAGGTCCGGAATGTTTCAGCAGGGCTATCAGAGCTGCGGTGATTCCCCCCAACTTCAGGTTGGCGACTGGAGTAAGCAAGTTCACCGGTGAGTCTAAGCCTGAAACTTGGCTTGAAGACTACCGAGTGGTTGTACAGATCGGCGGCGGGAATGACGAGGTGGCTATGAAGCACTTACCACTCATGTTGGAAGGTTCGGCCAGAGTATGGTTGAATCAGTTAACTCCAAGCAGCATTTACACTTGGGAAGATCTTTCTCGAGTGTTTGTCAGAACATTTGAGGGAACTTGCAAGCGACCAGCTGGGTTGACAGAGCTGCGAGTCTGCGTGCAGAAGTCGAATGAAACCTTAAGAGAGTACATTCAGAGGTGGATTACCTTGCATCATACCGTGGAGAACGTGTCCGATCATCAGGCAGTCTGTACTTTCAAGGATGGTGTTAAGAACAGAGAGTTAAGTTTGAAGTTTGGGCGGACCGGAGATATGACCCTGAGTCGAATGATGGAAATTGCCACCAAGTATGCCAATGGTGAAGAGGAGGACCGACTCCGAAGCGGCAAGTACAAGCCGAGTCAGTCGGAGAAATGAAACTCCAGTCGGAAGCAGAAGCGGAAGGCCGAACCAGCGGCTCCTGGGGAGGCTCTGGCCGTGACTCAGGGCAAGTTCAAGGGAAAACCCAAAGGATCCTGGAACCCCAAGAAGGTGAAGGATAAAGAAGGAAATGACGTGATGGATCTGCCGTGTCACATCCACACGAAGAAAGACGAAGAGGGTAATTTCATTTACCCGAAGCATACCACTCGCCAATGCCGGCTCCTGATCCAGTAGTTCCAAGGAAAACAGCCCAAGGACAAGGAAAAGGAGTCGGACAAAGCCGAAGACAAGGAGGACAGTGAGGCAGGATATCCTCATGTTAACTCCACTTTGATGATTTTTGCTGATGTGGAAAGCAAGAGCCGATCAAGGTTATCAACCGTGAGGTGAACATACGCCCGGCGACACCCGATTATCTCGAGATGGTCCCAAACTCCCATTACATTCGACCAGTCTGATCACCCGACTCATATAGCCACCCCTGGGAGGCAAGCTTTGGTGGTCCACCCGATCGTCGAAGGCACTCGACTGACGAAGGTGCTAATGGATGGTGGTAGTGGACTGAACTTATTATATGCGGACACGCTGAAAGGAATGGGCATTCCGATGTCCCGACTGAGCACCAGCAACATGAGTTTTCATGGATTATACCCGGAAAGAAAGCCGAGTCACTCGGCCAAATAGCTCTGGACGTGGTGTTCGGTGACTCGAAGCATTTCCGCAAAGAGAAGCTGACGTTTGAAGTCGTGGATTTTTTCAGAGCGCTTATCACGCTATTTTGGAGAGACCAGCTTATGCACGGTTCATGGCTCGACCATGTTACGTGTACCTCAAACTGAAGATGCCCGGCCCCAAAGGCGTGATCACTATCACTGGTGGCCGGAGAAAAGCAGAAGAGTGTTTCCAGAAGGGCTCGAAAATTGCCGATTCCCAGGTGACAACAGTCGAGCTAGAGGGATACAAGAAAAATGCAGATCCGAGTGATTTGTTGCGTGCTAAGAAGCCTACCACAGAATCAGCGTTTCAGTCGTCTGGTGAGACAAAGCCCGTTCACACCCACCCGACCGACCCCAATGCAGCTCCGACTCATATATCCACAACACTCGACCCTAAATAGGAAGAAGCGCTCATCCAGTTCCTCCGTGAGAACTAGGACATCTTTGCATGGAAGCTCACGACATGCCGGTGTTTCAGGGGATCGGGTGAGCATCGCCTTAGAGTCGACTCAGCAGCAAAACCAGTCAAGGAACATCTTCGGCGGTCCGCCGCCAGAAGAGAAAAGCTATTCGTGAGGAGGTGGCTCGACTATTGGCGGCAGGATTTATCCGAGAGATATACCACTCCGAGTGGCTCGCCAATGTCGTCATGGTTCCTAAGAAGGACAAGTCACTCCGCATGTGCATTGACTTCAAACACATCAATCGGGCCTGCCCGAAGATCATTTTCCTCTCCTCGCATCGATCAAATTGTTGACTCGATTGCGGGATGCGAAGATTGTCTTTTTAGACGCCTATTCGGGTACCATCAGATCCGCTCAGACGGACCCGATGAGATAAAACAGCTTTCATCACTCCATTCGGTGCTTCGCTATATCACCATGCCATTCGCCTCAAGAACGCCGGAGCCACGCTCAAGAGGATGATTGAAGTGTTTACTCACTCAAATCGGTCGGAACGTTAGGCGTACATGGATGATATTGTGGTCAAGTCACGAAAGGGTTCCGACCTATTGACTGACCTCGCTGAAACATTTGCCAATCTCAGGAGGTATGATATCAAGCTCAATCCGTCAAAGTGCACATCTGGAGTTCCAGGTGGAAAGCTACTCGGTTTTCTCGTTTCCGAACGGGGAATCGACGCTAACCCAGAAAATGTTGGCACTATACTCCGAATGAAACGCCCTGTGCGAGTGCACGACATCCAGAAACTTACTGGGTGCTTGGCCGCGTTAAGTCGATTCATCTCTCGCCTCGGTGAAAAGGCATTGCCTCTTTACCGACTGATGAAGAAGGCAGACAAGTTCGAGTGGACTCTAGAAGCTGATGCAGCGTTTGCCGAGCTAAAAGCTCTGCTCTCCACCCAGCTGGTGCTTGCTGCTCCAATCAGCAAAGAGCCTCTGTTGCTTTATATTGCAGCCACAGGACAAGTCGTCAAGATAAAGATTTACGGTCGAGCGGGAAGAAGAAGGGAAAGCCTTCAAAGTTCAACGCCCAGTGTATTATCTCTCTGAAGTTTTGACTCCATCCAAGCAAAGATATCCTCATTATCAGAAGCTTGTGTATGGGATCTACATGACCACGAAGAAGGTTGCTCATTATTTCTCTGATCATTCCATTACAGTCGTCAGCGATGCTCCACTTTTAGAGATTCTGCATAACAGAGATGCAACTGGTCGAGTGGCAAAATGGGCGATTGAACTTCTTCCTCTTGATATCAAGTTCGAGGCAAAGAAAGCCATTAAGTCCCAAGTAATAGTAGATTTCCTTGCCGAGTGGATCGAACAGCAGCAGCCGACTCAAGTTCACTCAGAGCATTGGACCATGTTTTTTGATGGCTCTAAGATGTTAAATGGTTCCGGTGCTGGGGTAGTCTTGGTTTCCCCCAGAGGAGATAAGCTCAGATATGTGCTCCAGATTCACTTTGATTCCTCCAACAATGAGGCAGAATACGAGGACCTTTTGTATGGGTTGCGCATGGCCATTTCACTCGGCGTCCGTCGCCTTATGGTTTATGGCGACTCAGATTTGGTGGTCAACCAAGTGATGAAGGAATGAGATGGCAAAGGAGATAGTGGACAAGTGCGAGGGATGTCAGTTTTACTCCAACATGTCACAGCCCGCGTCAGCTCTGAAGACCATACCACTCGTCTGGCCCTTCGCAGTATGGGGGTTGGATATGGTGGGCCCCTTGAGGACAGGTCAGAGCAGTTTCATGCATGTACTAGTGGCAGTCGACAAGTTCACCAAGTGGATTGAGGCTAAACCCATCAAGAACCTTGACGCCGGTACTGCTGTCAGCTTCATCAGAGAACTGATAGTCAGATATGGAGTCCCGCACAGCATCATCACGGACAATGGATCAAACCTCGATTCGGAGGAATTCAGAGCATTCTACACATCTCAAGGCACGCGAGTCGATTATGCTTCAGTCGCCCATCCCCAGTCGAATGGACAAGCAGAGCGAGCCAATGGCTTGATCCTCAAAGGGTTGAAACCCCGACTGATGTGTGACCTCAAGCACGCGGCTGGAACATGGGTCGACGAACTTCCCTCAGTGCTTTGGGGTCTACAGACCACGCCTAATCGGTCGACTGGAAGAACTCCATTCTTCTTGGTCTATGGAGCTGAAGCGGTCTTGCCGAGTGATCTGCTCCACAATGCTCCTCGAGTCGAGCTCTACAACGAAGCTGAAGCGGAACAAGCGCGGCAAGATGCAGTCGACCTTTTAGAGGAAGAAAGGGAGATGGCTCTGATCCGATCGACCATCTACCAACAAGACTTGCGTCGCTTCCACGCCAAAAACGTGAAGAGTCGAGCCTTCCAGGAAGGAGATTTGGTTCTCCGAGTGGATCAGCAGAAACCACATAAGCTTGCTCCTTCTTGGGAAGGACCCTTCATCGTCACCAAGGTTCTCCACAATGGAGCGTACCGTCTCTACAACGTCGAACACAAAATCGACGAGCCCCGAGCTTGGAACGCGGAGTTACTCCGCCCATTTTACACTTAAGTTTTCACTCGAATGAGTTGTAATAAAAGTACTTCTGTAGTTCATGTTTCGCAAGATAATAGTGTCATAATTTCCCCAATGATTTTTGTCACTTTTATTTGTTCAGTAAAATTTCCCCCTCAGTGGGTGGCTTAGCTGCGAATCCGTTTCGCCTAAGTTTGTAAAAAAATCCTTACCAAGTGGTGAGCCAGCCTCCCACTCGGGGGCTTAGCTGCGAATCCGTTTCGCCTAAGTTTCAATAAAATCCTACCGAGTGGCGAGCCAGACTCCCGCTCGGGGGCTTAGCTGCAGTCCAAGTACTCGCCTAAGTTTTAAAAAATCCTACCGAGTGGAGAGCAGACTTCCCACTCGGGGGCTTAGCTGCAGTCCAAGTACTCGCCAAAGTTTTAAAAAATCCTACCGAGTGGAGAGCAGACCTCCCACTCGGGGGCTTAGCTGCAGCTCAGTGCTCGCCTAAGTTTCAATAAAATCCTACCGAGTGGCGAGCCAGACTCCCGCTCGGAGGCTTAGCTGCAGTCCAACACTACTAGGGAAAAACCTAGCAGCAGCGCGGGTTTTGGGCCTATCAAGAGCGCAGGCGTGAGCGCCATCGATAAGGCGCCATACTAATGCTTAGCAATAGCGCCTTGACCCACGCCATCGCTAAATTGACTTAGTAGCAGCGGTTCTTTAGAACATCGCTACTGGTAATTAGTAGTAGTGCTTCTCCGTACCCGCGCTACTACTATTATTTAGTATTTTATTTCTTTTCTTTTTCTTGTTGTATTCATACACCTTTACACAAGTTTTCATACAACAGCAATTTAGAGATTGTTTTTACATCATAATGAGTTATTACATCATGGGGTGAAAGAACCGTGGACTAGTTTCAAGTGGATGTCCATCCACTTGAAACTAATCCACGGTTCTTTCACCCAATGATATAATAATATCATCATCATCATCATATCATTAACAACTTAGCATCATAATACATCATTGTCATATAACACCTCCTCAATATCATCGCTTTCATCATTGACATCACATAACACCTCCTCAAGATCATCATTATCAACTCTAACACATTACCACATAATAAACATATTGTACCTCATAGGACCTATTACATTCGATTAAGACCTACTACATTTTCTAAGGTAAAATAACAAAAACAAGATAGCCCCGACTCTCCATTATGGAGAATGGAGATTATCCTGTCTCCCATTCTTGCCTTTCGCTGAATGTTACTTCCAAGAACCTCCTTGCGAATGTCCATACATTTCTTCCATCTCTCGATGATCATGTGTTCACGGGTTTTAGAAATTGATATGCACAGTGAGCTCCATAGATTTACTCGGCAAGTATGTTCAGAATCGAGAGGCGACCATGCGAGACATCGATGAGGCACACAATCCATCGGGAGTTTCATTGAAAAACATAATAATAACTTCGTAGTTAGCAATGATGTACTAGTTTTAGAAGTATGCAAAAATGCACGGATATCGTAATAGTAAAAAATCTTACCGGGTATCTCCGGAGAAGTTATCGTTGTTCAACACATGCACTAGTGGCACGTATTCACCATAATTTGGAGGAGTTCGATAATAGTCATTGTAATTCTCAAGAAGAGTACAAAATGCGATCGATGATTTTTCTCCTTATCGTTAATTGGGTGCCTTGATTGTAGTGGGTTTTATCTACCATCTTCCGCACAGTCTTTGAAGAATCAAAATAAGCTTTCAATGGAAATAAGCTATCAACTATTTTGAAATAAACAATATAAATTAGTTAATAACTATGTTTGAGAAACTCACATAGCGGTACAATCGGAAGCGTATCAACAAGGACCCAAATGTCCATATTGTCTTCCTTGCTGTCAGGATCACCAAGATCCATGGCGACAATCATACCCTCATAAAAAGCATACATTTTTCAAAGTGCTTCCCAATTTTGGCAACCAAAATGGGTTACGCTCTGAGCATTGCACAGATTTACTTCAAAATCCATATCATGATGGGTCCTTAGGTGTATTTTCTTTGTTCCGAAATTTTCATGGTCTTCAAAACCCATCCTCTCCAAGACATAGCGTCTTGCATGGCATGGGATAAGCTAGTCGAATTGTAAAATATGAAAATTAGACGTTGAAATAGTTGAAGTCATGCTTAATGGAGAAAAAAACACTTGTCGTTGTTGCGTACCGTTTCACAATCGAAGGTCTCCTCGAGCTTAATGCTGAAGCGCCGATCTTCGTCCAGCCGAACGAACCTGTCGCACATACCTCGATCGTCGTGGCACCAGCTACACTCCCCCGGGAGATCGTCATCATCCGAGTACGACATTTCCTACAATCATAATTCAAAGATTAAACTTGTACATATTCTAGCACAACTCATGCCAGAATTCACGACAAAATCCGGCATGACCTTTGCTAAAAAAGGACATATCGAGCGCCTGCAATTTGCCGGAATGGAAATTAATCAACACTCCGGCAAAACATAGACCACTCGGAGATGTAAACTGAACATGAACGGCCACTTGGGCAACCACATATCCAATTTGAGCAACAACACAAGATATAAACTAGTTTTATTCATTCAACAAACATGACATGTTCAACTAGTTTTATTAATTCAACTAGTTCTTACTAAATATAAACTTACTATAAATAGAAAAAAAACTAGTTCTTTCTAAAATTAAAGTAGTTCAACTAGTTATATTAATTATCTTACTAAATATAAACTTACTATAAATAGATTAGTTATATTCAATTAGTTCAACTAGTTTATTAATTTACTTACTAAACTAGTTCAACTACAACTAAAGTAGTTCAACTACCACTACTACTACTAAAAATCTAGTACTAACTAAGCAACATCTAGTACTAGCTAACCCTAAATTAACATCTACTACTACTAAATCTAGTCTCTACTACTAATAAACAATCAAACAAGAACTTTCTTAGGTGCACTCCACAAACGTACACGGATTCATTACTACCGCACGATTAGACCCAGTAAACTTAATCTAATGGTTAGCCTTAACCTAATCTGTTTTCGTGGTGTGCACTTTGCAATTTACAATGACTGACCGTACTCCACCGCCACCGCGGAGGAATGTGAAACTCCACGCCCGCAGCCCCTACAATCACGGAAGGCACGTAGAAACAGGAAACTGATCGCAAACGGATCCCTTCACCCTCAATCACAATGATTCCCTGTTATCACCGCGTCAGACGCCCCCTTCCAAGACAACGAGGGCTCCCTCGCCGCACGACAACACTGTCTCCTTCCTGGACAGCGAACTCGCCGCCGCGGGAGGTGCTCAGGTGATGAGGTGTGGATAGGCGACCAGAATGAGGAAGGAAAAGGGATGGTGGAAAGAGGGATGGCCACAACAATCTATCATGGATGGATCACTAACCGCGCCGCGCGCTTCATCAGATCAGCAGAGAGGTTGAGGAGCCATGGGGAACTTCTAGCGATCCCACGCGAACATAACCAAGGAGAAAAGCAAGAATAAATCACCAAAAAAGATGAGAGCGGAGGAGGAGATGGCGGGCGATCCGGCGGAGTCGCCATCGTCGTCGACGCCTTAACCAAGAAGAGGAACGGAAGAAGTTGGGAAGAAGATGGTGGTTTGCAATGGCTGGACTGTGGACTGGTGGTGCCCAAAGGCGGAGGCAAGCCGGTCTGGCGCCCAATTAGAGCACATCATCATCGGTATGAGTACGACACCTATGCCCGCCGGCGGAAGCAGGAGTAGCGGCTAGCGCTACCCCGCGCCCACCTTTGTGTCGACTCGCTTCCCTCTCCTCGATCCTCCATCGCTCGAGCATACCCATGCCGACCGGGATGGGCCGCCGCCGGCCCGGCCTGGACCACGCCATGTTCCTTGACCTCCAAGGATCTCGGCAATGGGGGCGGCCTGCTTGACCACGCGTGCAACACCTTCACCGCCATGGTGGACGGGAAGTCGCCCGATGAGATCCGTGCCATGTTCGGCATCAGGCCCGCCTGCGGCTCCGCTACTCAACCGGACCCAAAGGTAGAGAAAGCGCTGCTGGCTCTCCACTTCGTCCCCTACCACGGCGATGGTGTCTCCGCGTACGACCCCAAGCTCCGTCGGTTCGTGGTCACCCGTTACTGTCACAACTCACACTGGCATCGCAGGATAAACAATGTAAGTCCTCCCCACACAAACTAAATAGGGAGGAGAACAAGTAGGCAACGTGATGGCAGTGATTGTGACTGCAACGGTGTCGCAGTGAGTCCCGCCCCTCGAATCCTTCTTCCTCTCTTCCCTTCTCCATGCCGAACACCTGACATGCACCCACCGCAGTAACTCCTCTATTCTTCGCATGTTCGGTTGCTCCTTTACTCACGACTCTTTCTTTTTGTCTTTGTTTGTATGTCGACCAAGCATGATGGGTGTCTTGAAAATCGTTCTATCCTTTTCTTGTTTTCTTCAGCCATTTTTGTTCTATATGCTTCGTTAGTAAATGCCCCGATATTTCTTGTCTAGCCACATGTATTTCAGTACTACAAGTGAGTTGATATGAAATCCTGCAATATTTTGTAATGAGCATCTAATTTTGAGTGGCATTTACTTGCAGGTTTTTAAAGGAACTTTTGGCAAGAAATACACAACCGTGTCATTCAAGATTGGACCTCTGTTATTGGCAAGAAATACACTAATGTGTAGCTCTTCTTGAGGTAACATCAAATTAAATCTAATACTTGTTCTCGCGTGTAGAAGTAAAATGCTCTTTCAGAATTCAGTTATTAGTGTCAGTTGATATTCTTCAGTTTAGCAAACTATGATTGATTGCTATTTATGCCTATCTGAAGAAGTTTAGAACCATATGTATTCTGAACATTGGCAACTCCGCTTACATAAATTCTTCTATTTTTCCATTGCAACGAGAGAGAAAAAATATATACATGCAATGCCAATGGAGAACTTGGACCAATTGGTAATATACCCACCTTGGGCACTATACATCTATTTCATATCAATGTTTGCTACTGACGTTGTGATAGTTAATGTTTCATACTCCACATTTTTTTTCTTCTTCAGACAAATCGAGAACCATCTATCATAGTATTCACCTTCTTGCAAATTTCAGTTATTTCTTTTTTAGAAAAGCTACTTTCTGTCTTTAAGTGCCGGTAAATCTAATTGAATTTTTTAAATCCATTTACGTCTTTCTAACACCGCAGATGTTTTTTTAAGCGATCCGATATATGACATTTCTTGGCCGTCCATATTTCAAACTCCAGTTTTTAACTTCATATTGAACCAATTATTGTAAGTCAAAGCTAAAAGTGCGTATTGATATATTTGATTCCCAAATTAGGTTCCTCACCGCCGTAAGCTCATAATCTATGCACGTGAATTCTCATATAGGGTTCTAATATTTGTCAAGACGTGCATTGCACGTGCACACTTACTAGTACTAACTAGTGGCAGGGGGTGGGGGCGACGGAGAGGTAGCTAGGGGCGGCGAGGTCGAGGCGGTGGGAGGAGGTTGCCGGAGGAGGAGGAGGGCGGCCGCAGCGGAGGAGGAGGGCGGCGGAGGAGGAGGGCGGCCTTGCAGCGGAGGGAGGATGTGCGAGGAGGATGGAGGAGGGACGGAAGGAGGGAGTACCTCGGCGGACAGACAGAAGGCGGCGATGGCGATGACGACGACGACGGTTGACGCAAGCGAGTGAGAGTGTGAGTGAGAGGGCGGTCGTCTGGCGTGGGGATAAGGTAGGGATAGTTGTAGCGCGTTTGCCAAAACGCGCCACAGCTAACTGAGTAGTGAGAGCGCTCTGAAGAATTGCGCCATCGCTATAGCTAGCGGGGGGCCAAGGTCATGGCAACTATAGCGATGGCCAGATATACGATACACGCGCCATCGCTATTTCCAAGTCGCAGCAGCGCCAGAGACACGTGGTGCTGCTAAGTAGCAGTAGCGTGGTATTTTGAAGAGCGCTGCTGGTAAGATTCTGTGTATAGGCTTTTCCCTAGTAGTGCAAGTACTCGCCTAAGTTCAAATTCAATGTGCGCTCCGCAAGGAAGACGAGGTGCAGGTCGACTGCGACCCTCTCCTCCCACTACTAGGGAAAACCCTAGTAGTAGCGCGTGTTTTGTGCCTACTAGTAGCGCGGTAAGCCGTGCTACTAATAAGGCGCTACAGCTAATGCTTAGCAGTAACGCGTGCCATCACGCGCTACTGCTAGTACAAATAGCTGCAGCGCTTGTTTAGTACTGGCGCTCATCGCTAAGTTATCTACTTGCAGCGTGTTTCCCACCCATCGCTACTAGTATTGTTTTTATAATTTTTTATTTTAGTGTATTTATGCGCCATCATACAAATATTGGTACAATACCAGCTGTTATGAGGTTTACATCATTATGTCCATAACAGTGTATTAATGAAGGTGGATTAGGTTCAAGTGGAGGCAATATGTGGTGCATGTCAAAAGTATACTACTAATCCAAACTTGATCTACTTTGGATTAGTAGTACTTTCGATGTGCACCACATGTTGCCTCCACTTGAATCTAATCCGCCAAAGACAAGATATTTAATCATCATCATGGTCATTACCATCAACATTATTTATTTAATCACCACTAACACTAGCTAATAATAAACATCATAGTCATTACCACTAACACTAGCTATTTTATCATCATAGTAATAGTGTAGCACATCATCATCCTCGAAACTCATTTCTAGCCACTACTCACTCCTCGCTACTCACTCCCGCTGCTCTCTCTTAGGTAAAAGAACATAAAACATGTATAGCTCTCCTCCTTGATCAAGTTGAAGCATGCAGATGAACCTGTCTCCTAATCGTGGAAGGCGTCTCTCGTTCTGCTCCCTAGTACTTCTCTGCGCTCCCCCAACACATATTTGGTCCATCTTGCACTATTAAGCATCCGTCGCTAATCTTGAATGCACTAAAGTAAGCTGAGGATATCTTGGCCGTAAGTTGACAATACTCATGACACCTTTAGTCTCGATCCCATAAGGCACAACATTCATCGGGAGTCCTGTTGAAGAACATCGATGGTAACATACTTAGCAATGAAGTTTAGCTTCAAAAATAATGTATGGAAAAGATGCAATGAGGATAAAAAGTAAAATCTTACCATCATTCCTAAATGGATGTGACCGTAGTTCATTATGAACACTATGGGTGCACATTTTCAATACTAAGATTTCTAAATGCACGAAGAAAATTTGTCTTGACAGTATCAAGATCCTCAAGCCATGAAACATAATGACCGAGCTCCTCGCAGCTTGAGTTCAGCCCCGAGACGATATCGGTCCCGCTCTACCAAGCGCTGGACATGTTTGCTTGCACGGAAATAAGTGACAATACAAATTAGTTGTCAATTATTTTGAATAAACAATATCAAAGACATAAATATGGTTGAGAAACTTACATAATGGTATAATCGAGGCATTTGCACATTGACCCGGATGTCGGTATTACCTTCAATATCATCTTAGGACAATATCAAAGGTGATAACCATACCAGGCTCAAATGCATAAGTCTTGCATAGTGCTCGCCATGTTTTGCATCCAAAATAGGTGTAGTCGTCTGAATTGTATAACTTCGCATGGAAAATATAACCATGCTCGGTCTTCAAGTAAACTTTCTTTTCCTCCATACTATGACTGAAACCTATCTTATCCAATACAAAAACTCTTGCATGGCGGGGATACGCTAGTAGAATAGTAAAAAAATATAAGTTGAAGCAAATGAAAGCGGATGTCATGCTTAATTACGAAAAAAGACTTGTTGTTGTGACTTCATCAGATCCACTTGAAGTTCTCGTCCACTTGATCTTCAAGCGCCTATCATCATCTAGGAAGATTCCGTCAGACAAAGCGCTCGTCTTCGCAGATTTGCAAATACCAAAATCCTTCTCGTCGTCCGACATTTCCTATGTTCATAGTTAAAACATTAATTGAAAATCGATCAAGACAACTACCAAGATATGAACACACAAATCCGGGGCACTCGATATTTCCTACATATATATTCTAGCACAAGTCATGCCAAAATTCACGGAAAAATCCGCATGACCTTTGCTAAAATAGGACATATCGGCGCTGAAATTTGCCGAACGGAAATGAATCAACACTCACGCAAAACATAGGCCACTCAGAGGTGTAACTCGCAAACATGACCGCCACTTGGATATTGAGCAACACAAGATATACATTTCAAAATATCTTATAGGACTCAAATTAGCATGCATTCAATAAGCAAAAGTAGATCATCTCATGCATTTCAAAATATTGTCACTAATACATCACGAATAGTGTCATACATATAACATCACTAATACAACTAAAACTCTAGCACACGACGGGTATCGGCGCGGGCCATGGACACCACAGAGAAGGCACCATCACGGATCATAGCTCGGTGAGATCCCGAAGAACTGCCGGTATTGGAGAACGGCTGTGCTCCAACGCAAACAAGTAGCGACGGACGGCGCGTCCTCCTCATCGACACGGTGACGCACCACCTCCGCTGAGTCCTCGAGCCTCGGATCGCCATCGCCCACGCGACCGCCACCAAACAAGGTTGGTCAACGACAGTGGCTCCTCACCAACCTGCGCCCCGGTAGGTAGCGCCTCCAGTACCACCCGGCGGAGCCAGGTCCCAACATGGCCGATCTGGTCAAGCAGGTGTCGTCCTCCGCCAACTCGACGACGAGGATGCGGGATAGGCATCGTCCACGTCGAGGCGGGAAAAATTGCTTTTAACTAAAAAATAGAAACAAGTTCTTACTAACTAGTTCTATTAATTCAACTAGTTCTTACTAAAAATAATACTATAAATAAAAATATTCTAGTACCTAATTAGTACCTAATTCTTACTAACTAATTAGTACCTAGGAACTACTGCCCTAGTTACCATCTAAGTAATTAACTAACTAGCACTAAAAATAGCCTAGGGTTCATACTAACTAGCACTAAATACCTAGGGTTCATACTAAGAGAAGAGGATCGAGAAGGGGAGAGGGATCGGAAGGAGAGTGCTACAGAGGGCGGGGAGAGATGGGGTCGGGGAGACGGCGGCACCGAGGCGCGTGGCGAGGCGGCCGGGTCGGGGAGACGGCGCGAGGCGGCCGGGTCGGGGAGACGGAGGCAAGGCGGGTCGGGGAGACGGCAGCGAGGCGGGTCGGGGAGACGGCGACACCGAGGCGCGGGCGAGGCGGGTCGGGAAGACGGCGGCGAGGCGGGTCGGGGAGACGGCGTGGCGAGGCGGGTCGGGAATTGGGGAGGAAGCGGATGAGAGGGAATCAGGCAGGCGGGGGTAAGGTGAAGTAGCTTTAATCAGTGGCGTGGGAAGCAAAACGCTGCTGCTAAATACCATAGTAGTAGCGCGTGTCGCATGAGGGCGCTACTACTATACCTACCACGCCGGAACGGTGTGGCAATTGTAGTAGTAGCTCTTTTCGCGAGGACAGCGCCATCGCTAATCTGTAATCAGAAGCGTGGTTACGCGAGCGCGCTATCAAAAGTAGATGGCGCCTCATTTTGACAAGCGCCATGGTAACATTCTCGTATAAGGTTTTCCCTAGTAGTGTCCGAAGCTACGCCACAGCATAACGGCGCTCCGCAGGAGGACGAGGTGCAGGTCGACTGCGACCCTCTCCTCCGAGCTACGCCACAAGTACAACGTGCGCGCTCGCAAGGAGGACGAGGTGCAGGTCGACTGCGACCCTCTCCTCCGAGCTACGCCACAAGTACAACGGCGCTCCGCAAGGAAGACGAGGTGCAGGTCAACTGCGACCCTCTCCTCCGAGCTACGCCACAGTATAACGCGCGCGCCCGCAGGAGGACGAGGTCTTGGTCGATCGCGACCCTCTCCTCCGAGCTATGCCACAAGTATAACGCGGCGCCCGCAAGGAGGACGAGGTGCAGGTCGATCGCGACCCTCTCCTCCGAGCTACACCACAAGTACAACATGCGCTCCGCAAGGAGGACGAGGTGCAGGTCATCGCGACCCTTTCCTCCGAAGCACGCCACAAGTATAACGGCGCTCCATAAGGAAGGCGAGGTGCAGGTCAACTGCGACCCTCTCCTCCGAGCTACGTCACAAGTACAACATGCGCTCCGCAAGGAGGACGAGGTGCAGGTCGACTGCTACCCTCTCCTCCGAGCTATGCCACAAGTACAATGTGCCTTCCATAAGAAGGACGTTTTAAAAATCCTACCGAGTGGAGAGCAGACCTCCCACTCGGGGGCTTAGCTGCAGCTCAGTGCTCGCCTAAGTTTTTAATAAAAAAGAAATCCTACCGAGTGGAGAGCAGACCTCCCACTCGGGGGCTTAGCTGCAGCTCAGTGCTCGCCTAAGTTTTAAAAATCTTACCGAGTGGAGAGCAGACCTCCCACTCGGAGGCTTAGCTGCAGCCCCGTGCTCGCCTAAGTTTTAAAAATCCTACCGAGTGGAGAGCAGACCTTCCCACTCGGAGGCTTAGCTGCAGCCCCGTGCTCGCCTAAGTTTTAAAAATCCTACCGAGTGGAGAGCAGACCTTCCCACTCGGAGGCTTAGCTGCAGCCCCGTGCTCGCCTAAGTTTTGAAATCCTACCGAGTGGAGAGCAGACCTCCCACTCGGAGGCTTAGCTGCAGCCTCGTGCTCACCTAAGTTTTGAAATCCTACCGAGTGGAGAGCAGACCTCCCACTCGGAGGCTTAGCTGCAGCCCAGTGCCTGCCTAAGTGAATTGGGGGACCAGTCGATTGCAATAAGCACCTCGGTTTAACCTGCAAAAGATACCTCAAACAAAATGCAAGAGTATTTCAAACGTCGAATCCAAATTCGGATAACACCTAACGGAACCGAAAGTGCTCAGGCGCTAAGCCTGTTAAGGTTTATCGGTTACAAAATCACTCGGCATACCGAGGCAAATTTAAAGTGTCGAGCTCAAAGAAGTTTTTTACCCCTCCTGTGGAGGGCTGGAAGGTGCAACAAACTCGTCAAGGTCGATTCCATCAGCGATCCGAGTGGCAGCAGCGACGAAAGTCTCCATGAAAGACCGGAAATCATGCTTCTTGGTGTTAGCCACCCGAAGAGCCGCCAGCTTGTATTCTCGTGCATCCTTGCAATGGACTCGGGCCAGAGATAAAGCAACATCTGCACCGCACCTGGCAGAAGACTTCTTCTACTCCTGCACTCGACTTGGGACCGTGTTCAGTCGAGTCATCAAAGACTCGAGGTCATTCTGGAGCGTCTCCCTGGGCCAGAGCGTAGCATCGATGCGGTAAGTGGCGACCTTCAGCCTTGCGTGATAATCAACAACGGCAGCAACATGAGATTCTAGTCGGAGCACGTTCATGGCGACTTCATCATTCATCAGAGAGTTGATGGGGTGCAGGTTAGGCTCCAGTCGACCAGTCTCCTCTTCAAAGTTTTGGCAAAATTCTGCAAGCACAACCACCGAGTCAAGACAACAGTCGAATGGAAAGATCACAGTTGGAATACCTGTTTGGTGCAAAAGATTACCTTCGAGCATGAGGAATAGCTTCTTGGCGAGTCCGCCCAGATAAGCCTCCAGATCGTTCTTCTTGCCCACCAACTCACTAGCCTTGTCACTCAGGGTAGTTTTATCACTTTTCAGTCGACTGACCTCCTTGTTGGCAATGGCAAGAGCAGCTTTCAGATTGGTGTTCTCTTCTTCAAGCTTGGTGACCGAAGCCAACTTCTTGTTTGCGAGCTTGGTCTTCTCTAAAGCTGTTTTTTGCATCTCAGCCAACTCAAGGTCTTTCTTCTTCTGGGCCTCCTTCACTTTGCCTGCAAAGTTGCAGCAAGGTCAGAATTTGAATCAAATGAGGGACAAAGGCAGTCGTCGGAAGCCTCACCAAACATACCTTTAGCTTCTTCCTTTGCCTTCGCCAGATTCTCCCGGACCAGCTTCAGATCAAGCTCGAGTTGGATATGTTTGTTCTCCAACTCGGTGTAACGAGCCGCAAGGTTGCAGGATTTCTACGAAGAACCAGTCGACAGATGTCAAAGACAATTCGCTTCCGAGTGACTAAGGAAAAACCATACGTTTCTAAGACTACGGCCGAATGCAAACATTCGACCATAGTCTCGGGACTACACCGGTGGGTGCACTCGGCGTGCCCCACTAGTTCTATCAAGATAGAGTCGACGATCGACCAACAAAAAAACAGGCGTCTTCTTCAGATCGTAGTCAATCGCCGGTGATCGACCACGGTCTCGGGGACTACACCGGTGGGTGCACTCAGCGTGCCCCCACCGGTCGAAAATCCGTTCGACCTAGTCGAATGAAGGAAAAAGTTCAATACATAAAGACTATGGTCGATCGCGCGTGATCCACCATAGCCTTGGGGACTACACCCAGTGGGTGCACTCAGCGTGCCCCCACTAGTTCGGAATTTCAATCGACACACCCAGTGGGTGTAGGACAATCACTAAGAATTTCAAAAAGAAGAATCTTCAGACATCATATCCTAACAGAATAGGCGGTGACCGACTGACCTGAACGTTACTTTGAAGAGCGGAACTAGCGTCATAGGCTGCCTGGCTGGCTTCTCGGATGGCCTTCACTTGCTCCATCATGACTCCAGCCTGGCGTATTGCTTCCTTCGCAGCACTGGCTTGGTCCTCTGGGATGTAGTGGGTCGAGAAAAGTGAAGGCTGTGCAGCACTCGACGACGTGGGGCGAGCACTCGTCAATGGCACTGCAAAATATACGGTAGGTCGGGTGATGTTCTTTCCCTCCGTGACCAGTGTCTCGGGTGCTGGCACGTCCTGAGCCACCCTGCCAGCAGATGCTTTTCTGCTCCTCCTTTGCTTCAACGGTTCCTCATCGTCGTCGTCAGGAAGGGTGATAACGACATTAGACGGAGCTACAGAAAAGAATCAAAGTAAGAAACCAAGAGCCAATCGACTGAAGACAGAATTATGAAAGTCGTACCAGGTTTCGAAGTGGCAGCGTCTTCCATCTCATGATCGTCAGCTCTGGCTAAGGTATCAGAAGTTGCAGCGCTGCAGTTCCAGAAGTCAGTCGGATGACTCATGAGTCGACCACGAATAAGTTTACGGGGAACAAAAAAACTCAAGTAGCATCATTACCTTGAGATAGTGGGGATCACCATCTTCATCTTCGGCAAGACCTTGGCCGGCTTCGATGGTGCCACCCTGGATTGCTTCGGAGCTTTCTCGGTCGGCACCGGAGAAGTGGTTCGAGGGCGCTTGGTCGACTGAGCGACAGTTGCGACCCCCTTACCACGCTCGGTTGCAGTGTCATGGACGAGCTTCGAGCGTCTTTCCGAGCGAGGAGGTGCAACTTCCTCCTCCTCCTCTTCCTCTTCTTCCTCCCCATCAGAGTCATCACCTTCATCATCATCAGCGGCGTCCGAATCCCAGTCCTCCTGGCTTTCGCCCCCACTTCCTTCCTCCTCCTCAGTCGGCGTCTGAGCTCCATTGGGCATCGAGTATAATTCAGTGGTGGCCTGACAGACAACAAAACGAGGGTCAATCGACCAATTTGCAGCAAAGGCAGAATGGGTATAACAAAACTACAAGTGAAGATAAAGCGGGTGTACCGGGTCCGGAGTATAGGAATGGTCGAGTGGTGGAATCCTCCTGGCTCCTCGAGGGTTGTCCTTATTCCCCGTGACCGCGGCCATCCACCTCTCCAGGGTGGCGTCGTCGATCTATACAGGTGGACCGAGTTTCATCCTCGGTTCCGCAGTACAACCACATTGGGTGGCCTCGGTACTGAAGTGGTTGGATGCGCCGCCTAAGGAAGACCTCCAGAAGGTCCATGCCTGTCACTCCCTCCCGAACCAGCTGGACTACACGCTCCATCAGCATTTTTACTTGGGCTTTCTTTCAGGGAGCACTTTCAGAGAAGAGGGTTTGTTCACTTGGTCCATGGAAAACGGAGGGAGACCACTCGACTTCCCCGGCGTCGACTCGTCTTGGCAGTAGAACCAAGTCGACTGCCATCCTCTGACCGACTCAGGGAGAGTCATGGCCGGAAAAGTGCTCTTCCTCCTCATCTGAATCCCAAGACCCCCGCACATCTGAATAACCTTTGTCCTATCGTCATCAGGACTCGCCTTTTTCACTGTCTGTGAGCGACAAGTGAATATGTGCTTGAAGAGACCACAGTGCGGTCGACAGCCCAGGAAGTTCTCGCACATGGACACGAAGGCAGCAAGGTAGGCGATGGAATTTGGATTGAAATGGTGGAGTTGCGCCCCAAAGAAATTCAATAAACCACGGAAGAAAACACTCGGAGGCAGGGAGAACCCACGGTCTACATGAGTGGCTAGAAGAACACACTCACCCTCCTGCGGCTACGGTTGCCACTCGTTCCCCGGGAGCCTCGCTGCCCCGTGAGGGATCAAACCCTCGTTGGCCATCTCGGTGAGATCCTTCTCGGTGATGGTCGACCGGATCCAATCCCCTTGGACCCAGTCATGTGGCAGGCGGGACCTTGGCGAGGATCCGCCCCGACTGGTCGCTCTCCCTTTCGCCTTCCCCGTCGCCGTCGCTTTGTTCGCGCGCTCCAGAGCCGCCGTCTTCTCCTTCACCATTGTTGCCGTCGAAGTGCACGAGGAGTGGTTGGGCGGAGGCGAGAGCAGGTGCTGCGGGCGGAGGTGGAGAGGACAGAAGGGGGAATGGAGAAGTACTGTTCAAACACCCTCGTCTGGCGCATTTTATAAGGACACTTCCGAGTGAATGACAAGTGGGCCCGGGCGATCCTATCACATCCCGAAACAGTCGCGCGCGCGTGATACGTGGCGAAAAAGATGGCGCGGAAATCGAGGCGTCTATGCCCTATCCCGTCCGAGCGCCGCGGTCCGCCCCGCTTCGCGTGCTTCCCAAAATTCGGATCCCACAAAATCCGCTAACAGCAGGTCAATCTGTCAGACAATGGATTTCCTGCGATCCGTCGCTCGGAAGTTTATTAAGTGCAAAAGTTCACTCGACATAAGAAAGGAATGGATCAAGGCGACTGAAATAAGAGTTGTTGTCACCAACGGAAGATTATTGGTCCAGGATGGGACATGTTCAGAGCACAAAAACGGGTCGGAAATATTAACAACTCCTTCCTCACTCAAACCTCGATCCATTCGGGGGCTAATGATGAAGTCATGTACCTAGGGTAGGGTCATAGACCTGTCTTAAGTACCCTTCCCAGGGACACCCTCAAAAGTAACTGCCTTCCAGTCGACCAAGAGAGACTTCACTCGACAGGCTCGAAGGACTCGACCATGAAGACTCACTCGACCACCAGGAGATCAAGAGTCACTCTGCATCCAAACGATCTGTAATTAAGTAGTCTTTATGGCATTTAGGATACTTTATGTAAGGCGTTACCAGTAACGCCTAGCTTTAATGTACTTTAAACCCTATATAACTGAGGGCCGGAGGGGTCTGGCAGACACTATATAAGCCACCCCCCTCCTCAGTGTAAAGGGTTCGCACCCCTGTAATCTATACACACATAATCCAGTCGACCACCTCCGGGCTCCGAGGCGTAGGGCTGTTACTTCTTCTGAGAAGGGCATGAACTCGTAAATCTCTTGTCTTCACAACTGCTCCATAGCTAGGATCTTGCCTCTCCATACCTACCCCCCATTCTACTGTCAGACTTAGAACCATGACAACAGTTGGTCGCTCGTGAGCAAATCATCGCTGTCCAGCGCACGGGAGCTGGCGCAGCAAATACACAGCATGCGATGCCGTTTTCCTCCGTGCGTTGAACCAACTTTACCATGAGCACGATTTTAGTGCGGCTACTAGAGCGCTAGTTTTGGTCCCGTGCGCGCAATAAAACCGTTTTTTCCGGCGAGTGATTAATCTAGCGCCTGTTGGAGATGCTCTAACACATCTTCGGTGAGAAGTTTCGCGCTCCTCTCCTCTTTCTTCGTCTTCGGCAGAAGCCGCAGTAGTGGTGGCCACGTCGGCGCGGGTGGAAGCCGTGGCAGCCACATCTGCGCGCCTGTGAGCAAACGCGCTTGCCACGACGCTGGTGACGCTCTACAGCTTCAACGACGAGCACGAGGCGCGGCGCGCGTGGAGGTCGACACATGAGCGGAACCGTGCCTGCTTGTCCTGGAGCAGCATGCGAGACGTGTGCGGTGGCAAACAATGAAGAAGGTGCCTTTTTTTGAGAGGGACGAAGAAGGTGCTTAGGGCCGCTAAGGCCTTGTACAATGGGAGGTGCTTAGAAAAATAAACCGAGTTTTTCTTAAGCACCGGTGCGTATTTCTACAGGAGAGACGCTTAGTTAAACGTCTACCCTGTACAAATAAGCACCCGTGCTTAAGAAAAGCCTGGTTTATTTTTTTAAGCACGTCTCTTAAGCACCTCCCATTGTACAAGGCCTAAGGAGCGCGAGCTTGCGTGGACGCTGCGCAAGAGCACAATGGCGAACTAGTGTTAGGTTTTGTTTGTTTGTAATCCGTTCGTATGTTTGTATGAACTCTTTTTGTTGTTCGTCTTCGTTTGTGAACCATGTTTGATGATGGCATGATCTCAATGACCAAATTCTTGCATGAAGTAGTTTTTCGAATTAGTTCCACCTGATAAATTTGTAACCCCTAAAATCCCCTGAAACTGGTTTTACGGTTTGGAATTTTAGTGATCTCTTATTTATGATCACGAAGAGCATCTCCAATAGATGATGTCGATGCAAAAATAATTAACTTTTGTATTTTCGAGGCCCAAAACACTTCTCCAGCAGATGATGTATATGCAAAAAATTTACATCCATGTCTCCGGAGATATAAACTACAACACTTCGTAGTGCATATACATCTTCACCTATAAGAGATGTAAAAACGGCGGCCGCACGCCAACTACCCAACCACTTTCATTTTCCTTCTGTTCGTCCCCAGTCGCCCGTCCGCCGACCGCCGCCCGGGCCATGGCCGACTCCGACGACCCCGCCACCTCCTCTGCCGCAGCCGCCCACCCCGCCGGGGCCTTCGCCAACGCAACCACCGTCTCCAATCCCGCCTCCGCCTCCATGACGCCGCCAGTTTCTACCCCACCCAGGCCGGTCGTCGTCGGGGCTACCGCCCCACTGTCAGATCCGGCCGCTCCATCGCCCCGCCTCCGTTTCCGTCGCTACCCGCCTCCAAATTGACCGAATTGGCCGCTTCTGCGCCGTCGACTCGATGTCGCGCTGCCCTATGATTTGAGCTCCCCTTGCCGCCGGGTTCGAGCCGCACACCCGCCGCCCCGTCGCCGCTCCTCCTCCTCTCTCTCCGCCTCGAATGACTGCTCCTCTGCCGCTGCACCATCGCTGCCCCGATTCGCGTCGCCCCCATGCCGCCGCCCCGAATAACGCCGCGTGCCGCCGTCCCCATTTCCATCGCCGACTAGTTTTTATGTCTCCAGTTTGCATCTTCCATTAGAGCTGCTCTTTTACATCTCCGTTTTGCATCATCCGTTGGAGTTGGCCATTTTATGAAGATGTAAAAAGCACTTTTTGAAAATGTAATATTTTTACATCTTATATTTTACATCTTCAAATTTGCATGGAGATGCTCTAAGCTAAAACTAATCCGGATGCAGCCCGATCACCGGCCACCTCCACTCGCTTTTGATTCCCGCCGCCCAGCCGTCCCCGCGAAGCATAATCATGCCTTGTGTTGACACACGAACACGTCACGTGTACCCTCGACGCCGGGGGTGATGCACCGCAGCTCACGTCGAAGGAGACCCGACCGACAGTAGCGATCGACAAAGGCGGTCGGCGGGCGCTTTGAGACCGAAACCCAGCAAGACCGGGAGGGACCCGTCGTGAGTGCGGCGGCTATGGGCTGCCCTAGGTCGATTCGCTCGCCCCTAGAGCCTCGGGATTCGCAGCTCTCAAACACGAAGAACAGCGAAGAACGAAAGAGAAAAAACGGTGGAGAGATAAAACGTAGATGAAAAAGTAGTATATTGATTTATTCGATTGTGTGTTGTTTTCAATCGGCCGTCACCCCCAACATATATAAGAGGCGGCTGGACTTCCCGTACAAGCAAAGGGTTTATCTAAGCTTTCCTTACAAGAAGATTACATCAATTCACGTCCAAAACCCTAGTCAAATCCGGACTGGTTTTATCCGAACTTTCCAAAACTGTTCGGTTTAAACTGGTTGCACCTTGCGGGCCTTTTTTGTGGTGGTAAACGACCTCGGATGAAAATGTGTCCAAAAGCAAAGTTGACCGTTTTGACGAGACGAAAAACTTTCGTGTTGAACGTTTTCCGATTCGAGGCCATCTTCTGGGCCAAAGCACTCACGCATTACATCAGACACTTGCTAAGACATGTCCGGTCTCCCGCGTCATATTTCGCCTCTTGACAGGGCTGCATTCAGATAGCTCTAACTTTTGCATAAGAATTCGGATTTGAACGATTTTTATATCAAAATCGATCGTTTCGACGAGACGAACAACTCTCATGTTGAACGTTTTTTGATTAGAAACCATCTTGAGAGAGTTTTTGACTGTTTTCCGAAGTCTGCAGTAGAAAAATATGGAATCCGGAGGGTTGCCTCCGGAGTGTCCGGCCATCTACTGTAGCAGCATCTTGTAGCGGCCATAACTTTTGCATACGTTTTCGGATTGGGACGATCTTTATATCAGAATCGACCGCTTCGACGAGACGAACAACTTTCATGTTGAACGTTTTTCCATCCAAGATCATCTGAATAACCCTTTGAGCCCATCTTCAATTTCTCGTCCGTTTGACTATCATAGCCTCCAATCCGGCAAGTTTTCTATCCGAGTAAGCTTTCCACACCGACAATGTTTCTATCCGGCAAGCTTTGTACTTTGGCAAGGGTTCACTCCGGCAAAGTTTGTAATCCGGCAAGGGTTCACTCCGGCAAGGTTTGTACTCCGGTAAGGGTTCACTCCGGCAAGGTTTCACTCCGGCAAGGGTTCACTCCGGCAGGCTTGTACTCCGGCAAGGTTTTCTTTCCCACTCAGGGCCGGCCCGCGAAGTGTTGCCTCTAACTTTTGCATACGAACCCGGATGCTTAACCATGCCAAAATCTGGTGTCAACATCTTGCCTAACACGCGGCCACGCCAGCGCGGCGAAGCCGTATCCGGCAAGGTGCCGGTTGGCGCCACGCCCTCCCCGACCGCCTCTGCGCCGGCTACAAAAGGCGCCCAGGCGCGCCCCCCTCCACCCCGCGCTCCGGCCTCCTCCCTCTCTTTCTTTAGGAGCCTTCGATTCGGCCCTCGATCGCCTCCCCGCGTCTCTCTCCGCGACTGTTTCCTTCCCCTCGTCCATCAAATCTCGATTCGTTTCGAAATCGCGTTTGATTTTGCTGCTGCTGCACTCGTCGCCTCTGCTTCCTGCGCTCGCAGGGGATTCGGCCCGTCCCGCCCGCCTCCGTGCGACTCCGGGGAGCGAGCGATCGATGGTGGATTCCGTCGAGCTGTTTGGTTTTGCTTCTGCGTCTGATTTCGGGTGACCCGAGGGAGGGCCCAAGCAAGGTCAGTCTCTCGTGCTCGGCCAGATCGGTTCCTGGCTCCGTCACCTGCCTACGTCCGTCGGTGATTTCAGATTTTGAAAAATTGAATTGAATCGAACGGCTGTCGCCCGTGCGGTCGGTCTTTCGGTTCGTTGTTCCCGATCGAGCGCTCTCGTCACGAGTTCCGTCGCCGTCAGTTAATACGAGGTGGATTCGAGGCCCTCGTGGATTCTTGTTGTACCGGCTGACCTAGCTTGCTTTCTGTTCGTGGTTATTTTGATTGATTGGTGACAGTCCAACGGTTATTCTGATATGGTCAGATCTTCTCGGATGATCAAGCTTTCAATCTCTTATACCAACCTAGGCTGGAATACACGACTGCGTTTGGATAATGTTTCTTGGTCTGCACTGCACAATTTAGTCTATTACAGTACAATTCTGATTTGATATGTTGCAGGTTGTCCAGAAATTGGGATTACAGGGCCTGATGGGAGCCACTCATCTTCTTGCTCACCTGCGCGTGTTTGGATGTGGCCACTCTCTGTTTAATTTGTTCTTCTCCACAATTCAATTAGTCTCCCAACAACTCTGATTTGCATTTGTTGCTGGCTCTCCAGAAACTGGAATTACATAGGTTGGCTCGGCATGGCGTTCCTTCTTATGGGGTTCAACTTTCTGTACCTTTCTTATTGAAATAATTACAACTCAGCAGACAATAGTTTCCCCTGCCTTAGTCATTCTCTGCTCTTGCAGATAGTGTCTTGCAAGGGATATAATTGGAACTTGTGTTGTCTACTTGACCTTCCCAGTCGAGACAGGCTTACTTTATTTTATCTTCAACTCATCGTTTAATCTAGTTTTCTTCCTAACCGAAACATTTATTTATCGAAAGGTATCATGCTCACTGCAGGTCGTTGTTCAGGAACTCAAGGCCACCAACCTGATGCTGAGTTTGCAGTTCTTCTAAATCTATCTTCTCAATTCCTTAACTTAGATAATAATACGAAGATTTCTTACTAGGCAATATTTCAAATTCAGATATAGCTGCAAAGGTGCAAGAATGAAGCTTCAAACCTGTATTGTTTCCAACAGCACATCCTCTTACCCTGTTATTTTTATTTGATTCAGCTACATGTTCATGTCTGCTCTTGATCCCTGCGTTGGTCTTCCAGCCCATTGCTATCTGATATATTTAGGAAGTTTGGGCCCACATGCAAACCTGTGCTTGTGTCACCGTGTCAGGTCAGTGTCTTGACTGTTGGTTCATTTGTGTTGGCTTCCATGGGTTGGTTGCAGGACTGGATCTGGTATGTGGAGATCCTTGGGCTGTTGTATGTCTAAGGGGATTTGAGGCAGGTCAGATTTGAATGGCTATCGCTCATGTGATCTTCTTGGTTCTCATCACGAGTTCCATCATCATCAGCTAATATGAGGTGGATTCAAGGTCCTGCTGGATTCTTATTGTAGCAGCTGATCTCGCTTTTGTTGTGTTAGATGCAGCAGAAGCAAGAGGGTAGTGGTTCCAGGGAGATGAGTCAAAGGGTGGAGGTTTGGTTTCTGATATATAAATGGTCAGATCTTCCTGGAGGACTTTAGTGTTCAACTGAAGTTTTGGATTGCTCATCAACCTGGAACTTGTGATCCGTGTTTGGATGATATCAAATTCTTGATCCCTCTGACTTTTAACTCATTCATTTGCAAAGTACAATAATTTACTCTTCAGAGGTTCTGATTTGGATTATCATTGGTGGATCTCCAGAAATTTGGATTTGGCTTAGCGGCGGGGGGTGACTTGTCTTCTTCTTTCTGATCTGCTTTGGATGAATCATTACTTCCCCCATTTCATTTATTTTGCATTTGTTAGTGCTTCTTCAGAAATTGGGGTTATACCGCTTAGCGGGAGCACCTATCGTCTTGGTGATCTGCGTTGGATGATCATTACCTTCTCAGTTTAATTTCTTCTTCTCCAGAGTTCAGTTAGTCTCCCAACAATTCTGATTGTGATCTGTTGATGGTTGTCCAGAAATTGGAATTACACCTAGCGGGTGGTCCTATTTTGCCTCGGCATGGCGGTTCATTTTCTGTTCCTTGACTTTCCAGACATTTATTATTCAATATAATTGAACTCTCCAGGCATTAGTATTTTCTCTGCCCTTAGTTGGTAATCCTCAGCTCTTGCAGATAATGGCTTCGATAATAGCGGTTTGGAACCGGTGTGGTAACCCGTCATCCCTACCCCCAACCGAGACATGCTTACTTAATCTTTACATAATCGTTTGACGCATGCTTTAGTTGAGCCTAGTTATTCCTAACTTCTGGAAAGGTATCTTCCTCGGTGCAGGTCGTAGTTGACGAATTCAAGTCCAACTTGGTGCTGAGTTGCAGTTCTTCTAAATCTACCATTTTCTCAACTCATCATAATCTCCCTTTTTTAGTCTCTGTTTTGGTTCCCCAAAATTCTGATTTAAACTACTTGGTGGCTTCCAGAAAATGGAATAATATGGCTTAGAAGGCGGTTCTATTTTTCCTCAGCATGGCGGTCCCTTCTGTGTCTCAAACTTTTTCAACCTTCCATATTGAAATCTCATGGCATTAGGTTTTCTCTGCCTTAGTGGGTAATTCTCGGCTCTTGCAGATACTGACTTGGAAAGGATATACCTGCAGTTTGGAACTGGTGTTGTCATCCGTCAACCATAGCTGAACTTTCTATCCGAAACAGGCTTACTTGTTCGCGCCCGTCATTTGATCCATACTTTAGCTATTTATAAGTAACATTTTCCCCTAACTGAAAATTTAGAGAGAAGTCTCTTGCTTGTTGCAGGTTGTAGTTGACGAACTCAAGCCCAACCCGATGATGAATCTGTTTTCAGATCTTCTAAATCTACTAGTATTGTTTCAATTCTTTGTAACTCACATAACCTAAATTATCGTACTCCCTCCGTCCCAAAATAAGTGTCTTAACCTTAGTACAAATTTGTACTAAAGTTAGTACAAAGTTGAGACACTTATTTTGGGACAGAGGGTGTACTACACAATGTTTTATAATACAGATTCATATGCAGAGGTGCATGAATCTAAGGATAATCCAAAGCTTTCGACTAATGGCACATCCTACAACCGAAAAAGACTCTTGCCATCCCTTTTTAAATTTCATTTAGCTACTTGGCCATGTCTTTGATATAGGTTTTTGCTCCTGCCCTTGCTGTGGTTGCAGATTTTTCTTTAGCCCACCCCATGTGGGTAATGACGTGGAATCTGTTAAATATTATGGTTTGCGATCTAGCTCTCCGTTGTTCGATTTCTTATCTTTAACTCTTGATCCCTGTGTTCTATTGGTCTTCTGCAAGCGTGGGTTGCAGGACATAGTCAGGAGTTTGTACCCAAACCTTTGCTCTGTGCATGGAGTCAGGTCATTGTCTTGTAGATGGTCTGTTTGTTTCATTTGCTATTGCTGCCTCCGTGAGCTTGCAGGCCTGGATCTGGAGCTGAATCTGGTCTGGACATGAATCTCCCTATGGTGTATAACAGTATGAATCAAAGGATCGAGGTTTGCTTTACTGTTCGTGGTTATTTTGATTGGTTATGGCTCAATGGATGGTTATAAGCTAGGATCTTGTGTGCTGAAGTTTTGGTTTTGGATTGAAGCTGTGGATTGGATAGTTAACCATGGGATGGGGATCCGAGAATTTTTGAACAGTGTTATATAATCGATCCTCCTCGACTTAGTTTCTTTGTTTCACAGTCAAATTTAGTTCTCCAGCTATTGGACTTATGGGGGACTTTCCGGAAGGTGCCCTGTTTTGTTTCACCATGTTACAGGCGGTTTCTTCTGTTGACTTCAATCTTTCCTGATTTGTTTTGAACATTGTACTTCCTATGGTTTTCTCTGCCCTTAGTAACTACGTGTCCTTGCAGATATTGACATGGATGAGAGAATTTAGTTTGCTATCTGGAACTGGTGTTGTTGCCTAACTGATCTCTCCCAGCCAAGCAGGCTTATCCTATCCCCTCAAATGTTTTGATGCATTATTCAGCTGTTTTATAAGTAGTTTCGTCTCCCCAAAGCAAAAATTCATGGGAAGGTCTCTTGGTCGTTGCAGGTCCTAATTTACTATTTAGGTCGAACCTGATGCGGATTATCTGTTTGAAGATCTTCTAAACCCTACACCTTTCCAATTCATTGCAATTTGTTCAACATATAAATTATCTTATGGAGACAATTTGAACATTCAGATTGATTTGGTGGATGTATAAGATTCGAAGGTTGCTCTGGGGCTTCAGCTTAGATGGGACATCCTACAGCCGAAAAAATTCAGTGCTCTCTACAACCTAAAAATTACCTTATGCTGAGTTATCTCCTGAAGAAACTTCTGTTGTCTTGGTTGCCTTTTTCCTATAGCATTGATTGTGGTTTTTCCTCCTGCCTTCCTGTGGTTGCAGATCAAGCCATGCTGGTAGCCATTCAAAGTATGTCACCTTTTTGGTTTCTGATCCTCTCTGTGGTTTACTTTGTTATCTGTACTCCCCATCCATGTGTTTCTGTTGGTCTGTTGGCCTGGTGGGCTTGTTCTTTGCAGTATATGTTGGAATTGGTGGGTGTGCCCTGTAGAGTGATCTTAGTGTCAGGTCTGCCCTCAATGCAAAAATTAGCTTTGTTCCTCTCCTCCAATCTCCAATGGCTAATCAACAATTCTGTCTGTCATGTAATACAAGATGAATTTTATCTCGTTTATGTATGCGCCTTTGTTCCTTTAGATACAAGAGAGTGGAAATCGTATTGAGGGGTAGAGGTTTGAGTGATTCAATGGTTGTTCTTTAGCTCTTCGGATGATATCTTAAGTTTGGGATACTGGACTGTTTGATATATTCACCTCCTATTTGATTTCTCCATGTGAGCAGTTTGGTTTCTGTTCTGAGTATTATTTGGATTTTTGGTTGTTCTCCAGCATCTGAGCGTAGGCTTGCCCTGACTACTTTTTGGCTCAATAATTGAAATGCTGCAGAGCTCTAGGAGATTGTCTGCTTCCCTGGCGGGTTTTGACTTCTGATAAATCTTGATCCGGAGGCATATTACTTGATTTGGTCTTTGTGGCGGCTTTCAGTTTGAACTTGCGTTCAGTGGTAGTTTGGAGTTGGTAGTGTGCACATCTGATTTTTTCAACCGTCCTGAAGCATCTTACTTAGTTTCTGCTTCAACTTGCATGTGGTTTGGACGGAATATGATCTCATCTTTTGTTCCGAATCAACACAATGCTAGAAGTAATGATGTCCTATAACTGGAAGTTCCTTTATTAGTCTCAAACAAGGGTTCAACAATGGAAATATCAGTTCATACTCAAAGTTTGTATTCAAGTTTTGATTTGGCTATTAATTACTAATTGGTTGCCATAATGTTTCCAGAAGTTGGGTTTTAATATCAGGCTGCTTGTATCTATAATTTTATCTCTAGCATCTTTAGCTTGCAAATTTATCACCTAATACATGTACATGAGCTCTGAATGCAGTGAAAGATTTGTCGGTCTACTATTCTACATATTCTTGTCGACACTGGGTTTGTTTATTTAACTATTTTCCTGGTGTCTTTAGGATCATCTTATGACACAATCAGTTTTTGGTGTGCACAGATTTTAACTTCGGTGATAAAGAAAGATTGCCCCTAGTTTGCCAGCTCTCTCATTGAGTTGGTTTAACAGTAGTGGCCTCCTGACTTGGAGTAGTTAGGTAATGTTGATGACTTGATATGCAGAAAGAGGCTAAGGAATTTTTGCCATATACTAAAACAATGGAGAGTTGAAGGTTCTGAACTGGAAGCTTGAACAAATAGTTTGCCCTGAACACTCTGATGTCTTAGATTACTGTCATCTCAACTAACTATGATTTCAGTTTGGTGGTCCGGAATTGATTATCAGAAAATGATGTTTTTCTCATCGGTGCTTCTCCAGTGCGATCCGGATTACATATCTTCCACTCTATGCATCTTCTCGGCTTGCTGGGGAACTTTAGTTTTAATTTGACAACTAGCAAAACAGTGTGGCTAATTTGATAATTCCTGCTGATTGTGTACTTTCAGAATGACATTCCTGGATTAAAGACAAAAAGCGTTCACACATCTTACCGTCTTCTAATGGCTAATTGGATCTGGTTTATGGGATCTTCAACTACATGTTCTCAAATCTTTAATTACATAATCTCAGTTTTCTGTGAACTCCCTAATTTCAATTTCCTTGGCAACTAGCAAAAATACTAATTTGATGATTCCTGCCAATTGCAACTCCAGCTATACATATGCCACATATTTTATTTCATCCTGGATTTTTAAGACACAAAAGTATCACCTCTGACCCTATAATGGGATAAAACTGCGAAAGATAATCATCCTCTAGATGTTGGTATATATTCTGGTTGTCAAGATTAAAGGTTTGTTCAGGTTCTAGTCTTCTAGAATTAGTTACTCTCATTCAGGTTCTAGAATTTATAGCCTTTTTTTGTTTGTGCCCCTATGTCTGTCTTATGATCTTGTAGATTTTGTTGCCTTTGCTAGTTTTTTAGTTTAACACTGCCTTTGCCGGTCCCAAGCCCGGATGAGAAAATGTGGAGGGAACTCTGCATCATTTGCATCAGAACTTGCATGGCCTCCAAATATTTGAAATTGAGTAACAGTGAATAAAGTGAGTAGCATATGATTCAAGCTTTGAAATGCATCCTTTCTATGGTCAGTGTTGGAACTGACTGTCCTCCAGGAACTTCTGAAGCTGTACTAGGTCGGTGTTTTTCTTATACGACCCCAAAGGAAAGTGAGCATAGATTTGCATGAAAGGCCTCTCATGTACAACGATTCTTCAGAAAGATCTACAGTTCAGTTTTCGCTATGGTAACCTGCAATTTGCTAGAGCTGCAGTGACTGATCCTGATACTGCACTTGCAAAGGTAGTGGTAATTATAACAGTGATATATGCCTACCTCAACAAAAGAAGGCAGTGCTTCTGTCAAATAGTGCGAGTGCTTGTGGGAGGCCGGGAGGGTATTCTTCGAGTGTAACTGATGTTTACTAGTTATCGGAGGAAATAATAACCTGTAAAAGCAAGAACAGCACCCATATGTGGTTCTACTTGGTTGTCTTTGCCTGAGTTCAGGAGGAGTTGGGAAATATGCCCTCCGTTTTTAAATATAAATCTTTTTAGAGATTTTAATAGACTAAATATGGATGTGTGTGGACGTATTTTAGAGTGTAGATTCGCATTCAATTTGCTCCATATGTAATCCATATTTTGGAATCTCTAAAAGGACTTGTATTTAGGAACAGAGGGAGCACAATACTACTCTGTTTCTAAATATAAGCCCTTTTAGTGATATCAATATGAACACGCGTCAAAAGATATCAGTATGAGCTACATACGGATGTATATAGCCATATTTTAGAGCGTATGTTCACTCTACTCCGTATGTAGTTTATATTAAAATATTTAAGAAGACTTATATATTTAGAAACGGAGGAAGTAGTTGTATTCTGTTGAACGACGGGACGCTTGGAGGAGTTTGGTTGGGCTCAAAGCCCAAAGCCCCTAAATAGGAGCTTTTTCGCCTATAAACCTCCGACGAGGGACGGGTGATGATGGTGGCGTGTGTTCGGCTCGCTCCAGTGTTTGTAATTGTCGCTAGGTGGTCTACGAATTTGAATCTAAATTTTACTTCTAATGTTCTTTATACTACCTTGACAGTTGATAAGTTTTTTCGCAAACAAAAAAGCCTACGTGCAAAAAAGCAGCCGACCAAGCAGCCTCTAAAGCAGCTCGCCATATACACATTCCTCTAGACGGACGCGCCGCTGTGGAGTTCGTACTGTGTTTTCTTTCCGCCTTAACTTTTGTTGAGCGAAAGCATAGGCTTTGTCCTAGCAAGAAACCGAGCTCATGTGCGCCATGATTAACAGCTCGATTACGAAGCATTTTTTATCAGCGTTGCTTCTGCCGAGCAGTCAGCGTTTTTTCCTTCCAATAAAACGGCCAAGGCCTTCTTTAGATGTGTGTGACCATTCTTTTCGTAGCACACGAATATATTTTCTATAAATATAAGATAAAAAGTACACAAACATTTTCAAAATATGTGGACTTTTTTTTAATAACGTGGCAATAAAAAACTCAATAGTTTGAACTTTTTCAAAAAAAATCTTTTTCTTTTTACGAAAAATATTTTGGAAATCAGGATAATAAGTTTTCTTTCTTTTCCCACCGATCTAGTGATTTTACTCATCAACAAAAGAAAATGGTGTGGACAGAGATTTCTATTAATTTCAAATAAGTTCAATTGAATTGAAGGCCGGTCAAGATAGACCATAACACAAATTCATGTTAATGCTATGATAACATGTTCACCATTATAAAAATGTCATGGACATTTTTCAGAATGGTATGAACTATTTTTTAATTTGTGTGAACAAAAATTACATTTTCTTGAAAAAAAATCAATGCATAGTGAACATTTTAAAAAAATAAGTAGAGTACATTTTAATATTTTGAAATATAAATAAAAAGGAAAAAAGAAAACAAGCAAGCAAACAGAAGGAAGCAAACGAAGACTACAAGCGTCACATGCAACACTAGTTGTTGGGCAAGCTGTAATAAGCAAGCTACCCGCCTGAAGTGGGGTGCAACTAAGTAATGCTTATCCCTTGGAGAGCTCTCCCAAGGGTCATTTTTTTTATCAGGGGACACGCAAGTGGTGCATTCAACCGTCATCACGTGTCGCGTGATGGACGCTCCTTTTGAATTTCATTTTTTTGTATGTGCTTTTCTTTTGCCTGGTTCTTCTTGGTTGGGGGGGGGGGGGGAGGGGGGCTGTTTTTAGGAAGCAATGCTTTTCAGCGAGAAGTATAGTTGTGCTTTCCAAAAAGGAAAAATCACCGCATGTGATTCCACACGAAAAAGAAAAAAAACATAGTTATGCTTTCACAGGAAGCACACGAGAAGCACATGTGTGATTCCTGTGGAACCACAACCCGTGCTTCCTCAAAAATGTAAAATCACATATGTGATTCCCGAAAAGAAAAAAAAACAATTGTGATTCCCGGTTTTGGTTGTGTTTTTCTATTTCAGTTTTTTTCTGTTTTCTGTTTTTACCCCTTCCTTTTTTTTCTTCATGAAAAAAACTTTGTCGAAACTTATTAATATGGGATCTACTCTAGTTTTGAAGATCTCAATGCAAGAAATCTGGCAGTGAGAACAATTCATGATTTAAACGTACAGTTCAAGAGATAAAACATTTTGAAAAAACAAAACTAGAAAATAAATGAAAAACTTTCAGGTTACGACAAATGGAGTGTGTCATTTGTCAACACTAGAGAAAAAGTGAAGTAACCGTTGGAAGAGGTAGTAACTCTTAATTAGTGATCTTGCCTCGAAAGTAGGAGTAGTACGTATGATTCTCTCTGCCTGTGTGAACCTAAGACTAGCCACAATGGAGAGTAACATACACTAGTAACATACACATATCCCTAGACTATGTTACTACCTTCATAGTGGGTAGTAACATAAGTGTGGTAACATGCAGAGCTTCATTTATTATGTTGTAGACTCATATTGCATTGGGACATGTGATGTTACAGTAACTAGCTAAATTACTACCACTACCTCTCTCTTCATTAACTTATTGCCACATAAGCAAATTTGCTGAGTTGGACTCGATGTTACTACTGAAGTTACTCCCACTGTGGCTAGTCTAAAGTTACAAAATCGGGAACACCCAAGCTGATGATCCAATTTCCAAATCGCGCTTCCCAGTACTGTTTTTTCCATCACCGAGATTGCCGGGCGGATCGACGCTTGTCAGCTCGCAGGAGCAACGAATGCGGTGCACTCTGACAGGCACTCGTGCTTTGCCGACATGGCTTCAGACGCTGATGCATGCCCATCCGCCCACTCACCACTCGCCCAGGCCCATGACATGATTGTTAACATCAGCATGGCACGCACATGACCACCCTGCACAAGCGCGTAGAATTCGTCAAATACCCAAAGGGTTCATGCATCATGATTCATGAGCACCGGCTGCCTCACTTCCATCCCATCACTCAACTGCACCAAAGGGATCCACCGTTCCTTTACCAGAGTCAACGGCTACTAAGCTAAGCTACACTGTCAGTGTTGCGTCAAGATCAGGCCCATGAGAATTAGTCAAGTGCAAGCATGCTGTCATGGCCAACTCCCGGGCTGGAATGGATGGACACATCATGCATTCGACTTTCGACTCCGCTCGACGGATGAGTCTTGCAGTTGCATTGCATCCCGGATGGGTTACCCCTCCGTCTCAACCATCATTAAACTAACTAATCCTCCGCATAGCATCATAACACACTCCTCCAGTTTCGCCCAATGAAACCCTCTGAAAACACCACCAAGTCAACTCACAACTGAGCACCGGGAGCCATGAGCAGGTGTCAACTCGCAGTGGCCATCCCTGTCTTCCATTTCCGTTGAGTGCCTCTACTGACAGCGCCGTGTTGACTTTGCCCCATGGTGGATTATGGGGTTGACCTGCGAATGGCTGCACTGCAGGGCACTGATGATGGTGCCTTTTCTTCAAACCCTGTGTGACGAGAGGAGAGGATATGCATAGAAAATCACTAAAGGTCAAACGCCATGATGGACGAGAGCATATGAGAATGGCCAGAAAAGCAAGCTCTAGATAGGCCATACCGATCTGTAAAGCAACGGAGACCAGCCAGGATCCACACATTCAGCATTAGTAGTAGTAGTTTGCAAGTAAGAAAATGCATCATCCGGACACTGATCTTGATGTTTACTACATCTTCACCACTAGTAGGTCCTAGCTAGGAGTTGTGGTTGTGGCTGTAAAATGGCTCCTCATGGTTGGCCAATATTGAGAGGACAACACAAGCCCCACATAGCCTAATTTGTTTAACTGTGCTTATTGTTCCTTCAACTGCTTTCTGATGCTAAAAACAAGATTGAACCCATGCTAACCCCCCTCTCATGCATCAAAGAGGGTGCTAATCTGTCGTCTTCACCGGTCCGTTTCTCAAGGTTCATGCATCATCCGTCCATCCGTCCATCACCCGGATACTTACAAGCCATTGTTTGATTGATGGAAGCGACAGTTACACCGAGGAACATACAGTGAACCAGGCAGGAGAGGAGCTAACATACATATGTTGTACTGATTGGCAGCTAACCTAGTCTCTCTCTCTCCTACTGGGGAACTGGATTAGCATTACACTAAGCCGGATCGGAGCTGTGCTAACGTGGACTCCTGACTCCCTCACATGATTCCCTCCGCCTTTCAAACCTCGGTGACACAGAGATCCAGATGCTTTCCCCCCTCTCTGCAGCTACAACTTTTTAGTGCTTACATGCTCTGTCCCAGAGTAAGGTGAAGTGCATGTGTACTATGCTATATGAGTGAAGATTAGAGCGACACGTCCGCTCTCAGATTGGTTATTTCGTCTTGAGCTTTTAAGGGGCTTGGAGACTCTTCACGTTTTTTAACTATAGTTCAAACGGTTTGTCAAGCAATACTACCTACTTGTTCTCTATAGGCTCAAGTATGACAGGTCCTCACAAACACATGCTTACATAATAAGAAAAATGCATTCAAAATCATGATGCTAGAAATAATTATAGCGTAAAAAACGCATGACACTAACGCGGACAGGCGTGAATATGGTGTCCAAAGCAGAGAGACAAGGGGTGCTCAACCCGAACAGAGGATACATCACGGCTAAACCTACCAAAAATTCCAAGAGCGGCTATGACGAACCAGCAAAAATCCAACATCGCCCAAGCCCTGTTCAAACTGTTTGTCAAGTACCTTCTTGTTCCCTAAAGGCTTAATTATCACGAGTCCTTACAAACACATCCCTACCAAAAAGGAAAATTGCATTCATAATCTTAATGCTAACATTAACAACAACATAGCAATGTGTATACATCATATGAGTTTGAAATTAGTGGAATGTTGTCTAAATTAAAATTGTTTTTGACACCACAAGTATCAAGCCCCAAGACTATAGATGGAAATAGATTTGTGCGAGGGTGATTTCTGTGGAAACCGGCTCATGCAGTGTCGTCTCTGAAAGTCAAATTCGTGCAAGAACAACAAAATCTTCAAGTTTCTATCAAGAGTGGGATTTTTTTTCTTACTTCTTAGTCCGGAGGTTAGTTGATGCATTTAGGAACAAATTTGCAACTTTTATACTAGTTCGTGTTTCATTCAACTTTTGAACTCGCGTTATAATAAAATTTCCCTCTCATTTCTGTTAGCTATTCTAAACAATAAGGAAAGTTCTGCAATACAAAACACATACGAGCAATTTCAAGCAAAAATGCTAGACATATAAAGATTTACAGGCTTTTACAAGCTCTTTCTATCTAACAACCAATCACAAGCCTTTCCCCCCTGATTTTCAGGGAGGTGGGCCGTCCCGCTCACCTGTTGACCAATGAAGACTAACCCACCCTGTAAAAGCCTGTAAACTGATTGTAGGTGTAGCATTGCCGAATTTCAAGTACCAAAGTGTATCTTTATTGAATCACAAAACTACATGACAGACTTAAATTTCTACATAAAACCTCCTTCCTGGCAATGCCATTCAAAAACCAAGCAGAGCAGGGGTTGATGCTACACAGGAATACTTGATCAAACCCATAATAACCTATCCAAGGGCCTAACAAAAGCAGAAGTAATCACTTTGAACGAGCTGTGGATCAAGCAGGAACTTGATTCAAGAAAGGATCGCGTCCCAGTCGATCTCGAGCGACGGGTACTTGCGCAGCAGGGACTCGTCCCATGGAGCCTCCGAGAAATCAAGAAGCTGCATCTCCGGGACGACGTCGGAGCACGAGGACACCTCGCCGTCAGCCGACGACGAGCTCTCGGAGACGGAGCAGACTGGCTCGCTCTTGACGTCCGGGAAAGAAACCGGCGTCAGTGTCGGCGTCGGCGCCGGCGTCTCATCGCTCTGGCTCTGGGGCATGTCTTCCCCGTGGCAGATGGAGCGGAGCTTGGCGTCGATCGCGGCGTCGAGCGGCGGGCCGTGGTGCTCGCCGCCGCGCCTGAGCTCGGGGAAGTTGAGCCTGGCGGACTCGCCGCGCAGCCGGAAGGCGGCGGCGTCGTAGGCCAGCGCGGCCTCGTCGGCGGTGTCGAAGGTGCCGAGCCAGAGGCGGGTGCGGTTGCGGGGCAGGCGGATCTCGGCGACCCACTTCCCCCAATGCCGCTGCCGCACGCCGCGGTACAGCTTGGCCGCCGGCCGCGCCGGGAGCGCGGCCGCCGCTGCCACGCCGTGCCGCTTCATCGGCTGTCCCACTGCAGCCATGGCCGCGCCCGGCGCCCGGCGCACGTGGTGGAGCTGCGACTGGAGCTGGAGGATTTGCGCGGGAGTGAGGTAGCTGGCGCCACGAAGCAGGCCGGCGCTCTGCTCCGCGCCGGGGCAGGGGAAGGCGAACGAGATGGTCGGAGCCGCGCCCTGCGCCGTCGCCGGAGCGAACGCGTGCATTACCTGGTCTCTGCTGTCGACCATGTGGTACATCGCGGCAGGAAGATCGGGCCTATAGCTGCGCCAGTCCACCGTCGTCGCCATGCTTTCGTCGATCAAGAAACTCGGACACACAGACAGAAACCAGAGGAAGAAAACGCCGATGATTTGGAGGAAAGGAAGCCGAGGAGAGCTGGTAATTTGGGACGAACTTGATGATCTGCCAAGAGAATGAATGGGAGCCGGGTGCGAGCTGTTGGGCAGCGGCGGAGGAAGCGCTTGATTTGGTGAGCAAGAGCAGCCATTGCCGGGCTCTTTTATAAGCGCGCCAGAAGCAGGATGAGGCCAATGAGGAGGCGCCTCGTGTACGCGGCGATCTCCTACTGCCACCTGTCGGGACGCCTCCACGACCGGACGGGCGTCGCCGGGCAGGTGTCGGTGACACGACGGGCACCTGGCGGCTTGCTATTGGGCGAGGGGTGGTTTTGACCTGGTAAAGTCCAGATCTAGCTGTCACTTGACTGTCGTCGAGTGACTGATCTACGCGGCAGCTTGGTTGCTACGGTCTCCGAGCACTCACGATCACTCACGGCTCGGTGGTAAAACATTTTTCTTTGTGCAGAGGTTTCAGGGATCTAGTAGGCTAGGTTTTGGGACGTTCCATATCTTGGTCTCGACGGCGCTGAATAAAGAAGCTTCAATTCCTTCTCCGACAGGTATGACTTTCTTCTTCGGTGTCTTAGTCTTGTGGGGTTGTCAGATTTGGAGTTGATAGCATGTCTGAAGTGTTGTCCCGGTATGATTCTTTCAACGGCAATGCATTTACATTTGTTGAGCCACTTTCAAGGTCCGCAAAGTTGCATATCAGCAATTTAGCAGCGTCGAGCTTGGGTGATGAGGTGATCCGTCATTTTTTCCTTTGGTGGTTGTTGCGGTGGTGCGAAAGATAGGTGACAGGCGTTGGTGTCAAACTCAGGGAATTCTTTTGTCTTGATTGTAAACACCGACTCAGGGAATTCTTTTGTCTTGACAAAAATGAAAACACAACAAAATGGTGGCCTTGACACGTGTTACCATGAAAAAAAATAACTTATTGTATACGTTCATGCACGCGCCTGGACAATAACCGGCCAATGCTCAACGACCGCGCCCACTGTCGTGTACCTCATATTCGCCCCCCTAAATCCAATACTATCTATGCAACGTAAAACAAACTACGCAGTTCATCAACGAGATTTCGGAACATAGAACAAACACGCAAAAACGTCATAGTTAATCTGGACAAAAGGCAGAGTTTAACCATCACATTTCAGCCAGAAAACAGATATAGATTTATACTAAAATTACTAGATATGGTAACAGATACATGGAGGGCCGAGGATTCACTATTTCCTCGCTGGTCCTTTGTCCTCGCAATCACTAGAGCCGTTGTAGCCCTCAGTGCATACATCGGCCGTGGGAGGGCGGCGGCGGAGCCTGAGTAGGAGCCGTCGATCACATCAAACTAGCAGTCGATGAAGTCGGCCATCCTCTGGTCGGCACGGTGCTGCTGTTTCGCCAGCCGAGCGGCTTTCGCTACCATCGTAACTGCCTTCTCCTTTGTTACGTGCTCCGGTTGCTTGATGCCGAGCTGGAGGGCCTTGACGTTCTCCCAACGGAGGCGACGGGCGTCTGTCTCTGTCGTTGTCAGCGAGCGGCTAAGGACATCCGCGAGGAGCTTCTCTCCTCATCGGGCATTGTCAGCAATCCGCGTCGGCGACAGGAGGAAGATCCGATCTCCTCTTCTGCCGCCATCTCCCTAGCCCGCTGCCTCTTCCGATGGGCAGTGCGCGCGCATCATGTTCGGGCATCCATGGCACCGATGCCCCTGCGAAGCAACCGCCAAAGGTGTAGGAGGGTGTTGGGCAAGCAGAGTAGAGTGGGCCGAGCACGCAAAGCTGCACGCGGTGCGGGACGGGTCGGCGCCAGGGTCCGCACGGGGACGCCGAGCAACAGGGGACGAAGTAGAGCCCACTATCGCCCGTGTCGACCCGCTAGCTACTCGTCGTCGCCCACCTCCGCCTCACGGGCGAGGGCATCCCAGTCGATGGGATCATCCTCGTTGTCGGATCCGGCGTCGCCGCCGCTATCGGTGCTCGACATTGAGAAGGAGAGGGGAGGGGGTGCGACGGAGAACGGAGCGGGGAATAGGAGAGTGAAGCTAGGGTTTGATCCGAGTGGAGATCTCTAGTATGGACAGAGTAGGGTCCGTGTGGGGCAGGTTGGGTTGGGATGATGTGACGGACACATCCGGGCGCGTCCGAGCAGTCTCATATATGGGGTGAATATGAGGGGTACCGATCAGCCCTGATTGTTTGAGGAGGCGCTTGAGTCGTGCAAAAGTGACCGGTCACTGATCGGACCGTCTATCCAGCCAATATAAGGAGTCCGACTACAGATGCTCTAATGGTACATTTGCAGTTTTATATGTATGGCAGTAATAGTAGCGTAGATGTAATGATACGATGGTGATTTAAGGGCCGCCCATATCGCTTTGCTTTGACGACAAGGTCATCCTTTATGAGTGATGGTACACAGAGACAATTTGTGGCGAATTATCATACAGTACCATTGGAAAATGAGAGCAAACAATGGCCTTCTTTTTCCTTCCAGAAAGATGTTCCTTACCCTTCCAGAAACAAGGACATACGGACAGTGATACACTGATACTGTATGTACTGTGGACGGTGGAGACACGAGACTGTAATTTCAGCCGCGAGGCTCGGACCTATTTGTTTAAAGAAAATACTAAGAAGAAAAAAGCATTGAAAGTCTATATGGGCGCACAACATGAATTGTATACAAAATAAATAAAGTGCTTGCCAGAGCCTACGCTGTATGGGCAGGACTTAAATACTCTATTCGTTTTTATTTACTTCACATATTAGTTTTGTCTCGGGTCAAACTTTAGAAATTTTAAGCAAGTTACAATAAAATATTAACATCCATAATACCAATTCAGTATCATTAGAATCATCATTCAATATATTTTCATACCATATGTATTTTTTATTGTGAAAATTTAGATTGTTGTCAATGAACTTGGTCAAAAATTATAAAGTTTGACTTAGGTCAAAGTTAATATGCGGAGTAAATAAAATGAAGGGAGTAGAAATATGATTATTTGATATTAGTTTTTATCCACGATGGTTGGCTCCAAAATAGAGGCACAACAAACAGGAAATACACAGGAGTTCATGGGTGTTCCAAACCCCTATATGGATATTAAATTTTAAAAATACCATGAAAACTAAAAAGAAAATGATATCTTAGGACACCAAACTTGAGTGCTCAATCTACTCCCGTGTGAAGTTTTGTAAAGAAAATACCAGAAAATGTATCCGTGGTGATGAAAATATAGTCCGGCCTACAGTCCATCCAAACAGTTTTTTATACATGGAAGTTTTTGTCTCCTTTACTGAGAATACTTTTTCTGGTATTTTTTCACGAAACTTCACACAGGAGTAGATTGGGCACCCAGGTTGTTTTGGTTTGTTTTAATTTAATGCTCATATTGGAGGGTTCAAATCCTCTTCCGACGACAAACCAATTTTACAATAGATATGTCTTCCCCTATAATATGTTCAATGGTCTTATAGTCGTGTCCTTTTGATTGGATGGCTTATTTGGCTCTTGAAGACTTTTATGTCCATAGCTTATAGTACATGTTGGGAGTTGTACTACAACACAAAGCTGCGGAGTCAAGGATGCCGATTTCACATGATTTCATTCAAACTTTAATATTTTAGGTGTTCTTGTAGCACATGTTTGTTTTGGTTTCTTTGTTATTTTCTGCCACTCATTTGCAAGCCGTTTTATCATCCATTTGGCTTTATTAGAAAGATACACTAGCCAGCAGTTATTTCAGTTGCGCTTCGGTGCTCCCCCCCGCGGCGCATGGTTCAAATGTCGTTACAATTTTTCAACAAATACCGGCAGAAAATGCTCTGTCATGATCCATAATAATCTCAAAAACAATATACGACACGCGCACACACGACGAAGCAGAAGAAAACAAACGCTCCCTGCTGAAAGTGAGACGGGATGAGAGAAACGCAAGGATAAGGTCGCTGTTCACGGAAACCTGCCCCGCTACAGTCCGTTTACGCCGAAACGCACCCACAAATGGGCGACGCCGATGCGCACCGGAAGACGGGTGATGGCCAGAGAAATAAAGGCGACCGGATCGAAGCCAGATCGCTCGTACGCTCCGATCACTGTGCGAGACGATGGGATCCCCCCTCTCTTCGGGCAAGCGAACAGCGGCCGCGGCCGCGGGGAAAGCGGCTTTCGTAGTGGCCATGGGAGCTCCTGTCGCGGCGAGGCGACTTGACGCGAGGGCAGGCACGCGTGGTCTGTGGCCGCTGCGAGAACTGTCGATCGCGACGGACGGGGGTGGGATGGATGGATGGAAGGAGGAGCTGTCCGCGAGCCGCAGATGGGAGGCCTGGTCTGGAATGGGGAATATCCACGTGTGCCGTTCGCGTCCGCAGGATAAGACCGGGTCGCTTGGGGGCCTTTTCTGTTGGATTGGAGATCTCCTAGGGTGCCTAACCACGAGATCCTGTCCTGCAATCATCTCATCTCCGTCTCCAAGCGTGCATGTGTCCTCCAGGAAAGAGTATCATCTAACTGTGGCACATCTACGTCTTATGTTCTCCCAGGGCTGAGAAATTTGGGTGCTGCGTTGGAATATTTGGAACGCACGGTTGAAACATGAATTTCAGAAGAAAAACGAAAAACCGCGAACCCAGGCGGGAGAACAAACATGTAACTGCAACGGCTGCAGCTCCAGGGTATTGTGTTTGAGATGCTCTGTAGTCTGTACTTCCATGAACTTTTATAACAGATCTGATTCTTTTCGTTTTTTTTTTCTTCCAAACCCATTTCAGCAAGTTGGAAATGAACAATTTTGGTGCCTATAGTTCTGGCCCTAGCTACAAGCAAATTCACGTCTTGTAGCATCAGCATCGATGACAGCTAATCAATGGAGTCTTTCCATTGGCATCAGGCAATGCACATGATCTTAGACCAGCCTAGTCGTAGTAGTAGGCACACAAAGCAGCCGTGACCAAGACCACCATCTCCGGCAGAGAAAAAAACAAGCGCCAAAAAACGAAAGCAGAAAGGAGAGGCAGGCAACACCTGCCAGCCGAGTGCCGTTGGCCCATCTCAGCATAAATCATACTCCCAACTCATGTGTGCCAACATCAGATCAGTGGAGATAATGTTCTAAACTGGAAGTCAAAAAATACTACATGGAGGCGATAATGCTTTAATATGAACTGGTGGCTGTGATCCACGCCGGGGGCAAAGGGACCAACATGGATTAGTGGCCACCCGCAGGAGGCAAAAATTAAGGCCGATTTGGCAACATGCTAATCATGCGGAGCACGTAATCGTTAGGTCTTGATGCCCTTTCAGGAAGGAGTGTGACAAATTTGGTGATGGGTGATGACATGAGCCTCAGCAACCGCCCAGCAGCATAAACCAGGTCGAATAAATTAAGCAGAGGAATTTTTATTGCAAAACTGACGAAAGGATCAAGTAGAAAATAGTAGGTGTGACGACATAACAATTGGATTCATTATTGTGTAGATTACTTATAATGACGCAGCACCACAACAGGTTGACAGTGTTGGCCTTGGCTCGGCCCTACACACAACGCTAAACCAAGAAGGCAAGGTCACTTTCCTTTTTAATCCTGTTCATGGTATATTCAACTTATTATACATATGGATTGAACATAACTAAATAAAAGGAACATGTTTCAGGATTGGGTTTGTTAAAGCTAATAAAACTAACATGTAGGAGTACAAGCAAGTATGAAGGCATAAGTCCTCTATTAGTTGCTTATTTTGATCGTTTCTCATAAGTCATAACTCAACTTGTAAAAAACTACTCCCTCTGTAAACTAATATAAGAGCGTTTAGATTACTAAAATAGTGATCTAAACACTCTTATATTAGTTTACGGAGGGAGTATATCACATCACTTTAGCTTATAATTCAATGTATCTAAGGGACGACCTAGCTTTACGAATAACTTAAGTCTTGTTGTATGCAAATAGGTTCGTAGAATCCAACCTTTTATCATTATAAGCTAAAGTTGTATGTCACTTATTTGGTCAGCCAAATCCATTTCACTAAAAAAACTATATTTGTAAGGAAATACTATGTGAAGTTCCAGAAATTTATGAGCAAAGCATATAGTCACATGTATTAAGCTGAAAAGCAAATGAAAGACCAAATTCCTCAAAGAGAACTTCTGTGTTAAGACACTTGCTGGAACTGCATAAATAACCAGGATATACCTCATTCCAAAGTGTCAGGCAATAGAAAATATGAAGATGCACAATGAATATGGTTTGGAAAATAAAACAGAGATGGCTGAGCGATTGACATGTGCTTCATTTGTATACTTATAGACATGTGATATGTTCGTTAAAGAAACAGTTGCATGATTGCATGCTCTAATTGTGCCTATTTGAGTATGGTGAATTACCATCCCGGAATAACATAACTTTGTTTAAATGTCGATGAGCCATTCAATATTTTTCTACTTACAGCAACATCATCAGCTAATAAACAAATAAAATTAGCTCTGATGGCTGTTAAAAGAACAGAGTAAAAACATGGGTATTAAGTTGGGCAACACATTCTGGATTGGGAAAAATACATTGTTGGAGATGATCATGTGCTTGATGTTATGTTTTTGCTGCACAGCAAACAAGCTTTGATCGTACTTCCTCAAGCTCAACATCTTCCATATCATCATAACTTAACCATGAAGATAAGCAGAGATTAACAACATCCGTACCACTATCAATTGGTGCAAAGCCATCAGAATTTGCAAGTTGTCCAAACTTAAGTATCTTCCCTAGATTGGCAGCAGATGGTTCCTCTGCAAATTTCAGTAAGATGTCTTTCATTGCACTACACCAGATAGGCCGAGCCATCTCCAAGAAGGAGGACAAAGTTGTAATAGCAAGCTTAACTGCTCCAACGTCAGTCTCGTCTTTCGTCCCTTTTCCATGAAAATCTGAACCTCCAAGCTTCAGAAGTCCATACTTCTCAGCTAATTGACTAAACCCTGCAGAGTTAATGCTAACGAATAAATCTTTGGCACATGATAGGAGTATCTCCTTTTATTTTGAATCACCTATTTAATATTTATGTAGTATACAACTGTGCAAGCGACGTACGTACCATCAACCTTCCCATCACTTCTGTAGACCTCCATAGCATGAAGACCAGCACCTTTCAAGGACCTAATGATGGCATCCGGATTCTTCAATGACCATGGGTGGGCTAATGCAGATATACCTCCAGTACGGCTAATCATCTGCACCACAGTTTCAGTAAATGGTTCACTCCCTCTGCAGAAAATAGACGCACAGTTGTTCACTAAGCATTTTTCTCAGCATGAAATGCTCAATGGAATGAAGTATTACTTGGATGACTTACGTGGCATATGCAGGGCCATCATTACCAAGATACTTATTAAACGCTTGCCTGACATTATCTACATAACCTGCTTCAACCAAAGCCCTTGCAATATGGAGTCGACCAGGTGCCACTCCCTCACCAGCAATCTTAGTTACACGCTCCCACTTTATTGGCACCTTCAAACTGTTTAGCTTTTCTAGCATATTCTTTGCGCGTAGGTATCGCCCGTTTCTAATGTTCAAGAGCATGCTGTCCAACTCATCAATCCTTGATGGGCCACACATACCATAGTATGCAAGAATATGAACAGGTTCACCAGCACCAGGAATCTCCCTTTTAGACAATAGTTTCAGGGGAAGTCAAGGCCCAAAGGGCAAAAGGCAACATATGTACAGTGAATGGTAAAAAATACTGGCCAATGTATCGTTATTTTGACAGAAATCACTTATACCATGTCAGACAATATGTTTTGACTTTTGATCGATGATCATCAGTAATATAAATATGACATACATGAAAGGAGCAAGGTGCTCCTAAAAGGATCATTTAAGAGGTGATAAATTTTGATCTATACAAACAGCAATTCTTGGGATCAGCATTCTGTCCAGATAAAACAGCAAACGGCTGCTAACAAAAACTGATTTAACTCATATATTTCACTTTAAGTGATACCTTTTTATGCAATAAGTGCACCAGCTCATGAGCAAATTTACAATTTCAGGCTCTAGATTTATGGCTTTGCTGAGGGATACGTAACATGAATAAACCCTCCCATACAGAAACAAGGTAGCTGCAACTTTGGACAATCATAGTTCTAAACGACGAGGGTATTTATGCAATATGCTGACTGATTTGTTGCATTGTAATGTTTTCTCTAAAAAAATATCACTGTATTGTTTATTTTCACTTTGAACATGAGAAATGCCTTTGTAAGCAAAGTAAAAAAGGCTCTTACCGTGGAGAATGTAGTGCACTAATTTCTACTCCAGGAATTATTCTTATGCCACATTTATGAGCTGCAGACATAGCTTCCGGTATACCAGCCATGGTATCATGATCTGTTAGAGCGAGAACTTTCACCTGAATACCAGCATTTATAATTTAATCATTCTTATTTTGAACAATCAAAACTGCGACACCATATAACAGTAACACTAAACCTGGCAGACATCCGTAACAGAAACATCGTGGAAATAAGATATATCTCATCCGGAAATGATCCATGAGAAGAAGAAAATGGACTTAAACCCATTGATGTTTTTTTTCTTTTTGAGAGATAAAAAGGAAAAGAAGACAATAATGCACGTTGTGAACTACCTAATGCAGTCAGCAGATCACCAATTCATTTCACTTTGATGGTGGCTGTGTGCCCATACCACGTGCATCATCTCTTCTATTATCCTCTTTGTTTTGTCTTTTTAACTTTGATGGAATAACACAATTATTGAAGGCTGAATAAAGCTTTGAGAGGACACACAAACTTTCCTCTAAGATGCTCCAGTACAGCATTTTAAACAAAGTTAACAATACAAGCCTATGAGGCTTCTGCTAACCAAAATCAAACCAATAGGCATGCTATACATGTGGCGAAAGATCAGGAGGCAATGCCTGTATTCGCTCAACACTGGAAGATTTGCAGATGGGATAATTTTCCAGGGGGAACCTACACGGCACGGGACAGAAAACGCTAGCCGAACCTCACAAGCATTTTCTCAAACACCTGCCGCGCAAGAAAAAGAGAGGAGAGGAGAGGGACCGACTAACCCCGTTGCGGTGGGCGCGCTCCACGAGAGCGGAGGGCGACAGGAACCCGTCGCTATGGTTGGAGTGGGAGTGAAGCTCAAACAGCACGTTGGCCCCGCCGCCGCAGGCCATGCGCGCGGCATGGGGCGGCAGGAAGCCGCCCACGGCATCGGCCGTCGAGGGTTCCGGAGGGGGCGTGGGGTGTGCCCAGGCGCGGACGTAGTCCAGGGCCAGGGCCTGGTCAGCGCTGGTCTTCGCCTTCTTCCTGCCCCTGCTCGGCTTCGTCTTCTTCTTGGTTCCCATGGCAGGGTTTGGGAGGTTGCAGTGCCACAGGCGGCTTCGGTCAAGGGGGAGGAAGGTGAGAGAAGAAGAGAAGGTTCTTTTGATGTTCCCGGCTTGGCAAATAGAGATTCATCGGCCTTGTATTTTAAATTTGAATTAAATGATTTTGGTTTGTCTCGATTCAGTTATTTTCATCTTACTTAATGTACTATACATGAAATCACTGTTATTTTGGATGATCGGCCCAGCCCGGGCAGTCGCATTCTGCACGTCCCGTTGCGTTGTTTTTATTTCGCCATCCCCCGTCCCTCTGATACCCCCCCCCCCCAACACACACACAATCACACCATCAAGCACGGGGAGAGAGCGACAAAAAGCGTCATGGACGCGCAAGTCCTCTTCATTGACGGTCCTCGCAGCATCGCCTTTATCGTTGAGGCACCACCCACCGCCATTCGCATCCCTACCCATCGCCATATCGTTTGCAGCTTATGCCCTGGACAAGTCGCCGCTCAACACCGCCGCCTCGTAGCACTGGGCGACAACAAAATTGCAACACAGGGTGCGCCACCCATGCCGTCAAGCTCTCCACACGAGTGCACGCCGCTCGTACCGCTGCCACTTCCACCATCGCGTTAGCCATTCCAGATCATTTTCCATTTTTGATAATTGAAATCAAACAAGTGATTCCATGCATGGTAAAGGAATCCAAATAGTCTTTTATTTTACTTAAAAAAGTTTGAAAAGAAAGATGACCCTTTTAAGGAAGTTTAGGTGATGATGATGATGTTAGTGGACCATCCGTATGAAAGAAAGGCGGCCCATAACGTGTCGTGTGGTCATCCAAGGTGCCCATGAAGTATGATTGCATATATCAATATCAACACAAAGGTTTGAGATTGCTAACGAGGCCTGTCACCTGGTGATCGCTTTCACGTCAAACAAGGCTACAAACATATTTGATCCAACTTACTTAAGTGATGTGGTACTTATAAATGAACAGGCACAACTGAGACTCGATTGCGCGCCACAGTGAACCGGGTTGTATCTCGGCCCAACATATTCTTGAAAAAGTTAGTTGTGACTTTTGAGGCTGACCAGTCGTGTGGACGGAGAGATCCTATACAGTGCTTCACGTGCCCATTAAGGAAAATGGTGCTCATGCAGCCGCAAACTTGGGCCAGCCCAACGCAGCTACTCGCTCACTCGCATGTTCCTTCTTCGATGTTGGTCGCTACGTTTGCTGGTCGTAGTTTTACCGGTCAACTATTGACTTTGAAAAAAAATCTGAATAATTCGAAAAAAAATCATGAATAAAAAAATGTTGATGGATTTGAAAAAAATCAAAAACTTAAAAGGTTCACAGATTTGAAAAAAGTTTATTAAACTTCAAAGAAAGTTCATCAAATTTGAAAAATATTCATCATTTATAAAAACATTAATTTTGAAAAAAGTTCATTGAAAAATGAGAATAGTTCATCGATTTGCTAAAAAAGTTTCATGTTTTTTTCATTGAGTAAGGAAGAAAAAAAAATATAAAAAGAAAAAAGAAAATAAAAAAAGGAAAGAAGAAAGGACAGAAAAATAGTAACTTATTGTTGCGCGGTGGTTACTGCAGTGTCCCTTGATGCTGGAGGTCGCCGGTTCAATTCACTTATCCAACGCTCTTTTTTGCGTTTTAGAAAATTGATAACAAAATGGAGGCCTGGAGTGGCTGTGTGCACGCGTTTGCAAATGGTACGCTAACGGGCACCTGAAGCGTCAAATAGGAAGTGTCGTGTGGACGTGCGTTCGGCGCCAGATCTGGTAAAGCATTGTCGTGGCGTCGGGCTTGCACAATTCGGCCCGCTTGTGGGTTAGTCTTCTACACCACAGAGCACGTGCTATTCGACGTCATTTTACCAGCGAGCTTGAACCTTGTGAGCCACAACCAGCATCCCCAAATCAAGTACATCCAGAATCTATTCGACGTCAATTTATCCTGCTAGCTCGGCTTGTTGGATCCCTCACCCTTCGAATGTCGCTATGATCAGTGTGGATGGGGTCATTGCGAGTCAGCTAGTGCAGGCTCCTTGAGTGTTGTGCGCAGGGTTTCGTCAGGAATATATTTTTTGAAACAGAGGCAAAATGCTTTGCCTTAATCATTAACTAAGGAGTTTAGAGTACAAGTATGCGGTTGCATAACATAGCTGTTTGGAGAAAAAGAGTACATATTGAGATTACTATCACGACTCGGCATGATGGCGCTCAAGTGTCTGGCCCCTCGCATTGAAGTGTTCGGGCATCACTGGCCCTACTTCGTTGGAAGCAATGGTTTTGGTTTTAGTCATCAATCCTTCTATCACCCAGGTTCTGATTGCTTCAAAGTGCAAGAAAGTCGTTGAGGACATCAAAGCTGGCACGAGACATTCATGGAAATATAGAGATTCTCGCTATGGCATATCAGTTTCAGTCATTATAAGGGCATATTTCTCCCTACGTGGTTTCGGTGATTGATGACAATGCATTTGCGGACTAATCGTGTGCATTGAGTATTTCAGATATCTCATGTCTAGACACAAGACGATTCGGTGCCCCTCGGAGCCTATCGAAGACGACGGTTTTCTACGTTTCTTTTCGGTGGATTTGAGTCGTAGGAAAGCCATACTATTAAGAGGGGGTCCGCTTCGAAAAGGTTAGGGTGGAATCGACACATACACATCTATTCCTTTGCACCACCTTTCCTTTGCTTCATTGGAGCACCGGTCGTTTACCCTTATCTCTGCGTAATGAAGGCTTTCGAATGCTTGAGTGTCTATGGCATGCGGTAATCTTGCTCAAGGGAAGCGATGAGTACCGCTTGAGACCTTCTTGATAATACCGCTCAAGGGAAGCGATAGTACCGCTCTGATAATGATAGTATCGCTAGCTCGCCCCGACAACTGGCGCGTCTTGAAGTAAGCGCGAAGTAATTTTTTACTTTTGCGCCCACACGGTAGTACCGCTCCCTGCCAGCGGTAGTACCGTACCGGATTTTTGCACAGACCTAAACTCAGTGGAAGTAGTCACGGACGTATTTTATTTAGTCCGTGCATTTCCAGCCCTGTTGAGCCCGGCCTTGCGGGAGTACCGCAAGGGCGCGCGGTAGTACCGCTCATTGCTTCTAGCAACAGGGCCTCGTCTGGTCACTGCCATGCAAGCAGTAGTATCACAATGTCAAGCGGTAGTACCGCAACCCCTTGCGGTAGTACCACGAGCGTGCGCGGTAGTACCATATGTCGCGGGCTGAGTGGGTGGGTAATGGTTGGATCTTTTCCCCCACTATATAAAGGGGGTCTTCTTCCCCAAGAAGATCACGTCTTCCCTCCCCAATCTCCATTGTTGCTCAAAACTCCATTTTCACCTGATCTCTCTCCCTAGCCAATCAAACTTGTTGATTTTCTAGGGATTGGTTGAGAAGGCCCCTATCTACACTTCCACCAAGAGAAATTTGATTTCCCCCACTAATACCTTGCGGATCTTGTTACTCTTGGGTGTTTGAGCATCCTAAATGGTTGAGGTCACCGCGGAGCCATATTACATTGTGGTGAAGCTTCGTGGTGTCGTTGGGAGCCTCCAATTAAGTTGTGGAGATAGTCCCCACCTTGTTTGTAAAGGTTCGGTCGCTGAGTTCAAGGGCACCAATAGTGGAATCACGACATCTCGCATTGTGTGAGGGCGTGAGGAGAATATGGTGGCCCTAGTGGCTTCTTGGGGAGCATTGTGCCTCCACACCGCTCCAACGGAGACATACTTCCTCTCAAAGGGAAGGAACTTCGGTAAAACATCCTCGTCTCCATCGATCCACTCTTGGTTATCTCTCACCTTTACTTGTGCAATCTTATATTGTGTTTGTATCCTTTGCTTGCTTGTGTGCTTGTTGTTGTTGCATCATATAGGTTGTTCACCTAGTTGCACATCTAGACAATCTACTTTGATGCTAAGTTTAATTTGGTGAAGAAAAGCTAAAAATTGTTAGTTGCCTATTCACCCCCCTCTAGTCAACCATATCGATCCTTTCAATTGGTATCAAAGCCTCATCTCTTTATTAAGGACTTTGTCATCCGAAGAGTATGGTTGACACCACGGACGAGGTGGAGGAGTACCCCAGTGCGAATCCCACTTTGTCTGTGGATGATGGGGGATCCTCGGTTTCTCGTGAGGAGTTCAATGCGGCTTTGGACACATTGAAAACCTCCATGACGGCTGAGGTTAAAGACATGTTCAAGGAGTTTCTTGATGGGCTTAAATTATCCACTGAACCGTTGGAAGTGGTTGATCCCGCTAACAAGGTGTCAGATGCTAACTCCAAAAAGGGGGATGCTAGTAGTGAGCAAGTTCCTTTGCCTAGTGATAGGAGTGGGAGTGGCATCTTTGCTCATGTTGAACCTCCACTTACTTATGGAGGACAGGTTCCCTCCACGCATATGAATCATGTTGGTCCTCCTCCTAAGCTTGTGAAAATTGAGGATTTTGCTTCTTGGGTGTATCGCTTTAAACATCATTTAAATCATAGTTCTACTAATCGTTGGAGAATTATTGAGCAAGGTTTCTACCCGCACGACCCAAGCTACTTCACTCCCTGTCGTGGTAAACTGATCCACGACCACCTATGGGGCTGAAAGACCGAGCCCCTTTCGGTTCGGCGGGGGGCGGAGATCGCGCGAAGAGCAGATCGAGGCGAAGCACACGAGCGATTTACCCAGCTTCGGAGCTCTCCGGAGAGATAATACTCCTACTGCTGCATGTCTGAGTGTATTGAGTTCTTGCTCGGGAGCGCTGAGTGCTACAGTACACACTAGCTGCTAACGAGACCGAGCGTGAGTGTTTCCTGGCTTCAAACCCCCCTCTACGTTGCGCATGGGCCTCCTTTTATATGCTCAAGGGGTCACCGACAGGTGGCAACGTAGACAAGGGCAAAAATGGAAAAAATGTTGCGGTTGGTACAACTACTTGTACAGTGTATCATACCTAACCCTGACGGCAGGGGACAAAGGCATTAAATGCCCGCCTATGTCGCCCAAACAGTGCAAAAAGGGACCGTCAAGGACGCCACTGCTTGCCACGATGGCAATCTTGTCAGCGTCGCTTGCCACCTTGCACCGCTGGCTGCACAGCCTCTTGCCACGCGCACCTGGAAAGGTCCCAAGGCGACACGTTGGTGGATGTCTTTGGGCGTGGACAGAGTGGTAGCTTGCCGCGGCAAGCGCCTTGCTGCGGTCGTTGTCTTGTCGCGTCCGGAAGCTTGTCGCTCACCGGGTCTTGCCGAGACGCGTGGCACGTCGCGGCAAGTTCCTTGAGATGCCTTGGTTGGCCTTCCCGGCAAGCTCCTCTTGCCGGGGCCTTGTCTCCTTGGCTTGAATACTTTGTTCTTGAATGGCTCCAAAGGAACCACGGAGGACCTTGGCGGTCGCCCGGCAAGCCTTGCCGCTGGTCTTGCTGTTGCCCGTGCACAAGTTCGGGATACTAGGGTACCCTACTCTAGTACACCGACAGAGCCCGGGCGGGGCCACACGGTGCGAAGGCTGTTGGGCGGAGCCCAAAAGCAGGCACGGCACGCGCGGCTGGGTTACACCGTATCTTACTCCGTATCCACCGCACCCTCCCCGAACGGCACGCGTTGAATGCGGCATCGTGGGAGAGATCGTGGGTGGTTTCTTTATTCGGAAAAGCGGAACGTCCGCCCCGTCCCTCTTTATAAGCAGGGGAAACAGGGGCAGTTCGTCCACCTCGCTAGTTGCTGTTCCAAATCTCAAAAAGCCTCCGCCGCTCCCCTCCTTCTTCCCAAAGCCGAAAGAGAGCAGCGCTCCGCCCCCCATCGCCACCAGCACCACCAACGCCGTCGATCTCCCCTACCACCTCCGCCATGGCTCCGAAAACCGGCAAAGGGAAGGGCGTGAAGTCGACCGAGGCGCAGCGGCTCGCGGCGCTGCGAAGGGAGCGGACAACCTTCCCCCCCAGCTCGCCGCGAAGGAGCTGAGGGAGTACTACTACACTGCTCGTCGACGGAGACGCGCGCATCCGCGCGCGAAGGTACTCTCTGCCGCCGCTTGAGCGGGCTCGAATGGATATCCCTTCTTCGCGTTGTTCTTCTCTGCGGGCTCGCCCGCCTTTCTGAATTTTTCTGCGACATTATGAACACCTACGGGTTCCACCTCCTTGACTTCACCCCAATGCCGTTCGACCATGGCAGTTTTGCACATCTCTGCGAAAACTTTGTCGGAGTCCATCAAATGTAGCTCTTTTCCGCCACTTCTTTATGCCCCGAGTTGAGAGAGGAGAGCCTTTATCCGCGGAATCGCTTTGAATCTCGAGAGCGGCAAGAAGGAAGCTTATCTAGAGGGAGAGCTCCACGGAAAGTGGGAGGAATGGAGAGCGATCGGTCTTTGGATTGTCGAGGAGAACCCACAGCCGTTTACCGTCAGCGCCAAGCCCGATGGCGGCAACGATTGGAGCAGCGTGGCCGGAAGATGATAGGTGAAGATTGCCATCACTGGATCCTCGCCTCGGGCTTGCGGGCTTCTTGTAGGCGCCGTTGGCGCAGATTTTCTTGCCGCCGCGACGCCCCTGCGGAGAGGAGGAGACCGGCTGGGAGTTGAAGTGCGGCGGACATCATGAGGCTGCGCCCGGGGCTCAACTTCAACTTCACTGTCCTGGAACTGGACGCGATGCTCAAGGAATTGTTCAAGCACGACCCTCAACATCCCGAATGGTTCAGGTTGCCGAAGGGCGTCGTTTCGCTGTGCAACAATTCCTCGCTCGACCGCATCCGCGCAATGATGCCGCTGTGCGATTCGCATGGAATTGTCCCAACTTGGCAAGAGCCTGCAGACGACGTCGTGCAGGAGTTCTTCGACGGCTTGGTAGAAGTGGCGGTCCGCTCCGATGAACAGAAGAGCCTCACTTGCGACACCACCGATGCAGAGATGCAGCGCATCGCCACCAAGGCGGAAGAGGCGGCGGCAGCCGCTGCCGCAGGCGAGTTCGGATTCACCGTGGAGGAGGCAGAGGCAGCAGAGGCGGCAAGCCTTGCCAAGCGAGAGTGGCTCGCCGGCGAGGGAGAGCTTGCCGGCGAGGGAGAGCTTGCCGATCCTGAAGCCGAGTCGAGCGAGCCCGCCGAGGGTGCGAGCGGCTCGTCGGAGACCGACTCCTCTTCCTCCTCATCTTCAAATAGCCCACCGCAAGCAGAGCCCCCAGCTCCACCAAGAAGGCGTCTCTGCAAGGTCGGGGACGTAGCAGGGCGGCAGAGGGGTCAACAGCCGCCGCGCCGCGCGACACGCTCTACCGTGTCAAGTACTGTTGCCGAGGGAGCGCCTCATGCCGCTGCGGCAAGCCGGGCGGGTCTTCCGGACCGCCCGCTGCTCTGCCGCTGTCCCGCTAAGCGGTTAAGGAACCCCTCCTCCGCCTCGTCGCGCCGAAGGTGGGCCGGACTTCGACCTCTCCGCGCTCAGCTCCGACGAGGAAGAAGAAGAGTAAGATTCCTTGCTGTACTTGTAGTTCTTCAATTCTTGCTGTTTTGTCTTGTATCTGACTTGCTTGACTCCGAACTCATTCCTTTTCAGGACTCTGGCCCAGAGAGCAGCGAAGAGAGTCAAGGTCCCGGTGATTGTCATCGAGGACGAACCGACCGCGACAACGGGGGGTGCGCCCGAGACCACCTTGCCGGACCCGGCAATTATTCCCCAGCGCAGCCCCCAGCGTAAGTATATGATTTACTTCCCGCTGTCAGGCGCGCATGGGTGCTCTTTCTTTGCTAACATCTGACTCTTGATTTGTGTGTAGGAGCAGAGCAGCCTCACCAGGAGCGCCCGGAAGCCGCCCCTGACATGTCATCTGCTTCGATCACACCGCCAAGGGAGGATTCCCCGGCAAGAGAGCGTTCTCCGGCAAGGGAGAAGTCTCCGACAAGGGAGAGTTCCTTGGCAAGGGACAGCATCAGCGACCCTCCGGTGGTGGAGACCGTGACTGCAGAGCCCAGTACAGGTAATCCTCTTGCTTGAAAACTTCCCTTGGGTTCTTCATCTTCTGATTTTTCTTTTTGGATATTTGCTTGACTTTTCTCCCTTTTCCGGCCGTCAGATCCCTCTGTCACTGAGCCGATGGAGACCGAGGTCGCCGGCGAGGAGAATGCAGCAGCAACACCGACAACGCCGCTGCCATCAAGAAGCAATGACGCCGATGATCTCGCCGCGAAGAGGCCGCAAAGCTGCCGCAGAGAGGTGGCGAGGGTCTGGCGATCGACCGACGGCCCGAGGCCTCGGAGCGCCAGCGCCTCGCCGACCGCCGATCCCTCCGCCGCTGCTGCTGCGTGTCAGCTCAAGAGCCCAGCTCGGCGCCTATTTGAAGGCCGGCGATGGTGTCTTCATCAAGCTCCCTTGGGCTTCAAGCTCCAGGGCGCCGGTCGAAGGAGAAACTTTTGATGGAGAGGTGCTCGCCTCCGCTGGGCTGACGCTGGTTGACGCGCCGAGAAGCAGCAGCGGCGAAGTCTCGAGGAGGAGTATTATTGCGGAAGCTGGTGTCACTCTACCGCGCTCGGCAGGCCAAACTGGAATCCTGAGAAGCGCTTGTCGCGAAGGCGGGAGTGGACATCGAGAAGCATGCGGAGGAACTCCGGGGCCGCAACCAGGAAGCTCTCCGGTCTCTGGCAGAGGAGCGGGCGCAACTCACCGAGGAGCGGAAAGCCTTCCTCCTCGAGAAGGCCGAAGCTGAAGAGCAACAGCGGCTTGCCGCCGAGGAGCTGTTTGCGCGGGAGGGCGAGTTGGCGCAGCGGAAGGTTAACCTTGACAGCCACGAGGAGGAGCTTGTTGCGCGCGAGCAAACATTCAGCGGAGCTCTCAAAGAAGTAGAGGATGCTGCCGCAGCTGCCGAGGCCGCCAAGAAGGAGCTGGAGACGAAGGTGGCGCAGCTGGAGGCCGATCTCAAGGCAAGGGGTGAAGAGCTTGCCGCGCTCAAGCATGAGCGCGATAAGGACGCCTACACCCTTGGCGAGCTGCAGGGTAGTCTCATCGAGAAGGGCAAGGAGCTTAGCGCCGCCAAGGACTCCAATGCAGATCTTGAGCTGAAGTTGACTACTTTGACCAAGGCATTTGGACGGCGCCGGGAGGCGGAGGTGGCCTTGAGGAAGCAGATCAAGGCCGACGAGGCGCTGGCTGGCAAGTCTGCGACCACCAGAACACTTTTAGGGAGAATGTGGAGCACTGGACGGAGGGTCTCGTGGATGTTGCCGCAGCAATTGATAGGGAGCTGGCGCAGCTGGGGATGGAGGATTTCGGGTATTCCTCCGATGAGAACCTCCAACCCAGCGCCAAGCTCACTTTGTTCTTCAAAGGCGTGGCGACGGCCCTCCAGCGACTCGAGAAAGGATCCCAAAGCAGCTGGCCGACGAGTCGCGCCACGATCTGCTGGGAGTTCTTCAAAGGTCTTTGGTGAAGGTGGCCTTCCGCAACCCGGGCCTCAACCTCACCAATGTCCTCAAGAAGCTGCTGCCAGATGCTGATCTGGAAGCGCTCAAGGTCCTTGTCGCACCCATTGTGGACAAGGTGAGCGAGATCAAGAGGGTTGAGGGCGATCGCGTAGATTAGGTCGCCCGTTTTCTCCTTTTCTTGTCGCTGCTGGTCATGTTACGAGAACAATCTATTAGAGCTGCGACAAGCTATCTTGTAATATAACTTTATTTTGGGTAGCAATTGCTATGTTATTTCCTTTACTTGATTCCTTCATTTGTAGGTTTTTGCCCTACGCTTTTAGGGAACTTGCCGGTGCAGGCGCCTTAGCCGCGAGCGCTGAGTGCGGGACATCAGCAGCCTGCTGGCGGTGCTGCTACCGGCAAGAAACCTTCTCGCAACTAGTCGCAGCTCACTTAAGTTATTGAGCGGACTCGAAACAAAGTAAGGGTGCAACTAGCTACGAGTTGGTTCCTCCGCGCACAGGTTTTCCATACAAAGCACGGTCGTTCGAGGAAGATAACTTAAAATTTTTAAAACTGATTGCTCAAACTTTGGCAACTTAGCTTTTCTATTGTTTGCGTCCCGATAAGGCGAAACTTTCTTGAACGACGCCTGGCCCACACCATTATCTTCTCCTTTCCCCCCGGCAAACTTGTGGGCGAGGGAACCTTCCTTTCTTTGAGAAAGAGAAAGAAAAGAAAATAAAGATATGGAGCCTTACGGCTCGTTATTGCTTACCGGGGGTAGGCGCTACACAAAGTGTCAGATAACACATGCAAAAAATAGAAAGCATGCAATCGACAAGATGTGCTGAGCACATGAGCTTTACTTATGCACGGGGTCTGCGCCCGACTTTGTACAAAGGATTACATGCAACAGCGGCAAGACTTGTACAAAAGGTGGTTGCCGGAACAAGTTCCGCAACCGCGCTTCTGAGTAAAACTTAAGAAGATGCTCAATGTTCCAGAGTTGCTCACGAGTGCCATCTTGATCTCAAGGCGGACAACGCCAGGCCTAGTGACTCGTTTCACCCGGTAAGGGCCTTCCCACTTCGGCGTCAACTTGTTGGAATTCTTGGCGGACTGAACGCGCCGAAGAACAAGGTCGCCTTCCTCGAGACTTCTGGCATTAACTTTGCGGCTATGGTAGCGGCGCAAAGCTTGCTGGTATCGAGCAGCTCGTACAGCAGCCTGAAGACGATCTTCCTCAAGGAGCAGCGCGTCGTCTTGCCGCAGCTGCTCTTGCTCGAGCTCATCATAAGCGAGCACTCCAGGTGACCCGTATATGAGTTCCGTGGGGAGAACTGCCTCTGCTCCATAGACTAGAGCGAAAGGTGTCTGGCCAGTGGCTCGATTTGGCGTCGTCCTGATCGACCAAAGAACCACCGACAGCTCCTCAATCTAGTTCTTTCCGCAATTGTGCAGCCTGTCGAAAGTCCTGGTCTTGAGCCCACGCAACACTTCAGCATTTGCCCTCTCCGCTTGACCGTTGCTTCTCGGATGAGCAACAGAAGCGAAGCAGACCTTGGCGCCAAGATCTTGGACGTACTGCATGAAGGTGCGGCTCGTGAATTGCGTGCCGTTGTCGGTGATGATCCTGTTAGGGATCCCGAAGCGGCAAACAATCGACCTGAAGAACTTGACTACTGACTGTGCTGTCACCTTCCTCACTGCTTCCACTTCCGGCCACTTTGTGAACTTGTCGATTGCCATGTACAAGTATTCAAAGCCTCCGACAGCTCGGGGAAAGGGGCCGAGGATGTCGAGCCCCCAGACCGAAAATGGCCAGGATAAAGGGATCGTCTGAAGAGCTTGAGCTGGCTGGTGTATCTGCTTGGAATGGGCTCGCACGCTTCACACTTGGTTACTTGTGCGATTGCATCACGGAGGGCTGTCGGCCAAAAGAAACCTTCTTGGAATGCTTTTAAGCAAGCGCTCTTCGCCAATGTGGTGACCACATATGCCTCCATGTATCTCGCCAACAGCTTTTGTCCATCTTCGGTGAATACACTTCAATTTCACACCGTTGAGTCTTCTTACATGCAGTGTGTTGTCAACAAACTGGTACATACTTGATTGCCGGGCTACTCTTTTTGCTTCTTCTTGCTCTTCGGGAAGTTCTCTGTCTGAAGAAGCGGACAATCTCTTTGTGCCCATCTTTGGATCTTGCGGCTCGACAACAAGGACTAAAGGCACATCTGCTGCTGCGAGAACATCCACTTCTATGGCAAGAACCTGCGGCTCAGCCGGAGCTTGACGTTCCCCGGCAAGCTTGCCGGAGCAAAACTTGTCGGGAGCATCTGCTTTAACGGAACAAACCCTAGGGTTTGCCGGAGTAGACTGCTCCTCAGAACCCTTGGTGTTGATCTTGGGGACCTTCTTGGCAGCGGCTTCGGGGAGCTCTGCCGGAAAATAGTCACCAGAAATCAACTTCCTCTTCTTACCCTGTCCAGTTGATGGCGTTACAGACGGTTGAGTCAGTTTGAGCACAAAGATCCCTGGTTCCACAGGCAACTTAAGTGTGGCGCACTTCGACAGGCCATCTGCAATGTCGTTCTGAGCTCTTGGAACATGTTCCATCTGTAGGCCGTCAAAGTGCTCTTCTAACTTTCTCACTTCATCAACGTAAGATTCCATCAACGGACTCTGATAATTCTTGTTCACTTGGCGGACGACAAGCTGCGAGTCACCCCTGACAATGAGCTTCTTAATCCCAAGGTCTGCCGCGATCCTGAGACCGGCAAGCAAACCTTCGTACTCTGCGGTATTGTTTGTTGCTTGCTCCTTGGGAAAGTGCATCCGGACTACGTGCTTGAGGTGCTCTCCGGTGGGGCAACAAGCACGCCAAGACCGGCGCCTTGCAGCGAGAAGGCACCATCAAAGTACATCATCCACTCTTTGCTTGCTTCCTTGCGGGGATGCTCGTTTCGAATTTCTTCATCGGTGTTGGCGTCCACTCTGCTATGAATTCTGCCAATGCTCGCTTCTGGATAGTTGAAGTGCTCTCAAACTTGAGGCCAAAGCTTGCAGTTCAATGCCCACTCGACAATCCCGCCTGTTGCTTACGGATTACGCAATATCCTCTTCAGCGGAAGCAGTGACAATTGTGATCTCATGTGCTTGGAAGTAATGGCGCAGCTTTGTCGAGGCCATGAGAAGGCGAAAAGCAATTTCGCACACCGAATACCTTGACCTAGCCCCAGAGAAGGAACCGACAAAGTAAATTGGGCGCTGCACCATTCTCTTCTGTATCTCCTCACGCGCCTGCGCAGATCCATCTTTGTCGGGACCAGAGCTTGTCGGTGAAGTCCCTTGCTTGTCGCTGGACGCATCTGCCGTGGTTGCTGGCTCATCATCTGCCTCCCTCTCTGCTACTAACGCAACACTAACCACTTGATTGGTTGCCGCTAAATACAGCAGCAACTTCTCTTGTGGCTTAGGTGCGACAAGGGTTGGAGTGGAGGACAGGTATCTCTTTAAGTCCTGCAGCGCAACCTCCACCTCGGGAGTCCATTTCATTGGACCTGCCTTTTTCAGTATTTTGAAAAACGGCATGGCGTGCTCAGCAGACCTAGAGATAAACCTGCTGAGAGCAGCCACGCAACCGACAAGTCTTCGTACATCCTTGACACGCTTTGGTGCTTCAATCTGCTCAATGGCCTTGATCTTGTCGGGATTGGCTTCAATTCCTCGCTGGGACACAAAGAACCCGAGAAGCTTGCCGGAGGGGACTCCAAACACACACTTCTCGGGGTTAAGCTTGAAGTTGATCTTGCGCAGATTTGCAAAGGTCTCGTCTAAATCTTGAATCAGAGTTGCTTTGTCCTTGCTTTTGACCACTATGTCATCCATGTAGGCTTCCACATTTCTGTGCATCTGTGGCTCAAAAGCGTCATGGACTACCCTTGCAAATGTTGAACCAGCATTCTTTAAACCGAAAGGCATCCGTATGAAACAGTATGTGCCACATGGAGTGATGAATGCGGTCTTCTCCTCATCCTCTTCTGCCATGAAGATCTGATGGTATCTGAATATCGTCAAGAAATGAAAGCAAGTCACATCCGCCGTGGAGTCAACAATCTGGTCAATGCGCGGTAAGGAAATGGGTCTTTGGGACAAGCTTTATTGACATCGAGAAAGTCGATACAAAGCCTCCATTTCCCGCTTGCCTTCTTATGCGACTATAGGATTGGCCAACCACGTAGGATGGAGCACTCCTCTGACAAGGCCTACTGCTTCCAATTTCTTGATTTCTTCTGCGATGAACTCTTGGCGCTCCACTGCTTGTTTCCTAACCTTCTGCTTGATGGGCCGCGCATGAGGACAGACGGAAAGATGGTGCTCGATTACATTCCTGGGAACACCGGGGATGTCAGACGGTTGCCACGCAAACACGTCGACATTCGCCCGCAAGAAAGCAACGAGCATGCTTTCCTATTTAGGGCCGAGAGTGGCACTGATGGTGAAAGTACCACCAGTGCCGTCCTCCTTGGAGGACACCTTCTTGGTCTCTGGCGGAGCTGCCATTGCCTTCTTATGCTTGCTGGTGGAGCTCGATGGTGCGTCCTCGACGGTAGCGCAGCACTCCGAAGAGGTGCGCTTGCCGGAGTGGGCATCAGAACTCTTGCCGGACTTGGTCTTCTTCTTCCCCCCGGGAGCTTCAACGGCAAGTGGCTTGCGATCTGTTGCGGCTGCCGCTTCCCGGTAGATCTTGTCGGCGCAGATAAGAGCATCCTTCTTGTCGCCAGGGACAAAGATGACACTTATAGGGCCTGGCATCTTCAGCACGTTGTATGCATAATGAGAGGCTGCCATGAATTTGGCGAGTACTGGACGGCCGAGTATCCCATTGTAAGGCAATGGAAAATCAGCAACGTCAAAAGTGACCCTCTCAGTCCTGAAGTTCAACTCGCTGCCAAATGTCACCGGCAACATGATCTTCCCTTCGCTTGCTCCTTCCGGATTGATTCCTTGGAATGTGCGGTCTCTTGAGCTCATTGTCGAGGATCTGGAGTTTCTGGAGTACCGCGGAGGAGATCAGGTTCAAGCCGGCCCCGCCATCAACTAGCATCTTAGTGACCTTGAGGTTGCGGATAGTTGGTGAAACCAACATCGGCAAGCACCCGACCGCAGTTATGTGATCAGGGTGGTCCTCAATATCAAAGATGATAGGCGTGCTGGACCATTTCAGAGGCTTGCGTGACTCGACGGGTGGTTCTGCCGCATTGACTTCCCGCACCCACTGCTTGAGCTGGCAGTGTGAAGTATGCAGAGAAGCACCGCCGTCAACGCAGAGGACCTCTGTGACTTTCTGGAACTCCTGCTCACCGGTCTCATCATCATCCATATCTTCATCTTCGTCGTCATCTTCATCCTTGTCGCGGACGCGGGAAGGTCTGTCTCCTTGCCGCTGCTTGGCCTTGCTGCGGCGTCCTCCTCGGCCGGGACGTTTCTTGCCGGATCCTCCAGTACCTTCTTGGGCCTTCTCCTTGTCGCGTCGCTCGTATTCAGCTTTTTGCTGCTTGACAAGCTGCTCGACCTTCTTGCAGCTCTGGAGGTCATGGCCCTTGGTGCGGTGGATCTTGCAGTACTGCTTGTCGGTGCCGTCCTGCTTGTCGGCGGCCGCCACAGTGTTCTTGGCGCCACCTTCGTTGCCGGACTGCTCAACGACTAGCACATCTTTGCCTTTCTTCTTCCTGTTGTTCCGCCGCCGGTTTTTCTTTGCCGGAGCAGCATCCTTGCTGTCAGATCCTCCTGCTCCTGTATTCTCTCGGGGGAGTTTCCTCCCTTCCTCAGCAAGTGCACACTTGTCGGCGGGGCATATAGCTCATCGCGCCCCCGATCTTGCACATCGCCATCTCCTCCGCATCCTGCGTTACGCACGCTCGATGGAACGCGCGATGACCATGGCGGGGTGGACATCTGAGATGTTGTCTGCACACGGCTAAATCTCTGAATGTACTTGCGTTAGGGCTCTCCTTCCTTCGGGCGGCGAGATGAAGGTCGCTCTCTTAGCCATGAGGTTTGTCACGCTGTAAAGCGCCGACAAACTGATGGCATAGGTCTGCCAGGAGGATATGGAGTTGTCCGGCAAGTGCATGAGCCAGAGGACGACATTGGGCTTGAGCACCGCCGGAAGTAGTTGGCAGGATCTTGTCGCCCCGCCCCAAGCAGCTTGCACCGCGATGGTGTAGATGCTGAGGAACTCCGACGGATGCGACTTGCCGTCGTACTTCTCTGGTACGTCTGGCTTGAAATTCTTCGTGCTGGGCCACTGGACTTGCCGCAGCTCACGAGTGAACGCAGGGCAACCTACTGCGTACGACAAGTCACCTGGTTCCCCTGGCGCATGCATGTCGACAGAGGGCCCAGCACGCTGGTCCGATTGATGCCGCGCTTCTCTTCGATGGTCGATGCGAGTACGAGCGTCTTCTTGCTGTCGTTCGTGAAGAACTTGGCGCTGATCGCGACGAGCTCGTGGATCTGATGACGCGGTGGAGTCATTGTCGAGGTAGATCCGGCGAGTCGGCGATCTTGGCCTTCGGGGCGGGGAGTGCACGGTGGTTGCACCCCCACTGGTTTTGTCGCCATCGGCTCGCGCCTGGCAATCCGCGGCTGCGATGTACTCGGCTGCCGTGGAGTATCGCCGTTGGCGAAGCCGATGAGACTCTGAATGGTGGCCCTCATTCGTCGATCTTGTCTGCCGTTGGAGGGTAATCTAGGAGCAGTTGAGCTCGTGCCAAAGCTTCTGCTGGAGTGGTGTGCGGCAGTGGCGAACGGTGCGAGGAGCGGGATATGCTCGGACTCCTAACTATGTTAGAAGGAGCAGTATCCCGTCCGGGCGACCGTGTCTTGCTCGTGCCAGCATGTTGGTGCGCATGCTGGTCTTGAGCACCCCGAGATCCACCAGCTCGATCTTGGTCCAATGAACGTATGGTACCGTGAGTACCATGACGCTGTCGGTCCCGCGCCTCCTGAGATGGGCGCGGTGCATGCACGGACGCCGAGGTCTGTGCAGCCTTGTCCTTGGACCTGGCAGCACCGTGAGCTCCCTCGTCAACGCCCGTTCTTCTGCCGGCGTCTACCCCACCACCCGTTTGCTCCAGTGGCGGTGGGATCGACGTGGACGGAGCAGCCACCTCCGAAGCCTTCTTCTTCGGCGGCATGTCGATGAAGATGATGAAGATCTAGCTCGCGTGAACGCCGGATCAGGTTCACACAGCCTCGACGCCCCCTACCTGGCGCGCCAAAGATGTTGTGGTAAACTTATCCACGGCCACCTATGGGGCCGGCGGACCGAGCCCCTTTCGGTTCGGCGGGGGGCGGAGATCGCGCGAAGAGCAGATCGAGGCGAAGCACACGAGCGATTTACCCAGCTTCAAAGCTCTCCGGGGAGATAATACTCCTACTGCTTCATGTCTGAGTGTATTGAGTTCTTGCTCGGGAGCGCTGAGTGCTACAGTACACACTAACTTCTAACGAGATCGAGCGTGAGTGTTTCCTGGCTTCGAACCCCCCTCTACGTTGCGCATGGGCCTCCTTTTATATGCTCAAGGGGTCACCGACAGGTGGCAACATAGACAAGGGCAAAAATGGAAAAAGTGTTGCGGTTGGTACAACTACTTGTACAGTGTATCATACCTAACCCCGACGGCAGGGGACAAAGGCATTAAATGCCCGTCTGTGTCGCCCAAACAGTGCAAAAAGGGACCATCAGGGACGCTACCGCTTGCCACAATGGCAATCTTGTCGTTGTAAACACACCTCGCCTTCTTGGCTGCCTGACCTCTTGCCACGCCGCACTGGAAAGGTCCCAAGGCGACACGTTGGTGGATGTCTTTGGAGCGTGGAGTACAGAGTGATAGCTTGCCGCGGCAAGCGCCTTGCCGCGGTCGTTGTCTCGTCGCGTCCGAAAGCTTGTCGCTCACCGGGTCTTGCTGGGACACGTGGCGCGTCACGGCAAGTTCCTTGAGATGCCTTGGTTGGCCTTCCCGGCAAGCTCCTCTTGCCGGGGCCTTGTCTCCTTGGCTTGAATACTTTGTTCTTGAATGGCTCCAAAGGAACCACGGAGGACCTTGGCGGTCGCCCGGCAAGCCTTGCCGCGGGGTGCTGCGACTGCCCGTGCACAAGTTCGGGATACTAGGGTACCCCTACTCTAGTACACCGACACTCCCAGAGAAGCCGCGGACCATCAATTCAACGAGTCCACTCTCTTCATTCTCCAAGAAGCAATTGCCCCCGAGGATATTGCTCACCTCCGACCCTTCACCGTGGCCAAGGAAGCATGGCAACATGTTGTTTACATTTATAAGGGAAGAGCAAGCATCCAACGCTCCAATTTTGAAGTGGTACAAGATGAAGCTGATGAGTTTGCGATGAATGAAGATGAAGAACCTCGTGAGCTTTACTGGAGATTAACCACTCTCGCGGTCTCACTCCAAGATCATGGGAGCAAGGATACGGATGCCAATTGGATCAAGCGCAAGTTTCTCAAGGCCATGATGACCTACCACAAGGCCATGTCCTCCATCATCCGTCAAAGGCCGGACTTTCACGCTTTGTCCTCAAGTGAAGTGTTGGATGAGTTTGTTGCTATGAGGATCTTGGACAAGACCACCGACAATGCGGTGTTGCGTTCTCAACGATCAAAGAAGCCCAACCTTGCTTTGAAGGCCAAGGCTAGTGTGGAAGAAGAGAGTGAAGAGGAAGAAGAGGAATGTTGGCCCGAAGATACCAAGTATGCTTATCATGAGCACATGGCTCTCGCATCAAGAAAATTTTGGAGCAAGAAGAATACAAGGCCCAACTTCAACAAGAACAACTTAAGTGGCACCAAGGGCAAGACAGGTGTGAGGACATGCTATAATTGTGGCAATGTTAGCCACTTTGTTGCGGAATGCCCATACGAGAAGAGGGAAGACAATGGGGGCAAGCTTATCCGAAAAGACAAGGCCAAGTCCTTCCCCAACAAGAACAACTTCACCAAGAAGACTCCTCCCAAGGGGTTGGTGGCACAAGAAGAGTACAATGAGGATGAGGATGATGATGAAGATGGTAAGACGGCTGCCATGGCCTCCATGGCCATTGCAACAACTGCACGGGTGTCCCTCTTCGACCCACCCAACGAGAACATCACCGCCAAGTGCCTCATGGCTAAAACCACCAACAAGGTAACCCCCAACATCAAAACCACCATCACTACTAATCCTTCCTTGACGGATTGCATTGATGAAAGTGAGGGGTCGAAGGAGGAAGAAAATGAATTTGAGTCTTTTTATGAGTAAGCTCAAGGGTAAATCCAAGTAGCACTTCGTTGCTCTCTTGTAACAACTTGGTGAATCCAATGACATGATCGAGGTTCACGAAGAAACCATCTCTAAGATGCAAGAGCATAGTCGTGAATATGCCAATGAGATATCAGATCTCTCTAATGCGCTTTAGGAAGAGCGTGGTCATCGTTTGGCTCTTGAGGAGTCACACAACTATGATCATGCTAAATTAAAGAAAGATCTTGATCATGCTCTTGTCGTATCTTGTGTGCTAAATTCCGAGAAAGCTAAACTTGGGGTTGACCATGCTAGACTCAAGGAGGAGTTTGATATACTTGACAAGGCTCACAAGGTCTTGAATAGTGCTCATGCAAGCCTCAAAGAGTCTCATGATCAACTCCAAGTGAAGCTAACCAAGGAGAAAGCCACATTTCCTCATATGGTTTTAATTGATAATGCAAATGCTACTAACCCGTGTTGTGAGCATGTGCATCTTGTGGAGGAGAATGCCAAGTTGAAGGAGCAACTTGAGAAAGGTCTTGTGTCATGCATACAAGGAGAGAAGAACCTCAACGACCTTTTGAGCAATCAAAAGGAAGTTGTGGCCAAGGAGGGGATTGGGTTTGCACCCAAGTCCACGAAGAAGAAGAAGAAGAAGAATGACAAGACCACATGATACGTCCATTCTGCATCATATTTTCCTACTGATATTTATGTTGTTTTATTGAATAATAATGCTTTTTGGAGTAATTCTAATGCCTTTTCTCTCATAATATGCAAGGTATATACAAAGGGGGAGAATTCTGGCTGCTGGAAATCTCGACCTGAAAAAGCTACATCAGGCTACCTATTATGCACAACTCCAAATGAGCTGAAACTTCATGAGGAATTTTTATGGAATATTTGAGGAATACTGGAGCAAATAAGTACCAGAGGGGGCCCACTAGGTGGGCACAACCCAACTAGGCATGCCAGGGAGCCCAGGCACGCCCTGGTGGGTTGTGCTCACCCAGGCCCACCTCCGGTGCCCCTCTTCTAGTATATAAGTCATTTTGACCTAGAAAAAATAGGGGGAGGACTTTCGGGACGAAGTGCCGCCGTCTCGAGGCAGAACCTGGGAGGAGCACTTTTGCCCTTCGGCGGAGCGATTCCGCCGGGGGAACTTCCCCCGGAGGAGGAAATCATCGTCATCATCATCTCCAACAACTCTCCCATCTTGGGGAGGGCTATCTTCATCAACATCTTCAATAGCACCAACTCCCCTCAAACCCCAGTTCATCTCTTATGTTCAATCTTTGTACCGGAACTATAGATTGGTGCTTGTGGGTGACTACGTTGATTACATCTTGTAGTTGATTACTATATGGTTTATTTGGTGGAAGATTATATGTTCAGATCCATTATGCTATTTAATACCCCTCTGATCTTGAGCATGATTATCATTTGTGAGTAGTTACTTTTGTTCTTGAGGTCACGGGAGAAATCATGTGAACTTGATATGTGTTCAATGTTTTGATGATATGTATGTTGTGATTCCCTTAGTGGTGTCATGTGAACATCGACTACATGACACTTCACCATATTTGGGCCTAAGGGAATGGATTGTGTAGTAGTTATTAGATGATGGGTTGCGAGAGTGATAGAAGCTTAAACCCTAATTTATGCGCTATTCCGTAAGGGACTGATTGGATCCAAAAGTTTAATGCTATGGTTAGAATTTATTCTTAATACCTTTCTCGTAGTTGCGGATGCTTGCGAGAGGGTTAATCATAAGTAGGAGGTTTGTTTAAGTAAGAACAACACCTAAGCACCGGTCCACCCACATATCAAATTATCAAAGTAGCGAACATGAATTAAGCCAACATGATGAAAGTGACTAGATGAAATTCCCGTGTACCTTCAAGAACACTTTGCTTATCATAAGAGACCGTTTTGGCCTGTCCTTTGCCTCAAAAGGACTGGGCTAGCTTACTGCACTTTTGTTACTACTACCATTACTTGCTCGTTACAAATTATCTTGCCATCAAACTACTCTGCTACTTACAATTTTAGCACTTGTAGATATTACCTTGCTGAAAACCACTTGTCATTTCCTTCTGCTCCTCGTTGGGTTCGACACTCTTACTTATCGAAAATGCTACAATTGACCCCATATACTTGTGGGTCATCAATGCTATTTTCTGGCGCCGTTGCCGGGGAGTGAAGCGCTTTTGGTAAGTGGAAATTGGTAAGGAAAGATTATTACTACATGCTGAAATTTATTGTCACTTGCTACTATGGAAAACAATCCTACGAGGGGTTTGTTCGGGGTATCTTCACCTCGATCGGAACCAAAATTAGTTGCCCCTCAACCTACTGCACCTACTAAAAATATTGAATATGAATTCCTTCGGGTATGGTAGAACAACTGCTAGCTAATCCTTATGCAGGAGATGGAACCGAACATCCTGATATGCACTTGATATATGTGGATGAAATTTGTGGATTGTTTAAGCTTGCAGGTTTGCCCGAAGATGAAGCTAAGAAGAAGGTTTTCCCTTTATCTTTGAAGTGAAAATCATTAACATGGTATAGGCTATGTGATGATATTGGATCTTGGATCTGGAATCGCTTGAAATTGGAATTTCATCAAAAATTTATCCTATGCATCTAGTTCATCATGATCGGAATTATATATATAATTTTTGGCCTCGTGAAGGAGAAATTATTGCTCTAGCCTGGGGAGGCTTAAGTCAATGTTATATTCATGCCCCAATCATGAGCTCTCAAGAGAAATTATTATTCATAATTTTTATGCTCGGTTTTCTTGTAATGATCAATCCATGCTCGATACTTCTTGTACTGGTTCTTTTATGAAGAAGACTATTGAATTCTGGTGGGATCTTTTAGAAAGAATTAAACGCAACTATGAAGATTGGGAACTCGACAAAGGTAAAGAGTCAGGTATTGAACGTAAGTTTGATTGTGTTAAATCTTTTATGAATACCGATGCTTTTCAAAAGTTTAGCACTAAATATGGACTTGACTCTAACATAGTAGCTTCCTTTTGTGAATCTTTTGCTACTCATGTTGATCTCCCTAAGGAGAAGTGGCTTAAATATCACTCACCTATTAAATAACTGGTAAAATCTAAAGAAGAAACTATCATTTACAATGTTGATCCATTTGTTCCCACTGCTTATATTGAAAAACCACATTTCCCTGTTAGGACGAAGGAACATGCTAAAGCTTCAACTGTGGTTAACAAAAGTTATGTTAGAACACCCAAACTAGCTAAACAAATCAGAGTTGAACCTAGTGTTGCTATGATTAAAGATCTCTTGGTCGGTAATATTGATGGGCATGTTATTTACTTCTGTGATGAAGCTTCTAGAATTGCCAAACCTGATAAAAAGGATAAACATAGATCAGTTGTTGGCATGCCTGTTGTCTCAGTCAAGATAGGAGATCACTGTTATCATGGTTTATGTGACCTAGGTGCTAGTGTGAGTGCTATTCCTTTTTCCTTATTTGAAGAAATTAAGAATGAAATAGCACCTGCTGAAATAGAAGACATAGATGTTACTATTAAACTTGCCAATAGAGATACTATATCACCAATTGGGATTCTTAGAGATGTTGAAGTCTTGTGTGGGAAAATAAAATACCCTACTGATTTTCTTGTTCTTGGCTCCCCACAAGATGACTTTTGTCCCACTATCTTTGGTAGACCTTTCTTGAACACCGTCAATGCCAGAATAGATTGTAAGAAACAAATTGTTGGTGTTAGTTTTGGTGATGAATCTCATGAATTTAATTTTTCCAAGTTTAGTAGACAATCTCATAAGAAAGATTTGACTAGTAAGGATGAAATTATTGGTCTTGATTCAATTGTTGTACCTCCTACTGATCCTTTAGAACAATATTTGCTAGACCATGAAAATGATTTACATATGCGTGAAAGAAATTAAAGAGATATAATCTTTTTCGAACAACAACCTCTGCTTAAACACAATTTGCCTATTGAAACTCTAGGAGGTCCTCCTCCACCTAAAGGTGATCCTGTGTTTGAATTAAAACAATTGCCAAACACTTTGAAATATGCTTATCTTGATGAGAAAAAGATACATCCTATTATTATTAGTGCTAACCTTTCAGAACATGAAGAAGAAAGATTATTGAAAGTTCTAAGGAAGCACCGAGCTGCTATTGGATATACTCTTGATGATCTTAAGTGTATTAGTCCCACTCTATGTCAGCACAAAATTAATATGGAACCTGATGCTAAACCCGTTGTTGATCACCAATGTCGGTTAAATCCGGAGATGAAAGAAGTGGTAAGAACGGAAATATTGAAACTTCTGGAAGCAGGTATAATATATCCTATAGCTGATAGTAGATGGGTAAGTCATGTTCATTGTGTCCCTAAGAAGGGAGGTATTACTATTGTTCCTAATGATAAGAATGAGTGTATTCCACAAAGAATTGTCACAGGCTATAGGATGGTAATTGATTATAGAAAATTAAACAAAGAAACTAGAAAAGATCATTACCCCCTACCTTTTATTGATAAAATGTTAGAAGGATTATCTAAGCACACACATTTTTGCTTTCTTGATGGATATTCTAGTTTTTCACAAATACCTATTTCACAACCTGATCAAGAAAAGACCAGTTTTACTTGTCCTTTTGGAACTTATGCTTATAGACGTATGCATTTTGGTTTATGTAATGCACTTGCTACCTTTCAAAGATGTATGACTGCTATATTCTCTGAATTTTTTGTGAAAATATTGTTGAGGTTTTCATGGATGACTTTTTTGTTTATGGGAAGTCTTTTGATGATTGTTTAAGCAATCTTGATCGAGTTTTGCAAAGATGTGAACAAACAAATCTTTTCTTGAATTGGGAGAAGTGACACTTCATGGTTAGCGAAGGTATTGTTTTGGGCCATAAAATTTCTGAAAAAGGCATTGAGGTGGACAAGGCCAAGGTCGATGCAATTGAGAAAATGCCATGTCCTAAAGATATCAAAGGTATTCATAGTTTCCTTGGTCATGCTGGTTTCTATAGGAGGTTTAACAAAGACTTTTCTAAAATTTCTAGGCCTCTTACAAATCTTTTGCAAAAGGATATTCCCTTTATGTTTGATGATGATTGCTTGGAAGCCTTTGAAACACTAAAGAAAGTCTTAATTACTGCACATGTTGTTCAACCACCTGATTGGAACTTGCCTTTTGAGATTATGTGTGATGCTAGTGATTATGCTGTTGGTGTTGTTCTAGGAAAAAGGGTTGATAAGAAACTGAATGTTATCCATTATGCTAGTAAAACTCTAGACAGTGCTCAACGAAATTTTGCTACTACTGAAAAAGAATTCTTAGCAGTGGTGTTTGCTTGTGATAACTCAGATCTTACATTGTTGATTCTAAAGTGATTGTTCACACCGATCTTGCTGCTATAAAATACCTCATGGAAAAGAAAGATGCTAAACCTAGAATCATTAGGTGGGTTCTTCTGCTACAAGAATTTGATTTGCATATCACTGATAGGAAAGGAGCAGAGAACCTCGTGGCTGATAACTTGTCTAGGCTTGAAAATATTCTTGATGACCCATAACCTATTAATGATAGCTTCCCTGATGAACAGTTAGATGCAATAAATGTTTCTAATAGTACACCTGGGTATGCTGTTATGCTAATTATATTGTTGCTAAATACATACCACCTAGCTTTACTTACCAACAAAAAAAATTCTTCTATGATTTAAGACATTACTTCTGGGATGACCCACATCTTTATAAAGAAGGAGTAGATGGTATTATTAGACGGTGTGTACCTGAGCATGAACAGGAACAAATCCTACGGAAATGTCACTTCGAGGCTTATGGAGGACATCACGCAGGAGACCGAACCGCTCATAAGGTATTGCAATCTGGTTTTTATTAGCCTACTCTCTTCAAGGATGCCCGCAAGTTTGTATCATCTTGTGATGAATGTCAAAGAATAGGTAATATCGGTAAGCGTCAAGAAATTCCTATGAGTTATTCACTTGCTATTGAACCATTTGATGTTTGGGGATTTGATTTCATGGGAACTTTTCCTTCCTCTAATGGGTGTACTCATATTTTGGTTGCTGTTGATTATGTTACTAAGTGGGTAGAAGCTATTCCAACTAGTAGTGCTGATCACAACACCTCTATTAAAATGCTTAAGGAAGTTATTTTCCCAAGGTTTGGAGTCAGTAGATATTTAATGACTGATGGTGGTTCACACTTTATTCATGGTGATTTCTGTAAAATGCTTGCTAAGTATGATGTTAACCATAGAATTGCATCACCTTATCATCCTCAATCTAGTGGTCAAGTTGAACTTAGTAATAGAGAAATAAAACTAATCTTACAAAAGATTATCAATAGGCCCTGGAAGAATTGGTCTAAGAAACTAGATGATGCACTTTGGGCTTATAGAACAACATATAAAAATCCTATGGGTATGTCTCCTTATAAAACGGTTTATGGAAAAGCTTATCATTTGCCTCTTGAGTTAGAACATAAAGCATATTGGGCAATCAAAGAACTCAACTATGATTTCAAACTTGCTGGTGAAAAGAGGTTATTTGATATTAGCTCATTAGATGAATGGAGAACCCAAGCTTATGAAAATGCAAAGTTATTCAAAGAAAAAGTTAAAAGATGGTATGACAAAAGAATCCAAAAGCGTGAGTTGAAAGTTGGGGAATATGTTCTTTCGTACAACTCTCGTTTCAGATTATTTGCAGGAAAACTTCTCTCCAAATGGGAAGGACCCTATGTTATCGAGGAGGTTTATCGATCCGGAGCTATGAAAATAAATAATGCTGAAGGTACTGATGTCTGCTAGAACTACGTCGGTATTTTCCCAAAGAGGAAGGGATGATGCAGTATATCGACGGTAGGTATTTTCCTCAGTGATGAGACCAAGGCTATCGAACCAGTAGGAGAACCTCCTCACACCACGTAAAAAATACCTGCACACAAATAACAAATACTCGCAACCCGACGTGTTAAAGGGGTTGTCAATCCCTTTCGAGTACGACGCCTCAAGAGAGGCAAATAGCGTGAGTTAAAAAGCGGTAGATAGGATACATAGATCGCGGAACAAATAAATTGTATAAAGGTATTTTTGTATTTTTAGTTTAATAGATCTGAAATAAATACAAAGGAAAATAGATCGCAAATGCAAATATGATGAAAAGAGACCCGGGGGCCGTAGGTTTCACTAGTGGCTTCTCTCGAGAAAATAGCAAACGGTGGGGAAACAATTACTGTTGGGCAGTTGATAGAACTTCGAATAATCATGACGATATCTAGGCAATGCTCATTATATAGGCATCACGTCCAAGATTAGTAGACCGACTCCTGCCTGCATCTACTACTATTACTCCACACATCGACCGCTATCCAGCATGCATCTAGTGCATTAAGTTCATGGAAAAACGGAGTAATGCAATAAGAACGATGACATGATGTAGACAAGAACTATTTATGTAGAAATAGACCCCATAATAGATCCCATCTTGTTATCCTTAATAGCAACGATACATACATGTCGTTTCGCCTTCTGTCACTTGGATCAAGCACCGTAAGATCGAACCCATCACAAAGCACCTCTTCCCATTGCAAGATAAATAGATCAAGTTGGCCAAAAAAACACAAAGATCGGAGAATAAATACAAGGCTATAAGTAATCATGCATATAAGAGATCAAATAAGACTCAAATAACTTTCATGGATAAAAACATAGATCTGATCATAAACTCAAAGTTCAACGGATCCCAACAAACACGCCGCAAAAAGGCTTACATCATATGGATGTCCAAGAGACCATTGTATTGATAATCAAGAGAGAGAGAGAGAGAGAGGAAGCCATCTAGCTACTAACTACGAACCCGTAGGTCTACAAAGAACTACTCATGCATCATCGGAGAGGCACCAATGGAAGTGGTGAATGCTACCTCTTGAGCTTACGTTGGTTTTCCCTTGAAGAGGACAGGGTGATGCAGCAAAGTAGCGTAAGTATTTCCCTCAGTTTTGAGAACCAAGGTATCAATCCAGTAGGAGATGACGCACAAGGCACCGAATACCTGCACAAACAATCAAGAACTTGCAACCAATGCAATAAAGGGGTTGCCAATCCCTTCACGGTCACTCACAAAAGTGAGATCTGATAGACATAGATAAACGGTAAAGTAAATATTTTTGGTATTTTTGGTTTATAGATTGGAAAGTAAAGATTGCAAAATAATAGATCAGAAACTAGCAAGATGTAAACGAGATTCAATATAATGGAAAAGAGGCCCGGGAGCCATAGGTTTCACTAGTGGCTTCTCTCGAGATAGCATATATTACGGTGGGTGAACAAATTACTGCAAAGCAATTGATAGAAAAGCGCATAATTATGATGACATCTAAGGCAATGATCATGAACATAGGCATCACGTCCGTGTCAAGTAGACCGACTCCTGCCTGCATCTACTACTATTACTCCACACATCGACCGCTATCCAGCATGCATCTAGAGTATTAAGTTCACAAAGAACGGAGTAACACATTAAGCAAGGTGACATGATGTAGAGGAATTACTCAAGCAATATGATGAAAACCCCATCTTGTTATCCTCGATGGCAACAATACAATATGTGCCTTGCTGCCCCAACTGTCACTGGGATAGGACACCACAAGATTGAACCCAAAGCTAAGCACTTCTCCCATTGCAAGAAAGAACAATCTAGTAGGCCAAACTAACCCGATAATTCAAAGAGACTTGCAAAGATATCAAATCATGCATATAAGAATTCAAAGAAGAACCAAATAATGTCCATAAATCCACGACTCATTGGATCTCGGCAAACACACCGCAAAAGAGTATTACATCGAATAGATCTCCAAGAACATCGAGGAGAACATGGTATTGAGAATCAAAGAGAGTGAAGAAGCCATCTAGCTAATAAGTATGGACCTGAAGGTGTGTGGTAAACTACTGATGCTTCATCGGAGAGGTAATGGTGTTGATGTAGAAGCCCTCCATGATCGAATCTCCCTCTGGCAGGACGCCGGAAAAGGCCCCAAGATGGGATCTCACGGGTACAGAAGGTTGTGGCTGTGGAAAAGTGGTTTTGTGGCTCCCCTGATGTTTTTAGAGTATAAGAGTATATATAGGTGAAGGAAGTTGGCAAGGGGAGCTACAAGGGGCCCACGAGGATGGCGGGCGCGCCCTCCTGCTTCGTGGCTTCCTCGTTGTGTCTCCGACTTCATATCCAAGTCTTCTGGTTTGCTTTCGGTCCAAGAAAGATGATCACGAAGGTTTCATTCCGTCTGGACTCCGTTTGGTATTCCTTTTCTGCAAAACTCTAAAATAGGCAAAAAATAGAAACTGACACTAGGCCCTCGGTTATTAGGTTAGTGAAAGAACAAGTGCTCCCTAGGTGGTTTTGGTAATTAATGTCAACATATCTCTTGTTGGACTAACACTTTTATCTAGTATGTTTCAGATAAGTTCAACAATGGAGTGGCATGGACTAAAGGATGTGGGAACTCCTTCAAGATGCTAAGGACAAAGGATTGGCTCAAGCTTCAAGCTCAAGACTCTTCATTTTATATTTTAGTGGTCCAAGATCACATTGAGTCTATAGGAAAAGCCAATACTATCAAGGAGGGATGAGGTGTTGCTTAATGAGCCTCTTGCTTCATGTGCTTAGTGATATGCTCCAAAACCCTCAACTACTTTCCCACTTCCACAAATGACCTAAACCTAAAGCCAAAATCGGTCACACCGATTCTTTCTATCCGGCGCCACCGATCTCAGATGTCTTAGCCACTGCCACAAACCCTAAGCAAATCGGTCTCACCGATAGGGATCTTGGTCTCACCGAGATGGGATTGTAATCTCTCTGTGTATGTCCATTAGCAAAATCGGTCTCACCGAGTTTGAGCAATCGGTAATACCGAGACTACAATGCAAACTTTCTGGTTGACTCATTATCAAAATTGGTGCCACCGAGTTTGTGTAATCGGTCAAACCGAGTTTGCCTGACCAACTCTCTGGAAAGCTTATTACCAAAATTGGTCTCGCCGAGTTTGTGTAATCGGTCTTACCGAGATTACGTTATGCCCTAACCCTAACCATATCGGTCTTACCGAGTTGCATCTCAGTCCCACCGAAAACCCTAACGGTCACATTATTTGCTAAATCGGTCTGACCGAGTTTAACGATTCGGTCCCACCGAGTTTGGTAGATTGTGTGTAACAGTTAGATTTTGTGTGGAGGCTATATATACCCATCCACCTCCTCTTCATTCGTGGAGAGAGCCATCAGACTGAACCTACACTTCCAGCATACATTTTCTGAGAGAGAACTACCTACTCATGTGTTGAGGCCAAGATATTCCATTCCTACCATATGAATCTTGATCTCTAGCCTTCCCCAAGTTGCTTTCCACTCAAATCTTCTTTCCACCAGATCCAAATCCTATGAGAGAGAGTTGAGTGTTGGGGAGACTATCATTTGAAGCACAAGAGCAAGGAGTTCATCATCAACGCACCATTTGTTACTTCTTGGAGAGTGGTGTCTCCTAGATTGGCTAGGTGTCACTTGAGAGCCTCCGACAAGATTGTGGAGTTGAACCAAGGAGTTTGTAAGGGCAAGGAGATCACCTACTTCATGAAGATCTACCGCTAGTGAGGCAAGTCCTTCGTGGGAGACGACCATGGTGGGATAGACAAGGTTGCTTCTTCGTGGACCCTTCGTGGGTGGAGCCCTCTGTGGACTCGCGCAACCGTTACCCTTCTTGGGTTGAAGTCTCCATCAACGTGGATGTACGATAGCACCACCTATCGGAACCATGCCAAAAACATCCGTGTCTCCAATTGCGTTTGAATTCTCCAAACCCTTCCCTTTACATTCTTGCAAGTTGCATGCTTTACTTTCCGCTGCCCATATACTCTTGCATGCTTGCTTGATATGTATTGTGAATGTTGAATTTGTGCATAATCTCCACTTAAACTTAAGGAAACTTAAAAACTGCAACTTTGGTACTTAGTGTCTAATCACCCCCCTCTAGACACCTCTTCTCAAGGTCCTACAAGTGGTATCAGAGCATTAGTCTCCATTGCCTTGGTTTAATCACCATTGGAGGAAGATGGATGAGTCTACTTTGGGGAGTCTTAGACATAGAGTGCCTATTCTTGATGGAGAGTATTTTCATGAGTGGAAAAATGAGATGCTTGTAATTTTCAATCAATATCATTTGAACAAGTACATTGCTAGCCCCTGTGCACCTTATGTTGATCCTATGCATCCTACCCATGATGAGTCAATTGACATGATTAGGAATCTTAGAACTGCCGAACTTATCATTAGAGGATTGACTAGAAACTTGATTGGATGTTTGCCTACTCTTAAGTGTGCCTACACTATATGGAAATTTCTTGAGGAACGATTTCCAGATTATTCCTTGAAAAATGTTGATGAAATTCTTCATAAATCTATTGCTTTGAGTAAGATGAATACTAGTGATCCTATGTTTGGTGATCGTCTATTTGAGCTTACAAACCTTATGCGTGCCAAAGGAAATGTTGGTATTATTAGTGATATTATTTCTAAAGCTATAAAAATTCATAAGCAAGATCATTGTCAAACTCATTCTAATGAATCACCCTCTCTAGGACTTGATCCACCACATGACGATGTTGAACATGGATACTATGATGAGGATGATGATAGTGACTTCGATCTTGATGATGCAATGAGACACTTTGGTCTTATGGCAAATCTTCGGGGATATATGTCAGGAGGAAAGGAATGGGTTCTTGATAGTGGATGTACCGATCACATGACCGGAGATAAAGACATGTTTCGTGAGCTTGCTGATAATGATAGTCCTCGTAAGTATGTCACTTTCGGTGACAACTCAAAGGGTAAGGTGGTTGGCCTCGGTAAGGTGGCCATATCACATGATAGCTCCATACAAAATGTCATGCTCGTTGAATCTCTTGGATACAACTTACTTTCAATATCTAGACTTGCTGATTTCGGTTTCAATGTCCTATTTACTGAAGTAGATTGCCAAGTGTTTCGTCGAGACAATCATAAAATGGTCTTTACCGGTGTGCGTAGAGGTGATCTATACATTGTTGATTTCACTAAAAAGGCCAAACCTAAAACTTGCTTCATTGCTAAATCCTCAAAAGGTTGGTTATGGCATAGACGACTAGGTCATGTTGGTATGCGAAACCTTGACAAGCTTATTAAAGGAAATCATATTCTTGGAGTTAACGATGTCATATTTGATAAGGATAGACTTTGCAACGCTTGTCAGGCAGGTAAACAGGTTGGAGGAAGGCATCCCGTGAAGAACATCATGACCACAAGGAGGCCACTCGAGCTACTTCACATGGATCTCTTTGGTCCCAACTCCTACAAGAGTCTCGGTGGAAATTCTTTTGGTCTAGTTATAGTTGATGATTTTTCAAGATTTACGTGGGTGTTCTTTCTTGATGATAAATCGCAGGTCCAAAAGATCTTCAAAAACTTCGCTAGGAAGGCCCAAAATCAATTTGAAGTGAAGATCAAGAAGGCTCACAGCGACAATGGAACGGAGTTCAAGAACACAAATGTGGACACCTTTCTTGACGAAGAAGGGATTTCACACGAGTTCTCGGCTATGTACACACCTCAACAAAACGGAGTTGTTGAGAGGAAGAACCGGACGCTCATCGAAATGGCGAGAACGATGCTTGATGAGTACAAGACACCGAAGCACTTTTGGGCAGAAGCGGTTGAGACAGCTTGTCATGCAACAAATCGCTTGTATCTTCACAAGCTACTCGGCAAGACGGCATACGAGCTCCTCACCGAGCAATTGCCAATTGATGTAGGAGACAAAGATCCTTCGGAAGCAATCCAAGACTTGGCTATTGGCAAGGTTTGTCCAACGGAGGTGAAGGAGAGTACCTCGTCCGTCCAAGTGGAAGCTTCTACTTCACGACAAGGTGAACCAAGAGTTGATATGGAAGCATCCACAAGTGGGACACACCAAGATGAAGAAAATGAGGAAGTGCATCAAGATGAACGTCAACAACCTCCTTCTCCACCACGACAAGAGAACGACAACGCCAACAATGAAGAAGGCCAAGAAGAAGAACAAGATGAAGAAGATGTTCAACGAAGACCCAAGCAAAAGCTTTCACGAGTTCGAGCAAGAATTGCTAAAGATCATCCCGTTGAGAAAATCTACAATGACATTCAAACCGGGAGAATCACTCGCTCTAAAACTCGTTTAGCTAACTTTTGTGAAAACTATTCTTTCATATCTAGCATTGAACCTATGAAGGTTGAAGAAGCATTGAAGATCCGGATTGGATAAATGCTATGCATGAAGAGCTACATAACTTTGAGAGGAACCAAGTTTGGACATTGGTTGAGAAGCCCGACAACAACCACAACGTCATCGGTACCAAATGGGTGTTTCGCAACAAGCAAGATGAAGATGGACAAGTAGTTTGCAACAAAGCACGTCTCGTCGCCCAAGGCTACACACAAGTCGAAGGTATGGACTATGGTGAGACTTACGCTCCCGTTGCTAGACTTGAGTCCATTCACATCTTACTTGCCTATGCTAATCATCATGATATCACCTTGTACCAAATGGACATTAAAAGTGCTTTTCTAAATGGTGAAATAGAGGAGGAAGTTTATGTTAAGCAACCTCCCGGCTTTGTTAATCCTAAGAAACCCAATCATCTTTACAAACTTCACAAAGCTCTTTATGGTCTTAAACAAGCTCCTAGAGCATGGTATAAATGCTTGACCAAGTTCCTTATTGAAAAAGGCTTTGAAATTGGGAAAATTGATTCTACTCTTTTTACTAAAAGGGTTAATGGAGAACTATTTGTGTGCCAAATCTATGTTGATGATATTATATTTGGTTCAACTAACCCTCATTTTTGTGAAAAGTATGGGAAGCTAATGTCAGAGAAGTTTGAGATGTCTATGATGAGTGAACTCAAATTCTTTCTTGGGTTGCAAATCAAGCAAACTAAGGAAGGTACCTTTGTTTCTCAAACGAAGTACACCAAGGACTTATTCAAGAAGTTCAATATGCAAGAATGCAAAGGTACGTCTACACCCATGCCTACTAGTGGACATATTGATTTGACCAAAGATAGTGAACCGGTTGATCAAAAGGTTTATCGCTCTATGATTGGTTCATTGTTATATCTATGTGCTTCACGTCCCGATATCATGCTAAGTGTGTGCATGTGTGCACGATATCAAGCTGCTCCTAAAGAATGTCATCTTAAGGCCGTGAAAAGGATAGTGAGATACTTAATCCATACACCAAATTTTGGCATTTGGTATCCTAAGAGGGCCTCTTTCGATCTTGTTGGCTATTCCAACTTGGACTATGCCGGAGACAAGGTTGATAGAAAGTCCACTTCAGGTACTTGTCAATTTCTTGGTAGATCTCTTGTGTCTTGGTCTTCCAAGAAACAAAACTCGGTATCCTTATCCACTGCCGAAGCGGAATACATTGCCGTTGGTTCATGTTGTGCTCAATTACTTTGGATGACCCAAACTCTTAAAGATTATGGGATATATGTGAGACATGTTCCATTGCTTTGTGACAACGAAAGTGCTATCAAAATTGGTCATAATCCTATGCAACATTCTCGAGCTAAGCATATTGAAGTTCGTCATCATTTCATTCGAGATCATGTTGCTAAGGGTGACATTGATCTTAAGCATGTCCGCACCGAAAAGCAATTAGCGGATATATTCACTAAACCTCTTGATGAGAAAGTGTTTTGCAGGTTAAGTGGAGAATTGAACATCATTGATGCTTCAAACTTGGAGTAGAAACTCCATTGGATACATGCAAGACATGAGCTTATGACTAATCCTTGATATTTCTCTTATGATGAAAATCTTATGTCTTGGATATATTTGCATCTTGCATGTTATCTAACCCATGTAGGTACTTGGTGGAATCAAATTCCATGAGATTGAAATCTACTCACATCTTGAGCAATCTCTACATCACCAAGTCTCTACACTATGGTGGTTGAAGACAAGGAAGCACGGAACCACTCAAACATATCCTTTGACAAATTCTATGTTGAGCTTCATGATTGTCATTTTTGGATACACAAGTGCTCTTCCTTGCAAAAACTAACCCATCTAGGTAGATGGACTCAAATTCCAAGTGGTGCTCCAAATTCTTGATGAGCTACATCAACCTTGAGTAACCCACACAAGTTCAACTACATGGACAACACCACCAACCAAGGTATGTTATTCCATCTTAGAGAAGCTCTACTCCAAGACATGAGCTAAAGCGACTCGACAAGATGTGAATACATCAAGATGCTTAAACAAAAATGGCAACCCCATTTTGAGCTTAAACGATGAGTATGACCTATTATCAAGTGATCTCACTTGACTCCTAAGTCAATATACTCTAACATAGGTGACTTTGTCACCGACCATCTCTAGATGAAGTTCTCTTGTGTTCTTTTCTGTGTTTTTGCATTTGTCTCATGCATATTTGTTTCCTCTTTCAAAAAAAACTTCATCTAGATTTCTTTCTGTTTGCTCTGCATTTTCTGCATCAAATTCATTGCACATCTTTCAGTAAATTCCTTGCAAATCTTTGTGAGATCTTACTAGTCTAGTGAGCTGAGGTGACAAGTGTTTTCTCTGCAATGAACTCGGTTTCACCGATTTGCTGTTTTTGGTCCAACCGAAACATACCACTCGGTGCCACTGATTTCACATCAGGAAAATCAGTTTGCCACATATTCTATGTTTCTTCTGATCCAGCTCCACTCAATGAATCTTGTCCTCTACAAGCATCACATTTTTATCATTGCTTTGTGCTGTGTCTCAAGGACCAAACCCATTAGACAGATTCCAGAAGACCCTTCTTGGAAATTGATGTCAAAGGGGGAGAGAGAGATCACATCAAAGCTTATCACTTAGAGAGAGATCACATCAAAGAAAGAAAGAGTATATCACCTTCTTAAGGGGGAGAGAGATCCTCAAGGGGGAGAGAGATCCTCAAGGGGAGAGAGAGATCTCCAGGGGGAGGGAATACTTAAGTAGAAAGTATTTCTCAAGGATCCCAGATGCTTGGTGTTCAAGAGGATAGATGCCCACATGTCTTCTTGAGGGGAGAGACATGTTCATATGATCTGTTGTGCTTATTTGCATTAGCATACATTAGCTGTGATCATCATTCATATCTTTCAGCTCTGATCTTCTATTCCCTATCTTCTCCCAGTATCCCATGCTAGATTCAGGGGGAGCAAGACATCTAAGGGAAAGAAATCATTTAAATTCATTGCATATCTTTACTCTTGGGGACATGTCTAATCCAATGTGGTACTTAGTACTCACTCTCTACATGTCATCCCAGTCTTGGTATTCTTGTGGTTTCTTCTATTTGCTCTGGCTAGTAGATGTATCTGTGTTATCTAACCTTGTTTACGCAGGTTCATTTCATCCTAAGACAACTCAAGACTTCAAGGTAATTATATGCATCACAATCATGTGTATGAGGAATTCTTGCTGATGTACATACTGTTTGCAAGAAGGACTCATGGGCATGAAGGTATTTTCTTTAATATCCTTTGCTCTGATGCATATGGCCATGATACATGTAACACATTGCCTGCTCTATCATGGTTATGCTCTCACGTGCTTCTATATTCCATATTCACATGATTGCATACATGTAGGGGGAGCCTATGCCTGTAACATGTCTTTCCAAAGCTTTACTTGCTACTCTTTATATCTTTATCTAAAGTTTTGATGTATGTTGTCATCAATTACCAAAAAGGGGGAGATTGAAAGCACAAGTGCTCCCTAGGTGGTTTTGGTAATTAATGTCAACATATCTCTTGTTGGACTAACACTTTTATCTAGTATGTTTCAGATAAGTTCAACAATGGAGTGGCATGGACTAAAGGATGTGGGAACTCCTTCAAGATGCTAAGGACAAAGGATTGGCTCAAGCTTCAAGCTCAAGACTCTTCATTTTATATTTTAGTGGTCCAAGATCACATTGAGTCTATAGGAAAAGCCAATACTATCAAGGAGGGATGAGGTGTTGCTTAATGAGCCTCTTGCTTCATGTGCTTAGTGATATGCTCCAAAACCCTCAACTACTTTCCCACTTCCACAAATGACCTAAACCTAAAGCCAAAATCGGTCACACCGATTCTTTCTATCCGGCGCCACCGATCTCAGATGTCTTAGCCACTGCCACAAACCCTAAGCAAATCGGTCCCACCGATAGGGATCTCGGTCTCACCGAGATGGGATTGTAATCTCTCTGTGTATGTCCATGACCAAAATCGGTCTCACCGAGTTTGTAGGATCGAAAGTATGTCTAGAGGGGGGGGGGTGATTAGACTACTTGACAATATAAAAATTATGCCTTTTGACAAAGACAAGTTTTTGGCAGATTCACAATTATGATCAAGTCAAGCATCACCCTACACATGCAATTCTAGAGTATAGGCAGCGGAAAGTAAATTGCACATGTAGTAAAGAGAGGTGGAGAAGAGCAAACGCAATTTTGGAGACGCGGTGATTTTTCTCGTGGTTCCGATAGGTGGTGCTATCGTACTTCCACGTTGATGGAGACTTCAACCCACGGAGGGTAACGGCTGCGAGAGTCCACGGAGGGCTCCACCCACGAAGGGTCCACGAAGAAGCAACCTTGTCTATGCCATCATGGCTCACGCCCACGGAGGGCTAGCCTTACTCGGGTAGATCTTCACAAAGTAGGCGATCTCCTTGCCCTTACAAACTTCTTGGTTCAACTCCACATCTCGACGGAGGCTCCCAAGCGACACCTAACCAATCTAGGAGGCACCACCTCCAAAAGGTAATAGATGGTGTTGATGATGATGAACTCCTTGCTCTTGTGCTTCAAATGATAATCTCCCCAACACTCAACTCTCCTCACCGATTTGGCTGTGGTGGAAGAAAGGATTGAGTGGAAAGCAACTTGGGAAGGCTAGAGATCAAGCTTCATATGGTGGGAGTGGAGCAACTTGATCTCAACACAAGGGTAGGTAGTTCTCTTCTCGTAAATGTAAGGTAGGAGTGGTAGTTCTTTTCGATGACTCTCTCCACGAATGAAGAGGGGTGGAGGGTATTTATAGCCTCCACACAAAATCCAACTGTTACACACATTTGACCAATCTCGGTGGGACCGAAGTTGACAACTCGGTGAGACCGAAAGTTCAAATCATGTGAGCGTTGGTATTTTCGTGGGACCGAAAATACAATCTCGGTTTGTCCGATTCGTGCAAAGACAGGAGCTTGCCAATCTCGGTGGGACCGACTTCATCATCTCGGTGACACCGATTTGATGTGAAGGTTCTGAAGCTTGGCAACTCAAGTTTCGTGAGACCGAGTTCGAATCGGAAAATCCGAGTTTTCTAGGGTTTGGCTTTGTGGCTGAGGTGGTTCATCTCGGTGTGGTGAGTTTGGAATATCGGTGGGACCGAGATTACTTATGAGTGTATATGGCAGTGAAAGTTGCTGATAGTTTAGGAGATGTATCACTAAGCACTTTGAGCAACCAGATCATCATCATAACCTCATCCCCTTTTAATAGTATTGGCTTTCTATGGACTCAATGTGATCTTGGATCACTAAACCAAAAATGGAGTCTTGAGCTTTTGCCAATGCTTGCTTTAGCATTTTGAGGGGTCCACTTCTTCAGTCCTTGCCATACCCATATCACTGAACTTTCTGAAATGATTCTCAAGTAACTATTAGTTCAATAATATATATGTTGTTATTAATTACCAAAACCACCCGGGGATTAGTTGCACTTTCAATCTCCCCCTTTTTGGTAATTGATGACAACATATAGATCAAAGCTTCGACAAAGGATATAATCAATGAATAATATAAATCGCTTTGAGAAGTATGTGATAAGCAAGAGCTCCCCTAAATTTGTGCATTATTTAAGATTTGCGTTTGAATGCAAATGCACAATCGATTAGGATCATGGGTCACTCTTCCATGTCACATACATCTTGGTGGAGCGCACAAAATGATAAGAATGAACAGCATGCACCCAATCACCAAGACATGAGTAAATGGTCATACAAGATAGAAATGGCATATGATAAGCATTAAGCACACATTAAAGCATAGTACGACCAAGCACTCATTAAGGTAAAATGAAACGTAGTATCAAACACACTGAATGTCTCGAAATCAATAGTATCTCAAAGAAACCACAAATGAACGAAAGAGCAAAAGCGCAAAGGCAACAACACTCTCTCTCTCGAAGTCCTATGATCTATACAATTTCTCCCCCTTTGGCAACAAGTTACCAAAAGTTCGAAAGAGCATAGAGCTAAGCGTCCTTTGGGGACTCTGGCGGCTCCGTGCAGGTTGATGTTGGAGTTGATATGACAAGATCGGCGAAGACTTGGTGATGTCTGTCTTTGGAGGAGTGGTCACCGAGCTGGAGCTGGAGTAGGAGCAAGCTGAGGCTGTGGGAGGAGTCTTGAAGCTGTAGTCCTGGTGTCGATCCATGGAATAGCAGCTGATTGGGGTCTGTGGGAACGGGCGATCTGTTGATAAGCATCTGGACTAAGTCATCCTGCATCTCACGATAAGCTCTTCCTTCTCCTCTTTGCTTCTCAATGTCGCCTCAAGCTTGTTGTGATTACTTGCACTTGATCCACTTCACGCCCAGAGCGTGGATCTTGTCCTCAACAATCCTCTCTAGGCTCTCCGAGGCTGCATAATGCTGGCAAAGCGTTGTTCAATCCTTTGGGTAGCTTCAAGAAGCTGCTCTCCGACACTCTTTGGTTTAGGCTGCTGCTGCTGCTTCCTTGTCGACTTTGGCTTTCTTGGCAGCTTCAATCTTGGCTTGACCTTCAATCGATGTTAGATCCTCCTCATCCATCACAACAACATTGTCCTCATGCTCGAGGCTGCGGTGGGAAGTGTTCTCTATCCAACAAGAATGTGCCCGTGCCAAACTTGGCATTGATAAGCATCTGAATCTCATGGGCAAATCCACATGACCTTTTACGGTCATTGCAGTCCTCTTAATGGTTTCTACCATCAAGTCCATCACCTTGAAAGGTGCGTTCTCATCAAGTATATGCAGCATGTTGATAGAGTATCCTCTGATCATGCGATGATCTCCAGACTTGGGCATCAAGGTATGCCTCAAAATGGTATTGGTGGTAGGTAGGCCTGCCTGGAGATAGTACATCGAGCCGAGCTTCAGATTCCCAAATCCTTAGTGGAACCTCTTTGTACATGTTCTTCATGGATTCATGATTCTTCTTTGGAATACCATAAACATCAATATCATCCTCTCTTTGCCTTTGGAGCATTGAAGTTCTGCCCATTCTTCAAGAAGAAGAAAATCTTTGGCCTTGATCATCCATACAATCTTTCCATCTGGATAGAAATGAGTCATGGCATAGAATTGCATAATCATCTCATCGTTCCAATTTGTCAACTTCGACCTACAAAGTCTGCAACACCACATGCGGTGAAACTTTCATGCACATGTGGAAAGAAATCTCTGTGCTCTTCGCTGTCAATGTACTTCCATCAACGATCTCGGTGTCTGCGATTATGGGCTTCTTGTCCATCAAGACGGTCTCATAGAAGTCCTGCTGCTCTACGGTGTGAAATCTGGGATCTCAGCAGTTCTTCTCCTCACGGCATATGGGTCGATTGTCTCCATAGCCCGAGACCTCTATCTTTCCTTGCCTTCATATCCTCGGCTTGAGGATGAGCATCATTATGTAGTGGCAGTTTCGACGAAGTTTCAAAGAAAAGCGGTGCTTCATCATCCGACACTGTTGGTGGCACATCATCCTTGTTCTTTTAGAATATTTGGAATGTTCTGTTGTCTTCTTTGGCTTAGCAAAGAAGCTTTTTTGGAGCTGCCTTGACTGGAGCAGATTGCTTGGGCTTTGAAGTGGCTCCAGCCCTGATGGCATCACCCATGAGCTTAGGCTTCTGAGGAGGCTGGGGTGCTTCCTCATCCTCATCTTCTTCTGCTGCATCATCATGCACTAATCTTTTTCTCTTGGAAGTTTTCTTCACTTTGCTTGCAGCTTCTTCCAAATTCAGCTTCTTGGCAACAATTGACTGCTTGACTTTTCTGGTGCCCTTCTTAGTTTGCTGACCTTGTGGCTCTTTGGCAACAACTTTCCTCTTGGGCTTTGATGTGACCTCTTCCTCAACGACAAAATCTGAGTCTTCATCATCTGAGTTCCTCTTCTTTCTGGCTCTGGTGGCTGCAGGAGGTAAACCACTTGGTGTACTCCTCTCACCATCATCTGATGAGCTGCTAGGATCGGGACTAGTGCCCGCCTCGAAATATCGCAATGGGTGTCTCGACCTGTTACATTGTCACGGCATCGACATGGTGACAACCTGTGAATAGATAAGGTGTAGGCGAGTAGAAGAGTCATCACAAACGCGAAGATTTTGCAAAAAAATGAGTTCAAATTCAGTATTAGGTTTTCACGAGAAGACATTTCGTCGACCGAGTTTAAAATTCGGTGAATCCAAGTGTTTAAACGAAGCTTTCACACCACTTTCGGTTGGACGAAGTGGGTTTCGATCTGCCGAAAACACTAGGGTTTCACAGAATCCTCATTTCGTCACACCGATTTGCACAACTTCGGTTGGACCGAAGGGTGCAGGCAATGGCCATAGGCCGATCGGTCATACCGAAAATGTAAAATCGGTCTCACCGAGATGTGTTGGCGGAAACCTAACCCTAAAACTTTTACTCGAATCTAGTTCAAACAAACTAATCTGGTGTTCGGAAGATTTCAATCGTGGCAAGATTCTAGGCAAACCAAACGTGCATTGAATCGGAGATGGGAGCACGAGTGGGATCAAACTCACCCTAACTTGGTGGAGTTTCTCTCGGGCAACGGCGCGGAGAAGATGTCCGTTGATGGCGACGGAGACTGCGGCGAGGGCCTGAGCGCGCAGCGCGACGATCCGGAGACCAAGGCGACGGCAAGAAGGGGTGTGGGGCGAAGCGTTTGAAGGAGAAATCAATGCGCGCGGCCCTGAGTATATATACCCCTTCTTTGTCGGTGGGACCGAGTTGTAAAACTCGGTGGCACTGAGATGGATAACTGCAGGCGTTATGCACTTCGTCACGCCGAAAATCACAACTCGGTTTCACCGAGGTGAAAACCTAGATCAGTCTAAATGTTTTCGGTTCGACCGAGTTTGAGTGTGTTGGTCTGACCGAAATCACTTAGAAGGTTTTGGAAGTTAGCCTTTGACGGATCGGTGGCTCGAGTGCTCCTCACTCGGAGGGTCCGAAAATGACTTGTTCAAAGTTTGTGATGTAAGCATGAATAGAATTTGAGACAAGAAAGCATAGATAGCTAGGGGAGGTACTTAGGCATTCTTGTTCATCCATTTGGTCAGAAAAATCAAAACGACCAAAACAACAAATGGATGTCCTTGAATGGATAAAATCATGCATCCAACATGCTCACACAATAAGATAGCAAATGAAATATGTGTCAAACATGCACAATCAAATCTCTAGCTACTATCACACAGTTTGTCGATGACTAGGTCATCTTTATATGAGTATATTGACTTAGGAGCCAAATGAGAACATTTGATCATAGGTCATACTCATCGTTTAAGCACAAGTGGGGTTACCACTTTTACATAAAGCATTGATGTGTTCACATCATTTGAAGATGCTTTAGCTCAATTTCTAGAGCAAAGCTCCCCTAGATGTGAGAACCCCTTTAAAGGGTCAAACTAACCTTGGGTTGTCGAGAAGACTTCATGTAGATGTTGAAGATGTGGATGCTCAATGTTGATGAAGACCATCAAGAGTTGGGAGCAATCCTTTGGATTCGGGCACTTTCAATACCTACATGGGTTAGTCCCACAAGGAACAAACAAGGATATCCATGGACATAGATTGAAGTTCACAATAGATGATGTCCATGAAAGCAATGATTACCTTGTCCCTTGACTTACCAACAAGAGGGTTTGTGACTCCATGAACTAGTGCACAATGTGGAAGTTGATTGCACAAGTTTTTGCCAAAATGAATGTGAGTGAAGTATGTTGGCGGAGTCACCCTCAAGAACTCTCTAGTTCTTCTTCTTCGGGATCCACATCATCTTGATGGGAATCCTTGGGGTTGTAGTTGAGCTTGACGAAGTAGAACTTGACGTTTCCTTGGGAACCCACTTGACCATGGCTTGAGGTGCTTCAACAAATGCATCAATCTCCTTTTGAAGCTTGTCCTTGCCTTTTAGCTTGTGGTCTTGTGGTGGAAGGTCATCTTGAGCTTGTTCCACATTGGAAGAAGTAGGATCATACTTCTCCTTTTGAAGAACAAACTGTGGAGTAGGATATTGACCTTCTTCCCATTCAACACCTTCGGCGTTGAACTTTCGCTCAAAACCAATTCCTTGATTCTTCCGGTGCCTTCCTTGCTTGTAACAATTTCCTCAAAGTTCTTGCTTCCGGCAAGGCTCTTGTAGACACCTTTCTCTATAATCCCTTTCAATAAACTATTTTCTTGCTCAAGTGTAACTTGGCTTGAAACATTGTTAGTGGAATCAAGAGAACTACTAGAAGCAACAATATTGGATTTAGCATGGTTATTGTTACTACTAGATGAAGAATTTTTCTTATGCTTGTCATGCTTAGTCTTAATAGGTGGCAAGAAATTAGACAAGAGAAGTCGTTTGGCAAGATATGAAGAACTCTACTTTCGAAGATCGTCATTGATTGCTTTTAGAAACTCATGTTCTTGCTCTAGAGTGAGCTTCTCGAAGCGTAGCTTCTCATGAGATCTTAGGAGCTCTCTATGATCTTCTTGAGTTGTTTCATGAGCTAACTTAAGAGTGTTTAGTTCTTTAGTTAGACGCTCAATCTCCTTCATAGCATTGTCATTCGACTCTTCTCGACTATAAGGACTACTAGCATGTTCATCATTACTAGGCTCACTAGATTTATCAAGCAAGAGCTCATCTTCACCAAGCAAGTCATCCTCATCACTATCAAAGTCAATGAATTCAGGGTGTGATACCTTGGGGCCTTTATCCATGAAGCATCTTCCAATTCCCTCATTTGGTGAATCAAATAAGTCATAGGAGTTGGAGTTGGAGGATACGAGAGCAAGACCGGCAACACCTTCATCTTGACTGTAGTCGGAGTTGGAGTGATAGCTTCTTTCGGATTGATTGTCGGAGTCGGAGCCGGAGACCCATTCACCTACATGAGCTTGATGTTTTCTTCTTGTGTAGCTCCTTGATGACTTGTCTTTCCTCTCCGAATCCTTGCTTCTCCGAGAGGGTCTTCGTTCATAACGATCATCTCTACTCCTTCTCTCTTTCCGAGGTGACTCATCTCTTGAGCTCCTTCTTCTTGGAGATTCTTCTCTTCTCTTGTGGGGAGCCGTACATTCATTTGAGTAGTGTCCGGGTCTTCCACAATTGTAGCAGTTTCGATCACGACTAGAAGATCTCTTTTCATCATATGATCTAGACTTTGAGCTTCTCTCTTTTCTTCTACTCTTGTAGAATTTGTTGAAGTTCTTGACCATTAGGCTTATCTCTTCATTGGAAACTAGCTTGTCACTTGAGGTTGTGGGAGCATCACTTGTAGCTTTGTAAGCACCACTTGACTTGTTGTGAAGCTCTTCCTTATCCTTAAGTGTCATCTCATGAGCAACAATTCTTCCAATGACTTCGGTTGGCTTGAGATTCTTGTAGTTTGGCATCATTTGGATCAAAGTGCACACGGTGTCATACTTTCCATCCAAAGCTCGAGAATCTTCTTGATGATGAATCGGTCGGTCATTTCTTCGCTTCCTAAGCGGCAATCTCATTGGTGATGAGAGCAAGCCTAGAGTACATTTCAGCGACTCCTTCACCTTCCTTCATCTTGAACTTGTCAAGTTGACCTTGAAGAACATCTAGCTTTGATTCCTTCACGGACTCGGTACCTTCGTGCATTTCAACCAAAGTATCCCAAATCTCTTTTGCATTCTCAAGACGGCTGATTTTGTTGAACTCCCGGGGACACAAGGCATTGAAGAGAATGTCACAAGCTTGAGAATTGTTTTGCAACATCCACAATTCTTCATTGTAGCCCGCGATCCGAACTTTTCCTTCCTCGAAGAATTCACCTTGCATACCAACACAAATAATGCCCCATGCGGCTGGGTTATGGCCAAGAATATGCATTTTCATTTTATGCTTCCAACTAGCAAAATTTGTACCATCAAAGTAAGGACCTCTACGAAAATTACCCTCACTAGACGCCATACTCTCCTAGGTTGTGAAACCAAGCTTATGGAGTCCAATGCAATGGAAACCAATACAATGGAGACCAAAGCTCTGATACCACTTGTAGGATCGAAAGTATGTCTAGAGGGGGGGGGGGTGATTAGACTACTTGACAATATAAAAATTATGCCTTTTGACGAAGACAAGTTTTTGGCAGATTCACAATTATGATCAAGTCAAGCATCACCCCACACATGCAATTCTAGAGTATAGGCAGCGGAAAGTAAATTGCACATGTAGTAAAGAGAGGTGGAGAAGAGCAAACGCAATTTTGGAGACGCGGTGATTTTTCTCGTGGTTCCGATAGGTGGTGCTATCGTACTTCCACGTTGATGGAGACTTCAACCCACGGAGGGTAACGGCTGCGAGAGTCCACGGAGGCTCCACCCACGAAGGGTCCACGAAGAAGCAACCTTGTCTATGCCATCATGGCTCACGCCCACGGAGGGCTAGCCTTACTCGGGTAGATCTTCACAAGTAGGCGATCTCCTTGCCCTTACAAACTTCTTGGTTCAACTCCACATCTCGACGGAGGCTCCCAAGCGACACCTAACCAATCTAGGAGGCACCACCCTCCAAAAGGTAATAGATGGTGTTGATGATGATGAACTCCTTGCTCTTGTGCTTCAAATGATAATCTCTCCAACACTCAACTCTCCTCACTGATTTGGCTGTGGTGGAAGAAAGGATTGAGTGGAAAGCAACTTGGGAAGGCTAGAGATCAAGCTTCATATGGTGGGAGTGGAGCAACTTGATCTCAACACAAGGGTAGGTAGTTCTCTTCTCGTAAATGTAAGGTAGGAGTGGTAGTTCTTTCGATGGCTCTCTCCACGAATGAAGAGGGGTGGAGGGTATTTATAGCCTCCACACAAAATCCAACCGTTACACACATTTGACCAATCTCGGTGGGACCGAAGTTGACAACTCGGTGAGACCGAAAGTTCAAATCATGTGAACGTTGGGATTTTCGATGGGACCGAAAATACAATCTCGGTTTGTCCGATTCGTGCAAAGACAGGAGCTTGCCAATCTCGGTGGGACCGACTTCATCATCTCGGTGACACCGATTTGATGATGTAGGTTCTGAAGCTTGGCAACTCAAGTTTCGGTGAGACCGAGTTCGAATCGGAAAATCCGAGTTTTCTAGGGTTTGGCTTTGTGGTGAGGTGGTTCATCTCGGTGTGGACTGAGTTTGGAATATCGGTGGGACCGAGATTACTTATGAGTGTATATGGCGGTGAAAGTTCTTGATAGTTTAGGAGATGTATCACTAAGCACTTTGAGCAACCAGATCATCATCATAACCTCATCCCTTTTAATAGTATTGGCTTTCCTATGGACTCAATGTGATCTTGGATCACTAAACCAAAAATGGAGTCTTGAGCTTTTGCCAATGCTTGCTTTAGCATTTTGAGGGTCCACTTCTTGATCCTTGCCATACCCATATCACTGAACTTTCTGAAATGATTCTCAAGTAACTATTAGTTCAATGATATATATGTTGTTATTAATTACCAAAACCACCCGGGGATTAGTTGCACTTTCAGAGTTTCAGCAATCGGTACTACCGAGATTACAATGCAAACTTTCTGGTTGACTCATTACCAAAATTGGTCCCACCGAGTTTGTGTAATCGGTCAAACCGAGTATGCCTGACCAACTCTCTGGAAAGCTTATTACCAAAATTGGTCTCACCGAGTTTGTGTAATCGGTCTTACCGAGATTACGTTATGCCCTAACTCTAACCATATCGGTCTTACCGAGTTGCATCTCGGTCCCACCGAAAACCCTAACGGTCACATTATTTGCTAAATCGGTCTGACCGAGTTTAATGATTCGGTCCCACTGAGTGTGGTAGATTGTGTGTAACGGTTAGATTTTGTGTGGAGGCTATATATACCCCTCCACCTCCTCTTCATTCGTGGAGAGAGCCATCGGTGAACCTACACTTCCAAAGATACATTTTTCGAGAGAGAACTACCTACTCATGTGTTGAGGCCAAGATATTCCATTCCTACCATATGAATCTTGATCTCTAGCCTTCCCCAAGTTGCTTTCCACTCAAATCTTCTTTCCACCAGATCCAAATCCTATGTGAGAGAGTTGAGTATTGGGGAGACTATCATTTGAAGCACAAGAGCTAGGAGTTCATCATCAACGCACCATTTGTTACTTCTTGGAGAGTGGTGTCTCCTAGATTGGCTAGGTGTCACTTGGGAGCCTCCGACAAGATTGTGGAGTTGAACCAAGGAGTTTGTAAGGGCAAGGAGATCGCCTACTTCGTGAAGATCTACCGCTAGTGAGGCAAGTCCTTCGTGGGCGACGACCATGGTGGGATAGACAAGGTTGCTTCTTCATGGGTGGAGCCCTCCATGGACTCGTGCAACCGTTACCCTTCGTGGGTTGAAGTCTCCATCAACATGGATGTACAATAGCACCACCTATCGGAACCACGCCAAAAACATCCGTGTCTCCAATTGCGTTTGAATTATCCAAACCCTTCCCTTTACATTCTTGCAAGTTGCATGCTTTACTTTCCGCTGCCCATATCCTCTTGCATGCTTGCTTGATATGTATTGTGAATGTTGAATTTGTGCATAATCTCCACTTAAACTTAAGGAAACTTAAAAACTGCAACTTTGGTACTTAGTGTCTAATCACCCCCCCTCTAGACACCTCTTCTCAAGGTCCTATAGTTAGTCCCAAAAATAATATAAAATAGCATATTAAAGCCCATTAAACATCCAAAACAAATAATATAATAGCATGGAACAATGAAAAATTATAGATACATTGGAGACGTGATACGTCTCCAACGTATCTACTTTTCCAAACACTTTTGCCCATGTTTTGGACTCTAACTTGCATGATTTAAATGAAACTAACCCGGACTCACGCTATTTTCAACAGAACTGCCATGGTGTTGTTTATTGTGCAGAAAACAAAAGTTCTCGGAATGACCTGAAAATCCACGGAGATAACTTTTGGAAAATATAAAAAATATTGGCGAAAGAATCAAGGCGAGGGGGCTACACCCTGTCCACGAGGGTGGGGGGCACGCCCTCCCTCTGGGCACGTCCCCTGTCTCGTTGGCCCCCTGATGCTCCACCGACCTCAACTCCAACTCCATATATTCCGTTTTGCGGAGAAAAAAATCAGAGAGAAAGTTTCATCGCGTTTTACGATACGGAGCCGCGGCCAAGCCCTAATCTCTCTCAGCAGGGCTGATCTGGAGTCCGTTCGGGGCTCCAGAGAGGGGGATTCGTCGCCGTCATCATCATCAACCATCCTCCATCACCAATTTCATGATGCTCACCGCCATGCGTGAGTAATTCCATCGTAGGCTTGCTGGACGGTGATGGGTTGAATGAGATTTACCATGTAATCAAGTTAGTTTTGTTAGGGTTTGATCCCTAGTATCCACTATGTTCTGAGATTGAGGTTGCTATGACTTTGCTATGCTTAATGCTTGTCATAGGGCCCGAGTGCCATGATTTTAGATCTGAACCTATTATGTTTTCATGAATATATGTGAGTTCTTGATCCTATCTTGCAAGTCTATAGTCACCTATTATGTGTTATGATCCGACAACCCCGAAGTGACAATAATTGGGATACTTCTCGGTGATGACCATAGTTTGAGGAGTTCATGTATTCACTATGTGCTAATGCTTTGTTCCGGTTCTCTATTAAAAGGAGGCCTTAATTCCCTTAGTTTCCACTAGGACCCCGCTGCCACGGGAGGGTACGATAAAAGATGTCATGCAAGTTCTTTTCCATAAGCACGTATGACTATATTCGGAATATATGCCTACATTACATTGATGAACTGGAGCTAGTTCTGTGTCACCCTATGTTATAGCTATTACATGAGGAATCGCATCTGACATAATTATCCATCACTGATCCAATGCCTACGAGCTTTTCACATATTGTGCTTCGCTTATTTACCTTTCCATGTTACAACTACTAGAAAACTGCTATCTTTACTTTTCCACTGTTACCTTTATTATCATACTGCTTTGCTACTAAATACTTTGCTGCAGATACTAAGTTATCCAGGTGTGGTTGAATTGACAACTCAACTGCTAATACTTGATAATATGCTTTGGCTTCCCTTGTGTCGAATCAATAAATTTGGGTTGAATATTCTACCCTCGAAAGCTGTTGCGATCCCCTACACTTGTGGGTTATCAAGACTAATTTCCGGCGCCGTTGCCGGGGAGCATAGCTCTATTCTTTGAGTCACTTGGGATTTATATCTGCTGGTCACTATGAGGAACTTGAAAGACGAAAGAACTAAGATTTTTTCCCTCAACTACGAGGGGAGGTAAGGAACTGCCATCTAGCTCTGCACTAGATTCTCCTTCTGTTTTGAGTAGGCTTGCGACACCTAAACCCGCTACTGCTATGAACTCTGATATGTTGCATGTTATTGATGATGCCACTTTTGCTATGCATGATACTACTTTGCCATTAGGTGAATTTCTTGATGAACAACTTGCTAGGGTTAGAGAGAATGAAATTATTGAAAATGAAATTATTGATGATAGTGATGATGAAAGTTCTCCCCCTGATTATGAATTGCCTGTTGTTCCTGAGGGTTATGTTATGGATGAAGAAGCTGCTAGAGCTACCTTTGCTTGCAAGGATAGATATGATCTCAAGAAGTTATTAGCTAAATGGAAGCAGCAATCTCTTAATGCTAGAATGAAACCTAACCCTGCTTTTGCTACTTCACCTATCTGTGTTACTTATAAGGATTATGAATTCTCTATTGATCCTGAAATTATTACTTTGGTTGAATCTAATCCTTTTTATGGTTATGAATCTGAAACTGTTGTGGCACATCTTACCAAGTTAAATGATATAGCCACCTTGTTTACTAATGATGAGAAGTCTTGCTATTATTATATCCTTAAGATATCTCCGTTCTTATTAAAGGTTGATGCTAAAACTTGGTTTAGTTCTCTTGATCCTGGTTGTGTGCGTAGTCCCCAGGATATGATTTATTACTTCTCTGCTAAATATTTCCCCGCTCATAAGAAAGCTGCCTTGCGGGAAATATATAATTTTGTGCAAATCAAAGAAGAGAGTCTCCCACAAGCTTGGGGGAGGCTTCTCAGATTACTTAATGCTTTGCCTGATCATCCTCTGAAGAAAAATGAAATACTTGATATCTTTTATAATGGACTAACTGATGCTTCCAAGGACTACTTGGATAGTTGTGCTAGTTGTGTTTTCCGGGAAAGAACAGTCGACCAAGCTGAATTACTATTGAATAATATGTTGACTAATGAAAATAATTGGACAATTCCTGAGCCAATTGAGCCAACTCCTGAGCCTATTCCTAAACCTACTCCGAAGAAGAGGGGTGTTTTATTTCTCAGTCCTGAAGATATGCAAGAGGCAAAGAAATCAATGAAAAAAGGTATTAAAGCTGAAGATGTTAAGAATTTACCTCCTATTGAAGAAATACATGGTCTTAATTTACCGCCTGTCGAAGAAACACATTGTCTTGATAACCCGACACAGGTAGTAAAGGTAAATTCTCTCTATAGATATGATAAAGTTGAAATCCCGTCTACTAAATTTCATAGCCCATGCTTAGATAAATTTTATGACTTTATGGCTAAACAAGAAAGTTTTAATGCTTATGTTGGCAGAGAATTAAAGAATAATTCTTTCGAGATAGGACGCTTGAGTGATTATATGGCTAGAGTTAAAGGTGAACTTAAACTCATTAGAAAATATGCTTCTATGAGCAAGTACATAAAGCTCAAAGTGATTTGCTTGATGAATTAAATAATAAGCATGACTTTGCTGTTAGAGTGGCTACTAGAACTGGTAGAATGACTCAGGAACCTTTGTATCCTGAAGGCCACCCTAAGAGAATCAAGCAAGATTCTCAGCGAAATAATTTAGAGGCACCTAGTTCCTCAAAGAAGAAAAAGAAAAACGATAGGACTTTGCATGCTTCTATTGAACCTATTGTAGACACACCTGAGAATCCTAATGATATTTCTATTTCTGATGCTGAAACACAATCAGGTGATGGACATGAACCTAGTGACAATGTTAAATATAATGTTCATGTTGATGCTCAACCTAGCAATAATAATGATGTAGAGATTGAACCTGGTATTGATCTTGATAACCCATAATCAAAGAATCAACGTTATGATAAAAGAGATTTTGTTGCTAGGAAGCACAGTAGAGAAAGAGAACCATGGGTTCAGAAACCCATGCCCACCATCCAAGACAAAGGATGATGAGGATTTTGAGCACTTTGCTGACCTATCTTTTTACGTATGCGCTTAACTGATATGCTTAAATTAAATCCTTATGCTAAGTACATGAAGGATATCATTACAAATAAAAGAAAGATACCGGAAGCTAAAATTTCCACCATGCTTGCTAATTATACTTTTAAAGGTGGAATACCAAAGAAACTTGGAGATCCAGGGGTACCAACTATACCATGCTCCATTAAAAGAAACTATGTTAAAACTGCTTTATGTGATCTCGGAGCCGGTGTTAGTGTTATGCCTCTCTCTTTATATCGTACACTTGAATTGAATAAGTTGACACCTACTGAAATATCTTTGCAAATGGCTGATAAATCAACTGCTATACCTGTCGGTATTTGTGAGGATGTGCCTGTTGTGGTTGCAAATGTCACTATCTTAACGGACTTTGTTATTCTTGATATTCCCGAGGACGATAGTATGTCGATTATCCTTGGTAGACCCTTTTTGAATACTGCAGGGGCTGTTATTGATTGCAACAAAGGCAATGTCACTTTTCATGTTAATGGTAATGAGCATACGATACACTTTCCGAGGAAACAATCTCAAGTTCATAGCATTAATTCTATTGGAAAAGTCCCAACTATCATTATTGGAGGTTTCAAATTTCCTCTTCCTACTGTCAAGAAAAAGTATGATATTCTTATTGTTGGGGATGTTCATATCCCTGTTGAGGTAACCTAGTGTTATTCGAAATTTCTCCGGTTCCGTGTTATTCGGAATGGGTTTGTTAACAAGACTTGATCAACCTTGTTAGTGGGTTCATTTTGATGATCATGAGATGGATGAAACTAGAAGGCACAACCTTCTGTACCCTCTTTTTACTTTCTGTTATTTAGAATAAATAAAGCAAAAATAGTATTATCTGTCTGTTTTCTGAATTATCCGTGCAATAAAAAAATATCCCAAAAATAAAAGTGCTCCAAATGCCTTGCAAATTTAGTATGATTTCTTATGGAATATTTGAGGATTTTAGGCACTGAAGACACTGCAGGGGGCAAGCACCTGGCCACGAGGGTGGAGGGTGCGCCCACACCCCCTGGGCGCGCCCCCTGTCTCGTGGGCCCATGGTGGCCCCCTCCACTTATTCCTGCACCCACACACTCCATCTTCTTCCCAAAAAAAATCCCATCCAGCTCAAGCATGAGTTCTAGCTCATTTTGCTGCGATTTTTGATCTCCTTGCTCAAAGCTCCATTCATAAAACTGCTTTGGGAGATTATTGCTTGGTGACCCCAGTTATAACTTCGGATATCAGCCAGGCTATCCTTGGCAATAGACCAACTTAGGATAAAAGCCTAAGCTTGGGGAAGTACGTATTTCTCACCGACTTTACATTCATGTTCACACACTATTCTAGTTGTCGGTGCTCATACTCTTTCATTGTATTATCCATGCTAGTTTAAATTTCTTTTTCTAGATTTCTTCTTGTGTGTTTGATAAACCTTAAGAAAAACAAAAAAAATTAGTTAGTTTAATTTCCATGCTTGTAGTAGTAATTAAAATGAAAACCCAAAAAGATTTCTCATTCTTCTTTTTACTGGTTGTGAGCTTTCACGTGTAAATAGTTTTCTTTTCATTTCTTTCCTTTGGGGGTCGAGAGTAGAAGACCATATTGAAAATGTTTAGTGGCTCTCATTCGCATGATTGTTTATTTAACTAAGAGCCCATATTACTTTGTCTTCTCTCTTGAATTGAATGCTTGCAGATTCCAGCTTAGTCCAATGCACGTGCACTATTATTACTATACACACCGTTTGGTCGTGCAAGTGAAAGGCAATAATGACGATATATGATGGACTGATTGAGATGAGAAAAGCTGGTATGAACTCGACCTCTTTTGTTTTTGTAAATATGATGAGTTCATCGTTCCTGATTCAGCTTATTATGAAGTAAACATATTTGCAATGACATTTAGAGATTATAGTTGCTTGTGCCATGCTTGATTAGCTATGAGTTATAATGGTTTACCTTGCGTGCCAACATGCTATTAAAATGATTATGATGTGGTATGATGGGATGGTATCCTCCTTTGAATGAATTGAGTGGCTCGACTTGGCACATGTTCACGCATGTAGTTGAAACAAATCAACATAGCCTTCATGATATTTATGTTCATGGTGGATTATATCCTACTCATGCTTGTACTCGGTGTAAATTAATTTTAATGCATGTTCATGACTATTGTCGCTCTCTCAGTTGGTCGCTTCCCAGTCTTTTGCTAGCCTTCACCTGTACTAAGCAGGAATACTGCTTGTGCATCCAAACTCCATAAACCCCAAAGTTATTCCATATGAGTCCACCATACCTTCCTATATGCGGTATCTACCTACCATTCCAAGTAAATATGTATGTGCCAAACTCCAAACCTTCAAATGAAATTCTGTTTTGTATGCTCGAGCAGCTCATGTTTCAACTAGGGTTGTCTGTATCTTCCATGCTAGGTGGGTTATTCTCAAGAGGAGTGGACTCCGCTCCTCATTCACGAGAAAATGGCTGGTAACTGGGATGCCCTGTCCCATGATCAAAAAGATCAAAGCAAATCAAAATAGTTAAACAAAACTCCCCCAGGGCTGTTGTTAGTTGGAGGCACTCGTTGTTTCGAGCAAGCCATGGATTGATGCTTGTTGGTGGTGGGGGAGTATAAACTTTTACCATTCTGTCTGGGAACCGCCTATAATGTATGTAGCATGGAAGATATCGCCATCTCATAGTTGTTGCGTTGACAGTGAAAGTATGCCGCTCAAAATGTTATTCACCTCTATTTTAAAATCGAGCTCTGGCACCTCTACAAATCCCTGCTTCCCTATGCGAAGGGCCTATCTATTTACTTTTATGTTGAGTCATCACCCTTCTCATAAAAAGCACCCGCTGGAGAGCACACTGTCATTTGCATTCATTACTATTGGTTTATATTGGGTATGACATGACTGGATCTCTTTCACCATGAATTACAATGTTTAGTCAGTCCTTGATCTTTAAAGGTGCTCTGCATTTATGTTTTGCGGTCTCAGAAAGGGCTAGCGAGATACCATCTTGTTATATCATATTATGATTGTTTTGAGAAAGTGTTGTCATCCGAGTTTTATTATTACTGCTCGCTAGCTGATTATGCCATTGATATGAGTAAATATGAGACCTAAGTGCTATTGTGAATATGGTTAGTTTATAATCTTTGCTGAAAACTTGAATGCTGGCTTTACATATTTACAACAACAAGAGCAAATAGAGTTTGTAAAAGTTTTTCTTTATCACTTTCAGTTTATCAACTGAATTGCTTGAGGACAAGCAAAGGTTTAAGCTTGGGGGAGTTGATACGTCTCCAACGTATCTACTTTTCCAAACACTTTTGCCCTTGTTTTGGACTCTAACTTGCATGATTTGAATGAAACTAACCCGAACTGACGCTGTTTTCAGCAGAACTGCCATGGTGTTGTTTATTGTGCAGAAAACAAAAGTTCTCGGAATGACCTGAAAATCCACGGAGATAACTTTTGGAAAATATAAAAATACTGGCGAAAGAATCAAGGCCAGGGGCCCACACCCTGTCCACGAGGGTGGGGGGTGCACCCTCCCCCTTGGGCGCGCCCTCCTGTCTCGTGGGCCCCCTGATGCTCCACCGACCTCAACTCCAACTCCATATATTCCGTTTCGTGGAGAAAAAAATCAGAGAGAAAGTTTCATCGCGTTTTACGATACGGAGCCGCCGCCAAGCCCTAATCACTCTCGGGAGGGCTGATCTGGAGTCCGTTCGGGCCTCCGGAGAGGGGGATTCGTCGCCGTCGTCATCATCAACCATCCTCCATTACCAATTTCAGGATGCTCACCACCGTGCGTGACTAATTCCATCGTAGGCTTGCTTGACGGTGATGGGTTGGATGAGATTTTACATCTAATCAAGTTAATTTTGTTAGGGTTTGATCCCTAGTATCCACTATGTTCTGAGATTGATGTTGCTATGACTTTGCTATGCTTAATGCTTGTCATAGGGCCCGAGTGCCATGATTTCAGATCTGAACCTATTATGTTTTCATGAATATATGTGAGTTCTTGATCCTATCTTGCAAGTCTATAGTCACCTATTATGTGTTATGATCCGACAACCCCGAAGTGACAATAATCGGGATACTTCTCGGTGATGACCATAGTTTGAGGAGTTCATGTATTCACTATGTGCTAATGCTTTGTTCCGGTTCTCTATTAAAAGGAGGCCTTAATATCCCTTAGTTTGCACTAGGACCCCGCTGCCACGGGAGACACTACAAAAAAAAGACACATCCATGACATTTTGGGCCGAATGAATTTTTTTCTATCATACATATGACACTTCTATGACGATAATTGTGACAAAACCCGATATCATCATAGATGTGGTGGGCTCCTACTTCTATGACAAAAAATCATGACAGAAAATGGGCTTTTCGTCCTGGGCGGGCCGGAGACGTAGCTGCATGACATTCTTTGGGCCGTCCATGATGGAAAAAACCGTGGTAGAAGCAAGGGGGAGGAAAATTTCGGGGAGTTGCCGGTTACGGTGGGAGGTCGGGGGCCGAGCGATGCTGCTTTCTCGTACACGCGTACTGCGTGTGTGTGTGCGAGGCGTTGGCTCTAACTGAACCCGAGCGTTGGGCTCTAACTGAACCCGAGGGAGGCGTTGGGCTCTAACTGAACCCGAGCGATTGCACTGCAGGCTATGCGTTACTGAACTCGAGCAATCGATCGATGGCTGTTAACTAAACCCGATCGAGCGATTCTTCGCCATCGCTACTAAGCGAAGCCGATCGATTGGATGAGCGAGAAGCGTTGCGGGGTGGGGGGTTTGGATGAGCGATGGCGGTGGCGTTGCCTCTGGATGAACAGGACCCGTGGTGTGGAGGGCTGGATGAGCGATGAGACGGTGGAGGGTGGCCGTGGAGGGTGGTTGAACAGACCCCATGGTGTGGAGGGCTGGATGAGCAGTGAGCGGTGGAGGGGTGCCCGTGGAGGGGTGGTTGAACGATGAGCGGTGGAGTAGCGTGCGTGGAGGCTGGATGAACAGGAGCCCGTGGAGGCTGGAGGAGGTCGACGGTAGCCCGTGGAGGCTGGAGGAGGTCGACGGTGGAGATGAACAGTATCCCGTGGAGTCCCGTTTTGCGGTATGCCACACCCCTCCCGATGAACAGGAACCCCGTTTCGACCGTAGGAGGTCCGTTTCGTCCGTTTTGCGGTACGCCACACCCCTCCCGATCAACAAGACCCCCGTTTCGACCGCAGGAGGTCCGTTTCCTCCATTTTGCAGTACGCCACACCCCTCCCGATCAACAGGACCCTCGTTTTGACCGTAGGAGGTCGGTTTCCTCCGTTTTGCGGTACGCCACACCCCTCCCGATCAATAGGACCCCGTTCCGAACGTGGCCGGTCGAACACAAGGCCGTTCCCTCCATTCCGCGGTATGCCAGGACTCGTTTCCATCGCCTGTTCCGTCCAAGCTGGTTGGCTCCCACGCGTTCCGTTACCTCCCGATGAACACGACGCATTTCGTTGCCTCCCCATGAACACGACGCATTTCGTTGCCTCCCCATGAACACGACAACGATGTTGTTTCTCCGTTCCTACCCAGCCATGTACACGAGCCCTGGCCATACGTATGCGCGAGTAGGCGTTCGAGACCCCACCCGATGTACGTACGTGGTCGTATTTTCTTTCTTACACCACGGCGGCTGTAAATGCGTTATGCGTGCTACGTGCGCGCCTCTACTACGACAGTGCGGCGCCTCTACTACTACTTACACGGCGCGCCTCTACATCGACCAAGATATATGTACGTACGTCGTCGCGACCGAATGACAACGCCACGTACGCTTCGACCAGGTGGGTCCCGACTGTTAGGCACTTCCTTGCGCGCGAAAATGTAGCTGGTGGGTCTCAGCAGTCAGAGGGGCGAATCGTTTTTTTTGCCCGGACGCACTTCCTTTGCATGCGAAGATGTAGCTGGTGGGTCCCAGCAGTCAGGGGGGCAAATCGTTTTTTTTGCCCGAACGCACTTCCTTGCGTGCGAAGATGTAGCTGGTGGGTCCCGGTAGTCAGGGGGGCGAATAGTTTTTTCTCCCGAACGCACTTCCTTGCGTGTGAAGATGTAGCTGGTGGGTCCCAGCAGTCAGGGGGGAACATTTTTTTCGCAAAATACGGTGGCCCGTCCGGTGGGTCCCCGCTGTCAGGTGGAGGAATCATTATTTTGCGCGTAATAAGGAGGCACTTCCTTGTTGCGGCCGTGGACCCAGCTGTCAGCCTCTCCACGTACAGTCCACGTCCGATAACTCGTTCCTTGACCATGTTGACCACGCCGCGCCGAGAGCACCATGGTGGTGGACGATGGCGAGGGCTAGGAAGGGGATGACTCGGATCCGGGGAAAATGCAACAGTGGATGCCCACGCGAAGAGGAGTACAAGGGTTCACTGGTTCGGCTGCGGTGTGAGGCTCTTTGTCGCCCAGAATAACGGGGGTGTGGTTGAGTAGAGGATGGCCCTGCTAGCGGTGGGAGTAGTAGGGGCGGTGAGGCCTCGCGGCATCACTGCCGGCCATGGGAGGCAGGAGCACGCGACACGACCGGCGCTGGTTTGGGTAATTTGGAGCAAGAAGACCAGAGGTTGAAGAAGCACTACGACCATTGGATGAACATTGTACGGTAACAGGAGCTAGAATCGTTCATATTGACTAAGTGACAAAGCCCTCCGTCCCCGTCAACTTGGTAGGCCCACAAGTCAGCCTCCCAGTATGCTAGGTTCCAGCTGGCAGGGGGAGTATTCATTTTTTTGTGCGTAATAAGGAGGCACTTCCTTGCATCGAAGATAGCTGGTGGGTCCGACATGTCAGGGGCACATTTTTTTGCGAAATACTGAGGCACTTCCGGTGGGTCCCAGATGTCGGGTGGAGGAATCATTATTTTGCGCGTAATAAGGAGGCATTTCCTTGTGTGGGACCATGGACCCAGCTGTCAGCCTCTCCACGCACAGTCTACTTCCGATGGTGTCGTTCGTTGACCACGTTGACCACACCGTGCCGAGCGCATCCAAAGTGGTGGTCGATGGCGAGGCCCCGGACAGCAACGAGCCAGAGATGGGAAGACACGGGAGTAGAGTCGCAGTCAGAGAGGTGTACGAGGGTTAACTGGTTCTAGTGCGGTGTGGTTCGGCAGTCGATAGAGAAGAAGAGGAGGTGTGGAAGGGTGGAGGGATGGCCTGGCCAACGGTGGAGTAGCACTCCATAGCGAAGCGTGCTAAGCAGAGCTGCTAGCAGCAGGAGGCGGGAGGTGGTCCCGGCGGCGCTGGAGGAAGAAGACGAGAGATTGAAGATGGATGCCAGTCGTTGGAGTAAATCCAACGGCTAACATGTCAGAATCATTTGTTGACTAAATTGACAACGACTTGCGTTGGCCCACATTTCAGCCTCCAAAAATGTGGCACGTATTCAACCCATTTTTTTTCAGAATTTACAGTCTTTTTTTTGCGCGGTAGAATTTATAGTCAATTTGATCTTTTTTTTTGAATTATAGCCATTAGCTGGGCTGGGTGAACAAATAATGTAGCGTCCATGCGGCCCATTTATTTTATTTCCTAAAAAATTACAGGCCATTTGCATTTTCTCGAAATACACAATTTTGCTCGGCTGATTCTAATTATAATGTTGGGTTGGGCCAGCAATGTTATCAAAAAATAAAAAGGGGCTGAGCATTTTGTTATAAATATATTTAAATAATAAGTGATATTATTACATTCGTCCTTAAATGTTACCAAGCTTTTGTACACAATCACTAGGATTTTCATGCCAAAACAATCTAGGATTTTATTTGTTAAGAGATTATTTTTATAAGTTAATAAGATGTGGGATATTGTTTTCTTACATATGTAAGTATCTGTTAAATATATGATGACAATAAAAATAATATATAATAACATATACAATAATTTAAATATATATAATATAGTTAGAAGGGAAACATAAGTTGGACCTGGTGTTCCTATTCTTATATAGAAAAATAGAACAGACCTCTGCGTTTTCTTCAAAAAAATACATAAATTGGGCTGCCAAAAATAAAACCTCAGATGGGAGGTCCATAGGTCGGTCGATACATGATGACCCTAAGAAAATAAAAACAGGCCCTCCCATCCGAGGTCATGGATTGCGCATGTTAAAAATGAAAGCCTAGACGGGGCAGCCCAAAACCACGTCCAACACTTGCCAAAACTTCGTCCCTCGTTTTCTCTGTGTTTCGCACACTCGACATTGTGTGGGCATTTTGACTGTGCATTATATGAAGATGTGCTATGCATGAATGTTGATCAGCATGATGTTAACTGGCTGGTAGTTCCTTTTTCGACCATGAGTAAAACTTCCAACATGATGTTAACCCTGTTTTAAAAGGCCATGTTAATATAAATGCTCTGCCTTTGAAAGTTGCAGTTTCTTATCTGAAATCGAACTTGCGATTTCTTATCTGGCCCGAAACTTGCGTTTCTTCTCGTCTACACTTTTATACTCCTATGAAACAACATTTTTAAGTGCTAAAATAGATCTCTAGAATTCATAAAATTCTTCATATGCTCAATCTTGCAAATCTGAAATTCAAAAGACATTTATATCTGAAAGTACTCTCAAAATACACAACACAAAACACAATTCACAACCTGCAAATCGACAACCCTAAGCTCCTCCCGACAATTCACAACCTGCCCGACTATTGGGATGGGGGGGGGGGGCAGCCCCTCCTATTCCTCGGCGGCAGACAGCCGCCCCGTGAGACGATGTGAACGGTGAGGGAGACGATGGCGGGGAAGCGTCATCGGGCCAACTGCTTTTCTCCTCTTGCAGTTGGGTTCGGTCGACAAAGACTCCACCGGCTCGCTCTGGAAGGACACCCTCACAAACGGCACCCTATAGATGCTCGATCCTTCAATCTCTGGTGGATGCTCCATCTGAGATCGATACTCCCACCACCGCTCCCTCACGATCGGATTCGGTGAATCTGTTTGCTCCATGGCCCAGACGAGCAGCTCTATGTACTCCGGCGCGACTCCCTCCGGGAGTATCGCCGCCTTTTCGCTCTGTTGCAGATATTTGGCCATGGATGTTGCCATTGCCGCTAGTTGGTCCTTGTTGTCAAACCAAGACTGTATCTCCAACATCCTAGCTAGCTTCATAGGGTCACCGTCTACGATCCTGACGTATTGGTTGTACTCCTCCATCGATCTACTTCTCCACAGCACCTTCATTCGCCGGCGGCGGTTTTTGAATGGAAGAGGAGAGGAGCAGCGCTGGTTTTGGATTAGAACACGAGAGGAGCGGCGCTGGTCTTGGAAGTATTTTTTTGTTGTTTTGCGTATTTTGGGTCAAAGTTTGACCACGTACTGTATTTGACAAGCAAAATGTGAATGCATGTCACCAAAAATTGTATCATTTGGTTCGTATCTGGATGTACTTTCAAATTATATCATTTTTGCAACGTATAACATATATTTTATGTGCGAAAATCATGGTTAATTATGACCCAGAATAAAAGGGAGACTAGTTAATGTGGGGTCGCTTTCTTAATTGAAGGGTAAATTGATTTTGATTTTGATCCAGTCACAACGCGTCGGCCCTCTCGCCCAATCCTAAATCGCTGCCGCACGCTCCGCTCCCTCTTCTCCATTGCAAAACCACCTCCTCTCCTCTCCATCATCTCCATTCCAAAACCACCATCTCGCCTCTCCCTCTTCTGTTCTTCTCCATTGCAAAACCACCTCCTCTCCTCTCCATCATCTCCATTCCAAAACCACCTCCTCTCCTCTCCATCATCTCCATTCCAAAACTACCGTCTCGCCTCTCCCTCTTTTGATCTTCTCCATTGCAAAACCACCTCCTCTCCTCTCCATCATCTCCATTCCAAAACCACCGTCTCGCCTCTCCCTCTTATCTATTGCAAGACCACCGTCTCTCCTCCCATCTTCCAAAGCTAGCACCGGACCACTCAGAAGGACATCTATGGAGAGGATGCAGTAGCGAATCAGGCAGATCGCCGGCGGCAACCAGGCAAAGTTAGCCAGGTTGAAGGAGATCCTTAGTTGGTTTGACAATGAGTGGGAGATTTCGAGGACGGTGCATGCCATGTGGCAATGTATGCGAAAGAGCGAGACAACGGCGATGTATATGTACTCCTCGGAGGCAGTCACGCCGCAGTCCTCCGAGTTCATCGAGTATCTCCTATGGGCGATGGAGCAGATAGATTCGCCCGAGGAGATAGTCAGGCGGAGGTGGTGGGCGTACAGGTCGAAGGTCGAGCACCCAGAGGATAACGAATCGATCGAGTATGGTGTGTCATTCATGAGGGTGCAGATCCAACCAGAGCCACAGGAGTATTGGTTCTCCCACCGCAAGAGGAGGCCGGATGGCGTGACATCGCTTCCCCGTTGTTCTCCATGGTTCCCTCAAGGCTCGCCTCGTTTCAACGGCGGCGGTAGGGTTTAAGGTAAGCTTCGCACTAACCTAATCTTCCACCTGCTCATGCTTACAATCAGTGTGACAGCTAATGAAAATCATTCTTACAATCAGTCTCCGAGTACTACGCCAATCACCCTAAAATAGCTCTGGACCTTTGGGTCAAAGTTGTGACACAGTGTACAAATAAAGAAAAATAGATTGGTGCTTCTTTCAGAAAAGAGTACTCCCTAGAAAACTGCCAATATAAGCTACTAGTATTTGGTTAGAGGATTTTTGCCGAGAAAGATCCGTCCACGAGAGCGCCACACATCCCATTGGTGGTGGTGGATGCCAATGCATGCATGCAGCATGGATGGTGTCGATAATTTTACTTGGCACACCCTACACTCTGCATATATGCCGGTTCCATACGTACATTTGTGCAGTTCCACCAAAATGCAGCCGAATAACCCTGTTTGCACAGATAATGAAAAAGCGTGATTACATTATAGTGGCACTAGTTGATGAAACACACAAAATAAAAAGAAGAAAATATTGCGATAGTATCATAGTATGCCATGCTGCGAGGGCGAGATGGGCCCCGCGACGCCTCATACGGTACGCCTCATACTGGACATCGTCCCAAGTCTCCCAGATACACCTTATGCCAGTGATGAACATCAGTGTACAGCGGTAGTACAAGGAGGCGCCTTGAGACATTCAAATCTCTATTTTTGTACATATCAACTAAAATTAAGCACCCCAGTTTGCAGAAACGCTTAAACATTAACAATGGGACTAGTTGATCAAACATACTTTAACAAAGAGAAGCACTTTCTTTATCTACATTGGAAATGAAATGATAGAGATGACACTCACTCTATTTTAACTGTATTATTACTTCATTTTATCAGTGACACTAGGGTCGAGCAGGTGGCAAACGAGGTGTACCGTGCGTCGCAAGGATGGAGGCCGGGGGTGCTTAGACTGGGATGCTGAAGCTGGCTCTTTCAGTCACCAACATGGATGATTCAATTCATGGGACCTTTTGGTGCAGTTCACCTAAAATGAAGCAATGTCCCATGAGTTAGCAGCTTCTTCTTCAATTTTTTAAGAAAAGGGCTCCAACGCCGGTTCCATTTCCATCAGCAAACGAAACCCACAGAGCTTCTTCTTCATTAGTTGCAATAAAATTGAGCAACATCAAGGTTGGTTGTGAAGCTCCTGGAATGCTCAACTATAATTTGGATATCATTTGTGGAGTTCAACTAAGATCGAGCGTGAAATGTATATCTCTGTTTGCACGAAAAAGGTGGAAAGGAGGGTGACTACCAAGTGATGAAACATGCATCAAATGAAAAAAAGCATGTTCCTTATCTGAATGGAAATCCTACAAGGACAGTAGCAATTTCTAAAGCAGTGGCATTGCTAGATATTAGTGTGGGCATTAGGATTAACTATGACAACCGTTAAATACGACATTACTTTGGGCACGGGAGAGTAGGCGGACGAGGACAGTTGCATTTCTAACGAAAAGAACCAACTTATCTTAATGGGAAATTTTAGCAGGACATGTAAAGAAGTGCCCTTGTTTCATATTATTGGAGGCATTACATTGAAAACAACATTGGTTTAACGTGTCCTTACTTTTAACAGTGCGACTGCTACATTTTACCAGTGGCATTACATAAGAGTGGCTCGGGGCAACAAACATCAGAACAGGATATCTGGGTTGGTCCCATTTTTGTTCGGTATAGCCACCTTATACTGTGTGAGGCTAGCAAATCTAGTGCTGGACTTACTTTGTTGACTTGTCCCCCAGTCCCCACTTTCTTTCCTTTTTCAACCAATAGATTGGGTTTATATTGAGTTTGTACTGCGTTCCCTTTATTTCCCTATTAGACCTAGAGACCAGTTGGATATCCAGTCTCTACTACTTTTCGCCCCCATTATTTCCTCTTTCGACCAAGTCCTAGATTCAGGTAACAAATACTCCCCCACCCCACACCCTTTCTTCCTTGTTTGAACCAAGTAGTACTAGATTCGATTGCATGAACTAGTTTTACCTCTTAAACGTAAAACAATTAGGTGGTTTTTGAACAGTGATCGATCCTATCTATGAGGGGGCCCGAGAAATAGTAAAAGATACAAATACAGCGACGTCAGGAGCTCGGGAAGTAGAGCAAGGCCGGTTTCGAAGGAAGTTATACCTGATGGTCGCCGGGATGTCGCTAGGTGGTCGGCGGGAGGTCGGATCTTCCCACACTACGGCAGCGAGGAAGAAGGGGTCGGAGGCCCTCCCTCGCCAGTTGTGCTTGGGAGAGAACGGCAAGGCAGGCTGATCGGGATGCACCCAGCAGTGGTTAAGAGCCGTCGCCGAGGATGACCGCGTGAACATTGCACCTTCTCACCTTCCCCGGCGGAGAGGATCCGGTGAGAGAGAGAGAGAGAGAGAGAGAGAGAGAGAGAGAGAGAGAGAGAGAGAGAGAGAGAGAGAGAGTGGCCACCACTATCGTGTTTAGATCTGGAGAGGCCGAGACAATGTGAAGAGAGCAACACTAGCAAGCAAGCATGGAGGCTCCTGCCTATATAGTGGAGTAGTACTTAGTTTTCTTTTGTCTACTGGAGCCGGCTTGACCTCGTCAATGACTATCGAGAAGTCTTCATGCACGTGGCCTAGAGGCGCAGTTGTCGTCATTTTTATCTGAAGCGCCGGATTATAACATATAACACAAAAAAATGCCACATGACAAGAAATCATAACCTCACTGCCCAAAGGAGACAACATGAATCCCGACGGACAAACTAGACGAGGAACAAAGCTCAAATTAAAGATAAACTCATAGAAAAGGGGTCCGTCGATAGATCTCCTAATTAACATAGCCGGCTTGACCTAGATGGCAGCCGAGTAGTCACTGTTCGTGCATGTGCCCCCAATGACTAGCCCAACTCAGTTGTTGTTGTTTAACCCTCGCAGTGATCCGAAGCACATGACACCTAATTTTGCGAGATGACAAGAAACCTTTTTTTAGATTTCTCACCACAACTACAGCCATGTACAACACAACCTGCACGATATGTAGACGATAGCCAATCCAGGCGTGTCTGCTGGAGTCTGGTCACATGCATGGACGAACTGGTCTTCCGTGTCTTGCAGGGATCGTCCAGGCACCAACGTAGTACAACACTTCTCTAGTACTATCGCTCGTCTCCCTCTTCTATTAAGTCACCCGACTTGCGGGGCCGGGGAGTGTGCCTATGGTCGGTTCTCAATTGCCGTCCAACATGTGTGTGCGAACGCAATATGACGTGCGTTCCATTCGGAGAGCAGCGTGCCAGACCGACCGACCGTCTGGGGTGCAACGTGAACGCGACGGGCGTGCTGTATACTCCGTACATGTGTACTGCCATTTTCTAGACGCTTTGCTCCATGGCACGGGTGCAATCCATGGATACAAAATTAGTATACTGTATATATTTAAAAGTCGAGGGCGGGGCTTTTCCTACGCGGTAGGCGGCGGGGCAGTTCCGCCTAGTCGGTTCGACAGAGACGCGACAAGACGAGGGAGTAGGCTCGCAAACGTGAGGGTGTGTGATTTGACAATGAGTTCTTCGCTGGATAGGTGGGGCCCCGTGATTTGACTTGCCATTATCATTTTAACTGCAACACTATGACCGGCGTGAGTCTCCTGATTCCTGACCACCTCCATACATGTGCCTCTCCCAATGCTCCACCATGTAGTAGAGGCTAGCTCTTGCATGAGAGCCCACTTCTCCACTTTTTCCTTGCCTCTCTTTCCTCCACTTATGCAAAAATGCCATGTAAAGCGCACTATTGTACTTACTTGCTCCTACAGGTGCTAAGCTTGCCACATAGGCATAAAGTCTGATGTGGCAAGTTAATCAAGAAGAGAGAGACTAGTTTGGTGACCCAAGGAAGAAACGGTGCTAAGCGCGTGTACCTAGGTGAAAAGACAATTTTGAGTCTATAGCTAATTAAATGAAGCAAACTTAGCAACACCATTTCATTGGAAGAGGTCACTCCTTGGCAAATGCAATAAATACTAGTACTCCTGTGTCCCATAATATAAGAACATTTTGGCACTACACTAGTGTCAAAATGTTCTTATATTATGGGACGAGGGAGTCTGAAAAAGAGATAGAGAGGAGTAAAAAAATACACTTATAGCCAACCTTATACCTTGTTGTAGTATGAGTGACTAAGTGATGACTATGTATGACATGCCAACATCGATAGCCTAATGCACCGTGTTAAATCTCCAAAGGTGCGACAGCATGAGCGACGCGACGGTCGTGGTAAGCGACCATGATACGGGCTGCTGACAGCCCTTGGATCTGAGATCAAACGGTCGCATGCTAAGTTGCTGAAAATTTGCAGAATAACCCTCCAGGATAGGATATTCACCCATAGGTCAAGAATCACGCCATGCAACCGTTCGATCTCAGATCCAAGGGCTCTCGGAAGCCCGTATCATGGGAGAATGGAAAGCCACTACCCTGCCATTCTCACGCTGGCAGTTCGCTCCTACTCGTCCCCGCACATCCTTTAATACTATGACGGTTCGCTCCTAGTCGTCCCGTCCATTCACATTACGGCAGTTCCACTAATCCTAACCCTCCTCCCAAATCCATGGCGTCCCAAATCTCCCTGATCGGCAGTGAGTACAAGGTTAGAACCATCACCGGCGATGAGTTTGACGTCATCTACACCCATTCTTCCGCGACGGTGAAAGGATGCCTTTCTCGCTTCAGACGCATGTTCGAAGACTCAGATGATGAGTGGGTCGCTGGGCTAGATGTTGAGTACACCACAGTCGTGGGACGAGAGAAGGATCTAAAGGACGAAGAGAGGAAGAAGCCCACCGTGATCCAGGTTTGCATGCATGACTTATGCTTGGTCTACCACATATGCCATGCCGACATTGAGTGCCAGGATTTTAAGGACTTCCTCGAGAGCAACCTAGTCAAATTCATTACTGTAGACTTTGTTAACGACAAAGAAGTCCTGCGTCGGATAGGCCTCTGTAACGCCCCGGATTTGATGCGCCAAGTGTCTGCCAGTTATTCGCCATCGTTGCCATGTCATTTGCTTGCGTGTTGCATATTATCATGTCATCATGTGCATTTCATTTTGCATACGTGTTTGTCTCATGCATCCGAGCATTTTCCCCGTTGTCCGTTTTGCAATCCGGCACTCCTATGTCCTCCGGCGTCCCCCTTTTGCCTCTTCTCTTGTGCGGGTGTTAAACGTTCTCGGAATGGACCGAGGTTTTCCAAGCGGCCTTGGTATAGCACCGGTAGACCGCCTGTCAAGTTTCGTGCCATTTGGAGGTCGTTTGGTACTCCAACGGTTAACCAGGTAACAGTAAAAGCCACTTTTGTTTGCAGCCCAACACCCCTTCCAAAGTGGCCCAAAACCCAGCAAACTCCCCTCCATGCTCTTGGTCGTTCGATCACGATCGCGTGGCCGAAAATCGCTCCTCATTTGGACTCTCCTAGCTCCCTCTACCTATATAAACACCTCCCCCTCCAAAAATCCCGGTCTAACCCTAGATCATTTTCCCCTCCGCGCCGCCGGACGTTTCATCCTCCGCTGCCGGACATGTCCGCGCCGCCACTCCTCGCCCTATCGCGCACTGCCACATGGCATCGCGCCGCCCCTCCGCCGCCGCCCGTCGCCCACGCGAGCCCGCCCCGGCCGGATCGGGCCCGACCTCCGCCGCCCAGCCTTCGCTGCCGAAATCATCGCCGTCCCCCGCCCGGCGTGTCGCCGCCGCCGCCGCCGCCTCCCGCGCGCCGCTGGGACTGTCGTCGCGCCCCTCCGGTCCCGCCCGCCTCCTCCTGCAGGCGCTGAGGCGTCCTCCGTCCGCGCGCGGCGCTCGCCGGCGCCCGCCTCCACTGCCTGCTGGCGCGACCGTCGCCCGGCCGCGGCAGCCGGCGCCCCGCCGCCCATCACCCAGCCGTAGCTTCGGAGCTCCGCCAGCCGCCGCCCTCACCGGATCCGGCCTCGGCGCCGTTCCGGCCCCTCCGTCGTCCTCCCTTCGCCCGCCGTCGCTTGCTGCTCGCGAGCACCGGCGCGCCGCCGCCACTCATCCTGATTGGATCGGGAGACGAACGCGCCCCAGTCGCCTGCGTGGGCCCGGTCCAGCAGTGCCCGGCCGCCGGCCCAGCTTCCCGGCCTGCAAACCCTCTTCCCCGACCCAGGCCTGCAGCCCATGGGTGAGCCCACCTAAAGCCCCGACCAGTGCACATTTTACCTATTTAGCGCCCGTATGTTTTTTCCAGAAAAACGCCTAAGTCCCCAGTTTTTCATATAATCATGCCATGTTCATCGCATCGCGTCTCTGCATCCATAGCTCCGTTTCATGCGTGTAATATGTCAAATTGTTCGACTCGACAAGTACTTCATTTCATTCCATTGCATCATTTTCATTTGAGCTCATCTTGATGCCCGAAATGCTGTTGGAAGAGTGCATGTTGATGTTAACTCTTTGGCTGTTATAACTTGCTCATTTGTTATTTTTGCCATGATTGATGTGTGCATGCTATGAGGTTGATGTCTACATGTGTTTTGATCTATGCCATGCCATCTTTCTAGTGGTGCCAACCATGTATTTTTGTGAGTTGTGTGCTGAGTGCATCGAGCTTGTTAAGTAGGGTACTTGCTGTAGCTGTTTTCCTGACAGATTTTGTTATATTTTGTTGCTATGTAAACATGCTTCTACTAGTTGTTCTAAGCATAATCTGGAGATTGTACACTAAGGATGTTTTGTTATACATGTCTTGCTCTATCCATTCATGCCCTTGGTTGCAATTATAGCCTGCTGGAACATGTTGTTATCTTGCTCCAAAGTTGCTTGATGATGTTGCTGTCAGCCTGTTAACATTAAGTTCAATGTTTCCATGATTGTTTTCTAGTGATCCATCATCATATGAACTTGTTCTTTCCATTCTTAGCTTCATAAACATGCCTTCTTACTTTTGGTTGCCTTGCCATGCCATGTATTGCTCTATGGTGAGTAATTCAAGCTCACCAACATGCCTACTTATTGTTGTTCCTGCCATGTATGAATCTGTCATATAACTTGCCATGTTTACATGGGTGCCATCATATTTTCCGTGCTCTTTTGGCTCATGGTCAGTAAGGGACTTTTGATCTATGCTTTTAGTAGATTCATGCCATGCCTTTGTTTGTCATGATAAGATCCTGTAACATGTTGTTTGATAGCTCTAAACATTGCAACCTGATGTTATTTCTGCCAAGTCTGAAACTGTTAGAACGAGTCGTTTCTTAGCCTATCTGATTCCGCGAGCTTTCGATTCTCGTCATTCTCGTCGTTCCTCTCTTCTTCTCGAGTGCTCTCAATTCCTTGCTTCTTCTATTGAGTTCTTGTTTCACCTCATCCCTTTTTTTCCTTCCGTCTCGGTCCTAAGATCTCGGGGCGAGATCTCTTGTTAGTGGAGGAGTGTTGTAACGCCCCGGATTCGATCGCCGGTGTGCGCGATTATTCGCCGTCGTTGCCATGTCATTTGCTTGCGTGTTGCATATTATCATGTCATCATGTGCATTTCATTTTGCATACGTGTTCGTCTCATGCATCCGAGCATTTTCCCCGTTGTCCGTTTTGCAATCCGGCACTCCTATGTCCTCCGGCGTCCCCCTTTTGCCTCTTCTCTTGTGCGGGTGTTAAACGTTCTCGGAATGGACCGAGGTTTGCCAAGCGTCCTTGGTATAGCACCGGTAGACCGCCTGTCAAGTTTCGTGCCATTTGGAGGTCGTTTGGTACTCCAACGGTTAACCGGGTAACCGTAAAAGCCTCTTTTGTTTGCAGCCCAACACCCCTTCCAAAGTGGCCCAAAACCCAGCAAACTCCCCTCCATGCTCTCGGTCGTTCGATCACGATCGCATGGCCGAAAACCGCTCCTCATTTGGACTCTCCTAGCTCCCTCTACCTATATAAACACCCCCCCTCCAAAAATCCCGGTCTAACCCTAGATCATTTTCCCCTCCGCGCCGCCGGACGTTTCATCCTCCGCTGCCGGACATGTCCGCGCCGCCGCTCCTCGCCCTATCGCGCGCTTCCACGTGGCATCACCGCCGCCCCTCCGCCGCCGCCGCCCGCCCACGGGAGCTTCGCCCGGGCGGATCGGCCCGACCTCCGCCGCCCGTGCGGTTCGCTGCCGAGCATCACCGTCCCCCGCCGCCTTGCGTGTCGCCGCTGCCTCCCAGCGCCGCCGCTGGGACCCGTCGCCGCGCCCCTCCGGGTCCCGCCGCCGCCTCCTTCTGCGGGCGCCGAGATGCCCTCCGTCCCGCGCCGGGGGCTGCCTCGCCGGCGCCGCCTCCCACCGCCTGCTGCGCCTGCCGTCGCCGAAACCGCAGCAGCCGGCGCCCGCGCCGCCCGTCGCTGGCCGTGAGCTTCGAGCTCCACCAGCCGCCGCCCTCACGGATCCGGCCTCTCGCGCCGTTCCAGCCCCTCCGTCGTCCTCCGCCGCCCGCCGTCGCCTCGCTTGCTCGCGAGCACCGGCGCGCCGCCGCCACTCGTCCCGATTGGATCGGGAGACGAACGCGCCCCAGTCGCCTGCGTGGGCCCGGCCCAGCAGCGCCCGGCCGCCGGCCCAGCTTCCCGGCCTGCAAACCCTCTTCCCCGACCCGGGCCTGCAGCCCATGGGTGAGCCCACCTAAAGCCCCGACCAGTGCACGTTTTACCTATTTAGCGCCCGTATGTTTTTTTTCCAGAAAAACGCCTAAGTCCCCAGTTTTTCATATAATCATGCCATGTTCATCGCGTCGCATCTTTACATCCGTAGCTCTGTTTCATTCGTGTGATATGTCAAGTTGTTCGTCTCGACGAGTACTTCATTTGATTCCATTGCATCATTTTCATTTGAGCTCATCTTGATGCCCGAAATGCTGTTGGAAGAGTGCATGTTGATTTTAACCTGCTGAAACTGTTATAACTTGCTCATTTGTTATTTTTGCCATGATTGATGTGTGCATCCTATGAGGTTGATGTCTACATGTGTTCTGATCTATGCCATGCCATCTTTCTAGTGGTGCCAACCATGTATTTTTGTGAGTTGTGTGCTGAGTGCATCGAGCTTGTTAAGTAGGGTACTTGCTATTGCTGTTTTCCTGAAAGATTCTGTTATATTTTGTTGCTATGTAAACATGCTTCTACTAGTCGTTCTAAGCATAATCTGGAGATTGTACACTAAGGATGTTTTGTTATACATGTCTTGCTATATACATTCATGCCCTTGGTTGCAATTATAGCCTGCTGGAACATGTTGTTATTTGCTCCAAAGTTGCTTGATGATGTTGCTGTCAGCCTGTTAACATTAAGTTCAATGTTTCCATGATTGTTTTCTAGTGATCCATGCATCCTATGAACTTGTTCTTGCCATGCTTAGCTTCATAAACATGCCTTCTTACTGTTGGTTGCCTTGCCATGCCATGTGTTGCTCTATGGTGAGTAATTCAAGCTCACCAACATGCCTACTTATTGTTGTTCCTGCCATGTATGAATCTGTCATATAACTTGCCATGTTTACATGGGTGCCATCATATTTTCCGTGCTCTTTTGGCTCATGGTCAGTAAGGGACTTTTGATCTATGCTTTTAGTAGATTCATGCCATGCCTTTGTTTGTCATGATAAGATCCTGTAACATGTTGTTTGATAGCTCTAAACATTGCAACCTGATGTTATTTCTGCCAAGTCTGAAACTGTTATAATTTGCAATCTTCCCATGTCATTTTGAGCATGTTCTAGTAGTTTCTGCAGATAGCTCAGTGTTCATGTTTTGTTGTCCTTTACCTGTAATTCATGCCCATGCCTTTTGTTATCACGTTGAGATGCTGTAGCTTGTTGTTTTGATGCTTGTAAGGTGCCTAGTTGCTGTTGTGGATAGCTTGTTGTTATGACTTGTATAGAGTGTATGTGTTGCACCGTTGCTCCGTTTTGAGTGTGCTCTATATGAAACTTGCTTGATTTTACATGTAGCTTCATATTATCATGTTGCATCCTTGTTTTGAGGCGTTTGCTTGATGTTTGTATGCCTTTTGCATCAATGCCATGTTTAACTTGTTTTGCTCATATCTTCTATGCCGTAGCTCCGAATCTACTGAACTTTATATGTAACTTGACTAGAATTTCGTGTAGATCATCTTGGTGCATCTTAACTTGCTGTTTAACAACTTGAACATAAGGTTTATTCAGTTCTGGACCAATTTCGAAATTTGCATATGAGGACTTACCGGAATTGTTATATGTTGTTTCCGGCCTCATTTAAACTTGCCTTGATGTGTTGTTCTTGTTTGCATCATCTCTTGCCATGAGTAGCTTCATCTAGCTTTGTCATGCATCATGCTTGTTGTGCATCATGTCTTGTCTATGTGTGTTGTGTTTACTATGTTGTGTGCTTCTCGATAGTTCCCGTTTCGTTGCGATCGTGAGGATTCGTTCGTCTACGTGTGGTTCGTCTTCGTGGCTTCATCTCCTTCATGGACTCGTTCTTCTTCCTAGCGGGATTTCAGGCAAGATGACCGCTACCCTGGATCTTACTACTATCATTGCTAAGCTAGTTGCTTCGTTCTATCGCTATGCTGCATTACCTATCATTTGCTCTTCAAGCCTCCCAAATTGCCATGAACCTCTAACCTTTGACACCCTTCCTAGCAAACCATTGTTTGGCTATGTTACCGCTTTGCTCAGCCCCTCTTATAGCGTTGCTAGCTGCAGGTGAAGTTGAAGATTTCTCCATGGTGGACAGGATTTTGGTTGGGATATCACAATATCTCTTATATTATTAATGCATCTATATATTTGGTAAAGGGTGGAAGGCTCGGCCTTATGCCTTGTGATTTGTTCCACTCTTGCCGCCCTAGTTTCCGTCATACCGGTATTATGTTCCCAGATTTTGCGTTCCTAACGCGGTCGGGTGATTTATGGGACCCCCCTGACAGTTTGCTTTGAATAAAACTCCTCCAGCAAGGCCCAACCTTGGTTTTACCATTTGCCTCACCACCACCTACCTTTCCCTTGGGAGTAATTAACCCAAGGGTCATCTTTATTTTAGCCCCGGGCCAATGCTTGTCTAAGTGTTGGTCGAACCGAGTAGATCTGCGGGGCCCCTCGGGAAACTCGAGGTCTGGTTTTACTCGTAGGATGTCTCATCGGTGTTGCCTCGAGAGCGAGATATGTGCAGCTCCTATCGGGATTGTCGGCGCGATCGGGCGGCTTTGCTGGTCTTGTTTTACCATTGTCGAAATGTCTTGTAAACCAGGATTCCGAGGCGATCGGGTCTTCCGGAGAAGGTCTATTCTTCGTTGATCGCGAGAGCTTGTCATGGGCTAAGTTGGGACACCCCTGCAGGGTTTAAACTTTCGAGAGTCGTGCCCGCGGTTATGTGGCAGATGGGAATTTGTTAATGTCCGGTTGTAGATAACTTGACACCAGATCCGAATTAAAACGCATCAACCACGTGTGTAGCCGTGATGGTCTCTTCTCGGCGGAGTCCGGGAAGTGAACACGGTTTCTGGGTTATGTTTGACGTAAGTAGGTGTTCAGGATCACCTCTTGATCATTGCTAGCTTCACGACCGTTCCTTTGCTCCTCTTCTCGCTCTTATTTGCGTATGTTAGCCACCATACTTGCTTAGCCGCTGCTGCAACCTCACCACTTTACTCCTTCCTTTCCCATTAAGCTTTGCTAGTCTTGATACCCATGGTAATGGGATTGCTGAGTCCTCGTGGCTCACAGATTACTACAACAACAGTTACAGGTGCAGGTTATGCGATGATCATGACGCAAGAGCGATGTTTGCTTGTTTTGGAGTTCTTCTTCTGCTTCCTCTTCGATCAGGGGATAGGTTTCAGGTCGGCAGCCTGGGCTAGCAGGGTGGATATTGTTTGAGTTTCTGTTTCTGTTTTATCCGTAGTCGGATGTTGATCTTGTACATGATGTATTGTTGTATTCATGTGGCATTGTATGCCTTTTGTATGTATCCCCATCTATTATGTAATGTTGATGTAATGATATCCACCTTGCAAAAGCGTTTCAATATGCGGGTCTATCCTTGGTGGGACCTTCGAGTTCCTTTTGGATAGGGTCGCATATTGGGCGTGACAGCCTCGTTGTAGGCAACACCTTCGACCTCCAAAAGAATCGGCTGGTGTCCTCTCGTCAGCCTTCAATGCTGACCCTGGCAGGAGCCATGGTTCATCCTTCGTACGGTAAACTGGAGAAACCCCACACACGTTTCATCGTCATGAATGGCAGCGGATGTACTAGATATAGACCACATCCACTACGCTGCAATGGATGGCTACCTTTGTTTAAATATCTACAAGGGTTGGATGAAGAGCAACAGCCAAGTTGGCGGTTCAAGCAAAGATGTATCGGCCAAGAGGAAGAGGGACAAGGACAAAGTCGAGGACGTGGACGAGGACTCCGAGTAAGGTGGTAGTGTCGTTGCTCATGGTGGTTCTAATGCATTGTGTACCGGAATAGTTGCAAAGTTTAATTTCAGGTGTGCTTAATTTAATTTGAGGGGTGTGTTGTGCTGAGCCCCCAGCAGAACTATGTAATGTTTCTTCTTGTTACTTTAACTCTTTAGTACGTACATAGTACTATTTCTTACATTTCATCCTTTAGTTGGTATAGTACTACCACTCGTTTCTTCACATTATAAACGTACAATATATATGGCCAACATCATATAGCCAGCAGTTTAGTTGTCAAAGAATTTCAGGGTGCTTAGTTTTGTCAAAGAATTCCAGGGTGCTTAGTTTTATTTGAGGGTTGGGTTGTGCTAGACACCATTATTGTGACTAGCCTTTTTAATAGTACTATATGCATAATTTGGCGACGAGCGCTCTCTATATGTACCACCTTTTTTTTAATTTCAAATTTTGCTCCATGGCGCAATCCATCGATACTACTGCTATACAAAAGTATACATTTTTTAAAAGGCTAGAGGGCGGGGCAGTCTAGCTTGGTCGGTTTCACGAGAGGCAAGGGCCTTTGTGATTTGACGGCTCATTATTGCTGGAAGGCGGGGACTTGTGATTTGACTGCTCGTATAAATGAGCCGACGACCTGATCGAGGAGGAGCAAAGAACCGTGCGGTATACTCAAGTTTTCCACTGGAGTAGTACTACGACGGAGGAGCACGAAACATGGCAGCCCAGTGCCATATGGCGATAAAAAATGATCTAATTTGCTAGTCATCTCATTGTTAGCATTGTTCTATTCATTCCCTAAAAAAACCATTGTTCTATTCATGCCTCGCAGAGAATGTGACACGTGCGGCGAAATACCCGAAGCAAAAGATGAAACACAACAGCAAAAGAAGAAGGAAGATTATCACCCCAGATGATCTAATTCGCCGCGGAGTCGCAACTGCTTCTTGATTGCCTCCACGACCTCCATCTCCTTGCGCGTCTCCTCCTCCATCTTCTTCATTCTGTCCATGACGCGGGATTTCTCGATGCGAGCCTTCATCATCTGTTCCACGACTGCATTACGTACCTTGACAGCAGCCGGGTGCTCGATGCGGAGCTTCGCCAACTCCTCCTTCCGTTCCATGACGAGGGCCTGCAGCATCGTCATCGAGGAACTACTATTCTCATGCAGCTTCTTCCAGCCAGCGTTCTTCTCCTTCAACAGGTCGATCTCGTGGCAGAGCTTCGCCTTGTCCTCCTGAAGTCGCAGGATTTCGTCAGTCGCCTTCTTCTCCGAGGCAATGCTCTTCTTCAGCAGCATCACCAAGCCGGTGGTCAACTCCCCCCTGCTGATTGAGCTCAGTGGGCATGTCGTCGAGGCTCTCCTTCAGCAACTCCATCAAGCCTTGGATGAACTCCTTGTGCTTATTGAGGTGCTTATTGAGCTGATCGGGCATGCCGTCGTGGGATAACGACTCCAGCTCCGCCGGCTTGGCATGTTCGCCTCCGCGGTTAGGGCGCTCCTGGGAGCCATCACCTGCTCGTGAGAGATCTTTTGAGGTCTCTGTGTGGCGGCGAGCCCTCTTTTTTTCCGCAGCCTTGGTTGCCGCTCCCTTGTTACGAGTAGTTCTCGACCTAGAGCTCTGCTCACCGGCCGTGGCAATGACAGACGAAGAAGAAGCACTTATGAGGAGGAAAGGTAGAGTAATTTTCGGTTAGGTAGTTCCCCTTTTTATAACCTAAGTACTAGCACTAGTACTATTACCTGCATAGTGGGAACACGTTCAGGTTTGGTATGTACTAGTAGGTGAGAGCAGGCTTTGAATGTGATGGGAACAAGGTAAAGATTAATTGATGGTTTTGGTTTGAGGTCGAAACGGCTCCCGATGAGTTTAGCGGAACATAAATTTCAAGTACTACTTTGCTCAAATCGTAAATATTATGTTCTTGTCAAAATTGGCACAAAATACGAAGGAGACCAATGGAAGTACTACTAGCAACCCACGATTTAACTACTCGCATGCGCGCAATGCAGTAATAATGTCTTTCTTCTGCCCGCACGTCCACTCAATTTGCATGTGCTGTATTAATTGACCATCATTGAAGTGAACGACTTTACACGCGTCAAATTATCACATGGGGTGGATCTTGGTACAAAATTGCATCCGCCTGTGTACCCACGTGTGCGTGCGAGGGAATGAGTGCATGCATGGCGTGCGTGCACATCTTTGCTTCGTGCATGTACCGCTAGTATGGCTCAGGGAGGACGAGTACATTCTTCTGAAACCAGCAGCACGTCACTGTGATCAATCCACACAACGAGGTCGCGACAACGCCTCCACATGTGCCACGTGGCTTAATGAACTGTAAGAGAGACACTATGTAGCGTGCCATTGGTATTCTAATTTACGTGTTTTGCACATACTCGAAGTACTAGTAAGGTACACGTGCATTGCACACATCAGATTTTGCAACCAAATTATGAATACATACCACACTATAGCATGTAAGCTCTGAGTCATATATGCCTGATGTAGCCCTTTGTTTAATTCTTATAGTTCATCTCATTCAAAATCAATTAGAGGGTGCTTGGATACGTTTTAGTCCCATGACTAAAAGTAGTGAGACTAAAACATGCTAGCCTCATCCATGCTTGGATCCAAATACTAAGGAGACTGAAATAAAGTTAATGAATATTTATTATCCTCCAAACCCTCCAATTCAGAACTCGCCCGTGTTAAAGGAGAGGAGTTAAATGAGGAGAGAGAGGACTAATCCACATTTTAGTAGGGGTACCCCTGACTAAAAAAATTTAGTCTTAAGACTAGTTTTAGCCCCTCTTTAGTCAGGGGTGCTTGGAACTTTAGTCTCTTAAAGAGAATATTTTTAGCCAGACTAAAAATAAGTCCCTTGGATCCAAGCACCCTCTTAGTTTTTATAAAAAAGCTAAGAACGCGGGAATAGGAAAAACATGGGATTATAGTGGAATGTCGTCTTGAATCCTGCAGGATTGTAAGAGTGTTTGATTGTGCATGGAAACAACGCATAATTCTTTCAAAGAGGTTTGAGTGGATGGGATGTTTCCTATGAAATCTAGTGCAAATGAATCATATGGAAAAATTCCTATGGTTTACAATCCTACGAATCAAACAACCAAGATAGGAAAAATTCCTAATGATTAGAATCCTCCAAAATTCCTTTGAGAATCCTTTGAATCAAAGAAGCCCTTAATCTATTTTATGATTCATGGAATTGTGTGCTGTAAAGCAAAGCAAAAAAAATAATGGCAATTCAACTAGAAAAAAAGTTTGGGCAGTTATGATATGAAAGATTCTAGAACAAAAGAGAACCACTGTTGTTTTGAGGTTTGTGCATTATGCTTAAGTTCAACCATGGAGTCTGTTAGATTGTACATGTGGCAAAATCCGATGGGGGGATAGAAGATGGTGCAAGGGGCCGAGTGGAGGGAGACTATGAAGGAATGCACAAGTGCGAGATCGATATTTAGAGAGAGGGGGCGAACACGTGCGCTGTTGCCGTGATGGCGGAGCCATGAAAAATAAATGAGCTAGGGGGCCAAGCATTGCTAATCCTTTACGAGGAGGGTCAATTCATGAAATTAAACCTTTTTTAGCAGCAATTGTCTAATGATCACATTCATATTAGCCTCGATATATAGTGATGTTAGGGGGGGGGGCTTACTGCCCCCTGTCTTCGCCATTGTGCACGCGTCTGAGAGATGAAGCGGAAGGCATGGATGATGAGAGGGGGACGTTGGATATATAATTAATGTGGGTGTATTAGCTATATATGTTAATCCTATATAGAGAGGTATAGATTGATCGATGTGGACGTGGGAAAGAGGGTGAGACCTCACTGGATATATCGATTGATCGGTTTGTGTGGAAAACTATGAAAGACCTAGCTATATACACACATACATAGAGGAACATCGATCGTTGCGCATGCACGCGTGAGAGATAAAGAATGCCCGATATGATGGAGAGGGGGATGTGTGTGGGTGTGTGCCTTCATGGGAGACCGACCTGAAGAAAAAGATTGCATGCGTGCGATGGTAATGCCGACTGGTAGTGTGTGTGTGCATGCATGCACAAGAGAAAGTTAGTGGTACAATTATAAAGAGAAGACTACTGTGTGGGTGTAAAAGAATAGGTGAGGTCATAATCAATGTAAAGTTGAATTCAAATATTTGAATAAGAGATCCTGATGTTTGAAACCCATGCATGCATGAATATAACGGAGATCTGCGCGGTGTGGTTTGGAAACGAGCATGTTGTAATGTATACACATTGAACAAGGTCAGACTGATTTGAATTTGAGATACCAATGGCAGACATCGTTTGGCCACATCGCATCCGTGCATGGACACACTATTCTAATTAGAGATGATGGGCGGCTTTCGCATCACATATCTATATCTATACCCCTATATATATATTATATTATATATTTTTTATATTGTGTGCGGGTAACTTTAACTTTGAAAGATGGTCGTTGGATGAGGCGAATCCGATGGTCCAAAGATGGCAAATTTGAGCACTATTGGCCGTTGGATATCATCTAGATTCCACCAGATTTCGCCACATGTATAATCTAGAAGACTCCATGGTTGAACTAAGCATAATGCACAAACATCAAAACACAAACACTTCTTATTTGTTCTAGAATCTTCCGTATCAGAATTGCCCAAATGTTTTTCTACATGATTTGCCATTATTTGTTTTTACTTTATGTCTTACAACGCACAATTTCATGAATCTTAAAATAGATTAGCTTTCTTAAAAAAACTAGATGATTTTGAATGAAATGAACTATAAGAATTAAACGAACATCTACATCATGCATATATGGCTCAAAGCTTGCATGCTATAATGTGGTATCTATTCATAATTTGGTTGCCAAATCTCATGCGTGCAATGCACGTGTACCTTACTCTAGTCTAAATGGTGTTTGTGTGTGTGCTGTGCGTGTTGAGGTGCAAATTGTCTTTTTTGGGTACACGTTAAGCTTGTTCTTCCGAACGCCTTGTTATGCCGAAAATTGAAGCTAGCGTCTCTATCTAGCATGCTGCGAAACTCCCGCCTCTTCAACCCGCCCCTTGTTAGCCCAAAATATTTAAGATATATCTTTGTCTCATTGTGCTCCGACAACTCCCTCCATCTCAACCCGCGCCTTGCTATTTTGAAATTACAACGCGCGCGAAAACTCCCACCTCCTGTGAAATCCCGACACGCGAAATGCCCGTGGTACCCCTGAACCGAAAGAACCGCTTCAAATCGGTGGGGGGTTCTTTCATAACTTACCCCACATTTCGGACAAGCGCGTCTCTAAGCCATGGTTCCCCACTGCCATCCCATCCGCCCACCCATTCGTACACCGAGGCCGCGAAAACCTGCGACGAAACCCCACACCTTGCTCCATCCGCCACCCAGCCGAAGCCTCTTCCCCGACGATGTCGGCCACAGCAACACCTCGATGTCCCTCATCCATCATACCAGATGAGGATCCTCGTCGATCTCATTGTCCCGCCGGTTCAGCCACCCCGCCCTCCACTTCCAAGGAGCTGCCCCCACGTTCCCCTCGTCTTTCGCGCCACCTCCATTCCCACACCGCCGTCTTCACTTGCACCACGGGAAGAGCATCATCATCACCGTTTCCTCGGATGAAGCTGCGGCCTAATCAGCGCCTCCAAAGAGGTTGTACACTAATCGCCGCATTTTCTTCTTGATTCAATCTCACGGTGCTGCCGGCGCCCGGTCCCGAGCCGACACGGCGTGGCTCCATCCACGGCGGCGTCGCCGGCCACTTCCTCCATGGCGTCGCTCCCTCGGCGGCGACGTTCACATCAGTAGGAGCTGCTGCTGCTTTAGCTCTCGCTCGCGCTGCTGCTCTACTCTTGCTCTCGGTCCCCTGCCTGGTCTGCTCTTGCTATTGCTCTTGCTCGCGCTGCAGCTCTTTCTCTTGCTCTTGCTTGCGATGCTGCTCCGATTTAGTTACACTTCAGTCGACTGAATCGACTTTTGGGTCAGTCGATTTTCAAGGGGTGGGCTCGCCGGGGTGAAGGAAGAACTAGCCGCAGCGGGGAGGGGGCTCGCCGGAGAGGTACCCCACTATCTATTTTAGGGTTCAGGATGGGGGCGGTGGTGGCGGTGGCGGGGCGTTGGCGGGGCGGTGGCGTGGGGATCGCTGGAGAAAAAGCTCGGCACGGGGGAGGGGGGCCTATAGGGATGGCCGGGGTGGCGGAGGACCGGTGGTGGGGAGTGTTTTCGGGGCGGGCGAGGCAGCGCACCGCCGGCCGCGGGCGGCGGGGGGCTGCTGTTTGGCTGGTGGTGGCTGGCGGCTCAGGGGGGTGGAGGTTGAAGATGAACCGCATGCCCTTGATTTCGTATCCAACGACTGCAAAATCGACTGACCAGAGATGAAAAAGTCAGTCGACCGACGTGTGGGCTCACCTTGCTAGTGCGTTCAGTTTCGACAGCAAAATTCAGTTTCGATAGCAAAATTCAGTTTCGACAGTTAAGTTCAGTTTCGACAGTGAAGTTCAGTTTCGACAGTGAAGTTCAGTTTCGACAGTTAAGTTCAGAGATGAGCGGCTGATGTATTTTACATCTAGCACTTTGTGGTTATGTATTTCACATCATGTATTGGAGGTGCTATTAGAATTCCACTCAGGTTAACGTTGTTCGTTGTCTCTCTTGTCCTGCTTCAGCCTCGGCGTCGTACAACTCACCGGAGCTGCTCGAACAACGAAACCCTCCAGTACAGCGGAGCAGTACCTCGGGCTCCATCTCCAGACGCCTAAGATCTTCTTCCCCTCCCCCGACAGCAAAGTCAGTCGGAGCATCCTCACCGGCCAACCCAATCATGCTGAAATCGACATGGCTTCGCCAAAGAGGTTGTACACTTGTTGCATCTCTTTTTTACTCTACATGTTATATATATTGTCCACTGAGCACTCGTAGTAACGGGAAATACGATTATTTTATCCTACTATATGACAAGCGGTGAGGTACCATGCAACTTAGCTATCCGTGATGGACTCTCTTGAATGCCATCATTATTTATCTCTGCGCGTTTGAGCTGTGCATTTGTCGATGGGCCTGGGAGTTGAGCTAGTATAGCACTGGCATGGGTCCAAAGTAATAGAAGTAGCACAAAAACATTTTTTTGGTGTAGGATTTTCCTTGCTCAAGCATGCCTACTAGAATCGCCAGTGTTTGAAAGGAAAAGTGAATGAAAAACATAGGAATTGGAAAGTTTCCTGTGGTACTACTTTTCATGAATTTGGTGCAAAGGAATGGAGCAAAGGGAAACTGTAGGATTTGTTCCTTTAGTGTCTCCTTGAAAGAAAAACCATAGGAATTCTAATTTTCACTTCTCCTCCTTTTCATATTCCTATTCATCAAGCACAAGACTAAGAGATAGTATCATAATAGCATTGTAACCGTCCATTTTCTTGTGGTTTGACTTAATCTCACCATGCTTTTTTGCATCCTGTGATCTTTCAATTGTTGTGAATCAAACACCCAGATTGGCAGAAATCTTGTGTTTTTAAATTCTCTATTTTGCACGTGCATTCCTATCCTATTCCTGTCTATTTCCTATCCCTGCATTGCTAGAATCCTCAAATTCAAACAAGCCCTTACTCAATTACTTCTATTACAGATATGTGTCAAAGAAAACCTTGTGTGGTTTGTCCTGCTCTGCTTGTTGTGTTCCACCCAGCTCGGTGCTCCAACGATGGAAGGGTTCACTGCAGCGGTATCCGCTCTCGGTGTCTTTCGCCACCTCGGATCTTCTTCCCGCCGCCGCAGCCACGATAACTGCATTACCATCATCAACTGAGCAGATGACCTTGAGGATTACACGGGTCCACAAGAGAGGTCGCACTCTTCCGTGTCTGCTTATGTTATGCATCGCTTAATATGATGACATGCTACATTATCGCCGTGTTCACCTATTAGACTCCGAGTCAGGTCCAAACTAATGCTGAAACTTGAGTTTTTATATGGTTGTGGGGTACATATTGGGGCAGCAATCAGTACTATCTGTCTACTATCTGGTTAATCTTCGGTGTCTACTATGAGTTTCATGTTCAGTGCAAACAAACATTAAAGGAACCATTATCTGTATTTTTTAACTAAAGCTATTATCTGCCTGCTATCATTGGTTTTGGGTCTATCCACAGTTTGCTACCATCACTCTGGATTTGTGCATGCACTCCTTACATAATCTCACTATGTTTTATTCCTATGCATGCCAGTTATTGTACACAATGGAACTGATCATGTAGAGCAAAAGAGATGAGCCTTGCGTGGCAATAAAATTTCATGCAGGCGTCGTTCCATGGTGGGCGCAAAGGCAGTCCCCTCTCCATCCATTTCGGATCGTAATCAAGAGGAAGATAACTGTTCTGAGGGGGATTCAGAAGGAGAAGACCACTCCTATTTAACCCATGAGGTCTTCGCTCTAACTTGGCATGCTGATGTTGGTAATATCATGCATATGGTGCCTTGCATTGCTTACTGTATACATTAAAGATGTCATCTGCTTAGTTTAGACATGCTTTGTGTCAATGCCATCTATTTAGTTTCTTTATCGTATATGTGAATCATGCAATGCCATCTTGTCTAGCCAGGCATCGTATATGTGAATTTTGCAATGCCACCCTGGTTAGCCAGTCATCTTATATGTGAATTATATCATGCCATCATTTTTATTACATGTTAAATTTGTCAACAATTTTAGTACATTCAATTACTCTTCCTGTGCATCAGCCATTCGACACGGTCAGGAAAAATCTGGAGTGGAAACAAGGTCTTCAGAGCAGACAATGCTATCTGACGAAGCGCATGTCTTGCTGGTTACCGATAGCTCCTCAGAGGAGGATTCAGAGACAGATGACCAGTCATATTTCCCCCCCGAGGTGCATGCCCTAACTTGGCAGGGTTATGTTGCTCATATCGTGCGTATGGTATCTTGCATTGCTATGTCATTTGCTTAGTTTAGACATGCTTTGTGTGAATGCCACCTGTTTAGTTTCTAATTACCATATATGTGAATTATGCAATGCCATCTTGTTGCAAGACATTATATATGTGAATTATGCAATGTTATCTTGTTGCAAGGCATTATGTATGTGAATTATGCAATGCCATGCTGTTTAGGCAAGCGTCGTATATGTGAATTGTATCATGTCATCCTTTTTTTGTATTTCTCATTGCTTTTGTCGACAATGTTTGTATATTCAACTGCTCTTCCTGTGCATCATCCATTTCAATTGGTGATGGAGAAATCTGGAGTGAAAACAAGGTCTTCAGAGCAGACAATGCTACCTTTGAAGCAGATATCTTCTTTGATTCTGAGATAGCTCTTCAAAGGAGGATTCAGAGGTAGATGACCAGTCCTATTATCCCCCTGAGGTGTATGCTCAAACTTGGCAGGGTTATATTACTCATACAATGCATATGTTGTATTGCAATGCTTAGTTTTTACATCATATACACAATATTGAATGCCATCTCCTTAGTTGACACATCATATATGTGATTTCCCTCTGCTCACTTCCTTAGTATATAAATCATATATTTGAATTATGTCATGCCATGATGTTTACATAGACAGCATGTATCTGAATTATGGCATGCCAACCCATTTTCTAAAGACATAATATAGTTATATCATCTCATCCTGTTTACATAGTCATCATATTTTAAATTATGTCATTCTATCCGTGAATTATATCATGCCATCATGTTTCCATCGGTGGCATGTTTGTGATTTATGGCATGCCAACCACTTTAATAGACACATCGTATAGTTATATCATGTCATCCTGTTTACATAGTCATCATATTTTGAAGTATGTCATTCTATCATGTTTAGTTAGCCATCATACATGTGAAATTGTGTAATGCTATCCTGTTTAATTAGCCATCATATATGTGAAATTATGTCCTGCTATTCTATTTGCTTAGACAACATAAATGTGAATTATTTCATGCCCTGTTTTCTTCCCTACTATCCAATGCACCTGTCTATCTTACAATGTCTGTACATTCAATTACTTTTCTTGTTTATCAGCCATTTCAATCGGAGGGAGTGATGGCAGTATCAGTGGGAGTAAAAATACGGTCTTCAGAAAAGATTATGCTACTTGTCGATGCAGATAGAACCACGGTTGTACTTGCCCAAGAACCAGCCCCACCACACATAACCCACACTCATGCAGATTGTACCCCTACCCAGTTGGACAGAGAACCAGCTACACCCCTTCTAACCCCAACCCCAGCAGATAGACACCTAGTTCCTGTTGACACAGCACCGTCTCCACCACAGAGCACCCAAACACGGGTAGTTAGTAAGGCAACTGCAGTGCCCAAATCACGAGGACCACCACTCCGAACCCAAAGTCAACGCTTAAAGCAGAAGAAGAATTGTTCTCAGGTCAGGTTCCGTAGTTATGGTTACTTTGCTCTTGCATCACTGTACTTACTGATACCAACCAATTTCAAATTTGAAGGATGCAATTGAAACTCCATTGGCGCAACAGGTATGTTTTAAACCTGTTTCTTCAACATGTTTGGATGTTTGCTGTTGTAACTTGCTCTATGTTGATTTCAGTTTCAATTGAATAAACAGTTATGTTCTCATGCCATGCACATTACAAGTGTTATTATTCTTTGTGTAGTTTCCCACACTTATATTACATCTATGCTGCTTTATCTTAAATAGATATGATTCGAACTGTATCTATCTTGATTTGGCAACATAAACTAGAATGATATAGACCATACATTGACCATACTACATAGATATATGTTTGTTTCATGCTGTTATCCTATCCACCTTACTATTGAACTGGTTTACCAAAATAAGTTTCATATACTACATTGTGAACCTGAGATGTGTTTGTTTGTTTCTCTTTTAGAACACGGATAAAATATTAGAGAAGAGTACCCTGTTATGCAATGGTAAAGGAAGTAATGCAGATAAGCTTCAAGATAGTGAGACATCCCTGTTGGTCTCCAAGAAAGCTGATAAAACTATATTGAAGACACCGAGACAACCCCAAAGTCTGTCTTGATGTAGTGTTGAGTTCTTGGCAACCACTCTCTGGCACCAGCTCTTGAACTTGTTGACTGAATCAGTTCGGCTTGTTGAGTCTCAACTTCAAGTTGAAAGACATCGATCAGATGTTATGCGACAAGAAGCCGAAGGACTGAGGAAGTCCCTGCAGAATTCAGATGCATACTTTCTGGTGCAACAGCAAGCCTGGAGGACTTAAGCACCAAACAAGAGAAAGTTAATAAGCTTGCTAAGCATCTTGCCAGCATTATGGGTACCCAGGATATTGTTTCTTGAGCTCTTCTGAAGTGGTTTCAGTTCTAGACTAGTTTTGCTGCGGCGTTTATATGCTGCTGTGTTCCCTATATTTGCACTGGTGACGAACTTTGATGCCCAGTGGATGTAATATGTGTAATAGCCGTGATAGCCTAGTGTAATTTGCTTGCTTATTTATTTCCTTGTTGTCTTGTTTATTTGTTTGCTGTAGTCAGTGCAGTTCTTTTTCTGTGGTTTGCTAGTGGCTGCAATAACCTATTTTCTAAAACTAGGCCACAATAACCATGGGCTAATATTCTTGTAGTGACCTTTGGACCCACGGGTCAGAGAAAGCGATGGGCCTTCTACGGGCCTTATAAACAGTGGGGCTTCTACGGGCCGTAGAAACAGTGGGCCTTCCTCGGGCCGTAGAAACAATGGGCCTTCTATGGGCTGTAGAAACAATGGGCCTTCTATGGGCCGTATCATCAATGGGCCTTATACGGGCCGTATGATCGATTGGCCATACATGGGCCAAACAGACCGCATTCTGGCCGTAAGAGGGCTAGAGTTGGAATCGTCCGTTCATGGGCCGACCATAACGGGCCATCGTTAGTAGGCCGTGTTGATGGCCTTCTGGCGGCCCAATGATTAACGGACCACAAGCGGGCCGGCAGTAACCACGGGCTGAATTTGGCCCACAAGCGTAAAATGAGCGATAATGGGTCGTAAGTAAGCGAATCTTTGAAATGAGCCCAAGAATAAATGGGCTCTAAGAAGGCCAAAAGATAACATGGACTGGAAACGGCCCAACGGAATAACGGGCCGTTAATGGGTATAAAGTGATACACAGTTCTATACGGGCCAGTTTCACCACGGGCCATTAATGGGTGTAAAGTGATACACTGTTCATTACGGGCTAGTTTCAACACGGACCGTTAATAAGCCAAGAGTTACATAGGGCCTCATATGGGCCGAAAGACGTCATGGGTAGGGCTGAAAAAAAGCTCGAAGCTCGCGAGCTAAACGAGTAGCTCGTGACTCGGCTCGAATTGCCTCGAACTCGAAGAATAACGAGTCGAGCCGAGCTTTATTTTAAGATCGTTTATAGACCGAGTTAAACGAGCCAATCTCACGAGTACTCGTATAACTCATTAAGCTTGGTAAAAAAGGTTATCCACTCAGCCCATCCGTTCAAGGCCCAGCCGCCCAAGGCCCATCTGCCGAGGAATCTAGGATACTCATACGTCGCGCGACGATTTCGCTCCTTTCCATCCCTGGCGATGTTATAGATGGTCGTTTCCGCTCCTGCCTTCTCTGTTTTTTTCTCCTCTGAATCTCAATGGCAGCGGTGCCGCGCCTACGCTGCAACCCCACCTCTCCGGTGAGCGGCCTGCGCTTCTTAGGTGCGTGCATAGGACCCTTCCTTCCGGCACTGCTCATCTCATCCTTCTCTTCCTTTAGTTACTTCTCTACTACTGATCTATATATGCTCGCATTCTTCTGTCCGACCCAGCGACGAGTCGCCGGTGACCATGCAGAAGCCACCAAGCTCGGAGTCGAAGGCCGCAAAGAGGAGGCGATCTGGTCCCATTTGCTTCGCAAGCATACGCTCTGCCGGACACGGGCACACAGTGTCAGAGCCACCACGCTCGGAGAAGTTCTTTGTAGTGCTAGCGTTTGTAGAAGCAGTAATCAAATTCCTGCATTATTTCCTTTGTCTTGACTATATGTAGTACATGTGCTCTCGTATATACTTGTTAATTAGTGGCCAAAATCTCTTGAAGAATTTGAAGTACTTGATTGCTACTATGTTTCTGATTTGTTTGCCCACTGCAGTTGGGCATGTACTGATGCACATGTCACACGTACAGTACATCTCCAAAGAAAAACCATTAGCCATTAGGATTGCTGCTATGTTTCTTATATGTTTTGTTTTGATTTCTATTTCCTTCTTTATGTGTAGGATAATCGTGATTATGAGTATGAAAAGGATGAGTTTGATATGGATGATGAAATGTCTGAGGAAAGCTTACCTCCACATGTGATGATTGATTCTGGAAGTGAGGGCCAGTAAGAACATGGGCCAGTTGATGGTGTATCCTCCGAGCCGAAGAAGAGCCGTAGAAGGAAAAAGGGTATTGCAGTGTCTCCCAAGGTGAAAAAAAAGAGGGTGAGAGGAAAGCGTTCAAAATGTTGGCAGCATTTTACCATGGTTCCAGTTGAAGGGGAAGAGAAAGAAAAGGCCAAGTGCAACTATTGTGGAGATTTATTTATTTACAAACAAGGGGGGTAGACTACTAGTCTTAATAGGCACAATGACTTATGTCCAGCATATCGAGCATTCATGAGGGGAAAATCACAAGGTCAAGGTACACTCAACTTCAAGCCGGGTTCATCACTTACATCTGTTTGCACTGAATATAATCCTGAAGAAACTCGTAAGATCATTGCTAAGATGGTAATTGCACATGATTATCCTTTTAGAATGGTAGAACACAAATGTTTTAACATCTTGATGAGACATATGAATCCAGCATATAAGTTCATTGGTAGAAAGACCATAAGAAAAGAGTGTATCAAGGTTTATGAATCTGAGAAGGAACTTCTTAAGAAGAGTTTAAGGAATGTCGAACATATTTGTTTAACAAGTGACTTGTGGACATCAAATCAAAATCTCTCCTACATGGCTTTGGTCGCTCACTAGATAGATGTCGATTGGGTTATGCAATGTCGTGTCCTGAACTTTATTGAGTTAGATCCACCACATTCAGAAAGAATCATAGCTCAAGCAATATTTGAATGTTTATGTGAATGGAAAATAGAGGACAAGGTCATCTCAATCACAGTTGACAATGCTAGAAATAATGATGGAGCTGTGAGGAATTTGATTAACAAGTTTTTTGCAAGGAAATTACCTGGCTTCATTTCCACACATTTTCATGTTCGTTGTTGTGCTCACATAGTCAACTTGGTAGTGAATGTGTCAGGACCCCGACTCAATGCCACATCGATCTAGCATGTAACACCTCATATCACTTTGCGGCCTCACGCACGGTATTCCCACGGGTGTCGCCTTACCTTTGCCCGGGACCGTTTGCGCCTTGTGGCACACGTATATGATAGTGTCGCTAGCATCCATATGATAAGAAGCCCGGGCTGACATGGCTAGTCGTAAACCCAAAGTGGCACAAACTTACGAGGACAGCATCCATGACCCGGCATTGAGCGTGTCGGTCATCGGCGAGTGAATCGAGCGTAGCTTGGGCTAGCAGGACTCCGGTGAACTGGGCTGTAGCGGGCTAACAGGACTCCGGTATTCATCGCGTGACATTTCCCCGAAGGGACAGACACAGGAACGAAGAAGGACACATGCGGCCAGCCTAAGTGTTAGGAGCGGTAGCAAGCTACCATGGCTCGGTGGAAACACTAGGAGACATTTCCGTAAGTGAGGCTACTAGGATAAACAACTAGATAGTCGATCCCACACATACCAAGCATTTCAATAACATACACACAATATGCTCGATATGTGCAAATACAACATGGCATCACAACATGACTCTCGACTCAAGTATTTATTCATTAGGCTTCGAGGAGCGAGATATTACAAACATGGGTCTCACGACCCAACATTGAAACATACAAGTCAAGCACAAGCGGAAGCTTAACATGTCCGAGTGAGACATCTACAAATGAAAAAGGCTTAGAAGCGACTATCTACGAGATCTGCCGAGGGCACAAGATCGTAGCTGAGGTAACAAGCTAAATGTCAAGTCCAAGCGGAACTACTAGCGAGACGGAAGTCTCTCGCAAAAACATAAAATAGGCAAGCGTGAGTACAAATGTACCCCCACAAGACTTACATCGAACAAACTACATATGCATCATTATCAACAAAGGGGTGGTGGAGTTTAAGCTGCAGCAAGCCAGCTTTGACTCGGTGGCTATCTGAACTACATTGCAATGTAACTCTTTTGAGGTGGCACACGAGTCCACATATTCACCATATCAATACTCCACTATGGATCCGCTCTCGTCTCCCTACGAGAACGCCATCCATAGCACTCACGCTATCTTGCGTATTTTAGAGTATCCACTTTCACTTGTCTATGAACTATGCAAGGGTCCAAGTTTCCATATCCGAGGAATCCGGCTATTGAATAGATAATGATAACCTGCAGGGTGTGCTTCTTCACACACGCTCTCGCCACTTATCGCCTGTACCGTCATGTATCTCGGCAACCTTCAAGCGGAAGCCGGGCGAGGGAGTCGGCCACGGCCTACCTAAACACTCAAGTCTCTCGTCCAGGTTTGTCGCCTATTCGGGTTCCATCCGCAAGGAGATCCGGCCGGGGTGTCGCTCACGGCCCCAAACGAGTGAGCAGGGTTCCCAAGCCCACCTCGACGGGTGGATCTACGCTTGGTACACCGTGCCACAGTGCCTAGTCATCCCAAGCCCACCCCTGCCGGGTGCCACTTGGTAGAAAAATAGCACTACCTACAAACACCGAAACTAGTTGCAACTCCGGACAGAGAACAAGGGTGATTAAGAAGCCGAGAGGGGGCGAGTTACGGAACCCAATGTGTGGTAGTGCTGTTCATGGATCACAGACACGAACTCAGTTCACGAGGGCGGCTGCAATGAGACAACCCACCATGTACTCCTACATGGCCTCTCACCGCTACCTTTACCAAATCGTATTCACACACTTAGCTCTCAACGAGAGGACATGTTCATACACCTCGACTCATCCTCGATGAATCGGACCCGACTCAACTCTAAGCGATAGCAGGCATGACAAACAAGCATGTATGAGTAGGCACAACAGGCTCAAACAACTCCTACTCATGCTAGTGGGTTTCATCTAGTTACTGTGGCAATGACAGGTCATGCAGAGGATAAAGGGGTTCAGCTACCGCAGCAAGTAACAGTTGTATCATTGTTGTCCTAATGCAGTAAAATAGAGCAGAAGCGAGAGAGTAGGATTGTATCGGAATGAACAAGGGGGTTTTGCTTGCCTGGAACTTCTGAAGATAATATAGCTCTTCATCGGTGTCATCGATCTCATCGTCGGAACCACGTCTACTGAGAGGGAACAATTACCGGCAAGAGAGAGGAAACACAATCAATGCAATGCGACATTATGATGCATGATCATGACATGGCAACATGCTGGTGTTTTGAGCTAATGCAACTAGCAACAAAGTTAAATGAAGTTGGTTTGAACCCTAAGTTCAAATCCAAACTCCATATGTGAAAGTTTAAATGCCATTATATGATTTGTGCTAAACAGCAGCTATAAGTTGTTCTAACATGCATGAAAATGGTACAGATGGATAAATTGGATTTTTCTGATCATTTTTCATATATAATTTATTTCATTTGGAGTTACGGTTGAATTTCTATGAATTTTGAAGTTAGCATTATTTTCGAAATTTCTGAATAAGAATAAATCGAGAAAATAATTATCTGCGTCGACACTATGTCCTTTGTGGACGTCGGCCGGTCAACTGCGGTTGACCAGGTCAAATCGACGATGGGGTCCACTGGTCGTGACTCAATCTTTGTTAGTGACTTTGGCGGTGGGGTCGGGTCAACGCACACGTCAGCATAGTCAAGGCTGACACGTGGGCCCACCGCAATTAGATTAAACTTAATCTATTTTAGTTAGCCTGTTAGTTAGGCGGTGGGGCCCGGCTGTCTGTTTCACTAGAGGTTAATTTGTGGCGCGATTAGCTGCTAATGACGGCCACGTCGGCAGTCGCCGGAGCCTTGCCGGCGACGACCAAAACGACGGCGGCTCGGCTCGGATTTGAGCTACGGGTGATGGTTTGGCGAGATGAGGGCACCGGGGAGTAGCTCTTGCTCGTCCGCATCCAAAGGACCGGACGGAAAGCCTCGGGGTGGCCGGGAGCAGCCGTGCGCGAAAGCAAGGCGGCGGCCGGAGTCTTGGCGGGTCGGGTTTGGCGCTACGGTGCACGGGAGAAGAATCTGGTGGGTGGAACGTGCTCCTGGTGGTGCACTGAGCGTGTTTGCGGGCTCAGACGCGGGTGGCGGCAGCTGTGGCCGCGGCGGCGCCATGGACGGCGGCGGGGAGCTTTCGGGTGCGGTGGGAACGGCGGCTATGGAGACCAAATGAGCACGGGAGCTAGGGGGAGAGGAAGAGGAGCTCACAGCGAGGTCGTCGGTGATCTCAGCACGCTCGGGGACGGCTTGGAGACGACGGAACGTTGGTGGCGATCGCCGGCGGCAGAGGAGGAAGATGACGAGGTAGCCAGCGATGCGGAGCGCCTGGCGTCGCGTGGCTCTTCGTAGATGATGAACACGACGCTGCGGTTCTTCTGGTAGCAACTACGAGGCGAGGGGTTGGCGGTGGACGCGGCAACGGTGGGCGGCGGCGACGGCTCCGCTCGGGCGCAAGCGAGGGAACAGAGGAGGGGGCGGGAGAGCCAGAGAGCGAGGGGAGAGTGAGGGATCGTCAGGCGTCTCCGTGGCGTGAGGGGAGGCAGGAGGTGGCAAGCATGAGGTGGAGCCTGCGTCTTGTGGCGCTTTCATGACTCTGCAGCAGCTTTGGGGCGAGGGGAGGAAGACGACAGAAGGTCGCGGTGGGCTGGGCCAGCAGTGTTGGGCCGCGCAGGAGCTGACCCAGCCAGATAGGTCCTGGTAAGCGTCGGGTAGGTCTTCTGCTCTTTTTTTTATTTTTCTTCTGTTTGTTTTATTTAATTGCCACTGAATTCAAATTCAAACAAAAATTGAAAACAGTGCCAAAACTCCCCTGGATATTTTCAAGTCACTTAATGGACTTCTCCACAAATACATAAAATATCTCAGGGCATTTGAAAATATATTCATTATATATTATGAATATAATTTCAAATTCAAATAGAATATGATTTAAATCGAGCCCAAATAATTCCTTAGAAATGATCCAAAATTTTGGTTTGATTTATAACTCTTGCCAAAATTATCGAGCTATTTCTAGGGCATTTTGGATTTCTTGATTTTAATTTTAGGGCTTCTTGCCCTTTATTAAAATGATTTCGAGGCTTTCAATTTCCTCATTTCAACTTTGAATATAGACATGATGCACACATGAAGCTAGCCTAGAGCATTACTAGAAGCTAGGGATGTGACAGCTCACCCCTACTAAACAAGAATCTCGTCCCGAGATTCAAGCGTAGGGTAAGATGAAGGGGGATCGCAAACTAACATAATCTTCACGATCCAGGTGGCACTTCATAAGAACGTTGAATCGATCACCATCTTTGGCTCGACGTCTTCCTCTGAGAACTCCAACTAACATGACAGGAAGAGGAAAGGAAAACTCTAGAAGAATCGATCTTCTTGAAGACCGAACAACTCAGGATCAGCTCATGGGGTGAGATATTGACATATATCTCGAGTTGAGACACGAAGCATACATCTGAAGAAATGGAGTGAGACAGATGACGAGGGCTCACTACGTAGACACAATTCCACACTTAAGAAGGTGGTGAACGGTTGTCGACGTAGCGAGGAGTTGAGTTGCCATGATACCATAACGAGACATCTTAAGGAAGGTGACTCGTAGAAATATTCCCTTAAGTGGCAAAAAGAATTACCTTTGATTCAGAGATCATTGAAACTCTTAATACCATCCTAAGGCAATCACAATCAATCGTTTGGCGGAGTTTTAGAGGAATGGCATATCCGGATTCGAATGGATGATGTGGACTACCTTGTTGAAGACAACGCGATGGATGATTTTGCTTATCATCGGAAATGGATGGGACCCATGGTAGGACCACTTTTGAAGATGATCCTAAACAGCAATTACTGAGAGGGCAGCCCATGGGCATTGGCACAATGGCGGTGCAAGCTAGGAACAAAATGCAACTGTTGGGAATGTTCCAACCATCATATCTGCCTGAGATTCAGATCTTGTTGGTGTTAGGATAATCCAGACTTGTCAAGTCTAGAAAGAAAATGAAAGTTTGCAACACAAATCGACGAGATGACGTTGCGAGATTCTCGGGAAATGAACTACGATAGCAAGCTCCAAAACATGAGCTGGTTCCGCTACACACATGTGATCACGTTGTCCGAGACAAGTATGACCACATAGTAGTCTTATAATAAAACACTACCGAGTTCAGGTTGGGAACCATCATCGAGGATATCGAAGTCCTCACATAAGTCCGGATTAGCTCTTATGAAGGAACTCCTTCTCCTTGAACAATTCAGTCAGTGGCTTGGTGTGCTACAGAATACATATGGAGTGGAGGTAATTAATCTACCAAACCATAGTATACTTTGCACATGCATGACTGACTTGGGATGGTACCAGGGGAACAAAAACATTTTTTTCTCAAACTCACGACGACAACTTGCACCAAATGCACATGAATCAGAGAAAGTCACTTCTTCTATCCAACATATTCTTCACGAATGGGACATGAAGATAATGCTTATAAAAGTTTCCAACACTAGGTTGATGTTCAACATGAGTCATGGGGGAGACAAAATGCTGCTAATGGGCTCAACAACAACTCATCAAAATTTCCATATCACTGGACTTCCACCATCATGTGAACACGGGGATAGCATTGGTCAGACCCAAAGACATAATGGTGTATGCTCGAGGAATCAACCACGAGTAAGACAACATTACGAACATCGTTGGTTCTGATTTGATTTGAGGATAGCCCACACTCAAATCAAAGTTTTGGTTAGAACGATAGGTCCAGCAATTGATCGCGAGGATCAATCAATGAAGATATCACCTTTCTTCAACGCACACACAAACACAAAGATATCCCTTCAAAAGAGCCAAATTCGGCAAAGCTTTGTATCTTCCAACTCTCCAAGTTGTTGTTTAGCTTAACCAACTAGCTCAGGGGTATCTAACATAGATTCTTGGAGAAGGGGTGGTTTACAAGAAACCAACTTGATCACGAGCTCAACATAGCGGTCAGGTGACAACCTGGTAATACTTCCGAGAAGATGTACGGAAAATCATGAACCACCGATATGTCACTAAGCTCGAGAACGATCTTGCTTTTGAGGGCAAGATGATATGATCAAAAGAGTGAGGGGTTGACACAATCCTAACTCATTGATCGAAGAGTGCACCAGAAATAAGGACTAGGTAGCACGATCAATCTTAGGATGATGATTTAATAACCAACACGCTAAGGATGAAATTATTGTCCATTTACTACCAAGCAACGAGTTGCTCAAAGTATTAAATTCGCACATCACAGCACACTTGTCGGCATTCCGGTTACAATAACACGGGTACCGAGAAATGAACAATGATGGCAAGAAGTATTACTGCGTCAAGAATTCATAGGATGACATTCTTGATATAAAGATGGTAATACTCCAAGATAGAACAGAGCAAAAGCTGGATTAACAATTTGATCTGCGGAGTACAACTGCTTTGACCCAATCCTAGAAATGGACAAGGTACTGGAATTTGTTTCTCCTAGTCATTCTGGAATAGAATGGCTTGACGGACCACAAGAGTAATAGGCATCGGTAAAAGAACGCACGCATACTCTTGACTATCAATTGATAGACGAAGGTCAGTAGACAACTAAAGAGAACAACTCAAAGGAACATATAACTTTCTGAGTTGTGGATGCATAGATTAGTAGGTCGAGCGTAGCTCAACATTTCTTCCGGATAACCCATGCGGAAAGGTTAGAACTGGCAGATTCACTATTATGAATGGAGAACTCCTCAAGAGTACTCTGATTGTGATCCTTCGGTTCAACGAGGAACTTCTGCCATAAGCGGTTCATAGTATTTGGAGGAAGGAAATACCACGTACCTCGAGGACTAATGCAAAGGTTACTAATAACCTCAAGGAACTAGCAAACACTATCAACATGAAGTAGGTAGGGTGAATCTCGGGTTTAAAACCCAGGAGTAGAATACCTACTACTAAATGGCATCACGGGATGCTTTCAAGAATGGTGGCCAGAATCATCACACCGGGAACACAAAACATGGCTAGATTACTAAATGATCCCCTAAGACACCTAGGGTCATAATAATAATTCCAACATATATGTCGAGGCAATAGAATACCTCAACTCAGCATTTAGTGTGATTAATCTGGCCCAAAGGAACATCAAAACCAGAGGGAAAGGATTTGCAAATGCATTAGATTGTTTAGAAACCTGGGATGACTCGGACAGCATAACGTCTGTAAATGCTCAAAATGAATGGAGACATGCTACAAAAATGGTGGCATAGCCACTCCGAGGCATAATATCGAGGTTTCGAGATCAACAGTTATGAACATACGGAAGTAGTAAAACTGAACTGAGATTTGAAACTATCAATTCTATAAGTCTATGGTTTAGTAACACGTCATCCTGATAGATAGATGAGAAGGCCTAGTTCTTAATCCCCGTAGAAGAGAAGAGGATGACTCAGATCAGAAGGCCATGAGGTATAAGAAGTAAAAAGAGCCTTACGTTCCCTTCCCACAATCAATTCCCTTACATAACTAAAGCATTTCTAGACACAACTTCGACCAGTTTGGCTTGGTAATCCTCTGAGCGATCAAGCTCTGATACCAAACCTGTCAGGACCCTGACTCAATGCCACATCGATCTAGCATGTAACACCTCATATCACTTTGCGGCCTCACGCACGGTATTCCCACGGGTGTCGCCTTACCTTTGCCCGGGACCGTTTGCGCCTTTTGGCACACGTATATGATAGTGTCGCTAGCATCCATATGATAAGGAGCCCGGGCTGACATGGCTAGTCGTAAACCCAAAGTGGCACAAACTTACGAGGACAGCATCCATGACCCAAAGATCGAGCGTGTCGGTCATCATCGAGTGAATCCAGGCTGTAGCACTTTGGGCTAGCAGACTCGGTGAACCGGGCTGTAGCGGCTAACAGGACTCCGGTATTCATCGCGTGACATTTCCTCGAAGGACGGAACACGAGAGCGAAGAAGGACACATGCGGCCAGCCTAAGTGTTCGGAGCAGTAGCAAGCTACCATGGCTCGGTGGAAACACTAGGAGACATTTCCGTAAGTGAGGCTACTAAGGATAAACAACTAGATAGTCGATCCCACACATACCAAGCATTTCAATAACATACACACAATATGCTCGATATGTGCAAATACAACATGGCATCACAACATGACTCTACGACTCAAGTATTTATTCATTAGGCTCCGAGGAGCGAGATATTACAAACATGGGTCTCACGACCCAACATTCAGAGCATACAAGTCAAGCACAAGCGGAAGCTTAACATGTCTGAGTACAGACATCTACAAATGAAAAAGGCTTAGAAGCCTGACTATCTACCAGATCCTGCCGAGGGCACAAGATCGTAGCTGAGGTAACAAGCTAAACGTCGAAGTCCAAGCGGAACTACTAGCGAGACGGAAGACTCTCTGCAAAAACATAAAATAGGCAAACGTGAGTACTAATGTACCCAACAAGACTTACATCAGAACTAACTACATATGCATCACTATCAACAAAGGGGGTGGTGGAGTTTAACTGCAGCAAGCCAGCTTTGACTCGGTGGCTATCCTGAACTACGACTGCAATGTAACTCTTTTGAGGTGGCGCACACGAGTCCACATATTCACCATATCAATACTCCACTATGGATCCGCTCCCGTCTCCCTACGAGAACGCCATCCATAGCACTCACGCTTATCTTGCGTATTTTAGAGTATCCACTTTCACTTGTCTATGAACTATGCAAGGGGTCCAAGTTTCCATATCCGAGGAATCCGGCTATTCGAATAGATAATGATAACCCTGCAGGGGTGTGCTTCTTCACACACGCTCTCGCCACTTATCGCCCTGTACACGTCATGTATCTCGGCAACCTTCAAGCAGAAGCCGGGCGAGGGAGTCGGCCATGGCCTACCTAAACACTCAAGTCTCTCGTCCGGGTTTATCGCCTATTTGGATTCCATCCGCAAGGAGATCCGGCGGGGTGTCGCCACGGCCCCAAGCGATGTGGCAGGGTTCCCAAGCCCACCTCGACGGGTGGATCTACGCTTGGTACACCGTGCCACGGTGCCTAGTCTGTCCCAAGCCCACCCTGCCGGGTGCCACTTGGTAGAAAAATAGCACTACCTACAAACACCAGAAACTAGTTGCAACTCCTGGACAGAGAACAAGGGTGATTAAGAAGCCGAGAGGGGCCGAGTTACCGGAACCCAATGTGTGGTAGTAACTGTTCATGGATCACAGACACAGAACTCAGTTCCTGAGGACGGCTGCAATGAGACAACCCACCATGTACTCCTACATGGCCTCTCACCGCTACCTTTACCAAATCGTATTCACACACTTAGCTCTCAACAGTAGGACATGTTCATACACCTCTGACTCATCCTCGATGAATCAGACCCGACTCAACTCTAAGCAGTAGCAGGCATGACAAACAAGCATGTATGAGTAGGCACAACAGGGCTCAAACAACTCCTACTCATGCTAGTGGGTTTCATCTAGTTACTGTGGCAATGACAGGTCATGCAGAGGATAAAGGGGTTCAGCTACCGCAGCAAGTAACAGTTGTATCGTTGTTGTCCTAATGCAGTAAAATAGAGCAGAAGCGAGAGAGTAGGATTGTATCGGAATGAACAAGGGGGTTTTGCTTGCCTGGCACTTTTGAAGATAATATACCTCTTCATCGGTGTCATCGATCTCATCGTCGGAACCACGTCTACTGAGAGGGAACAATTACCGGCAAGAGAGAGGAAACACAATCAATGCAATGCGACATTATGATGCATGATCATGACATGGCAACATGCTGGTGTTTTGAGCTAGTGCAACTAGCAACAAAGTTAAATGAAGTTGGTTTGAACCCTAAGTTCAAATCCAAACTCCATATGTGAAAGTTTAAATGCCATTATATGATTTGTGCTAAACAGCAGCTATAAGTTGTTCTAACATGCATGAAAATGGTACAGATGGATAGATTGGATTTTTCTGATCATTTTTCATATATAATTTATTTCATTTGGAGTTACGGTTGAATTTCTATGAATTTTTGAAGTTAGCATTATTTTCTGAAATTTCCTGAATAAGAATAAATCCAGAAAATAATTATCTGCGTCAGCACTACGTCACTGTGACGTCAGCGGGTCAACTGCGGTTGACCAGGTCAAATCTGACCAGTGGGGTCCACTGGTCAGTGACCCAGTGCTGTTAGTGACACTGGCAGGTGGGGTCGGGTCAACGCACACGTCAGCATAGTCAAGGCTGACACGTGGGCCCACCGCAATTAGATTAAACTTAATCTATTTTAGTTAGCCTGTTAGTTAGGCGGTGGGGCCCGGCTGTCTGTTTCACTAGAGGTTAATTTGTGGCGCGATTAGCTGCTAATGACGGCCACGTCGGCAGTCGCCGGAGCCTTGCCGGCGACGACCAAAACGACGGCGGCTCGGCTCGGATTTGAGCTACGGGTGATGGTTTGGTGAGATGAGGGCACCGGGGAGTAGCTCTTGCTCGTCCGCATCCAAAGGACCGAACGGAAAGCCTCAAGGTGGCCGGGAGCAGCGCCGACGACGAGCAAGGCGGCGGCCGGAGTGCGGGCGGGGTCGGGTTTGGCACTACGGTGCACGGGAGAAGAATCTGGTGGGTGGAACGTGCTCCTGGTGGTGCACTGAGCGCGTTTGTGGGCTTAGACGCGGGTGGCGGCAGCTGTGGCCGCGGCGGCGCCATGGACGGCGGCGGGGAGCTTTCGGGTGCAGTGGGAACGGCGGCTATGGAGACCAAATGAGCACGGGAGCTAGGGGGAGAGGAAGAGGAGCTCACAGCGAGGTCGTCGGTGATCTCAGCACGCTTGGGGACGGCTTGGAGACGACGGAACGTTGGTGGCGATCGCCGGCGGCAGAGGAGGAAGATGACGAGGTAGCCAGCGATGCGGAGCGCCTGGCGTCGCGTGGCTCTTCGTAGATGATGAACACGACGCTGCGGTTCTTTTGGTAGCAACTTCGAGGCGAGGGTTGGCGGTGGACAGCAGCAACGGGGCGGCGGCAGCAGCTCGCTTCGCGAAGCGAGGGAACAGAGGAGGGGGCGGAGAGCGAGAGAGCGAGGGAGAGTGAGGGATCGTCAGGCGTCTCCGTGGCGTGGGGGAGGAAGGAGGTGGCAAGCATGAGGTGGAGCCTGCGTCTGTGGCGCTTTCTCATGGCAGCAATGACAACTTTGGGGCGAGGGAGGAAGGCGCGGGAGGTTGCGGTGGGCTGGGCCAGCGGTGTTGGGCAGCAGAGCCTGACCCAGCCAGATAGGTCCGTGTTTACAGGTAGGTCTTCGCTCTTTTTTTTATTTTTCTTCTGTTTGTTTTATTTAATTGCCACTGAATTCAAATTCAAACAAAAATTGAAAACAGTGCCAAAACTCCCCTGGATATTTTCAAGTCACTTAATGGACTTCTCCACAAATACATAAAATATCTCAGGGCATTTGAAAATATATTCATTATATATTATGAATATAATTTCAAATTCAAATAGAATATGATTTAAATCAGAGCCCAAATAATTCCTTAGAAATGATCCAAAATTTTGGTTTGATTTATAACTCTTGCCAAAATTGTCAGAGCTATTTCTAGGGCATTTTGGATTCTTGATTTTAATTTTAGGGCTTCTTGCCCTTTATTAAAATGATTTCCGAGGCTTTCAATTTCCTCATTTCAACTTTCGGAATATAGACATGATGCACACATGAAGCTAGCCTAGAGCATTACTAGAAGCTAGGGATGTGACAGAATGATGGTTTGGAACCATTGCAAGCTTTTATTAGCTCGCTAAGGGAAACTGTGAAGTATTTGAAGAAGTCTCCTAGTCGCATGTATAAATTCCTTGAAGTTTGTAAAACACTGAATATAGAACCTGGGGCTGGATTATGTCTAGATGTGTCAACAAGGTGGAATTCAACATACAAGATGTTTGATTCTTGTACTCCCTATAGGCCTGTTGTTGTGCTCACATAGGTGATGTATATGTTTAATATATACATACTAATTTTTATCATAATGTAGGTTTTATGGGCATATATTTAACGAGCTTAACAAGCTAAACGAGCCAGCTCGCGAGTTATACGAGTCGAGCCAATCTTGAATTTGAACTCGTTATAGTAACGAGTCGAGTCGAGTTAGCTCGTCAACAAAACGAGCTTTAGCGAGTCGAGTCGAGCTGGCTCGACTCGGCTCGAATTCCAGCCCTAGTCATGGGCCATACATGGGCCAGAAGTGAAAATGGGCTAGAATCATATTGGATGGCCCAGATGACGCTACTGGGCCTAATTCGAATAGGGCATAACGGGCCTTGGGTTAGCGGGCTGTAAATGGGCTATATGCGAATATGCCGTTAATAGGCTTTCCATGGGCCGGCCCGCCACCTTTTGACCAAGTCAAATGGGCCGGGCTTTTCACAGCAGTGGGCCTCTGTTGGGCCGTGCCACATGTCGACGTATCATAGGCGCCTTATGTCCAATGAGTGGATGACATCTGTCCGAGCGATGAGCCGACATGTGTTTCCTCCAGCCAATGATGATTTTACACGTGGAAAATCCCCATTGGTCGGGGCTGTTAACGGGTTATCGGATCCAAAACCCGACCCGATAGCTTAACGGCGGTCCGTTACAGTGGATGCCACGTGTCGGTCACCCTTGATGAAAGCACTTCTGTGACGCGCGATTTATCATCATGGAAGTGGACACTTCTGTGACGATAATTTTGGTAATGTCATGGAACACTTCTACGACAGCACAGGTATGACTATCTTGATTCTATCATAAATTTTTCATGGATGTACATGCATGACAAAAAACGTGACCTACTGTGACAAACACGTATCATCATGGAAGTGTATTTTTTTTGTAGTGAGGGTAGAACAAAAGATGTCATGCAAGTTCTTTTCCATAAGCACGTATGACTATATTCGGAATACATGCCTACATTACATTGATGAACTGGAGCTAGTTATGTGTCACCCTATGTTATAGCTATTACATGAGGAATCGCATCCGACATAATTATCCATCACTGATCCAATGCCTACGAGCTTTTCACATATTGTGCTTCGCTTATTTACTTTTTCGTTGCTACTGTTACAACTACTACAAAACTGCTATCTTTACTTTTGCCACTATTACCTTTATTATCATACTACTTTGCTACTAAATACTTTGCTGCAGATACTAAGTTATCCAGGTGTGGTTGAATTGAAAACTCAACTGCTAATACTTGAGAATATTCATTGGCTCCCCTTGTGTCGAATCAATAAATTTGGGTTGAATACTCTACCCTCGAAAGCTGTTGCGATCCCCTACACTTGTGGGTTATCAAGACATATCAAGCATCCCCAAGCTTAATTCCTGCTCGTTCTCGAGTACGTAAATGATAAAAACAGAATTTTTGATGTGGAATGCTACCTAACATATTTATCCATGTAATTTCTTTATTGCGGCATGAATGTTTAGATCCGAAAGATTCAAGACAAAATTTTAATATTGACATAGAAACAATAATACTTCAAGCATACTAACAAAGCAATCATGTCTTATCAAAATAACATGGCCAAAGAAAGCTATCCCTACAAAATCATATAGTTTGGCTATGCTCTATCTTCATCACGCAAAATATTTAAATCATGCACAACCCCGATGACAAGCCAAGCAATTGTTTCATACTTTTGATGTTCTCAAACTTTTTCAATCTTCACGAAATACATGAGCGTGAGCCATGGATATAGCACTATAGGCGGAATAGAAGGGTGGTTGTGGAGAAGACAAAAATAAACGATAGTCTCACATCAACTAGGCGTATAGACAGGCTATGGAGATGCCCATCAATAGATATCAATGTGAGTGAGTAGGGATTGCCATGCAACGGATGCACTAGAGCTATAAGTGTATGAAAGCTCAAAAAGAAACTAAGTGGGTGTGCACCCAACTTGCTTGCTCACAAAGACCTAGGGCACTTTGAGGAAGCCCATCATTGGAATATACAAGCCAAGTTCTATAATGAAAAATTCCCACTAGTATATGAAAGTGACAACACAGGAGACTCTCTATCATGAAGATCATGGTGCTACTTTGAAGCCCAAGTGTGGAAAAAGGATAGTAACATTGCCCCTTCTCTCTTTTTCTCTCATTTTTTTAATGGGCCTTCTCTCTTTTTTCATGGCCTCTTATATATATATTTTTATATTTTTTGTCCGGAGTCTCATCCCGACTTGTGGGGGAATCATAAACTCCATCATCCTTTCCTCACATGGAACAATGCTCTAATAATGAAGATCATCATACTTTTATTTACTTACAACTCAATGCTTAGAACAAACTATGACTCTATGTGAATGCCTCCGGCGCTGTACCGGGATGTGCAATGATTCAAGAGTGACATGTATGAAAAAAATTATGAACGGTGGTTTTGCCACAAATATGATGTCAACTACATGATCATGCAAAGCAATATGACAATGATGGACCGTGTCATAATAAACGAAACGGTGGAAAGTTGCATGGCAATATATCTCGGAATGGCTATGGAAATGCCATAATAGGTAGGTATGGTGGCTGTTTTGAGGAAGGTATATGGTGGGTGTATGGTATCGGCGAAATTTGCGTGACACAAGAGAGGCTAGCAATGGTAGAAGGGTGAGAGTGCGTATAATCCATGGACTCAACATTAGTCATAAAGAACTCACATACTTATTGCAAAAATCTATTACTTATCGAAACGAAGTACTACGCGCATGCTCCTAGGGGGATAGATTGGTAGGAAAAGACCATCGCTCGTCCCCGACCGCCACTCATAACGAAGACAATCAATAAATAAATCATGCTCCAACTTCATCACATAACCGTTCACCATATGTGCATGCTACGGGAATCACAAACTTTAACACAAGTATCTATCAAATTCACAATTACTCTACTAGCATGAACCTAATATTACCATCTTCATATCTCAAAACAACCATAAATAATCAAACTTCTCATAGTATTCAATGCACTTCATATGAAAGTTTTTATTATACTCATCTTGGATGCCCATCATAATAGGACTAATTTTTTATAACCAAAGCAAATTACCATGCTGTTCTAAAAGACTCTCAAAATAATATAAGTGAAGCATGAGAGTTCAAGAATTTCTATAAAATAAAACCACCGCCGTGCTCTAAAAAGATATAAGTGAAGCACTAGAGCAATATTGTCTAGCTCAAAAGATATAAGTGAAGCACATAGAGTATTCTAATAAATCACGATTCATGCTTGTCTCTGCCAAAAGGTGTGTACAGAAAGGATGATTGTGGTAAACTAAAAATCAAAGACTCAAATCATACAAGATGCTCCAAGCAAAACACATATCATGTGGTGAATAAAAATATAGCCTCAAATAAAGTTACCGATAGACAAAGACGAAAGAGGGGATGCCTTCCGGGGCATTCCCAAGCTTAGGCTTTTGGTTGTCCTTGAATTTTACCTTGGGGTGCCTTGGTCATACACAATCTTAGGCTCTTTCCACTCCTTATTCCAAAGTCCATCAAATCCTTACCCAAAACTTGAAAACTTCACAACACAAAACTTCAACAGAAAATCTCATGAGCTCCGTTAGTATAAGAAAATAAATCACCACTTTAAGGTACTGTTGTAAACTCATTCTTTATTTATATTGGTGTAAAACCTACTGTATTCCAACTTCTCTATGGTTCATACCTCCCGATACTACTCATAGATTCATCAAAATAAGCAAACAACATGCGAAAAACAGAATCTGTCAAAAACAGAACAGTCTATAGTAATATGTAACTTTCGAATACTTCTGTAAGTCAAAAAATTCTAAAATAAATTGGTGGACGTGAGGAATTTGTCTATTAATCTTCTGGAAAAATAATCAACTTAAAATCACTCTTTGATAAAAAAATGACAGCTAATCTCGTGAGCACAAAGTTTCTGTTTTTTACAGCAAGACCGCATTAACTTTCACCCAAGTCTTCCCAAATGTTCTACTTGGCACAAACACTAATTAAAACTTAAAACCACATCTAACCAGAGGCTAGATGAATTATTTGTTACTAAACGTGAGCAAAAAGTAAAGAACAAAAATAAAATTGGGTTGCCTCCCAACAAGCGCTATCGTTTAACGCCCCTAGCTAGGCATGGAGATTTCGATGATGCTCACATGAAAGACAAGAATTGAAGCGCAAAGAGAGCATCATGAAACACGTGAAAAACACATCTAAGTCTAACATACTTCCTATGCATAGGCATCTAATAGGCAAACAAATTATCATAGCAAGCAAAAACTAGCATATGCAAGCAAGCGGAAAGAAACAATAGCAATCTCAACATAACGAGAGGTAATTTAGTAACATGAAAATTTCTACAACCATATTTTCCTCTATCATAATAATTACATGTGGGATCATAAGAAAATTAAACAAAATAGATATCACATAAACTATTTTCAACACGATCCACATGCATCAAAGTTGACACTCTTCCAAAATAGTGGGATCAACATTAACTAAAGTCATGACCTCTCCAAACCCACTTTTATCAAACATTTCATAAGATTGAACATTCAACAAATATGTGGGATCTAAAGTTGACACTCTTCCAAACTCACTTTCAATAATATTGCAAACAAAGATGCAAACAAATAGAATTTTAGTGGATCCATATCAATATCAATAGAATTTTAGCAAGCAAATGCAAACAAATAGAAGGCACATGGAAACACAAACAGAAAGACATACGGGAAGAAGGCGAAGAAAAGGAAAAGGTTTTTGAAAATCGTTTTAGAAGTTGGGGAAAGGAAAACGAGAGGCGAATGGCAAATAATGTAATGCAAGGGAGAAGAGTTTATGATGGGTACTTGGTATGGCTTGACTTGGCGTAGATCTCCCCGGCAACGGCGCCAGAAATCCTTCTTGCTACCTCTTAAGCTTGCGTTGGTTTTCCCTTGAAGAGGAAAGGGTGATGCAGCAAAGTAGTGTAAGTATTTCCCTCAGTTTTGAGAACCAAGGTATAAATCCAGTAGGAGACAACGCACAAGTCACCGAATACCTGCACAAACAATCAAGAACTTGCAATCAATGCGATAAAGGGGTTGTCAATCCCATCATGGTCACTCGCAAAAGTGAGATCTGATAGACATAGATAAATGGTAAAGTAATTTTTTTGGTATTTTTGGTTTATAGATTGGAATGTAAAGATTGCAAAATAATAGATCGGAAACTAGCAAGATGTAAACGAGATTCTGTATAATGGAAAACAAACCTGGGAGCCAAAGGTTTCACTAGTGGCTTCTCTCGAGATAGCATATATTATGGTGGGTGAACAAATTACTGCCGAGCAATTGATAGAAAAGCGCATAATTATGATGACATCAAAGGCAATGGTCATTATATAGGCATCACGTCCAAGATTAGTAGACCGACTCCTGCCTGCATCTACTACTATTACTCCATACATCGACCGCTATCCAGCATGCATCTAGAGTATTAAGTTCACAAAGAATGGAGTAACGCATTAAGCAAGATGACATGATGTAGAGGAATTAACTCAAGCAATATGATGAACATGCCATCTTGTTATCCTTGATGGCAACAATACAATACGTGCCTTGCTGCCCCTACTATCACTAGGAAAGGACACCACAAGATTGAACCCAAAGCTAAGCACTTCTCCCAATGCAAGAAAGATCAATCTAGTAGGCCAAACTAAACCGATAATTCGAAGAGACTTGCAAAGATATCAAATCATGCATATAAGAATTCAGAGAATAACCAAATAATATTCATAGATAATCTTGTCCATAAATCCACAATTCATTGGATTGGGGCAAACACACCGCAAAAGAGTATTACATCGAATAGATCTCCAAGAACATCTAGGAGAACATGGTATTGAGAATCAACGAGATAGAAGAAGCCATCTAGCTAATAAGTATGGACCCCGAAGGTCTGTGGTAAACTACTCATGCTTCATCGGAGAGGTAATGGTGTTGATGTAGAAGCCCTCCATGATCGAATCTCCCTCCGGCAGGACGCCGAAAAAGGCCCCAAGATAGGATCTCATGGCTACAGAAGGTTGCGGCGGTGGAAAAGTGGTTTCGTGGCTCCCCCTGATGTTTTTAGGGTATAAGAGTATATATAGGCGAAGGAACTAGGTGAGGGGAGCTACGAGGGGCCCGCAAGGGTGGGGGCGCGCCTACCCCCTGGGCACGCCCTTCTGCATCGTGGCTTCCTTGTTGCCTCTCTGACTTCATCTCCAAGTCTTCTGGTTTGCTTTCGGTCCAAGAAAGATCATCGCGAAGGTTTCATTCCATTTGGACTCCATTTGGTATTCCTTTTCTGCAAAACTCTAATATAGGCACAAAAACAGAAACTAGCATTGGCCCCTCAGTTAATAGGTTAGACCCAAAAATAATATAAAATAACATATTAAAGCCCATTAAACATCCAAAACAGATAATATAATAGCATGGAACAATAAAAAATTATAGATACGTTGGAGACGTATCAGTGAACCCCTCCGTGATGGTGTCTAGATTTGATCTGGTGGTTCTGGACTCTGCGATAGTTGGAATTGATTTTTGTCGACTCCCCTAGGGTTTCTGGAATATTAGGGTATTTATAGAGCAAAGAGGCGGTTCAGGGGGCACCCGAGGAGGGCACAACCCACCAGGGCGCGCCTGAGCCTCCTGGCACGCCCTGGTGGGTGCTGCCCCCCTCGAGGCACCCCCAGGTGCTTCCTTGGCCCACTAGATGTCTTCTGGCCAAAAAAAATCCTCAAGAAGTTTCGCTGCATTTGGACTCCATTTGATATTGATTTCTTGCGATGTAAAAAACATGCAGAAAACAACAACTGGTACTGGGCACTATGTCAATAGGTGAGTACCAAAAAATGATATAAAATGACTAAAATAATTGTAAAACATCCAAGAATGATAATATAATAGCATGGAACAATAAAAAATTATAGATACGTTGGAGACGTATCAGCATCCCCAAGGTTAATTCCTGCTCGTCCTCGAGTAGGTAAATGATAAAAACATAATTTTTGATGTGGAATGTTGCATAACATGTTCATCACATTTATTTTCTTTATAGCATGGACATTTGGACTTTTTATATGATTCAAAGCAATAGTCTAGTTTTGAGATGAAGACTTTAATACTCAAGCATACCAACAAGCAACCGTGTCTTTCAGAGTATCAACACTAAAGCAAGTTATCCCTAGCCCATTATGCTCAATCATTGATCCATTCATGAAACACACTCGAATATTAGCTACACCCAATGCTCAAATACGATCATAGTGCCCCTTAGTTGGTGCTTTATAAGAGAAGATGGAGACTCAAATTTAAAATGAAAATTGCGTAACTAAAAGAAAGGCCCTTCGCGGAGGGAAGTAGGGATTTGTAGAGGTGCCAGAGCTCAAAGCTTAAATTGAGAGATAAAAATATTTTTGGGAAGCATACTTTTCCCACCAACGAAAGGGACTTAGAGATCCCAACACTTTCCATGCTAGATACATCATAGGAGGTTCCCAAACAAAAATAAAGTTTATTCCTTTTTCCACCATTACTTTCACTTTCCATGGCTAACCGTATCCATGGGTGCCCTCCATACCAACACTTTCCAAGGAATTTATTATTTGACAACATAAAGTAAATTCATTTTTTATCTCAGGACTGGGCATCCCTAATACCTTTGTCGTACTCACGTGCAATGACACGTGAATAAACACTCATCATGAGAATAACTCATCTAGCATGGAAAATATTGGTCACCCTTCACCGCCCGACGAGCGGTAGAGCACACAAAAGAGAAATTTATTTTGAAAATTAGAGATGGCACATGCAAATTTGCTTAGAACGGCATGGAAATACCGCATATAGGTAGGTACAGTGGACTCATAAGGCAAAACTGGTTTAAAAGGTTTTGGATGCACAAGTAGTGATCATACTTAGTGCAAAATGAAGGCTAGCAAAAAGATTGAGAAGCGACCAACCAAAAAGCGAAAAATCTCGTACCCAAGCATTAAGCATAAGTAACACCGAATAATGCACCATAAGTAGGATATAAGTTTAATTGCATAACTATTGACTTTCGTGCTTGCATAGGGAATCACAAACCTTAACACAAATATTCTTACTAAAGCACAATTACTCATCAACATGACTCACATATCATATCGTCATATCTCAAAACCATTACTAAGAATCAAGTTTATTTTGTCCAACGATCTTCATGAAAGTTTTTATTATATCCTCCTTGGATATCTATCACTTTGGGATTATTTTTATATGTTGCTTTTGATAATCTCAAACAAATATAAGTGAAGAACATGAGCATAATTTTTTTTTTCTTTCTCTCAAAATAATCTAAGTGAAGCAAGAGAGAATTTCTGAAAATTTACTAACTCCCGAATAAATCTAAGTGAAGCATGAGAGCATTTCTTCAAAAATAACAAAGCACACCGTGCTCAAAAAGATATAAATGAAGCACTAGAGCAAATCCATGGCTTTAAAAATTTAAGTGAAGCATAGGAGCAGGCATAGCATAATTTTTGGCTCTCTCAAAAAGGTGTGTCCAGCAAGGATTCAAGACTTAAAACACAAAGCAAAACAAGCAAAGAATCATATCATACAAGACGCTCCAAGCAAAACTCATAATATGTGACGAATAAAAATATAGCTTCAAGTAAAATACCGATGGTTGTTAGAAGCAAGCTTAGTTGCTTGCTACTTCTTTGAATATTATCTTGGGGTGCCTCGGGCATCCCCAAGCTTAGCCTTTTGCTAATTCTTATTCCTTCATCTGTCGTAAGATCACCCAAAACTTGAAAACTTCAATCACACAAAACTCAAAAAAACCTTCGTGAGATCCGTTAGTATAAGAAAGCAAACCACTACTATAAGTACTGTTGCAAACCTATTCATGTTTTGTTTTTGCATTATATCTACTGTATTCCAACTTTTCTATGGCAAAAACTCATCAAAGAAAACCATAGAATCATCAAAACAAGCACACAACGCAAAGAAAACAGAATCTGTCAAAAACAGAACAGTCTTTAGCAATCTGAATATTTCGAATACTTCTGTAACTCCAAAAATTCTGAAATAAATTTGTGGACGTGAGCAATTTTTCTATTAATCTTCTTCAAAATTAACCAACTTAAAAGCACTATTCTTTTAAAAATGAAAAATAATCTTGTCAGTGTAAAAGTTTCTATTTTTTAGCAAGATCAAATCAACTTTCACCTAAATCTTCCCAAAGGCATGGCTTGGCACAAACATTTATTAAGACACAAAAAATACAATCATAACAGTAGCATAATTGTGCTAACACACAAGAAAAGGAAGCAAAAAGCAAAAATAAATTTTATCCGTTGGGTTGCCTCCCAACAAGCGCTATCGTTTTACGCCCCTAGCTAGGTGTAACGCGTAGGATCTAAGTGTTGTCATCTTTGTCCAATTCTTTGATCGAGCACTAAGGATTTTTTTTTAAAGATTTTGCATATAAATTATCAGTGACAATACTTCTAGGCATAAGATTGAAAAACTTATTATTGCAAAAAGGGTCTCCTATGACTTCAATAAAGTTGGGATGGATACTAATCATCTTAAGATCTCATTTATCATTGCTAGAAGTTGGACCTTTGTTTTTAGTGACTTGAGTAGTCTTGCTAATTTTCACGGGGGTTTTAACGGAAGCAAAAGCCGTACCTAGATTAGAAAAAAAATCTTCTAGTTTATCAATCCTAGACGAGCTTTCTTCAATTATTTCATGAATTATAGTTCCTTTTTATTTTAGCAACTTAAAAATGTCTCCCGCTTTAGACCCAACTTTGTAGCATAACTTTGCATTTTTCTATCCAAGTTTTCAATATGTTCTACGGTAAGCATTTTCTTGTCAATAGCATCTACTCTTTCCATAACATGCTCGAGAGTCAATATTGTTTCATTGATCACGAGTGGTGGTGAACCCACTAAATTTCCCAAAGAACGAAAAGCATTAAGAGAAGGACACATCAAGATATTCCCACCGGTAATCGTATCAAGGACGGATCTATACCAAGTGCTAATGCCCACATAAAAACAACGAAGAAGAACAATGGTAGATTGCTTATGGATAGATCTATTATGAGCAATGCAAATCTTATACCAAGCATCTTTTAAATTCTCTCCTCCCCTTTGTTTAAAGTTGAGAACCTCGTTCTTGGGGGTGCACGCAATAGAAGAGGAAAAATCCATAGCGACAAAAAGTGAAAACAAGATTGCACATGAAAAATAGATCTGACGAGAAAACAGCGAACGAAAAAGAGGGCGAAAAAACGGAAATTTTTTGTGAAGTGGGGGAGAGGAAAACGAGAGGCAAATGGAAAATAATGTAAATTGTGAGGAGATGAGATTTGTGATTAGGAACCTGGTTGATGTTGAAGATCCTCCCCGGCAATGGCATCAGAAATTCCTTTTGAAGTCTGCTAGGACTACGTCGGTATTTACCCAAAGAGGAAGGGATGATGCAGTATAGCAACGGTACGTATTTCCCTTAGTGATGACACCAAGGTTATCGAACCAGTAGGAGAACCTCCTCACACCACGTAAACAACACCTGTACAAAAATAACAAATACTCGCAACCCGACGTGTTAAAGGGGTTGTCAATCCCTTTCGGGTACGGCTCCTCAAGATAGGCAAATAACGTGAGGTAAAAAGTGGTAGATAGGATAAATAGATCACGGAACAAATAAGTTGCAGCAAGGTATTTTTGTATTTTTGGTTTAATATATATGAAAATAAATACAAACGAAAATATATCGCAAAGGCAAATATGATGAAAAGAGACCCGGGGGCCGTAGGTTTCACTAGTGGCTTCTCTCGAGAAAAATAGCAAACGGTGGGAACAATTACTGTTGGGCAATTGATAAAACTTCGAATAATCATGACGATATCCAGGCAATGATCATTATATAGGCATCACGTCCAAGATTAGTAAACCGACTCCTACCTGCATCTACTACTATTACTCCACAGATCGACCGCTATCTAGTATGCATCTAGTGTATTAAGTTCATGGGAAATCGGAGTAATGCAATAAGAACGACGACATGATGTAGGAAAGATCTATTTATGTAGAAATAGACCCCATAATAGATCCCATCTTGTTATCCTTAATAGCAACGATACATACGTGTCGTTTCCCCTTCTGTCACTAGGATCAAGCACCGTATGATCGAACCCATCACAAAGCACCTCTTCCCATTGCAACATAAATAGATCAAGTTGGCAAACAAAACCCAAACATCAGAGAAGAAATACGAGGCTATAAGTAATCATGCATATAAGAGATCAAAGAAGACTCAAATAACTTTCATGGATAAAAACATAGATCTGATCATAAACTCAAAGTTGATCGGATGCCAACAAACACACCTCAAAAAGGCTTACATCCTATGGATCTCCAAGAGACCATTGTATTGATAATCAAGAGAGAGAGAGAGAGGAAGGCATCTAGCTACTAACTACGGACCCGTAGGTCTACAAAGAACTTCTCACGCATCATTGGAGAGGCACCAATGGAAGTGGTGAACCCCTCCGTGATGGTGTCTAGATTGGATCTGGTGGTTCTGGACTCTGCAGCGGCCGGAATTGATTTTCGTTGACATCCCTTGGGTTTCTAGAATATTGGGGTATTTATAGAGCAAAAAGGTGGTCCAGTGGGCACCAGAGGTGGGCACAACCCACCAGGGCGTGCCTAGGCCTCCTGGCGCGCCCTGGTGGGTGTTGCCCCCCTTGAGGCACCCCCACGTGCTTCCTTGGCCCACTCGATGTCTTCTGGCCCAAAAAATCCTCAAGAAGTTTCGCTGCGTTTGGACTCCATTTGATATTGATTTCCTGTGATGTAAAGAACATGCAGAAAACAACAACTGGCACTGGGCACTATGTTAATAGGTTAGTACCAAAAATGACTATAAAATGATTGTAAAACTTCCAAGAATGATAATATAGCAACATGGAACAATCAAAAATTATAGATACGTTGGAGACGTATCAGGTACTAACCCAAAGGTTGTCAATGGACAACGAATAAAACATTATATCTCAGGTACGCCCATTAATGTTGAAACTAATATCACCCAAACTATGACACCGGAAGAACACATAAAAGAAACCTTCTGGAACACTCCATAATCGTGAAAAAAGGGAGGGACGTGATACGGTAAGTAGACGGAATCCGAAAAATCCACAAAAATATTTTCTCTCAGTTTTGGAATATTCAAAAAATTAGGAAAATAAGAAACTTCCAAGAAAGTGACCCTGGTGGGCACGATACAAGTGGCGCGCTGGCAAGCGAGTAGCGCCCCGTGGTTGTGCCCACCTCGGTACTCGGACGGACGTTTTTCCGTTTTGCTTGTTCCCCAAGATAAAAAATCTTTATATACCTCCCAAACCTGTTGACCTTTGTATCGCGGAGAAATCTCCTGTTTTCCTTTCCTGTTGTTTTCTGTTACACCTGTTGAGCCAGGCATCATGTCTTCTTCTCCCTCTGATCATATGGAAGAGGATGCTTGGTTGATGAAGATCGAGCTGAAGAGGGAGGATCCTGTTGGAGCAGCCAAGGAGGACAAGTGCAAGGAGGCCACTAGAGGTCAAGTGCTGATGGTCAAGCAAGCCTTGCCCGCCGATGAGGAAGAGGAAGATATCCTTAAACCTTACTATGCTCATCTTACCCCCACTGAGATTGCAGCCTTCAAGATCATTGAAATCGGTGTACTAAAGTAGGGGTACCTTAGTATCCCGAACTTGTGCACGGGCAGTCGCAGCGTCCCGCGGCAAGGCTTGCCGGGTGCCCGCCAAGATCCTCCGTAGTTCCTATTGATGCCATTCAAGAACAAAGTGTTTTGACTAAGAAGACAAGGCCCCGGCAAGAGGAGCTTGCCGGGAAGGACAAGGCCCCGGCAAGAGGAGCTTGCCGGGAAGACCAACCAAGGCATTTCAAGGGGATTGCCGCGACGCGCCGCGCGTCCCGGCAAGACCGGCAAGCAACAAGCTTCCGGTAGCGACAAGACAACGACGCGGCAAAGGCGCTTGCCGCGGCGGCCACCACTTTGTGCCCACTCCAGCGCATCCGTCGGCGTGTCACCACGAGACCGTTCGAGGCCGCGTGGCGGGAAGCTGTCACGAGAAGGCCATCGTGGCAGCGGTGGCGCCCCTAACGGTCGCTTTTAAGCCTTTGTTTAGGCGGCGCGGACGGGCATTAAATGCTCTTGTCCCTGTCGTCGAGTTAGGTAGGGTGCCTTTGTAGAGGCGGTTGTACCAACCACACCTTTACACTTTTACCCCCGCATGCGTTGCCACCTGTCGGTGACCCCTTGTGCCTATAAAAGGAGGCCCATGCGCAACGTAGAAGGGGTTCGACTCATTCGAAACTAAAACACTCCCACGCTTTCTAGCAAGAACATAATACAATCACAAAGCATTAGTAGGAGTATTATCTCTCCGGAGAGCTCTGAAGCTGGGTAAAATCGCTCGCGTGCTCCGCCTCGATCTGCTCTTCGCGCGCCCTCCGCTCCCTGCCGGACCGAAAAGGGGCCCTGCCCCATAGGTGCTCGTTTCCCACGACATCTTTGGCGTGCCAGGTAGGGGGCGTCGAGGTTGTGTGAACCCGATCCGGCGTTCACGCGAGCCAGATCTTCATCTGTTTCATTGTCTTCATCGACATGCCACCGAAGAAGAAGGCTTCGGAGGTGGCTGCTCCGTCCGCATCGATCCCACCGCCACCGGAGCAAACGGGCGGTGGGGTAGACGCCGGCGGTGGAACGGGCGCCGACGAGGGAGCTCACGTCGTTACCAGATCCAAGGACAAGGCCCCGCAAACTTCGGCGTCCGTACACGCACCGCGCCCATCTCAGGAGGCGCGGGATCGACAGCGTCATGGCGCTCGCAGCACCATACTCGCGTTAGAACAAGGCCAAGCTGGTGGATCTCGGGGCGTTCAAGACTAGCATGCACGTCAGCATGCCGGCACGAGTGAGGTTGATCGCTGGGCGAGTCTGCTCCTTCCAACCCAGTTGGAAGTCCGAGCATATCCCGCTCCTCGCACCGTTCACCCCCGCCACCGAAGACTCCAGAAGAAGCGTTGGCCCAAGCTCAATTGCTCCTGGATTACCCTCCAACAGCGGACAAGATCGACGATTGGAGGGCCACCATACAGAGCCTCATCGGCTTCGCCAACGGCGACACTCCACGGCAGCCAGCTACATCGCAGCCGCGGCAAGATTGTCGGACACGAGCCGATGGCGACAAGACCGGTGGAGGTGCAACCACCGTGCACTCCCCGCCCCGAAGGCCAAGATCGCCGACTCGTCGGGTCAACCTCGACACCGACTCCACGGCGTCGTCAGATCCACGAGCTCGTCACGATCAACCCAAGTTCTTCAAGAACGACAACAAGAAGACGCTCGTACCCGCATCGAGCGTCGAAGAGAAGCGCGGCGTCAGTCAGACCAGCGCGCTGGGCCCGCTGTTGACATGCTGCGCCGAAGAACCAGCGACTTGCCGTCTGCGGTAGGTTGCCCTGCGTTCACTCGTGAGCTGCGGCAAGTCGGTGGCCCAGCACAAAGAACTTCAAGCGGATGTACCGGAGAAATACGATGGCAGGTTGCATCCGTCGGAGTTCCTCGGCATCTACACCATCGCGGTGCAAGCTGCGGGGCGCGACGAGAAGATCCTGCCAACTATTTTCCTTTGGTGCTCAAGCCCAATGTCGAGATCTTGGCTCATGCACTTGCGGACAACTCCATCTCCTCATGGGCGGATCTGTGCCATCGGTTTGTCGGCGCCTTCTGGCGGCCACAAGCCCCATGGCGGAGAGCGATCTTCACTGCTCGCCCGAAGGAAGGAGAGCCCCTGCGCAAGTACATTCAGAGATTCAGCCAAGTGCAGCGCAACATCCCAGATGTCCACCCCGCCGCGGTCATCAGCGCGTTCCATCAGAACGTGCATAACCGCAGGATGCGGGAGGAGATGGCGATGTGTAAGATAAGAGACGTCAGTGAGCTCTACGCCCTGGCCGACAAGTGCGCACATGCTGAGGAAGGGAGGAAACTCCCCGGAGAGAACACAGGAGCAGGGGGGTCTGACAGTAAGGATGCTGCCCCAGCAAAGAAAAACCGGCTGCGGAACAATAGAAGAAGGAAAGGCAAAGATGTGGCAGCTGTCGAGCAGTCCGGCAACGGAGGTGGCACCAAGGAAGCAGAACCTGTGGCGGCCGCCGACAAGCAGGGCGGCTCCGACAAGCAATACTGCAAGATCCACAGTACCAAGGGCCATGATCTCCAAAGTTGCAAGAAAGTTGAACAGCTTGTTGAACAGCAGAAAGCTGAATACGAGCGACGCAACAAGGAGAAGGCCCAGGAAGGTACTGGTGGATCCGGCAAGAAGCGTCCCGGCAGGGGAGGACGCCGCGGCAAGGCCAAGCAGCGGCAAGGAGACAGCCTCCCAGCGGCGCGACAAGGATGAAGATGAAGGCGAAGATGAGGACATGGATGATGGCGAGGCCGGCGAGCAGGAGTTTGAAAGCAACAGAGGTTACGTGCATTGGCGGTGGTGCTTCTCTGATACTTCGCACCGCCAGCTCAAGCGATGGGTGCGGGAAGTTAATGCAGCAGAACCACCGGTTGAGTCACGCAAGCCTCGAAGTGGTCCAAGACGCCTATCATCTTTGACATTGAGGACCACCCTAATCGCATCACTGCGGTCGGGTGCTTGCCGATGTTGGTTTCACCAACTATCCGCAACCTCAAGGTCACAAAGATGCTAGTTGACGGTGGGGCCGGCTTGAATCTGATCTCCTCCGCGGTACTCAAGAAGCTCCAAATCCCCGACAGCGAGCTTGAAGAGACTGGTACTTTCCAAGGAATCAATCCGGGAAGGAGCAAGCCGAAGGGGAAGATCACATTGCGAGTGACATTTGGCCGCGAGCTGAACTTTAGGACAGAGAAAGTTACTTTTGACGTTGCTGATTTTCCATTGCCCTACAATGGGATACTCGGCCGTCCAGCGCTCGCCAAGTTCATGGCAGCTTCTCATTATGCATACAACGTGCTCAAGATGCCGGGTCCGATAAGTGTCATCTCTGTCCCTGGCGACAAGAAGGATGCTCTTATCTGCACCGACAAGATCTACCGGGAAGCAGCAGCCGCAGCAGATCACAAACCACTTGCCGCTGAAGCTCCCGGGGGGAAGAAGAAGACCAAGTCCGGCAAGAGCTCTGATGCCCACTCCGGCAAGCGCACCTCTTGGTCTGCGCTACCGTCGAGGACGCACCATCGAGCTCCACCAGCAAGTGTAAGAAAGCGAAGGCAGCTCCGCCGAGACCAAGAAAGTGGTCATTGAAGAGGGCGGCCTTGGTGGTACCTTTACCATCGGTGCCACGCTTGATCCTAAATAGGAAAGACGCTCGTTGCTTTCTGCGCGCGTAATGTCAATGTTTTTGCATGGCAACCATCTAACATCCCGGTGTTCCCGAAAGTAATTGAGCACCACCTTGCCGTTTGTCCTCACGCGGCCCGTCAAGCGAAAGTCGAAAACAAGCGGTGGGCGCCAAGAATTCATTGCGAAGAGATCAAGAAGTTGGAAGCAGCGGGCCTTGTCGGAGAGTGCTCCATCCTCGTGGCTGGCCAATCCAGTAGTAAATGCGCAAGGCGAGCGGAAAATGGAGGCTTTGTATTGACTTCACCGATGTTAATAAAGCTTGTCCCAAAGATCCATTTCCCTTGCCACGCATTGACCAGATTGTCGACTCCACGGCAGGATGTGATTTGCTTTCATTTCTTGATGCATATTCAGGATATCATCAAATCTTCATGGCAGAAGAGGATGAGGAGAAAACCGCATTCATTACTCCATGTGGCACGTACTTCTTTGTACGGATGCCTTTCAGACTAAAGAATGCTGGTTCAACATCTGCAAGGGTAGTTCACGAAGCTTTTGAGCCACAGTTGCACAGAAATGTAGAAGCTTACATGGATGACATAGTGGTCAAGAGCAAAGACAGAGCAACTCTGATTCAAGATTTGGATGAGACCTTTGCAAATCTGTGCAAGATCAACCTCAAGCTCAATCCCGAGAAGTGCGTGTTTGGAGTCCCATCCGGCAAGCTTCTCGGGTTCTTTGTATCTCAGCGGGGGATCGAAGCTAATCCCGACAAGATCAAGGCCATTGAGAAGATTGAAGCACTGAAGCGCGTCAAGGATGTACGAAGGCTTGCCGGCTGCGTAGCTGCTCTCAGCAGGTTCATCTCTAAGTCTGCTGAGCGCGCCCTACCATTTTTTCAAAATATTGAAAAAGGCAGGTCCAATGAAATGGACTCCGGAAGCGGAGGCTGCGCTGCAGGACTTGAAGAGATACATGTCCTCCGCTCCAATACTTGTCGCACCTAAGCCACAAGAGAAGTTGTTGCTATATCTAGCGGAAACCAATCAAGTGGTTAGTGCTGCGTTAGTAGCGGAAAGGGAGGTGGATGATGAGCCAGCGGCCACGGCAAGCGCGTCTAGCGACAAGCAGGGGGCTTCCCCGACAAGCTCTGGTCCCGACAAGGATGGATCTGCGCAGCCACAAGAAGAGAAACAGAAGAAAATGGTGCAGCGCCCAGTTTACTTTGTCAGTTCCCTTCTGGAGGGGGCTAGATCAAGGTACTCTGGTGTGCAGAAATTGCTTTTCGGCCTTCTCATGGCCTCGAGAAAGCTACGCCATTACTTTCAAGCACATGAGATCACAGTTGTCACTCGCTTTCCGTTGAAGAGGATATTACAGAATCCGAAAGCAGGCAGGATTGTCGAGTGGGCCTTTGGAATTGTCAAGCTTTGGCCTCAAGTTTGAGAGTACTTCAACTATCGAGCCGAGCATTGGCAGAATTCATAGCAGAATGGACGCCGACACCGATGAAGAAACTCGAGACGAGCATCCCGTCAAGGAAGCAAGCAAAGAATGGATCATGTACTTTGATGGTGCCTTCTCGCTGCAAGGCGCCGGTGCGGGCGTGTTACTTGTCGCACCCACCGGAGAGCACCTTAAGTACGTCGTCCAGATGCACTTTCCCAAGGAGCAAGCGACAACAATACTGCAGAATATGAAGGTTTGCTTGCCGGACTCAGGATCGCGGCAGACCTTGGGATCAAGAAGCTTATTGTTAGGGGTGACTCGCAGCTTGTCGTCCGCCAAGTAAACAAAGATTATCAGAGTCCGTTGATGGAAGCTTACATTGATGAAGTGAGAAAGCTAGAAGAGCATTTTGATGGCCTGCAGATGGAACATGTTCCAAGAGCCCAGAACGATGTCGCCGATGGCCTGTCAAAATGCACTGCATTAAAGTTACCTGTGGAACCAGGGATCTTTGTGCTCAAGCTGACTCAACCATCTGTAACACCATCAACTGGACAGAGCAAGAAGAGGAAGTTGATTTCCGGTGACTACTTTCCGGCAGAGCTCCCCGAAGCCGCCGCCAAGAAGGTCCCCAAGATCAACACCAAGAGTGCTGAGTAGCAGTCTGCTCCGACAAGCCCTGGTTTGTTCCGTTGATGCAGACGCTCCCGACAAATTTTGCTCCGGCAAGCTTGCCGGGGAACATCAAGCTCCGGCTGAGCCGCAGGTTCTTGCCGTAGAAGCAGATGTTCCCGCAGCAGCATTTGTGCCTTTAGTCCTTGTTGTTGAGCTGCAAGCTCCAGCATGGGCACAGCAGATTGTTTGTTTCCTTCAGACAGGAGAACTTCCCGAAGAGCAAGAAGAAGCGGAGAGAGTAGCCCGGCAATCAAGTATGTATCAGTTTGTCGACGACATACTGTACAGAAGAGGATTCAACGGAGTGAAATTGAAGTGCATTCCCCGGGAAGATGGACAGAAGCTGTTGGCGGAGATACATGGAGGCATATGTGGTCATCACATTGGCGCAAGAGCACTTGCCGGCAAAGCATTCCGGCAAGGTTTCTTTTGGCCAACATCCCTCTAGGATGCAACTGCACAAGTAACCAAATGTGAAGCGTGCCAGTTCCATTCCAAGCAGATACACCAGCTAGCTCAAGCTCTCCAGGCGATCCCTTTATCCTGGCCATTTTCGGTCTGGGGGCTCGACATCCTCGGCCCTTTTCCCCGAGCTGTCGGGGGCTTTGAGTACTTGTACGTTGCAATCGACAAGTTCACAAAGTGGCCAGAAGTGGAAGCAGTGAGGAAGGTGACAGCACAGTCAGCAGTCAAGTTCTTCAGGTCAATTGTTTGCCGTTTCGGAGTCCCCAACAGGATCATCACCGACAATGGCATGCAATTTACGAGCCACACCTTCATGCAATACGTCCAAGATCTTGGTGCCAAGGTCTGCCTCGCTTCTTTTGCTCACCCGAGAAGCAACGGTCAAGCGGAGAGGGCAAACGCTGAAGTGCTGCGCGGGCTCAAGACCAGGACTTTCGACAGGCTGCACAAGTGCGGAAAGAATTGGATTGAGGAGCTGCCGGTGGTTCTTTGGTCGATCAGGACGACACCAAATTGAGCCATTGGCCAGACACCTTTCGCTCTAGTCTATGGAGCAGAGGCAGTTCTCCCCACGGAACTCGTATACGGATCGCCTCGAGTGCTCGCTTATGATGAGCTTGAGCAAGAGCAGTTGCGACAAGATGACGCGCTGCTCCTTGAGGAAGATCGTCTTCAGGATGTTGTACGAGCTGCTCGCTACCAGCAAGCTTTGTGCCGCTACCATAGCCGCAAAGTCAATGCCAGAAGTCTCGAGGAAGGCGACCTTGTTCTTCGGCGTGTTCAATCCGCCAAGAATTCCAACAAGTTGACGCCAAAGTGGGAAGGCCCTTATCGGTGAAAGCGAGTCACTAGGCCTGGCGCTGTCCGCCTTGAGACCGAAGATGGCTTTCCGGTGAGCAACTCCTGGAACATTGAACATCTTCGCAAGTTTTACCCATAAGGCGCGGTTGCCGGAACCTGTTCCGGCAACCACCTTTTGTACAAGCCTTGCCGCTGTTGCATGTAACCCTTTGTACAAAGCCGGGCGCAGATCCCGTGCATAAATAAAGCTCACGTGCTTCGCACATCTTGTCAAAATTCATGCTTTTTTCTTTTTTGCTTGTATTATCTGACACTTTGTGCAGCACTCGCCCCGGGTAAGCAATAACGAGCCTTAAGGCTCCATATCTTTATTTTCTCTTCTTTCTTTTTCTCAAAAGTAAGGTTCCCTCGCCCACAAGTTCACCTGGGGGGGGGGAGGAGAAGATAATGGTGTGAACCAGGTGTCGTTCAAGAAAGTATAGCCTTGCCGGGACGCAGACGATAGAAAAGCTAAGTTGCCAAAGTTTGAGCACAATCAGTTTTAAAACTTCTTAAGTTATTTTCCTTGAACGATCGTGCTTTGTATGGAAAACCTGTGCACGGAGGAACCAACTCGTAGCTAGTTGCGCCCTTACTTTGTTTCGAGTCCGCTCAACAACTTAAGTGTGCTGCGACTAGTTGCGACAAGGTTTCTTGCCGGAAGCAGCACCGCCAGCAGGCTGTTGATGTTCCGCACTCAGCGTTCGCGGCAAGGGTGCCTGCACCGGCAAGTTCCCTAAAAGCGTAGGGTAGAAACATACAAAGGAAGGAATCGAGTAAAGGAAATAACATAGCAAATACTGCCCAAGATAAAGTTATATTACAAAAATGACTTGCCGCGCTCTAATAGATTGTTCCTGTGACATGTCTGGCAGCGGCAAGAAAAAGGAGAAAACAGGCGGCCTAATCTACGCGGCCACCATCAACCCTCCTGACTTCATTCACCTTGTCCACGATGGGTGCGACAAGGGCCTTGAGCTCTTCAAGATCAGCACCCGCCGGCAGCTTCCTGAGGACGTTGGTTAGGTTAAGACCCGGGTTGCGGAAGAGCACCTTCACCAACACCTTCTCCAGAACTCTGGCACAGATTGCGCGCGACTCGTCAGCCAGCTGCTTTGGGATCCTTTCCCGGAGTTGCTGGAGAGCCGTCGCCACGCCCTTGAAGAATAGAGTGAGCTTGGCGCTGGGCTGGAGGTTCTCGTCGGAGGAGTACCCGAAGCCCTCCAGTTCCAGCTGCGTCAGCTCCTTGTCAATAACCGCGGCAATGTTCACGAGGCCCTCCGTCCAGAGCTCCACAGTGTCCCTGAAGGTGTTCTGGGTCTCGGCAGCCCTCGTCAGCAGCGCCTCGTTGGCCTTGAGCTCCTGCTTCAAGTCCTCCTCCCGCTTCTTGGCGCCGTCCAGCGTCTCAGTCAGCGTGGCCAGCTTCAGCTCGAGATCGGCATTGGCGTCCTTGGCGGCGTTCAGCTCCCTGCCCTTCTCAGAGAGATGACCCTGTAGCTCACCATGGGCAAGGGCGTCCTTCTCGCGCTCGCGCTGGAGCGTGGCAAGCTCTTCATTTTTCGCCTTGATATCAGCCTCTAGCTGCATCACCTTCACCTCCAGCTCCTTCTTGGCGGCCTCGGCAGCTGCTGCAGCATCTTTCGCTTCCTTGAGAGCCCCGCCAAGTGTCTCCTCACGCGCGGCAAATTCTTCCTCATAGCTGTCCAAGTTGACCTTCCGCTGCGTCAGCTCGCCTTCTCGCACGGACATCTCCTCGGCGGCAAGCCGCTACTGCTCTTCGGCTTCAGCCTTCTCGAGGAGGAAGGCCTTCCGCGCCTCGGCAAGCTGCGCCCTCTCCTCTGCAATGGACCGGAGGGCCTCTTGGTTGCGGCTCTGGAGCTCCTCCGCGTGCTTCTCAATGTCCACTCCCGCTGCGACAAGCGCTTCCCGGGACTCCAGTTTTGCTTGTCGGGCGCGGTAGAGTGACACCAACTTCCGGAGCAGCTCCTCCTCCTCAGACTCGCCGCTGCTCCTGCTTGGCGCATCAACCACTGTCAGCCCAGCAGAGGCGAGCACTTCTCCGTCAAAAGCTTCTCCCTCGGCCGGCGCCACGAGCTTGGCGCTTGAGGAGCTTGATGAAGACTTGTCGCCGGCCTTCAAGTAGGCGCCAGTGGGGCTCTTCGGGGCTGGGCTGCGTCGGCCGCGAGAGGATCGGCGGTCGGCGTGGCGCCTTGCGCCCCACGGCCCCGGTCGTCAAGACGATCGCCGGATCCTCGCCGGCTCTGCGCCCGGCAACCTTGGCGACCTCTTCGTCGGCAGGATCATCAGCGCCGGCCTCTTCATCGGTGGCAGCAACCCGTCGATATTGCGCAAGACGTTCTCCTCGCCGGTGGCCTCGGTCTCCATCGGCTCCATGGAGGGAGGATCTGAATATAGGAAGAGGAGAAAAGTCAAGCAAATATCCAAAAAGAAGATCGGAAGAAGAAGAACCAAGGGAAGTTTTTCGACAAGAAGGATTACTGTCTTTGAGCTCTGTAATCATGGGCTCCACCATCGGGGATCTTGGTCCGTCCTTGCGGAGAATCGCCCCTTGCCGGGATCTCTCCCTTGCGGAGGCGCTCCCTTAGGGAGTCATCCTTGGCGGCGTAGTGGGCAGATAGCACCTCGGGGCGGCTTCGGCTGTTCTGGTGGGCTGTTCGCTCCTACACAAGCAAACCAACAATCAAGATATCAGCAAGGAAAGAACACCCATGGCGCTGACGGCGGAAAGTAAAATTATGTACTTACGGCTGGGGGCTGCTTGCTGGGCTGCCGAGGAGAGGTTGCGGGTCCGACAAGGTGGTCTCGGACGCGCCCTCTGTTGTCACAGCAGGATCGTCCTCGATGACAACCACGGGGACCTTGGCCCTCTTTGCCGCCCTCTGGGCCAGAGTCCTGGAAAGGAACAAGGTTCAGAAGAAAGCAGATCAGATGCAAGACAAGAAACAACAAGAATTGAAGAACCATAATTACAACAAAAGAAAGTCTTACTCCTCCTCCTCTTTTTCCTCCTCGTCAGGCCGAAGCGCGGAGAGGTCAAGTCCGTACCCTTTTCAGCGACAGGGAGGAGTAAACTCCTTGGACGCTTGGTGGGAGCTGCGGCAGGATCAGAAGCGGCGGCCCGGGAAGACCCCGCTCCAGTTGCCGGTGCGCCGTGAGATGCTCCCGCGGCAACGGTGCTTGTCGCGGTGGAGCGTGTCCCACGGTGCGGCGGTTGTTGGCCCGTCTGCCGCCCTGCTATGTCTCCGGTCCTGCGGAGGCACCTTCTTGGTTGAGCTGGGGGCTGCACTGGGAGCTCCGCTTGCGGCAAGTTGCTTGAAGACGGCTGGCCGCTTGCACGCTCGGCGGGCTCGCTTGATTCAGCTTCAGGTTCTCCTTCGCCGACGACCTCCCCGACAAGCTCCTCCCGCTCGGCAAGGCTTGCCGCCTCGGCTGCCTCTGCCTCCTCCACAGTAAACCCGAACTCGCCCGCGGCGGCGGCCGCCGCCGCCTCTTCTGCCCTGGTGGCGATGCGCCGCATCTCGTCGTCGGTGGTGCCGCGGGTGAGGCTCCTCTGCTCGTCGGCGCGGACCGCCACCTCCACCAAGTCGTCGAGGAATTGCTGCACGACGTCGTCGGCAGGCTCCTGCCAAGTTGGGATGATCCCATGCGAGTCGCACTCCGGCATCATTGCGCGGATGCGATCGAGCGAGGAGTTGTTGCACAATGGGACGACGCCCTGCGGCAGCCTGAACCACTCGGGATGATTGGGGTCATGCTTGAACAGCTCCTTGAGCGTCCCATCCCACTCCAAGACGGTAAAATTAAAATTGAGGCCCGGGCGCAGCCTCATGATATCCGCCGGACCCCCGAACAGCCAGGCGGGTCTCCCCCTCTCCTGCAGAGGGGCGATGCGGCGGCGAAGAAAGTCTGTGCCAACAGCACCAACAGTGAGCCCGGCAAGCCTGAGCCGTAGAATCCGGGTGGTGGCGATCTTCAGTCTAGCATCGTCCGCCGCCAGGGCGCTCCAATCGCCGCCACGCACTACTCGGGTTTGGCGCAAGTTGGTGAATGGCTGCGGGTTCTCGTCAACAATCCAACACCAATCCGCTCTCCACTCCTCCCATTTGCTATGGAGCTCCCCCTCCAGATAGACCTCCTTCATCCCGACTCTCAAGATCCAGGCGATCCCGCCAGCTAAGGGCTCTCCATTCTCGGCCCGGGGCATGAAGTAGTGGCGGAGAAGGGCTACGTTTGGGTGGATTCCGACGAAGTTCTCGCAGAGATGTGCAAAAACCGCCATGGTCAGAACGGCGTTGGGGGTGAAATCAAGGGGATGAAACCCGTAGGTATTCATGATATCACAGAAGAAATCGGAGAAGGGCGGGCAGAGCCCGCAATAGAAGAACTGTAGGATCGAAAGTATGTCTAGAGGGGGGGTGATTAGACTACTTGACAATATAAAAATTTAGCCTTTTGATTAGGACAAGTTTTTAGCAAGTTCACAATGATGATCAAGTCAAGTATCACCCTACACATGCAAATCTAGAGTATTGGCAGCGGAAAGTAAATTGCACATGTAGTAAAGAGAGGTGGAGAAGAGCAAACGCAATTTGGAGACACGGAGATTTTTCTCGTGGTTCCGATAGGTGGTGCTATCGTCAATCCACGTTGATGGAGACTTCAACCCACGGAGGGTAGCGGCTGCGAGAGTCCACGGAGGCTCCACCCACGAAGGGTCCACGAAGAAGCAACCTTGTCTATGCCATCATGGCATACGCCCACGGAGGACTAGCCTTACTCGGGGTAGATCTTCACGAAGTAGGCGATCTCCTTGCCCTTACAAACTTCTTGGTTCAACTCCACATCTTGATGGAGGCTCCCAAGCGACACCTAACCAATCTAGGAGGCACCACCCTCCAAAAGGTAATAGATGGTGTTGGTGATGATGAACTCCTTGCTCTTGAGCTTCAAATGATAATCTCCCCAACACTCAACTCTCCTCACTGATTTGGCTGTGGTAGAAGAAAGGATTGAGTGGAAAGCAACTTGGGAAGGCTAGAAATCAAGTTTCATATGGTGGGAGTGGAGCAACTTGATCTCAACACAAGGGTAGGTAGTTTTCTTCTCAGAAATGTAAGGTAGGAGTGGTAGTTCTTTCTGATGGCTCTCTCCACGAATGAAGAGGAGGTGGAGGGGTATTTATAGCCTCCACACAAAATCCAACCGTTACACACATTTGACCAATCTCGGTCAGACCGAAGCTGACAACTCGGTGAGACCGAAAGTTCAAATCTTGTGAACGTTGGGATTTTCGGTGGGACCGAAAATACAATCTCGGTGAGTCCGATTCTTCCAAATACTAGGGTTTGCCAATCTCGGTGGGACCGACTTTATCATCTCGGTGACACCGATATGATGACAGAAGGTTATAGAAGCTTGGCAACACTAGTTTCAGTGAGACCGAGTTTGGAATCGGAAAAACCGAAATTACTAGGGTTTGGCTTTATGGCTGAGGTGGTTCATCTCGGTGTGACTGAGTTTATGGAATCGGTGGGACCGAGATTACTTATGAGTGTATGTTGGAATGAAAGATTGCTGATTGTTTGGGAGATAGATCACTAAGCACTTTGAGCAACCAGATCATTATCATAACCTCATCCCCTTTTAATAGTATTGGCTTTCCTATAGACTCAATGTGATCTTGGATCACTAAACCAAAAATGGAGTCTTGAGCTTTTGCCAATGCTTGCCTTAGCATTTTGAGGGGTCCACATCTTCAGTCATTGCCATACCCATATCACTGAACTTTCTGAAATGATTCTCAAGACACTATTAGTTCAATGATATATATGTTGTTATTAATTACCAAAACCACCCGGGATTAGTTGCACTTTCAATCTCCCCTTTTGGTAATTGATGACAACATATAGATCAAACTTCGACAAATGATATAATCAAAGAATAATATAAATCGCTTTGAGAAGTATGTGATAAGCAAGAGCTCCCCCTAAATTTGTGCATTAGTTAAGATTTGCGTTTGAATGCAAATGCACAATCGATTAGGATCATGGGTCACTCTTCCATGTCACATACATCTTGGTGGAGCGCACAAAATGATAAGAATGAATACCATGCACCCAATCACCAAGACATGAGTAAATGATCATACAAGATATGAATAGCATATGATAAGCATTAAGCACACATTAAGGCATAGTATGATTAAGCACTCATCAAAGTAGAGCAAACGTAGTATCAAACACACGGAATGTCTCGGAAAACTCAAAAGTATCTCAAAAAGACCGCAAACGAAACGAAAGAGCAAAAGCGAGCACTCTCTCTCTCTCGAAGTCCTATGATCTATACAATTTCTCCCCCTTTGGCAACAAGTTACCAAAAAGTTCGAAAGGTATAGAGCTAAACATCGCTAGGGACTCTGCTGGCGGCTCTATGCAGGTTGATGGAGTTGAGATAGCTGCATCTGCAAAGGCTTGGTGATGTCGTGGAGCTGGAACCGATGGAGCTGTGGGAGTGCTTGATGTTGTAGCCACTGGTGTCATCCTTTGGAATAGCAGTGATCGGGTCTGTAGGAACCGGGCAGGCTGCTCATAATCATCTGGACTAGGTCATCTGCATCTCCTTCATGAGCTCTTCCTTCTCCCTCTTGGCTTCCTCGATCTCGCCTCAAGCTTGTTGGCGGTGACTTGCACTTGATCGACTTGACATCGAGCATGGATCTTGTCTTCAACTATCCTCTCAAGACTCTCCTGAGACTGCACAATGCTGGCCAGGCGTTGTTCAATCCTCTGGGTAGCTTCAAGGAGCTGTTCTCCAACACTCTTGGGTTTAGCTGCTGCTGCTGCTTCCTTCTCAGCTTTAGCTTGTTTGGCAGCTTCAGACTTTGCTTGACCTTCAACAGACGTGGGGTTATCCTCATCCATCACAACTTCATTGTCCTCATGCTCGAAGCTACGAGTGGCAAGTGGGGTCTATCCAACAAGTAGGTGCCGTGCCAAACTTGGCATTGATAAGCATCTGAATGTGCGGGGCAAATCCACATGACCTCTTCTGGTCTGCTGCAGTCCTCTTGATAGTCTCAACTATCAGGTCCATCACCTTGAAAGGTGCCTTCTGATCTAGTATATGCAGCATGTTGATAGAATAGCCTCTTATCATGCGATGATCTCCAGACTTGGGCATCAAGGTATGCCTCAGAATTGTGTTTGTGGTAGGGAGACCTGCCTGGAGATGATACACTGAGCCGAGCTTCCAGAACTCTACATCCTTAGCTGGTACCTCATTGTACATGTTCTTCATAGACTCATGGTTTTTCTTGGGAATTCCATAGACATCAACATCATCTTCTCTTGATACTGGAGCATTCAGCAGTGCTGCCCATTCTTCAACAGTTGAAGAGAATCTCTGACCTTCAGCATCCATACAATCCTGCCATCTGGATAGAAATGAGCTGTGGCATAGAATTGCATGATCATCTCATCATTCCAATCTGTCAGTTTCTGACCAACGAACTCAGCAACACCACATGCAGTAAAGCTCTCATGCACATGTGGAAAGTAGTCTCTGTGCTCTTCACTGTCAATGTATGCCCAGTCAACATATCGAGTGTCTGCAACAATAGGCTTCTTGTCCATAAGCACAGTCTCATAGAAATCTTGCTGCTCTCTGGTGTGGAACCTTGGGTCAACAGCAGTCCTTCTCCTCACGGCATATGGATCAGCTTGTCTCCATAGCCTGAGACCTTTGTCTTTCCTTTCCTTCATGTTTTCAGCTCGAGGATGAGCATCATTGTGGACTGGCAGTTTCTGACGGAGTTTCAGCAATACAGGTGCCTCATCATCTGACTCAGCTGGTGGCACATTGTCTTTCTTCTTCTCTGAAGCTGGAATGTTTCTAACAGTCTTCTTGGGCTTGGCAGCAGGCTTGGCTTGAGCTGCCTTTGCTGGAGCTGATGGCTTAGACTTTGAAGGTGCTCCTGCCCTGATGGCATCACCCATCAACTTAGGCTTCTGAGGAGGCTGGGGTGCTTCCTCATCAGAATCATCATCAGCTGCTTCATCATGCACAATCCTCTTCCTCTTGGAAGTTTTCTTCACTTTGCTCGAAGTTTCTTCTTCCATGCTCAGCTTCTTGGCAACAGTGGACTTCTTCACTTTACTGGTGCCTTTCTTGGTTTGTTGCCCTTGATGCTCTTTGGCAACCACTTTCCTCTTAGGCTTAGATGAGATCTCTTCCTCAGCTATGAAATCAGAATCTTCTTCATCAGAATTCTTCTTCTTCCTGGCCCTGGTGGCAGCAGGAGGCAAACCACTTGGTGTGCTCCTTTCACCATCATCAGAAAAGCTGCTGGCCTCAGGACTAGTGCCTGCCTCTGGAATCTCAGCAATTGGTGATTCAGACCTGTTCTGGCTGTCACTGGCATCTGACATGGCTGACAACCTGTGAATAGATAAGGTGTAGGCAGAATAGAAGAGTTATCACAAACTGCAGAAGATTTTTTAAAAAAATGTGTTCAAATTTCAGTTTTAGGTTTTCACAGAATGCATTTTGGTCAGACCGAGTCTAAAATTCGGTGAATCTGAAGTGTCTAAACAGAACCATTCACACCACTTTCGGTTGGACCGAAATGGGTTTCGGTCTAGCCGAGAACACTAGGGTTTCACTAAATCCTCATTTCGGTCGTACCGATTTGCACAACTCGGTTGGACCGAAAAGTGCAGTGCAATGGCAGAAGCCAAATCGGTCATACCGAGAATGTAGAATCGGTCTCACCGAAATGTGTTCGGCGGAAACCTAACCCTAAAACTTTTACTCGAATTTCGTTCTAAGAACTAATCTGCTGGATAGGAAGATCTCAAACGTGGCAAGAAGCTAGGCAAACCAATCGTGCATAGAATCGGAGGTTGAAGCACGAGAGGGATCGAAACTCACCCTAACTTGGTGGAGTTTCTCTACGGCGGCAACGGCACGGAGAGATTGTCCGTTGACGGCGACGGAGACCCGCGGCGAGGGCGCACAGGTGACGACGGAGACGATCCGGAGACCACGGCGACGACAGCAAAGGGTTTGGGGGCGAGACGTTTGAAGAAGGAATCAACGCGCGCTGCCCTCAGGTATATATACCCTTTAGCTGTCGGTGGGACCGAGTTGTAAAACTCGGTGGCACCGAGATGGTTAACTGCAAGCAGTTACTCACTTCGGTCACGCCGAAAATTGCAACTCGGTTTCACCGAGGTGAAAACCTAGATCAATCCAAGTGCTTTCGGTCTGTCCGATTTGAGTGGGTTGGTCTGACCGAAAATACTTAGAAGGTTTTGGAAGTTTAGTCTTAGACGGATCGGTGGCTCCGAGTGCTCCTCACTCGGTCTGTCCGAAAATGACTTGATCAAAGTTTGTGATATAAGCATGAATAGAGTTTGAGACAAGAAAGCATAGATAGCTAGGGGAGGAACTTAGGCATTCTTGTCCATCCATTTGGTCAAAAAGAAAAATCCAAAAGACCAAAGCAACAAATGGATGTCCTCGAATGGATAAAATCATGCATCCAACATGCTCACACAATAAGATAGCAAATGAAATATGTGTCAAACATGCACAATCAAAACACTAGCAACTAGCACACAATTTGTCGATGACTAGGTCATCTATATATGAGTATATTGACTTAGGAGTCAAATGAGAACATTTGATCATAGGTCATACTCATCGTTTAAGCACAAGTGGGGTTACCACTTTTACATAAAGCATTAATGTGTTCACATCATTTGAAGATGCTTTAGCTCAATTCTTTAGAGCAAAGCTCCCCCTTGATGTGAGAACCCCTTTTAAAGGGTCAAACTAACCTTGGGTTGTCGTAGAAGACTTCATGTAGATGTTGAAGATGTGGATGCTCAATGTTGATGAAGATCATCAAGAGTTGGGAGCAATCCTTTGGATTCGGGCACTTTCAATACCTACATGGGTTAGTCCCACAAGGAACAAACAAGGATATCCATGGACATAGATTGAAGTACACAATAGCTGATGTCCATGAAAGCAATGATTACCTTGTCCCTTGACTTACCAACAAGAGGGTTTGTGACTCCATGAACTAGTGCAAGATGTGGAAGTTGATTGCACAAGTTCTTGCAAAAATGAATGTGAGTGAAGTATGTTGGCGGAGTCACCCTCAAGAACTCTCTAGTTCTTCTTCTTCGGGATCCACATCATCTTGATGGGAATCCTTGGGGTAGTAGTTGAGCTTGACAAAGTAGAACTTGACGTTTCCTTGGGAACCCACTTGACCATGGCCTTAGGTGCTTCAATAAATGCATCAATCTCCTCTTGAAGCTTGTCCTTGCCTTTTAGCTTGTGGTCTTGTGGTGGAAGGTCATCTTGAGATTGTTCCACATTGGAAGAAGTAGGATCATACTTCTCCTTTTGAGAAACAAACTTTGGAGTGGGATATTGACCTTCTTCCCATTCAACACCCTCGGCGTTGAATTTTCGTTCAAAACCAATTCCTTGATTCTTCCGGTGCCTTCCTTGCTTGCGAACAATTTCCTCGAAGTTCTTGCTTCCGGCAAGGCTCTTGTAGACACCTTTCTCTATAATCCCTTTCAATAAAATATTTTCTTGCTCAAGTGTAACTTGGTTTGAAACATTGTTAGTGGAATCAAGAGAACTACTAGAAGCAACAATATTGGATTTGGCATGGTTATTGTTACTACTAGATGAAGAATTTTTCTTATGCTTGTCATGCTTAGTTTTAATATGTGGCAAGAAATTAGACAAGAGAAGTCGTTTGGCAAGATATGAAGAACTCTTCTTTGAAGATCGTCATTGATTGCTTTTAGAAACTCATGTTCTTGCTCGATTGAGCTTCTCGAGCGTAGCTTCTCATGAGATCTTAGGAGCTCTCTATGATCTTCTTGAGTTGTTTCATGAGCTAACTTAAGAGTGTTTAGTTCTTTAGTTAGACGCTCAATCTCCTTCATAGCATTGTCATTCGACTCTTCTCGACTATAAAGACTACTAGCATGTTCATCATTACTAGGCTCACTAGATTTGTCATGTAAAAGCTCATCTTCACCAAGCAAGTCATCCTCATCACTATCAAAGTCAATAAATTCAGGGTGTGATACCTTGGGGCCTTTAGCCATGAAGCATCTTCCAATTCCCTCATTTGGTGAATCAAATAAGTCATAGGAGTTGGAGTTGGAGGATACGAGAGCAAGACCGGAAACACCTTCATCTTGACTGTATTCGGAGTTGGAGTGATAGCTTCTTTCGGAGTATTTGTCAGAGTCGGAGCCGGAGACCCATTCACCTACATGAGCTTGATGTTTTATTCTTGTATAGCTCCTTGATGACTTGTCTTTCCTCTCCGAATCCTTGCTTCTCCGAGAGGATCTTTGTTCATAACGATCATCTCTACTCCTTCTCTCTTTCCGAGGTGACTCTTCTCTTGAGCTTCTTCTTCTTGGAGATTCTTCTCTTCTCTTGTGGGGAGTCGAACACTCATTTGAGTAGTGTCCGGGTCTTCCACAATTGTAGCAGTTTCGATCACGACTAGAAGATCTCTTTTCATCATATGATCTAGACTTTGAGCTTCTTTCCTTGCTTCTATTCTTGTAGAATTTGTTGAAGTTCTTCACCATTAGGCTTATCTCTTCATTGGAAACTAGCTTGTCACTTGAGGTTGTGGGAGCATCACATGTAGCTTTGTAAGCACCACTTGACTTGTTGTGAAGCTCTTCCTTATCTTTTAGTGTCATCTCATGAGCAACAATTCTTCCAATGACTTCGGTAGGCTTGAGATTCTTGTAGTTTGGCATCATTTGGATCAAAGTGCACACGGTGTCATACTTTCCATCCAAAGCTCTGAGAATCTTCTTGATGATGAATCGGTCGGTCATTTCTTCGCTTCCTAAGCCGGCAATCTCATTTGTGATGAGAGCAAGCCTAGAATACATTTCAGCGACTCCTTCACCTTCCTTCGTCTTGAATTTGTCAAGTTGACCTTGAAGAACATCTAGCTTTGATTCCTTCACGGACTCGGTACCTTCATGCATTTCGACCAAAGTATCCCAAATCTCTTTTGCATTCTCAAGACGGCTGATTTTGTTGAACTCCTCGGGACACAAAGCATTGAAGAGAATGTCACAAGCTTGAGCATTGTTTTGCAACATCCGCAATTCATCCGCTGTAGCTTCACGATCCGAACTTTTCCTTCCTCAAGAACTCACCTTGCAAGCCAACACAAATAATGCCCCATGCGGCAGGTTATGTCCAAGAATATGCATTTTCATTTTATGCTTCCAACTAGCAAAATTTGAACCATCAAAGTAAGGACCTCTATGAAAATTACCCTCACTAGACGCCATACTCTCCTAGGTTGTGAAACCAAGCTTATGGAGTCCAATGCAATGGAAACCAATCCAATGGAGACCAAAGCTCTGATACCACTTGTAGGATCGAAAGTATGTCTAGAGGGGGGGTGATTAGACTACTTGACAATATAAAATTTAGCCTTTTGATTAGGACAAGTTTTAGCAAGTTCACAATGATGATCAAGTCAAGTATCACCCTACACATGCAATTCTAGAGTATTGGCAGCGGAAAGTAAATTGCACATGTAGTAAAGAGAGGTGGAGAAGAGCAAACGCAATTTGGAGACACGGAGATTTTTCTCGTGGTTCCGATAGGTGGTGCTATCGTCAATCCACGTTGATGGAGACTTCAACCCACGGAGGGTAACGGCTGCGAGAGTCCACGGAGGGCTCCACCCACGAAGGGTCCACGAAGAAGCAACCTTGTCTATGCCATCATGGCATACGCCCACGGAGGACTAGCCTTACTCGGGGTAGATCTTCACGAAGTAGGCGATCTCCTTGCCCTTACAAACTTCTTGGTTCAACTCCACATCTTGACGGAGGCTCCCAAGCGACACCTAACCAATCTAGGAGGCACCACCCTCCAAAAGGTAATAGATGGTGTTGGTGATGATGAACTCCTTGCTCTTGAGCTTCAAATGATAATCTCCCCAACACTCAACTCTCCTCACTGATTTGGCTGTGGTAGAAGAAAGGATTGAGTGGAAAGCAACTTGGGAAGGCTAGAAATCAAGTTTCATATGGTGGGAGTGGAGCAACTTGATCTCAACACAAGGGTAGGTAGTTTTCTTCTCGTAAATGTAAGGTAGGAGTGGTAGTTCTTTCGATGGCTCTCTCCACGAATGAAGAGGAGGTGGAGGGGTATTTATAGCCTCCACACAAAATCCAACCGTTACACACATTTGACCAATCTCGGTCAGACCGAAGTTGACAACTCGGTGAGACCGAAAGTTCAAATCTTGTGAACGTTGGGATTTTCGGTGGGACCGAAAATACAATCTCGGTGAGTCCGATTCTTCCAAATACTAGGGTTTGCCAATCTCGGTGGGACCGACTTTATCATCTCGGTGACACCGATATGATGACAGAAGGTTACAGAAGCTTGGCAACACTAGTTTCGGTGAGACCGAGTTTGGAATAGGAAAAACCGAAATTACTAGGGTTTGGCTTTATGGCTGAGGTGGTTCATCTCGGTGTGACTGAGTTTATGGAATCGGTGGGACCGAGATTACTTATGAGTGTATGTTGGAATGAAAGATTGCTGATTGTTTGGGAGATAGATCACTAAGCACTTTGAGCAACCAGATCATTATCATAACCTCATCCCCTTTTAATAGTATTGGCTTTCCTATAGACTCAATGTGATCTTGGATCACTAAACCAAAAATGGAGTCTTGAGCTTTTGCCAATGCTTGCCTTAGCATTTTGAGGGGTCCACATCTTCAGTCATTACCATACCCATATCACTGAACTTTCTGAAATGATTCTCAAGAAACTATTAGTTCAATGATATATATGTTGTTATTAATTACCAAAACCACTCGGGGATTAGTTGCACTTTCAAGAACAGAGCGAAGAAGGGGTATCCTTTTGGACACCGTTTCGAAGTGGAAGCGGCAGCGGAAAGTACCTGCGTGCGCGGATGCGCCCGCGTCTCCGTCGACCAGAAAAGATAGAACCATTCCCTCAGCTCCTTCGCGGAGAGCTCAGGGGGAAAGAGGGCCCGCTCTTTCCGCAGCGCCTCAAGCCGCAGTGCCTCGGCCGACTTCGCACCCTTCCCGGTCTTCGGAGCCATGGCGGAGGCGGTGGGGGAGAGCAGGGGCGTTGGCGGCGACGGCGGCGACGGGGGGCGGAGCGCTGCTCTCTTTCGGCTTTGAGAAGCGGAGGGGAGCGGCGGAGATTTCTGAGGAAGGAACCGCAAGTGGCGAAGGTGGGGGAACTGCCCCTGTTTCCCTTGCTTATAAAGAGGAGGAGGCGAACATTGCGGTTTCTCTGAATAAAGAATCACCCATGATCTCTCCCACGATGCCGCGTTCGACGCGTGCCGTTACGGGAGGGCGCGGTGGATACGGAGTTAGATATGGTGTGGACCCAAGCCGCGCGTGCCCATGCCCTGTTTTGGGCCTGGCCCAACAGCGCTCGGCACCGTGTGTGGCCCAGGCCCGGGGGCTCCTGTCGGTGTACTAAAGTAGGGGTACCTTAGTATCCCGAACTTGTGCACGGGCAGTCGCAGCGTCCCGCGGCAAGGCTTGCCGGGTGCCCGCCAAGATCCTCCGTAGTTCCTATTGATGCCATTCAAGAACAAAGTGTTTTGACTAAGAAGACAAGGCCCCGGCAAGAGGAGCTTGCCGGGAAGGACAAGGCCCCGGCAATAGGAGCTTGCCGGGAAGGCCAACCAAGGCATTTCAAGGGGATTGCCGCGACGCGCCGCGCGTCCCGGCAAGACCCGGCAAGCGACAAGCTTCCGGGCGCGACAAGACAACGACCGCGGCAAGGCGCTTGCCGCGGCGAAGCCACCACTCTGTGCCCACGCTCCAGCGCATCCGTCGACGTGTCGCCCTGAGACCGTTCGAGACGCACGTGGCGGGAAGCTGTGCAGCCAAGCGGTGCGAGGTGGCAAGCGGAGATGACGAGAAGGCCATCGTGGCAAGCGGTGGCGCCCCTAACGGTCACTTTTCTGCACTGTTTAGGCGACACGGACGGGCATTAAATGCTCTTGTCCCCTGCCGTCAGAGTTAGGTAGGGTGCACTGTAGAGGCAGTTGTACCAACCACACCTTTTACACTTTTACCCCCGCATGTGTTGCCACCTGTCGGCGATCCCTTGTGCCTATAAAAGGAGGCCCGTGCGCAACGTAGAAGGGGTTCGACTCATTCGAAACCAGAACACTCCCACGCTTTCTAGCAAGAACATAATACAATCACAAAGCAGCAGTAGGAGTATTATCTCTCCGGAGAGCTCCGAAGCTGGGTAAAATCGCTCGCGTGCTCCGCCTCGATCCGCTCTTCGCGCGCCCTGTGCTCCCTGCTGGACCGAAAAGGGGCCCTGCCCCATAGGTGCTCGTTTCCCACGACACATTGAAACGGTTTGTGTGCAAAATAAGTATCTCATTCATGAAAATATTCTGCATCTAGAGCACACCGCCTCTCTCCGGAGCGTCATCCGAAGATTGGAGAGTCTCTTGGTCCTTAAGGACCGGATCGCTTCTACTTCATCACCACCACCTCCTTCGTCAGCACCAAAAGAAAATTGAGTATCGGGAACTCCCCTTGGCTTTCTCCAAGCTTGGGGGAGGTGCCCCAGTATCGTATCATCTCCACTATCTTTTGCCTTTACTTTTCTTAGTTTGATCTATGGTTATGTTTTGCTTTAGATGAATAAAATTTTAGTTTGATCCTTTCTTTTCGAGAGTTTGCTTAGTGATCAATCTTTGTAATCATGTGCGAGATATATAATAGAGTTTAGTTTGAGCTTTGCCTTCTTTACTTTCTTGTTTCAATAAAAAGAAAGGAAGTAAATGAAAAATATCATATGCTAATCTTATGGTAAGTGATAACATTAACAAGGAAAAGTATAAGTAGAAAATTTTATTGTAGATTGACAAACATAGCATTGGTCAATGATGCAACTCATGAAATAATTAATAAGGGAAGAGAAGATTCACATACAAATACACTATCCTGGAAATCTTTTGTGATTGTGAGCACCCATCAAAATATTATATGCCAAAATTGTTGACATTGGACAAGGAAGACAACATAATGATTTATGTTTGTTCATATTCACATAGAAGTTATATTGTCATAGATCCTTCAACATGTGGTGCTTGCCCCTATCTTTGCTAGCCAAAAATTCCGCTGTGCATCCGAAACACTTAAACGCAAATCTTGTTTGAGAGTCCACCATACCTACCTATGGATTGAGTAAGATCCTTCAAGTAAGTTGTCATCGGTGCAAAAAGGGCAATAAAAAATTGCTTCTAAAAGGGTAAGATCATATACCATAAGGGAAAATTGAGCATTGTACGAACTTGTGATGGCGAAGAATAAAAGTGACAAACTACATAATAAAGGTTGCCCATCACAAGGGGCAATACAACATGACGTTCTCTTGCACTAAGGGGTTGAGCATACAAACAAAAAGCACATGTCAACCTCTGCTTCCCTCTGTGAAGGGCCTATATTTTTTACTTTCATGTATTTACTTTCATGCAAGAGTCAAAGTTCTTATCTCTATTCCTTTTTATTTTCTCCTTTGGCATGCATCATGTGGTGAGGAAAGATCTAGGCACATATATCCAGTTGAATATGGGTAGCATGAGTTATTATTGTTGACATCACCCTTGAGGTGAATGTGTTGGGAGGCGAAACTATAAGCCCCTATCTTTCTATGTGTCCGGTTGAAACGTTTTGATCATGTGTACGCGCTGAGTGTTAGCAATCATAGAAGACTAAATGATGGTTGAGTATGTGGACTTGCCTAAAGGCTATGATACGTGACCCTTCCTGAAGATATGATGAATTATAGTTGCAAAGTTGACTAAGAACATAGTTTGTTGGTTTCCAATAGAGTTTATGCTTTATACTTCAATGTTGTGATAAATTGTCATTTGTTCATGAGAAGTCTATGATAAAGGTTCTATGATAAAGGTTTTATGTTCAAGTTTGTTGCTGTTATAATAAGTTACGTGATGCTGCTATGTCCGTATTTCTGTTTTTATCGACACCTCTCTCTCTCTCTCTCTAAGCATGTGGACATGTTTTTCGATTTTGGTTTTCGCTTGAGGACAAGCAAGGTCTAAGCTTGGGGGACTTGATACGTCCATTTTGCATCGTGTTTTCCTACTGATATTTATGTTGTTTTATTGAATAATAATGCGTATTGGAGTAATTATAATGCCTTTTCTCTCATAATATGCAAGGTATACACAAAGGGGGAGAATTCTGGCAGCTGGAAATCAGGACATGAAAAAGCTACGTCAGGCTACCTATTCTGCACAACTCCAAATAAGATGAAACTTCACGAGGAATTTTTATGGAATATTTGAGGAATACTGGAGCAAATAAGTACCGAGGGGGCCCATAAGGTGGGCACAACCCACCTAGGCACGCCAGGGAGTCTAGGCGCGCCTTGATGGGTTGTGCTCACTGAGGCCCACTTTGGATGCCCCTCTTCTAGTATATAAGTCATTTTGACCTAGAAAAAAATAGGGGGAGTACTTTCGGGACGAAGCGCCACCGTCTCGAGGTGGAACCTGTGTAGGAGCACTTTTGCCCTCCGGCGAAGCGATTCCGCTGGGGGAACTTCCCTCCCGGAAGGAGAAATCATCGTCATCATCATCACTAATAACTCTCCCATCTTGGGGAGGGCTATCTTCATCAACATCTTCAACATCACCAACTCCTCTGAAACCCTAGTTCATCTCTTGTGTTTAATCTTTGTACCAGAACTATAGGTTGGTGCTTGTGGGTGACTAGTAGTGTTGATTACATCTTGTAGTTGATTACTATATGGTTTATTTGGTGGAAGATTATATGTTCAGATCCATTATGCTATTTAATACCCCTCTGTCTTGAGCATGATTATCATTTGTGAGTAGTTAATTGAGGTCACGGAAGAAATCATGTTGTAGCTAATCACGTGAACTTGATATGTGTTCGATATTTTGATGATATGTATGTTGTGATTCCCTTAGTGGTGTCATGTGAACGTCGACTACATGACACTTCACCATATTTGGGCCTAAGGGAATGCTTTGTGGAGTAGTTATTAGATGATGGGTTGCGAGAGTGACAGAAGCTTAAACCTTAGTTTATGCGTTATTCCGTAAGGGACTGATTGGATCCAAAAGTTTAATGCTATGGTTAGAATTTATTCTTAATACCTTTATCATAGTTGCGGATGCTTGCGAGAGGGTTAATCATAAGTAGGAGGTTTGTTCAAGTAAGAATAGCACCTAAGCACCGATCCACCCACATATCAAATTATCAAAGTAGCAAACACGAATTAAGCCAACATGATGAAAGTGACTAGATGAAATTCCAGTGTACCTTCAAGAACACTTTGCTTATCATAAGAGACCATTTTGGCTTGTACTTTGCCTCAAAAGGATTGGGCTACCTTGCTGCACTTTTGTTACTACTATCTATACTTGCTCGTTACAAATTATCTTGCTATCAAACTACTTTGCTACTTACAATTTTAGCACTTGCAGACATTACCTTGTTGAAAATCACTTGTCATTTCCTTCTGCTCCTCGTTGGGTTCGACACTCTTACTTATCGAAAAGGCTACAAATGACCTCATATACTTCTGGGTCATCACCACACAACCTCCTTCTCTCAAGAAAACCTTTGTGAAGGAGGGAGAGGGTACTCCTAAGGAAAAGAAGAACAACACGAAGGGTGGCAGTGTCAAGAAGGGCAATGCCACTCCTTCCAATAAAGCCGACGATTTTAACCCTTCTTATGTGTTATGTCATGCTAGTGATGGGCATGTTTATGCCAAATTTGTTGGTTCTTCTTATGAGTACATTGAATGGTCCATTTGGGTTCCTAAGACCCTTGTTGCTAACATCAATGGACCCATTCCAAGATGGGTACCTAAAACCAAGCATTCATCTCTTGTAGGTGTTTGCTTCCGGTGGGGGATCATGGTTGCTCGATAGTGGAGCCACAAATCATATGACCGAAAGCAAGGACTTGGTGGTGGACGTGCATAAAGTTTCATCTATGCCCACCAATGTCGAGTGGGGTGATGCTTCATCTTCTAAGGTATTGGGTCTTGGCAAGGTTGTCATTTCTCATGATCTCACGATCGAGAAAGTCATGCTTGTTGAGTCCCTTGCATACAACTTACTTTCCATTCATCAACTTGCACTCATGGGCTTTGCCACTTTCTTTGATATTGATACTGTGGCCCTCTTGTGGAGCAAGACTCTTAAAGTAGCCTTTGTTGGGCATGTCAAGAACGATCTTTATGTGATTAACTTTTCGGAGCAACCCACGAAGACCGCAACATGCCTAATGGCTAAAGTTGACGTGGGATGGCTTTGGCATCGCCGTTTAGCCCACGTCAATATGAGATCTTTGCAAAGTCTTCTCAAGGGGGACCATGTCCGTGGACTAACAAATGTTAGTTTTGCCAAAGATCGTGCTTGCAGTGCTTGTATCGAAGCAAAGCTATATGAGAAGGCTCACCCTCTCACGACTATCATCGACTCGAAGAGGCCCTTGGAGCTCCTTCACTTGGATCTCTTTGGGCCTCCATCCTTTGATAGTCTTGGGGGTATAAAGTATTGCTTGGTGATTGTGGATGATTACTCAAGATATACTTGGGTATATTTCTTCCAGAGGAAGAGTGAGACCCAACAAACCGCCATCGACTTTGCAAATGAAGTTCAATGTCAACACAATGCAAAGATCCTGATAATAAGAAGCGACAACGGCACCGAGTTCAAGAACTACACATTGGATGAGTTTCTTAGTGATGAGGGGATCAAGCATCAATATTCCGCACCTTACACCACTCAACAAAATGGTGTTGCAGAGAGGAAGAACCGAACGTTGATGGACACTGCAAGGACCATGATGGCCGAGTTCAAGTCTCCCTACAACCTTTGGGCCGAAGCCATCAACATCACTTGTCATGCATCCAATCGGCTCTATCTTCGCAAAGTATTGAACAAGAATCAACATGAGATACTCACTGGTAACAAGCCCAACCTCAAGTACTTCCAGGTGTTCGGTTGTAAGTGTTTCCTTCTCAAGAAAGGTGTTCGTTTGTCTAAATTTGAGGCTAGAGCTCATGAGGGCATATTTGTTGGTTATGCTACAAATTCTCATGCTTACCGTGTCCTCAACAAGTCCACGGGACTCATTGAGGAGACGTGTAATGTGGAGTTTGACGAGAATAACGGCTCCCAAGTGGAGCAAAGTGGTACTTGTGATGTAGGTGCTGAAATTCCTCCCCAAGCCATAAGAAGAATGGGTGTTGGCCATATACTACCCATTGAGGAACCCCTTGTGGCCGAAGGAGAAGGACAATATGTTCCACTCAAGTGGAACCATCACCAACCCAAGACCCACATGCTTCCGAAGAACAAAGTGAAGGCCCTCAACCAAGTGAACAAGATCAAGGGCAAGATCAATCTCAAGATGGTGGGGAACCACCAAGTGATGCCCAATGTCAAGTTCTTCCCCCCGAGCAAGTCCAAGATCAAGAGCAAGCTCAAGATCAAGAACAAGCTCATGACGACACTCAAGATGATCAAGTTACCGCTCCTCATCTCTCTCTTGATGATGAATTGGAGCGTCATGCCGCCAATATTGCATCCAAGCTCACTACCAAAGATCATCTCATGAAGAATGTGCTTGGAAGCTTAAGAATGGGGTAAGCACTCATAGACAATTAGCAAACTATTGTGAACATCACGCGTTTCTTTCTTGTGTTGAACCCCAAATGGTCTATGAGGCGCTCGAGGATCCGGATTGGCTAAATGCCATGCATAAAGAACTCAACAACTTCGAGCACAACAAGGTGTGGAGATTGGTGCCAAGGCCAAAGGGGAACCATAATGTCATTGGAACCAAGTGGATATTCAAGAATAAGCAAGATGCTCATGGGATTATCGTTCACAACAAGGCTCGTTTGGTAGCACAAGGCTACTCCCAAGTCGAGGGTAACGACTATGGTGAAACCTTTGCTCCCGTTGCTCGCCTTGAATCTATTCGTTTGTTGATTGCTTATGCTTCTCATCATAACTTCAAGTTGCAACAAATGGATGTGAAGAGTGCTTTTTTTAATGGTCCTATTAATGAGTTGGTGTATGTCAAACAACCCCCGGGGTTTGAGGATCCCAAGTTCCCTAATCATGTGTACCAACTTGATAAGGCACTCTATGGCCTTAAACAAGCCCCACGTGCGTTGTATGAGAACCTTACCGAGTTGTTGCAAGATCGTGGGTTTGAAATTGGGAAAATCAACCCCACTCATTTTACTAAGAAGGTCAAAGGGGAGTTGTTTGTGTGCCAACTATATATTGAAGATATTATCGTTGGTTCTCCTAACAAAGCTTTCAATGAGGAGTTTGCCACTCTCATGACCTCAAAGTTCAAGATATCCATGATAGGAGAGTTGAAGTTCTTTCTCAGGTTCGAAATCAAACAAAGAAGAGAAGGAACCTTCATCAACCAAGCCAAATACACTCAAGACATGCTCAAGAGATTCAAGCTAAGTGATGTCAAGCCGGCTTCCACTCCAATGCCCGTCAAATGTCAACTTGACATTGATCCCAATGTTAAAACGGTGGATCAAAGGTATATAATTCCATGATTGGCTCCTTGCTTTACCTTTGTGCATCTAGACCGGATATCATGTTGAGTGTGGGAATTTGTGCACGGTTCAAGCCGCACCCAAGGAAAGCCATTATGTGGCGGTCAAGAGAATCTTTCGATATTTCGCTCATACCCCAAACTTTGGCTTATGGTACCCAAGAGTATCTAACTTCAACCTTATGGGCTATTCAGACTCGGATTGGGCGGGAGACAAAGTGGATAGGAAGTCAACTTCCGGAGGGTGCCAATTTCTTGGTTGCTCTTTGGTGAGTTGGTCTTCGAAGAAGCAAAGTTGTGTGTCTCTCTCGTCCATCAAAGTGGAGTATGTGGCCGTCCGTAGTTGTTGTGCTCAACTTCTATGGATGAGGCAAATGTTAAAGGATTAGGTGTCATTTGTGATAAAGTGCCTCTTTGGTGTGGTAATGAAAGTGCCATCAAGATCTCTCTCAACCCGATGCAACACTTCAAGACGAAGCATATTGAGATTCGGTATCCCTTCATCTGGGATCACATTAAGCGAGGGGAGATCGAGCTCAAATATGTCAACACTCATGATAACCTTGCAAATATTTTCACAAAGCCCTTGGATGAAGTGAGATTCCGCGAGTTAAGGCATGAGCTAAATATCACTGATTTGAGCAATTTGGCTTGAACCTTTGCACACCCCACCATACTCATCTTGATGTCTTGTTTAGGCGTAGGCATGGACATAGGGGGAGTGTTGTTCTCTCAATGAACTCTCCCTCCCATTATGCATAAACTGATAAACTCTTTCATATTAGCCATTTTTGATGGTACTTGTGCTTCAAAGACGAGTTTTGGTCATGGGCCCAAGGATAATTCTTCGTTGTGCCATACCAATTGACTCAAACATAGGTGGCTCTAGCCACCACCCTCTCTCTTTGAGAGGTTTTGGTTTGCTTTCGGTCCTTGTTGTCTTTTACCTTCCTTTGAGCCGTGTTTGTGTTTGAGTTGCCTCGTGAGTGCTTGTGTGTGTGTCCGGTTGCTTGAAGTGTGCATTGCAAAGGCCGTGTTCTTTTTGTTTTTTGCCGAAACCTTCACTTTCTTGGGTATATGGTACTACCGTGGCTAGCCATGGTACTACCGCAGGAGGTGGGTGGCATCTGTGCTTGCTCAGCTGCAACCCCGACACGGTACTACCGCTTCCATCGCGGCAGTAATTTTTTACTGCCGCTGGAAGAGCCGTACTACCGCCCTGTGTGCAGTACTTCCGCCCGGTCGGTACTACCGCGATGACCCGCGGTAATACCATGCTGTCGCTAGTGCGTGGGGGTTAAGAGCGGGCAGGGGGAGTTCCAACTCCCCCATACCCATTCATCTTTTCCCCTCAGTTTGTCTCTCTCTCTCTCTCTCTCGCCCAAGAACGGCGCCAGAGGACCTCACCAGATCTCCATCTCTGGCTGCTCTCCTTGCATTTCGACTGGTGGGATCGATCCCCACATCGCCCTCTTGCCATGGAACCCGGTATCTCCCTTTGTCCCTCTCTCTTTGCCCCATTGTTGTGCTTCTAGGTTTTGGGAGATGCATGTGTAGTTCTTGTGATTTTTGGCTAAATCTTTACAAGAGGAGATTGTTGGATAGTGCTAGTGCAGTAGATATGCTATTTTGTGTGATGCGACAGTGTAATTTTGATCAACGGTAGTACCGATCTCTTTTACGGATGTTCCTAAATCCGTTCTTGCGAGATGTTGTTCCGTGAGGTACTACCGACCCCCTGGAGCGGTACTACCGCTTGCTCGTGCGAGAACCGCCCCGTGCGGTACTACCGTTCTGCTAGAGCGGTACAACTGCCCGGTGCGCCAAAGTAAATTTTTACTTCCGCTCCAGGCGCGGTACTACCGTGCCTACCCTGCATAGTACTACCGCGGCTAGAGCGGATGTGAATTTTTACGTCCGCATCATGGCTCGGTATTACCGTTGAGTTAAAAATTACTCTGTTTTGTCCACCCAATATTATTTCTACATGTTTCATTTGGTTTTGGCCTTGGTCTTTGCAATAATCCTTCTTGCTCTTGTCGTGTGTTTGGGTTTGTGTGACATAGGTGCAAGGTGGTCGATTCCCAACCGTGACACAATCTCCAAGCGGTTTCGCAACCAAGAAGTTCCTGAGGGCTCCAGTGCCCCGCAACGCCATGTCAAGCACATAGCTAACAAACACAAGGAGCCAACTGTCGGCATGGATGAAATGCCTCAAGGGGAGTTCTTGATTCGAAGAAAGCTCAACCCCTACGGCAAGCCTAGAGAATTCGGTAGGGGAAATGATTTGTTTTGGACCAAACAGCAAATTCTCATCTTCTTAGATGTGATCAAGGCCAAGCAGAACACCTATGTGCCAGTTTAGTGGTTTGACATGGACTATCTGAAGAAGAACCGGGGATACTTTGGTGAGGCTCTAGATTTGGTGGAGCAATTTGGTATGAAGGACATCATCACCTTTGACCCGAAGTTGGTGGCTCAGTTCTTTGCTTCTGTCCACTTCCACACGGATGACAAGCGGACCATGACTTGGATGACAAATGTCAAGAGGATGTATGCTGAGTGGAATGAGTTCATGGCTATGTTGAACATTCATGATGAGGGGCTTGATGTGCCCGTTGGTGCCCGCCCACATGCCAACCCAGAGTCTGCTAACAAGGACAAGCTTCAACCCTTTCTTGTTGAGAAGACCCTCACCAGTGGCAAGAAATCCTTTGTGCTGAATCCGTTTCTTGACATCATGCACAGGATCTTCCACAACTCACTTTTTCCTCACATATGCAACAAGGACAAGGTGCACTCCTATCTTGTGCACATGATGCTCATGTGTGAGGAAGCGCGTCGCCATCAGGCTGAGCCTCTTGATGTCTCTCATATCATGTGGAGTGAGCTTCAGATTGTGGTGTTCCATCGGAAGGTGCCCATCTATGGCCCCTACTTGTTCCTCTTGGTCTCGAAGACTTGGGAGAAGCTCTTCCCGGGTGAAGAATTCATTGCTCCCAACTGGATTCGCCATGAGCCCATCAAGCTGCGCCAGAAGAACCAGTGGGCTAACACCACTACTCGGGTTGAGGCCGAGGCTGCTCATATGGATGTTGATGAGGATGAGTTTGAGGAGGAGGAGGCTGAGGACAGCTTCGAGGGATATGCACCTCCATGTACTGAGTTCTCTTGGGCTAAGAAGATCAAGGCCAAGGTGAAGTCTCTGTTCTGCATGCAGGCCAAGGGGCAGTACCAAAACCATGTTGCTTAGAAGGAGAGTCGGCAGCGCGACAAGAGGATCTTGAGGAAGCTTGGCGAGCAAGTATCAAGCGGGTCCGAGAAGAACATCACTCCTAAGGCTGCCTGGATGGCGAAGCAGGGCTATCAGTGGACTGAGTCTGATGGGGAGTCTATTCCTGCTGCCGAGACAAATGAGGAGCTTGATGGGTGATCACGTCAGTTGGAGTTACCACCTGTGCCGTAGGTTTCCTCTCTGCCTTTTTGGTGTCTTGATGCCAAAGAGGGAGAGAGTGTAGGATTTGTGAGTCTTGTGTCTCTTGTGCTTTTGTTTCGTTGAACCTTTGTTGCTTTGGTTTGTTGGTTCGTGTTGGTGTGCGTGTGAGACCAGGAGACTATTCTATCATATGGTGTGAGACATATGCCCTCAAGCTTATCCTTATTGTCTAGTATGTTTAGTAGATTTGTGAGCTTGTGTTATCTTGTGCCCTTTACTTCATGCTCACTTATTATTCCTTGCCTCAATCTTGACTTGATCCTCCCCGGCAACGGCGCCAGAAATTCCTTTTGATGTTGGCTTGAACTACGTCGGTATTTCCCCAAAGAGGAAGGGATGATGCAGCACAACAACGGTAGGTATTTCCCTCAGTGATAAGACTAAGGTTATCGAACCAGTAAGAGAACCACGCAACACCACGTAAACAGCTCCTGCACACAAAGAACAAATACTTGCAACCCGACGCAAGAGAGGAGTTGTCAATCCCTCATGGGTAAAAGGATAGTAAAATTGTAGTAGATTGGATAAATAGATCTTGCAGGAACGCGAGATAAAATAAATAAATAAAAATTGCAGCAAGGTATTTTTGTGTTTTTGGATTAATAGATCTGAAAATAAAAGTTCCAAATAAATAAAAAGGCAAATAGCAAAATAGATCTGAAAGTATATGATGAGAAAATAGACCCTGGGGTCGTAGATTTCACTAGTGGCTTCTCTCAAGAAAAGTAACATACGGTGGGTAAAAAAATTACTGTTCGGCAATTGATAGAACTTGAAATAATCATGACAATATCCAGGCAATGATCATTATATAGGCATCACGTCCAAGATTAGTAGACCGAATCCTGCCTGCATCTACTACTATTACTCCACACAACGACTGCTATCCAGCATGCATCTAGTGTATTAAGTTCATGGAAAAATGGAGTAATGCAATAAGAATGATGACATTATGTAGACAAGATCTATGTATGTAGAAATAGACCCATCTTGTTATCCTTAATGGCAACGGTACATACATGTCGGTTCCCCTTCTGTCACTGGGATCAAGCACCGTAAGATCGAACCCATCACAAAGCACCTCTTCCCATGGCAAGAAAAATCGATCTAGTCAGCCTAACTAGCTAAACCAAAGATTCGAAGAAGAAATATGAGGCTATAAGTACTCGTGCATATAAGAGATCAAAAGACTCAAATAACTTTCATGGATAAAACCATAGATCTGATCATAGACTCAAAGTTCATCGGATCCCAAAACACACACCGCAAAAAGGGTTACATCAAATAGATCTCCAAGAGACCATTGTATTGAGAATCAAGAGAGAGAGAGAGAGAGAGAGAGAGAGAGAGAGAGGAAGCCATCTAGCTACTAACTACGGACCCAAAGGTCTATAATGAACTACTCACGCATCATCGGAGAGGCACCTATAAGGATGATGAACCCCTCCATGATGGTGTCTAGATTGGATCTGTGGTTTCTAGAACTTGCGGTGGCTGGAATTGATTTTTGTCGACTCCCCTAGGGTTTCTGGAATATTGGGGTATTTATAGAGCAAAGAGGCGGTGCGGGAGGCGGCCGAGGTGAGCACAACCCACCTGGGCGCGCCTGGGCCCCCAGGCGAGCCCTGGTGGGTTGTGCTCCCCTCGGAGCCCCCCTCAGGTACTTTCTTGGCCCATCGTATGTCTTGTCCAGAAAAAATCACCAAAAAGTTTTGCTGCATTTGGACTCCGTTTGGTATTGATTTCCTGCGAAGTAAAAAATAAGCAAAAAACAACAACTGGCACTATGCACTATGTCAATAGGTTAGTCCCAAAAAAAAATATAAAGCTGCTATAAAATGATTGTAAAACATCCAAGAATGATAATATAACAGCATGGAACAATAAAAATTTGTAGATATGTCGGAGACGTATCAACCCACTTCCATAAACCCAAAGTTGTTCCATATGAGTCCAGCATACCTACATATTTGCATGTGCCAAACTCTAAACCTTCAAATGATATTCTGTTTTGTATGCCCAAATCGCTCATGTAGTGACTGGGGGGTGTTAGTATCTTCCATGCTAGGTGGGCTATTCTCACGATGAATGTTTATTCACTTGTCATTCATGACAAAGTGGCTGGTAATCAGGATGCCCAGTTCCATGCTCTAAATCAAATCAAAATATAATAATAAAACACAACGCCCCCGGGACTGTTGTTGGTATGGACGGTAGCCGTTGTTTCGGATCAGCCGTGGAGTGTGATTGTTAGTGGAGGGGGAGTAAAAACGTTACCATTCTGTTCGGGAACCGCCTATAATGTATCTAGCATGGAAAATACTGAGATCTTGTGGTTGTTATGTTGAAAATGAAAGTATGCCGCTAAAAATTATATTCATCTCTATTTTGAAGCTCGAGCTCTGGCACCTCTACAAGTCCTTGCTTCCCTCTACGAAGGGACTATCTATTTACTTTTATTGTTGAGTCATCATCCTCTTATAAAAAGCACCAGTTAGAGAGCACCACTGTCATTTGTATGCATTGTTATTAATTGATATTGAGTATGACTGTGACTAGATCTCTTTTACCACGAATTACAATGTCTAGTCAGCCCTGGATCTTCAGGGGTGCTCTGCATTTATGTTTTGCGGTCTCAAAAAGGGCTAGAAAGATACCATTTTGTTATATCATATCATGATTGTTTTGAAGAAGTGTTGTCATCCGAGATTCATTATTATTGCTCGCTAGTTGATTATGCCATTGATATGAGTAAACACGGGTACACGTCGGTGCCATATAAACAGTTTTAACACCTTTCCATGATGGCATTTGGAACCGTCGCCAAGTGAGTGTGGGCGATAGGAGGGTCCGTCCCACACGACCCAGAAATCGTCGAGGATAGGCCCTCCTGGGACACCAAATGAGTTCATGTGCAATCGGGTGACCCATGGAAACCCAATCATTTCCGTAGGTATGTACATCCCACACGGTGAATCCTAGAAAACAGTTCCGTAGGTATGTACATCCCACACGGTGAATCCCAGAAAAAATATTTCCTTAGGTATGTATATCACACACAGTTAATCCAAGGAATACACTTACATTTCCGTTCTTATGTACATCCCACACAGTCAATCCAGGGAAAACGTTTTCGTTCGTATGTACATCCCACACAGGTTTATGTATAGGCTCGTGTGTGATACGTGTAACTATCACACATGCTCTGCCTTGGTTAAACGTTTGCTTTTATCAACTACATCACACACGATTTGATGAAGAAAACTGTGTGGCATTGGGCTATCCATCACAAGCGCTTTTACTTCTAGAACTGTTTGCAAAGTTCCATGACCTATTTCGCAGATTTATTAGTTTACAATTAATAATTCCAGTATTACGGAAATTTACATTTCATATCGAACAGCTGTTTGCCAATTTCATATCAGGCACATAGATATATTTTAACATCACAGTACGATAGCTACCGCAAACAGCACAGTATAGCATATAGATAGTTCAACTTCATAAGAACAATATTAGAACAATATAATCATTTCCCTAATCGAGATCATCCAGGCTCGCCTTATCCACCTCTGCTTTCAATTCAATAAGAACTTGTTTTGAAATGACCAACTGGGAAAGTGCCTCCTCCTTCGCCAACACCATCTTAGCAAAGTCAGATTTAAAAAAAATCTGAGCTTATTCTCCACCTTCCTCTTTTTATCCCGCATCTTCAAATATTCCTCAGCGTTGACAACATTATTTCTAAGCCTACCTCTGTTCTCTTCCTGATAAATGCTCCAGAGCTTTGCTAGGCACATCTTCAAAGACTGTGGCCACTCTTGATCAACCCACTCCAAGTAAGAACACTTCCATTCATCCCATAACATTTAAAACTAGATCAGTAACAATTGTAGGGAAAATGGGTTTATAGCAACATAGAAAGTCACCAATACTTATTTTGAAAAACTGAAGAAACAGGTTAATTATGACATATCTTCTCAAAAAGATCAATGTGCAAATGAATTAATTGCTACAGACATAATAACCAAATTCTAAAACATCAGAAGCTATAATTAACTACAACAACGCTACAAGTTCTTAATCATGTACTATAAATAACAAATTGAACATTTTAAGAGGAAGGTAAATATAACTGTAACAACATAGCGACAATGTTTGGATGAAAGCAAATTGATACTAATAGGTGTGTACATGCACAAATTTAGTAACATAGAACTGATAGCACTAAGGCATCCACTATGTATGCCAAAACCGGTGTAAAGACAACTATTGCTACATCTCGCACCGGTGCCCTGCACTGGCGAGCCGATGTAGTGGAAAATAATCAGGGACCCGAACTCCAGAGGACCTAGTTGCTCCGATGCCCAATTCCTTCATGCCATAAAGATCTATTATTTTACTGCTTGACTGCTCGGATGTGTGGACAAATTGTCTCCACAAACCGCTGAAGCAGTGCCAAATAATTATCTAATGGCACCGCTGATGAGATGACAACATTTTTAGATACTAGGTACAAACTGTGACACTGTCTTAGACTGTGTTTAGTTGAAGGTGTGGTATGAATGGGTTGGGACTATGACAGTGTCTGAACCACATCTAACAAATGATTTGTAACAACGAAAGAGGGTCTAACCTTCTCTGCACATGCCAGAAACTTCCTCCCACTGTCCACAGATTCAAACGCAACTAGCTTCACGCATGGAGATTGAAGGTGACAACGAACAGACAGATCTTCAGCCACCCCACTCCATTCGTTGCAACTGATGGTCCTAGGGAACTACAAGAGGAAGAAATGACTCAAATCAACCGCAGGGTAAAAATCCTTCATTCAAAGTCATAGCCCGAGAGAGAGAAGAGAGGCATACCCAGGTGGTGAAGGAGTTGTCATCGGAGGAGGAACCGCTGGAGAGGTCTCTGAAGAAGACCTGGCGACCCCGGCGGTAGGATGCAAGACGGCGAGAGCGAGGAAGCAAGCGAGGAAGCGGCTATAGCTTAGGAAGGAAGGAAGGGGGAAACAGGGGAAATGTGACTTGTGGTCGGGGAGAAAAGGGGATGGGGAGGGGGAGGGTAGATATTTCGGCGGTAGGCCAAAAAATTTGAAATGTGGAGGGAAACTTTGCGAGTGGTGCCGCCAGACACCATTCACTTTGAATGATAGTGTGCACCGCAAGCGATTCTTCTTCTTAACACGCATGAGATGAGTTTGATAATTGAAATTTTGGTGGGAATTCTCCCGCGTACATCATTGCATAATTTAACATTGCTTGCTAATTTGGGCACACAAAAGAGCGCACATCACACAGACCAGACTTACTGAATCGAGCAATTTTAGTAATTAAACAGAGACAGTTCACCTAAACATTGCTCTAACAAAAGACCAACATTAAAAACAGAGCCTAAGTATGAATAAATTTAACAAATCCACCGCCACGCCGTCCTATGCATCGCCGGTGTGAGATGAGACGTCGATGACTTGTCCTGGCGACATGCCGCTGTTGTTGGACTCCGCGCCCCCCCCCTACTAAAGTCGACCGCGTACTCGTCCTCGTCCTTGGCGCCGCCCTCAAGGTTGTCGTACTCATAGTAGTGGTTGCGCTAGAGCTCGCTTTGGTACTCCACTGCCAATTCCTCGACGGACAGACTCTTCTCTACCTTGAGCTGGGCCACGCGCAACTCCTCCTCCCGGTGCTCCTCGATCTCCGCCGCCTCTTTCATCTCCAGCTCCCGCTCGACGACCTCATGAGGAAGCAGGTGCTCCATGGCCAACGCTGCCTTTTCGTACGTGGGTTGCATGCTGGATTCGGAGGTGGCCTGGAATATCTTGGCGTGGATGGCCTCGACCCGGGATAGGGTGACATCAGCGGCATGGACAGCAAATCGAGTGCTCTCTGCGTTCGCAGCCGCCGTCGCAGCAGCTGCAACCGTCTCGCCTGCTGCAGCTGCTCTATCGGCTACCGCAGACGCCCTCTCGGTGGAAGCGGCTGCGCTCAATGCGGATGCGGCGGCACTCTCGGCGTAGGCGCCTGCGCTCTCGGCGCAGGCGGCGGCGCTCGGGGGGGCATCGTACGGGCCTTCATGAAGTGTTTCCATGACGTCATCTTTGCAAGAAGGGTGTCGGAGTCAAAACCGGTGGATCTCGGGTAGGGGGTCCCGAACTGTGCTTCTAAGCGGATGGTAACAGGAGACAAGGGACACGATGTTTTACCCAGGTTCGGGCCCTCTTGATGGAGGTAAAACCCTACGTCCTGCTTGATTAATATTGATGATATGGGTAGTACAAGAGTGGATCGCGCCACGAGATCAAGGAGGCTAAACCCTAGAAGCTAGCCTATGGTATGATTGTTGTAATGGAGGTTATGTCCTCACGGACTAAAGCCCTCCGGTTTATATAGACACCGGAGAGGGCTAGAGTTACACAGTAGTCGGTTACAATGGTAGGAGATCTACATATCCAGTCGCCAAGCTTGCCTTCCACGCCAAGGAAAGTCCCATCCGGACACGGACGGAGTCTTCAATCTTGTATCTTCGTAGTCTTGGAGTCCGCGGACGATGATAGTCCGCTGTCCGGACACCCCTAGTCCAGACTCCTCAAGAGCCCTGAACCTGGCTTCAATGACGATGAGTCCGGTAGCATAATGTTCGGCATTGCAAGGCGGTTCCTCCTCCGAATAATCCAAAGAAGATTGTGAACACCGGGATAGTGTCCGGCTCTGCAAAATAAATTCCACATTCAACCATAGAGAGAATAAAATGTACACAAGTTCAATCTGCTGACGTATTTTGCGGCATGACGTCACACCACTACCAAGCCTTTACTTGAATCGTTTTTTATTATACCGCCTCAGCGCGTTTAGCGAAGCGATTTCCTTGGCACGTCTTGTCGAAGCAGAGATCGTGTTCCCCTTATTCCGGGATTCTCATCAATACGGACGTGGGCAACCCAACCGCGCCATTGATGGTGGGGCTTGGGAGATAAGCGAGTTTTACCGGGCTAGTGGGGACGCATAGTCTTCGTCCGCCTATATATAAGGGATAAGGATTCACCTTTTCACCTACGCCCTCTTCCTCCTTTGCTTATCCATCTCCGCGCACTCGAGCTCCAGCGCCCAAGTTCGCGCATCTCGTCTCAACCTTCTCCGACCATGTCCGGAGCGGGAGGCAAGTGGTTGGCCTCCACCGTTAAGGAGGAGCACATCACAAAGCTGCGCAGCACCGGATAACTTTCCAACGACATCGCGCACCGGCTGGCCGACGAGGGGCAGCTCATCCCCACCCCATGCCCCATGAGAGGGTCGTTTTCCTTCCCCACTTCCTTCGTGGACTGGGCTTTCCACTTCACCTCTTTGTCCGGGGGCTCATGTTCTACTACGGCCTGGATTTCCATGATCTGGCGCCGAACTTCATCCTCAACATCTCAGCGTTTATCGTCGTGTGCGAGGCCTTCCTCTGCATCCAGCCCCACTTCGGCTTGAGGCTCAATACCTTCAGTGTCAAGCCGAAGGTAGTGAAGGGCACTCAAGCAGAGTGCGGAGGCGCCATGTTGGGCAAGATGCCCAACGTCCTTTGGTTCGAAGGGGCCTTCGTGGAATCCGTCAAGGGGTGGCAGTCGGGGTGGTTCTATATCACCAAGCCGCGTGACCCTACGTGGGCGGCGGCCCCTGAATTCAGATCTGGTATCCCTACGCAGCTCACCTCCTGGAAAGAGAAGGGCTTGCTGTGGGGTAATTCGAAGGAGCTGACGGGACTCCAAGCCTGTATCCAGAAGCTGGTGAACAAGAAGCTCAGGCTGGTTAACGTGGTCCAAGTCATGCTCGTCCGCCGGATTCTCCCATGCCAAGAATGGGCATTCAATCTGTGGGAGTTCGATCCGGAACAGCACCAGGCGTTGAGCGGGCTCTTCGACACGACGTACGAAGGCGCCTGGAGGGTGCTGTTTAAGGGCGCCGAAGCCCCCGCATCCGCGACGGAAGATCGCGGATTTCACTCGCAGCGTCCGGCTGACGAGGTAAGTGATTCTACCCCTTTACGGGACACTTGTTGTTAATAGTTTCGACCCTAAGCGGGTTTCAATCTCCCTTTTCCCTTGACAGGAGTGGATGAAGAAGGCCGAGCAGCTCATCTTCCCGGCTCCCATGCCAGAAGACCCAGTGGACGCCCATGGTGCCGGAGAAGAAGGCCAAGAAGGTGGCCACGGGTACTCGAAAGAGTTCCCGTTTTCAGGTGTCCGACGACTCCGAGGCGGATTCCTCCCCCGAAGATGAGGAGGAGGAAGAAGACTCTCTCCCAGAGGAGGGAGAGAGGAAGAGGAAGGCTTCCCCAACAGGGGAGGCCGAAGGGTCCAAGAGGGGGAGAACTATTCCCCCGGACAGCTCCGCCAACACCAACGTTGGCGATGAATATTGGCCCTCAAGGGCCAGGCCTCAGGTGAGATCGTAAGCATCCGGATCCCTGGATAATCTGCAATTTCTTTTGTGTCACATAGTGTCCTTCTAATGCCGTGATCTCGCTCGCAGTCCGCCGACGATGATCTCCCGCTTGCCGGCGGGTCGTTGGCTGCGTCGGATGTGGATTCCATTCGACGCCTCCACCCCTCGCGCCACCGAGGACGCCGAGGTGGGATCCCGGATGGGACCCATCAAGAGGCTCCGGAGGCGCCGCAAGGCAGCCTCCGGACTTTGCGCCGACTCTACACCGAACTGCAGTGGTTCCAGAGTCCGGCAGCGCCCTTCGCAAGAAGGGCAAGACCGCCACACCGGCGGCCCCGCCCAACCGGTGGTGCCGACAACTTGTTGGAGGCGCCAAAGGCGCTTCCATCAGGAAGAACACCGCACTATCATGAGTGCGGTGATTGAAAGGTTCACTCGCCAAGAGCTGGCCGACCAAGCTCGCAGCGCCTTCTAACAGGCTTTGAGGTAAGAAGTTAAAATTATGTAATGTAATACCACATAGACAGTAGCCCATGATGCTCGGTTCGGTGTTCGGAAAGAAAAGCCGGACTGAGGATCTAAAAAGATATACGCAGGGTTGCTAATAAATTATGTCAATATGGGTTTGCAGGCTGCACTGCTGACCTCTGCCGCACTGACTACGGAGGTTGGTGCATTGAAGCAGGATCTCGAGCAGTCCGAGCAAGAGCTCGGCCGTGCCAAAAAGCAGCTCGAGGACAAAGAAGGTGAGTAACACCACTTTGAATAATTACCTTACAGAAAAGGATTTAGGTTGCAAAAAATAACAAGGATAACATGGGCACTGCAGGGGCCACTAACGAGGTGGCAGCCCTAAAGGAGGCTGTGTCCGCGGCCGAATGCAATGCAGCCGCGGAACGGGCAGAGCGAGAAAAGCAGGAGGCGCGGGTGGCGGAGGTGCGGCAAGAGCTCCAGGCTCTCATGGAGAAGCATGAGAGTTTGGAGCGCGACTCAAAGACGCGAGAGTCCGAGCTCGCCTCGGCTCTCAAAAGTGCCAAGTCCGCCAAGGCCGAGGCCCGTAAGGCCCTTCAGGAGGTTGAGGATATGAAGAAAATAGCGGCGGGTAAGGCATTTTTCATGCAAAGCAAGCATGTTAATGTAAACTACCTGACACTTACCCGAATTCGGAGCTCTCCAGGGGCGTTTGCAGATCTGCCTCGTCGTGTATCCGATGCCGCCGCATTCTACCGTGGCGAGGAGGGGAGCTCAACGGAGAAGGTCTTCGGTCTCAAGACGCTGTTGAGGCCGCCATCCGGTGCCCCCTAGCGACCAGCTGAAGCAGCTGGTCGAGCTCCACAAGATAGCTGAGGAGGCCATGAAGGGCCTCATAGTTCGGCTGTGTCATGGACAGTCCATGCCTGGGAGCTACTTTGGCCTCGTGCGGCGGCTGGTGGATGCGTGCCCCTGGGTGGAGGTCATCAAGCGCTCTGCCTGTATTGAAGGTGCTCGCCGGGCCCTTGCCCGCGCAAAGGTGCACTGGGGCAAGCTGGATGCGGAGAAGCTCATCACTGACGCGCCGCCAGCGGGCAAGGAGTATCGTACGCCCGAGATGTACTATAAGACTGTCCTGAAGGGTGCCTGCAAGATTGCGGATGAGTGCCCCAGATATGTAATTATTGAGTAGACTCGCTATGCATTATCATGTGTGCTGAAAACTTTGTTCATATGCGCGAAGCAACGCTTGTTTGATTTAAAATATTACCTTCTGTGCGGCCGTTTATAAAATCTGAGAGATGGCAAGTCGTTGGCTTCAGCCCCCAAGCATGAGTCTTTGGGGTGTTCGGGATAAACTTGAGCACTCTTGTTCCCATTTTTGGGTCCATCTAGGGAGGTGCTCAACACAACGAACAAGGCTACCGGACTTATAATGCTTGAACACTCTCACTTAGCCATAGAATTCTATAATTTTAAATTTCGGCGAAGCCCCGAGTTTTCGGAAGACCGAATTCAGGGCGCTATCCACGCCTTCGTCGGACATTATCCGGTACTTCGCTCGAGGCAGCATAGGTCTTTAGGGACCCGAAAAGACCTCTCGAACAGCGACCAGTCTCTCACCTTATCATGCCAGTCAGTTTTAGCTTTCTCCACTGAGGCGCTCTCCCAGCTCAACCGGGGCGCAATCGCAGTGGTTCTCCCGATGCCACCTTAGCCGGCTGTAAGCGAACGTAAGGCACCAAAACGTGGGAGCCGGGCAAACCCAACAATTGACCCAAGACATGATTCGGAGCCGATTCATATAATGCTATAAGTTCGGGGTGCCGCACTTGTGAAAGTGTTTGGACTTATCACACCATGATGCGGGGAACATAAGCCCCTAGTGTATTCGGCCGCACCAAAATATACGGGTGCAAGATGTCATTAGTGAACATATATGTAAAGTAATGCAATTATAGGCAAAAAGTGCTGCATTATTTATTCAAGGAATTCTGCTATGAGTGCGGAAGGATACAAATAGTGCGGTAAGCAAGGGATTGGACTTAAATAAACATGTCCCCCTCTAGGGGTGGGCTGCGGACTGGTGTATATAATCGAATTTAATGCTCGTAATGGAGACCACCTGAGTGTTCGTCGCAACCTTTTCCCCTCCCTGGTTGTTGCATCGTGAGTTCGGCGGGTTCGCCGCCGGACAGGGCCTCTGGTGAACGGAGTCCTGTGTATACAAAGAAGGAAAATAAAAAAAGAGAGAGACACACTTGTGAGCCCCTGGTGTGGTCGAGCCGCACTCTGGGTCTGTTGTGGTCGTGCCCCTTCCCCTAGGCCCATGGTATCTCCAGAGCGTAATGATGTACGCGGAGGGTTGGTCTTGCAATCATACGAGGGCTGGGGTTGGGGCCGCATTACTCTACGCTGCTCTAACGTGCTGTGGTCTTGGTTGATGTTGTTCCGCACGTTTGGCGTGTCCGCCGCTTAACGGCCGGACTCAAAATTGCCTTAGAAGGCTGCTCAGATTTCGCCCGCGAGCCGCATTGTATGTTCCTCCGCTCGGAGGAGTGTTCCGTATTTCCGTTGACCGTGATGACTCCACGAGGGCCTGGCATCTTGAGCTTGAGGTATGCATAATGCGACACCGCGTTGAACTTTGCAAACGTGGTTCGTGCGAGCAGAGCGTGATAGCCGCTGCAGAACGGGACTATGTCGAAGATTAACTCCTTGCTCTGGAAATTGTCCGGGGATCCGAAGACCACTTCCAGTGTGACTGAGCCTGTACAATTGGCCTCAACACCTGGTATGACGCCTTTGAAGGTCGTCTTTGTAGGTTTAATCCTTGAGGGGTCTATGCCCATCTTGCACACTGTATCCTGATAAAGCAAGTTTAGGCTACTGCCACCATCCATCAGGACTCTTGTGAGGTGAAATCCATCAACGATTGGGTCTAAAACCAATGCGGCGAATCCGCCATGGCGGATGCTGGTCGGATGGTCTCTTCAATCGAAAGTGATCGGGCAAGAGGACCATGGATTGAACTTCGGGGCGACTGGCTCCATCGCATATACGTCCCTTAGTGCACGCTTCCGCTCCCTCTTGGGTATATGGGTTGCGATATCATGTTCACCGTCCGCACTTATGGGGAAACCTTCATCCTCTATTGTTCGGGCGGCGGGTCTCTTCCTCGTCGCCGTTGTGCAGCCCTTGTCATTGTTTTCAGCAATTAACTTGCTCTGCTGCTTGAATACCCAACAATCTCTGTTGGTGTGATTAGCTGGCTTTTGAGGGTGCCACGATCCGCATGAGCGGTCGAGTATTCGGTCCAAATTGGACGGACTCGAGTGGTTCTTTTGAATGGCTTCTTCCATCGACGGGTTTAGAGCCTCGAATCCGGCGTTGACCGCCAGATCCTCCTTGTCGCCGCTGTTGACCGGGCGCTTATTTTGCTTCGACGCTACTGTCATTGTGGTCCTTAGTGTCCGGACTACCAGCATTTTGCTGAGGTTGTTGCTGCGAGCTAGCCAGCTATCCTCTCCCGCACAGAAGCGGGTCATTAATGATGTGAGGGCTGCCATGGATTTCGGCTTTTCCTGTCCTAGGTGCTGGGCTAGCCACTCGTCACAGATGTTATGTTTGAAGGCTGCGAGGGCCTCTGCATCCGGACAGTCGACGATTTGATTTTCTTTGTTAAGAACCGTGTCCGTAACTGTCTCGGCCGATTCGTCTGCTCGCTGAATTATGTGGCTTAGGTCATCGGCGTCTGGTGGTCGCACATATGTGCCCTGGAAGTTGTCGACGAATGCGGCTTCCAGGTCTTCCCAACACCCAATTGACTCTGCGGGCAGGCTGTTAAGCCAATGCCGAGCTGGTCCTTTAAGCTTGAGTGGGAGATACTTGATGGCGTGGAGATCATCGCCGCGGGCCATATGGATGTGAAGGAGATAATCTTTGATCCAAACCGCGGGGTCTGTTGTGCCATCGTAGGATTCAATGTTTACGGGTTTAAACCCTTCAGGGATTTGATGATCCATTACTTCGTCAGTGAAGCATAGCGGGTGTGCGGCGCCTCTGTATTGAGCAATATCACGACTTAGCTTGAGGGAGCGTTGTCTGCTATGTTCGGCCTGGCCGGAGTTGTTGTATCCGGCGCGACGGTATTCGTCGTGGGTCGTTGGGCGCTCACGTGATCCGTAGATGGATCTGGATTGCCTTGCTTTGTCCTCCAATATATCTCGCAAGTACGGCGCATTCCCTCTTGGCTTCGTACTTTGGGAGCGATGCCGGGGTACGGTCTTGGTGGAGGGCTTGGATGCCTGTCTGTCGCGACCACGGGGTGGTCGGTCGGCCAGACAGCGCTAGTGATGAAGGTATGTATGCTTCTTCCTCTAATCGGGGGAGCAACTTGCATTTTGGGTAACTCTTGGAGGGGCGTTCGAGTTCATACTCTTCGGCCGCGAGGACCTCGGTCCATTGATCGGCCAGCAGGTCTTGATCAGCTTGAAGCTGCTGCTGCTTTTTCTTTAGGCTATTTGCCGTGGCCATTAGCCTGCGTTTGACACGCTCTTGTTCGACGGGATCCTCTGGCACGACGAATTCATCGTCGTTGAGGCTTGCCTCGTCTCCGGAGGGAGGTATGTAATTATCATCCTCGACCTCTTCGTCTGCCGCTCTCTCATGAGGGCTTGCTTCTGCATCCTCCTGCGCTGAATCTTGCAGTAGGGGATTGTCTTCAGCACTATCTGGGGTATTATTATCTCCTGTGCCGGAATCTCCATTCTTGCTATGGCGGGATTTAGAGCGGCGCCGCTGACGTCGGCGCTTGGGTTGTTTCTTTAAGGAATCTGCCTCCACTGCTTCTTCGCCGTCCCCATCTTTTGGGGTGTCCACCATGTATATATCATATGACGAGGTGGTCTTCCAAAGGCCTCAGAGGCGCTGGTTCTTGTTAAATCTCCGGCATCGCCGCCCATACCGCCGATGTCATCGGTCATAGTCTAGCATGTCGGTTAGATCGCCGACGGTGGCTACAAAGTGGGTGGTGGGAGGGCTTTGAATTTCTTCGTCGTCGCATCCCAACCATCTCGCCATAATCCGCCAGGCTCTCCGGATAGCGAGAGATGTTTTAGCGAATTTAGGATGTCGCCAAAGGGTGAGTGTTGGAAGATGTCCGCGCAGTGAACTCCATGATCGGCGCCCAATCGATTCGATTGGCAGGGCGCAGGAGGTTCGGAGTCGGCAGGAGTCCGCACCTCGAGTCACGAGCTTTGCAAGGGACAAGGTTAGTGTTCGCTCCATCGCCGTGGAAGGTGCATCCCGAGGGTGTCCAGCCACCGGTCCTCGATCCAGGACCGCCCGGATCAAGGCCGGAGCGGATTCGTGCGGCCACCAAGGCACTGTCCGTGGCAGAGCTAAATCATGCCTATCGTGATAAGACGCACGCCGGTTGTGGCTCGAGTCCGTCAAGATCAAGTCCCCGCGGATGTCGGTCGTGAAGTTTAGGTTTCGAACCTCGACGACGGCGGGCGAAGCTTCGATCTGCTCCAGATGGCCAAGTGAATTAGCCCGCAAAGGCGGCCGCCGAATCTGAAGATCTGTCTGGGAGAAAAGTCTCACCCGACGGCGTTGTTGTTGATTGGAGGAGACATCAAGCCTATCGGTGACGACACGAGGAACTCTCAATGAAAGCACCAATGTCGGTGTCAAACCGGCGGATCTCGGTAGGGGTCCCGAACTATGCGCCTAGGCGGATGGTAACAGGAGACAAGGGACACGATGTTTTACCTGTGTTGGGCCCTCTTGATGGAGGTAAAACCCTACGTCCTGCTTGATTAATATTGATGATATGGGTAGTACAAGAGTGGATCTACCACGAGATCAAGGAGGCTAAACCCTAGAAGCTAGCCTATGGTATGATTGTTGTAATGGAGGTTATGTCCTACGGACTAAAGCCCTCCGGTTTATATAGACACCGGAGAGGGCTAGGGTTACACAGAGTCGGTTACAATGGTAGGAGATCTACTATCGCCAAGCTTGCCTTCCACGCCAAGGAAAGTCCCATCCGGACACGGGACGGAGTCTTCAATCTTGTATCTTCGTAGTCTTGGAGTCCGGCAGACGATGATAGTCCGGCTGTCCGGACACCCCCTAGTCCAGGACTCCCTCAAAGGGGTGCGGGAGTGGGCTTCGGGATTTGTGGATTCGGGGGTTGCCGGCACTGGAATAGACGAGCCGGCGAAGCTTAAGGAGGAAGACTTAAATAGACCCAGAATTTTTCATCGCAAACGATTCCTACAAAAAAAACTATGTGTGATGTTGTAGATATTTTTTATTAGCTGTGAAAGACGAATTTGGAGTAAAGTGGCAACGGATGGTGTTTTAACTGTACGAGAAAAATTGCAGTACTAATACAACTGTCATGTCAAATTTTGGAAAATTTCAGGGTCATTTGACCTTTTAAGACATTTAAGTGAATTGCTAGCCATTTAATGACCATAATTGAAATTTGAACTACATGTACATGTAGCAGCTAACCAAAACGGTTTGAAAAAGTCATATTTTGTGTAATTGTGTGCAATTTAATTCCATGTGCAGTAAACTGGAAGGAATTTTCAAACATATTGGTCTAACGGCTATGACACAATTAAGCATGGAGTGACACGACATTTAAATTCCAAAAAGTTAAAAACATGAAACCGCTTGGGGTAATGTCATACCACCAAGATGATGTGGTACAAAAATTGGCCTGTTTGACGAAAGTTTGGACACACACCCCTCACAAACCGGAGCAACTCACTAGTAGGCTCATGGTTCCAAGAGGGAACAATGCATGTTTGCTCCTCTTACAGCCTTCTAAATTTTTCTACGTGTAATGTGCACTGATACTAACTATCATGTGAAAATTTGGAAAATTTCAGGGGTCATTTGACCTTTTGAAGACATTTAAGTGATTTTCTAGCCATTTAATGACCATAATTAAATTTGAACTAGATGTACATGCAACGACTAACCATAACGGTTTGAAAAATCATGTTTGTGTACATGTGTGCGAGTAAATTCCATGTGTAGTAAATTAGAAGGAATTTTCAAACTTATTGGTCTCACGGCATGGACAGATGCATGGAGTGCCATGGTGTAGGACCTTGAAGTATGTCTAGAGGGGGGTGATTAGACTACTTGACCAATTAAAAACTTAACCTTTTCCCAATTTTAGAGTTTGGCAGATTTTAGCTACTTTAGGACAAGTCAAGCAATCATCACACTATTCAAGCAAGCATGCAAAGAGTATATAGGCAGCTTAAAATTAAAGCATGCAACTTGCAAGAAAGTAAAGGGAAGGGTTTGGAGGATTCAAACGCGAATCGAGACACGGATGTTTTTGGCGTGGTTCCGATAGGTGGTGCTATCGTACATCCACGTTGATGGAGACTTCAACCCACGAAGGGTAACGGTTCTTATGAGTCCACGGAGGGCTCCACCCACGAAGGGTCCACGAAGAAGCAACCTTGTCTATCCCACCATGGTCGTCGCCCACGAAGGACTTGCCTCACTAGCGATAGATCTTCACGAAGTAGGCGATCTCCTTGCCCTTACAAACTTCTTGGTTCAACTCCACAATCTTGTCGGAGGCTCCCAAGTGACACCTAGCCAATCTAGGAGACACCACTCTCCAAGAAGTAACAAATGGTGTGTTGATGATGAACTCCTTGCTCTTGTGCTTCAAATGATAGTCTCCCCAACACTCAACTCTCTCTCATAGGTTTTGGATCTGGTGGAAAGAAGATTTGAGTGGAAAGCAACTTGGGGAAGGCTAGAGATCAAGATTCATATGGTAGGAATGGCATATCTTGGTCTCAACACATGAATAGGTGGTTCTCTTCAGAAATGGTAAGTTGGAAGTGTAGGTTCATTCTGATGGCTCTCTTCACGAATGAAGAGGAGGTGGGGGGGTATTTATAGCCTCCACACAAAATCTAACCGTTACACACAATTTACCAAACTCGGTGGGACCGATTCAACAGACTGGGTCGGACCGATTTAGTAAACCTAGTGACCGTTAGTGATTTTCGGTGGGACTGACATGCATCTTGGTGAGACCGATCCGGTTAGGGTTAGGGCATAACGTAATCTCGATAAGACCGATTACACAAACTCGGTGAGACCGATTTTGTAATAAGCTTTCCAGAGAGTTGGTCAGGTAAACTCGGTGGGACCAATTTGCTCTTTTCGGTGAGATCGAAATGTTACAAAAGGAAACAGAGAGTTTACATTGCAATCTCGGTGGGACCGATCGCTCACTTCGTTAGACCAAACGCTACAAAGGGAAACAAAGAGATTATAATCCCATCTCGGTGAGACCGAGATCCCTATCAAGAAGACCGATTTGCTTAGGGTTTCGGCAAAGGGCTATGACTTTTGGAATCGGTGGCGCCGGATAGGAAGAATCGGTGTGACCGATTTTGGCTTTGGGTTTAGGTCATATGTGGATGTGGGAAAGTAGCTGAGGGTTTTGGAGCATATCACAAAGCACATGAAGCAAGAGGCTCATTAAGCAACACCTCATCCCTCCTTGATAGTATTGGCTTTTCCTCTAGACTCAATGTGATCTTGGATACCTAAAATATAAAATGAAGAGTCTTGAGCTTTTGAGCTTGAGCCCATCCTTTGTCCTTAGTATTTTGAGGGATCCACTTTCATCATCCATGCCATGCCATTCATTGAGCTTTCCTGAAAGAATAGTCTTGGAATAGCATTAGCTCAATGAGCTATATGTTGTTATGAATTACCAAAACCACCTAGGGATAGTTTCACTTTCACATGGCATTTTAATTCCAAAAACAATAAAAAATGATCAGGAAAACATGAAACCTTGCTTGATGTAATGTCATGCCACCAAGATGATGTGGTACAAAAATTGGCCTGTTTGGCGAAAGTTTGGACACACACCCCTCACAAAACCGGAGCAACTCACTAGAAGGCTCGTGGTTCTGAGAGAAAACAATACATGCTTGATGACGAACGGCAGATATCTTCCTCTTACGGCCTTCAAATTTTTCTATGTGTAATGTGCACTGATACAAACTCTCATGTGAAATTTTGGAAAATTTCAGGGGTCATTTAATCTTTTGAAGACATTAAGTGATTTCCTAGGAATTTAATGACCGTAATTCTAGTTTGAACTAGATGTACATACAACGCTAACCATAACGGTTTGAAAAATCATATTTGTGTACTTGTGTGCGAGTTAATTCCATGTGTAGTAAATTAAAAGGAATTTTCAAACATATTGGTCTCACGGCATGGACACATATACATGCATGGAGTGTCATGGCATTTTTATTCCAAAACAATTTAAAATGATAAAAAAAAACATGAAACCTTACTTGATGTAATGTCATGTCATCAAGATGATGTGGCATAAAAATTGGCTTTCTTGACGAAAGTTTGGACGCACACCCCTTACAGACCAACTCACTAGAAGGCTCGTGGTTCCGAGAGGGAACAATGCATGTTTGATGACGAACGGCAGATAGCTTCCTCTTACGGCCTTCAAAAAATTTCTATGTGTAATGTGCACCGATACAAACTATCATGTGAAAATTTGGAAAATTTCAGGGGTCATTTGACCTTTTGAAGACATTTAAGTGATTTCCTAGCCATTTAATGATCGTAATTCAAATTTGAACCAGACGTACATGCAATGGCTAACCATAACGGTTTGAAAAATCATATTTTTGTACTTGTGTGCGAGTTAATTCCATGTGCAGTAAAGTAGAAGGAATTTTCAAACATATTGGTCTCGCGGCATGGACACATGTACATGCATGGACTGCCATGGTATTTTTATTCCAAAAAATTAAAAAATGATCAGAAAAAACATGAAACCTTGCTTGATGTAATGTCATGCCACCAAGATGATATGGTAAAAAATGGGTCTGTTTGACGAAAGTTTGGACACACACCCCTCACAAACCGGAGCAACTCACTAGAAGGCTCGTGGTTCCGAGAAGGGAACAATGCATGTTTGATGACGAACGGCAGATAGCTTCCTCTTACGGCCTTCAATTTTTTTCTACGTGTAACGTGCACTAATACAACTGTCATGTGAAAATTTGGAAAATTTTAGGGGTCATTTGACCGTTTGAAGACATTTAAGTGATTTTCTAGCCATTTAATGACCGTAATTCAAATTTGAACTACATCTACATGCAATGGCTAACCATAACGGTTTGAAAAATCATATTTGTGTACTTGTGTGTGAGTTAAAAAATCATCAGACGATATAAATATCAGGTGTTTAAAAAAGAAAATATAAAATCTGGCAAGACAACCGGCCCCACACGATTAGTACTCTATTTCGCGCCTCGAGGTTTGGAAGGTGAGTGGCGGGTTTTATTAATCAGACATGGTTCTGCATTGAGAACCGTCAGCTATTATGTTCGCACACGGATTTTGCTGTGGGAATCGTGTGTAATTCACACTACAATACTCGTAAATACCGGCGACCGGCGCGTGTACTGTTCCCGTCGATCTAGATTCCGGACGCCAAGAAATACTACCTTGCTCACGTTGTCCCAGTTGCATTCTCATCTAGATCCTCCCCTTGCTCGCCCTCTCTCTCTCTACCTCTCTCAAATCTCTGCCATGGCGCCGCCGGTCTGCCCACGCGTCGACGAGGAGTCGCCACCCCTCGAGGATGCTCACTCGAAGAGCAGCGACGAGGACACCTACGAGTCGCCGGACGAGATTGCTCCGGAGCCCCCCAGCTTTGGATTGTTTTCGGGGCAAGTACAATCTTTGTCTTTGGAAGTCGCTGCAGCTAGCTGAGAAAACCAGGCAAGTGGCTTTCAAGAAGGAGATGGCGGAGGAGGATGCTAGGTACCAGGCGGCCTCTAAAGCCCGTGATGCCTCTTGCAAAAAGAAGGCGGTAGAGCTTTGGGGGCGGGGGCGTCGTTGTGTGGAGGAGTTGTACGAAGACGGGTACCTCACGAGGAAGGCCAGAGGCGCTAGGCGCCTCATTGCTGCATGGAGCTGGGCCGATAAGCTCCAGCGTGCCACCGACGAGGAGCTCCGGTGGGTGCCCAACAAAATGGCAAGATCGTTCTCACGCGTCCGCCTGCAAGAGGCAGATCGGCACGTCAACCGTTGCGAGGCGGAGGAGGCGGAATAATACCTCCGCTCTGGGAAGACGTCGCGCACCAGGGAGATGCTGGCGAGGGGCTGCCATAATACTGGCCCCAGGAGGGATTATTAGTTTTAGTATTGTTCGTTTTTAATTTTATGCATTGTACCAAGTAGTTAGGTATCATCACGTATATGTGATGATATTATATATATTCTGTGATGAACTAATGAACAATTAATATTATATATATTATGAATTCCATTTTCTATCTGTTTTTTGTATACTAATTTGAATCTATCTGTTATCATCCACATATACAGAATGGAAAGCGTATAAACACACATTGAAACAGAACATATAAGAACGGAAAACAAAGTACACACATTGAAACGGAGCAATAAACAGAGCAATAGTATGATTGTTGTGAATACATAGCTATCCACATCGAAACGACTCAACAAAATAAAATGCGTCCATGAGACCATGACCAACAGCCCTTGCCTATGGTAGCTCTTGGCTCTGCCTGAACTCGTGCAAGCGTTCATCCAAGCGGTCGACACGCTCGCGGTACATCTGGAGCGCAATCTCGAGCTCCAAGTTGGCTATTTCATTGGGTATCACCACCTCGAGGATGCGAGAGCCATGTTCCTCTACTGCGCCCAGGTGGACAACAGGGCCAAGGAGGCGGTGGAGCCTACCGACCAGCGCGTTGGCATCGAGCGGGCCGCGGACAAGGCGAACGGCGCGACCCATGCGAACGGTACGGCGGGCTTCCGGTGCAAGTACGGTGCGGCCGGCCTCTGGTGCAAGTACGACACAGAGGTCTTGTGCCCACTCCTGGCGAGGAATGGGGATACTGATGGGATGTGTACCCAGCTATGATGCCCTATCGACAGATGGCAAGCACCGATGGATCCGCTCTTGCTGTGCGGTGTGCCACGCCTCTTGCTCTGCGGCGCTCCAACGCTCTCGTCGTGTGGTGAGCCGCAGCCTATCGGCGCGGACGCGCCTAGCTTACTCTACGACGCGCCATCGATCATGTTGTGTGGCGAGCTGCAGCCTGTCGGTGCTGACATGCCTATCTTGATCCGCGGTGCTGAAGCACCATGCGCCAAAGGTCTGCTCAACCCTGGCGATGACGCGCATCACGACGTCATCCATCACATTGCCGGGGAGCGCCATGGCCTCGACGAGCCGTGACGCCTTCTGGTTTTCCTCGTCGACGAGGTTGATGGCAGAGGCGGCGCTTTGGTGCGTTGGCATGCTTGGAAAAGTTTGATGTGCTACAGGCTATGCTTGTTGCCTCCGTGCGTCGCGCCGCGCCTAGGTTTATGTGCAATATCGCTGGGTGGTGGGATACATGTGAGGAAATGGCGGGAAATGGTGGCGTGTTCATAGAACGCCATCAATTAATGGAATACAATATAAAGGAACATCGAGCTAGCACAAGAAGTAGATGATGGTGAGATGAACACGAAGCACACTAGGGAACCCGTCGGCGATGAATTCATCAATCACAAACGGTTGTACACTAGCAAGCGTTAGCCCACAACACACACGGCTTATTCCATCACAAACAAGTCAGATGGATCAACTGTATGCCACGTATACCCATTGTCAAAAAGTAATGCGGTAGACCTTCTTTAACATATGTTTAAAAATAAAATAAAAATAAAAAACAAGGACCTCGAGGTTAAATTAGCTGAGGGAATGGGTCATTTCGGTCATTTGACCGATATGACCCATCCTATCAGTTAATTTAACGTCAACACAACTTCCCATCCAGTCACCCATCTGATGGCTGCTCCAGCCTGAGCACACTTAACTTGAGAATTCTCTTAGATGAGCTACTGGTGGAACAACTCGTCCTTGTTGATATAGGATGCCTCTTCGCATCCTTACGGCGTATCCGGATGACCGCGCGTCCCCCAATGGCCAATACATGTTGTGTAGACAGAGCATATCACATACGTCTTATTAGAAGCAATTTCTGTCTTATTATCGGTCTTCACACACATTTCTAATTACAGACATGTTTGTCGCGTATCACACACATCTTGTTATATTGAACTGTTTCTGTTCTCTTGTCTCAACGCAAACAGTTCATCCAAGTGAACCGCATGCTGTATATCACACATACACCTTGATCTGGCTGGCCATTTCTTTTGTGTTGCCTAATCACAAACATTTCATCCGAGTGAACCGTATGCTGTGTATCGCACACGCATTCATCTGGCTGCCCGTTTCTTTTATTCCTCATCATTGCAAATAGTTAATTGAACTGAACCGTATGCTTTGCATCGCACACGCAACTAAAATCTGAACCTTGTTTGATGCATCCGTCATTGCAAACGTTTTGCGCATTTTAGACGGTTCTCTGACACCACCATTTGTGATTATTGCATCGCACACAGTTTCTCGAAGGGTCTCTGATCGTAGTGTCGCGTTAGCAACATCCTGCAGTAGTGAAATGTGAGACCGAAATGTTAATGACAATATGATTAGTTCATAATCTTTGCTGAAAACCTGAATGCTAGCTATACATATTTGCAACAACAACAAGATCAAATAGAGTTTGTAAAAAAAATTCTTTGTCACTTTCAGTTTATCAACTGAATTGCTTGAGGACAAGCAATGAGTGAAGGTTGGGGGAGTTGATACGTCTCCATCGTATCTACTTTTCCAAACTCTTTTGCCATTGTTTTGGACTCTAATTTGCATGATTTGAATGGAACTAACCCAGACTAACGCTGTTTTCAGCAGAATTGCCATGGTGTTATTTTTTTCCCAGAAATAAAGTTCTCGGATTGACCTGAAAATTTACGGAGAATATTTTTGGAATATATAAAAAATACTGGCAAAACAATCAATTAGAGGGGTCCCACCCATTGGCCACAAGCCTCGGGGTGCCTTGGTGGCTTGTGGGCTCCCTGAACCTCCTCCGACCCTAACTCCAATCTATATATCACATCCGGAGAGAAAAAATCAGAGAGAAGGAATCATCGCGTTTTATGACATGGAGCCGCCGTCACCTCCTGTTCTTCATCGGGAGGCCAGATCTGGAGTTCGTTCGAGGCTCCGGAGAGGGGGATTCATCGCCATCATCATCACCAACCTTCCTCCATCACAAATTTCATGATGCCCACCGCCATGCTTGAGTAATTACATCGTAGGCTTGTTGGACGGTGATGGGTTGGATGAGATTTATCACGTAATCGAGTTAGTTTTGTTAGGGTTTGATCCCTAGTATCCACTATGTTCTGAGGTTGATGTTGCTATGACTTTGCTATGCTTAATGCTCGTCACTAGGGCCGAAGTGCCATGATTTCAGATCTGAACCTATTATGTTTTCATGAATATATTTGTGTTCTTGATCCTATCTTGCAAGTTGTAGCACCTATTATGAGTTATGATCCGCATACCCCAAGGTGACAACAATTGGGATTCTTTCCGGTGATTACCGTAGTTTGAGGAGTTCATGTATTCACTAAGTGCTAATGTTTTGTTCCGGTTCTCTATTAAAAGGAGGCTTTAATATCCCTTAATTTCCATTATGACCCCGTTGCCACGGGAGGGTAGGAAAAAAGATGTCATGCTAGTTCTTTTCCATAAGCACGTATGACTATATACGGAATACATGCCTACATTATATTGATGAATTGGAGCTAGTTCTGTGTCACCCTGGGTTATAACTGTTGCATGATGAATGCCATCCGACATAATTATCCATCACAGATCCATTGCCTACGAGCTTTTCACATATTGATCTTTGCTAAGTTACTTTTTCGTTGCCACTGTTACAAATGCTACAAAACTGCTACTATTACTTTTGTTACCGTTACCATTACTTCCATACTACTTTGCTACTAAATACTTTGTTGCAGATATTAAGTCTTTTAGGTGTGGCTGAATTGACAACTCAGCTACTAATACTTGAGAATATTCTATTGCTCCCCTTGTGTTGAATCAATAAATTTGGATTGAATACTCTACCCTCGAAAACTGTTGCGATCCCTTATACTTGTGGGTTATCAAGAGTCTGCGAAACGGGTGACGGGACCATATATCGTGGATCATTGATCGTCACCGCGAGCTCCCAAGACACTAACAGGTTTGGATACATGATCCGAGTAGGCCTCTGGCCTTTTCGCACTAACCACCATGTGGAAATAAGTATGGGCACTCGGCGTCGTACGATTCTCTGAAAGTTCTTCAGACGTCAATGATTGAGCCGCGCGTGCTTGGTTGGATGGAACAACCTGCGCTTGTATTAGGGGTTGGGTCTATTCCAGGCCGCGTACGCAATGCGTGGGAGTGGAATGGGTGATGGCCCCAAGACCCCTGAGCGCTTAGGATGTAGACCGGCGTGTTGGCCTCTCTGTTGAGCCTAGGTAGGATCATGGTGCGCCGATCAGCCGAGGCCGGGCATGACCCAGAAAAGTGTGTCCGACCGGAGTTAATCGAGCGTGTTGGGTAAGTTTGGTGCACCCCTGCAGGGAAGTATATCTATTCGAATAGACGTGTCCATGATAACGCATGCTCGGAGTTGTATATTGATCTACTACAACTAGAACCGGATACTGGAGACACTAAATGGATATGATGGCTCCGGGATCGCTTTCTCGCAGGGAGTCAAGGAAGGATCTCTGGGCGTTACTATATTATACTTAATACTTATATTATGCTAATCTGCACTCTTCTAATGCTACAAGACGCTGCAAGATGCTAGTCTTTGATAGGCTAGGTCTTCCCTTCTATTATGTCATTTCCGTAGTTCAGTCCAAAGATATAGCCCCATTCCTTTGATACTGATGCATACTTAACATATATCTGATGTAAGTTTTGTGAGTACATTGGATGAGTACTCACGGTTGCTTTGCTACCTCTTTTCCCCTATACCTGATTGTTGCGATCAGATGACGGAGCCCATGAGCCAGCAGATCCCGCCGCCGACTACTACAACCCCGACGGAGCCTACTACTACATGGAAACCACCAACGACCAGGAGTAGTTAGGAGGCCCCCACGCAGGAGGCTTGCGCCTTTTTGATCCAAATGTCATTGTTTTGCTAGCCTTCTTAAGGCAGACTTGTTTATCTTATGTCTGTACTCAGATATTGTTGCTTCCACTGACTCCTGTGTATTCGAGCCCTCGATGCCCCTGGCTTGTAATATAAAGCTTGTATTATTTTGATTTGTGTCTAGAGTTGTGTTGTGATATATTCCCGCGAGTCTCTGATCTTGATCGTGCGCTTTTGCGTGTATGATTAGTGCATGATTAAGTTGGGGCACCACATGCAATCTATGAGTACTTAGCCTCCCAATCTACATTGTACCCTGGCGAGTATTATTACCAATTGATAAAGTAACTTCAAGAGTAACATAAGCTTCAACTCAACAAAATTGCCTATGTGGCATTGAGTTAATGAGAAGAGAGACAAATTGAGTAACTTAGCTAGTTACCGTAACATCACATATCCCAATACAATATGAGTCCATAATCTAATAAATAGAGTTTTGCATGACAACACACTTATGTTTCTATCCACTATGAAGGTAGTAACATAGCCTAGGATAATGTGTATGTTACTCTTGAAGTTGCTCTCCACTATGGCTAGTCCAATCGAGCGTGTTTATCCTAAAAAAATGTGTTGTTCAGCGACGGGTTCTTGGGGAAGCTGCCGAGGACGTTCATCGATGAACTATGACGAGAAGCTGTATGACCTGCTCTTCCCGATCGGCTTCGACCTCACCACCAAGCCGGCAAATCGCAACTAGGAGTGTTTGTGTTTCTTTTTCCATTATGTGAGATTAATTAGTGAGCCCATGAATGGGAATTGAAATAAATAAGGAGGCTTTTGATCGCATAGCTGTGTAAGTTCATCATGAATGTCCGATGAACTTGATATCAATATTAGTGCCAAAATTTTGTTTATCTCGACTTCCTAATTTCTCAAATTCGTTCTGTGATTCCCATTCAGAGGTAGAGTGTTGATGTTGAGTCATTTGCATCGTGCCCGTGGACCGACAACAAAGCTCCATGCTTCCTGGCGATAATACAAATCCGTGCGGGCTATATCTAAGTCGAGTGAAAATTTTGGGGTGTAGTTAGATTTTACGAAGCGCAAGGCCGAAGGAGGGTACATCTGAGAAGCGTCGGCCCCACGAGGCTGAGCCATGGACGATCGGGTCCCAGTGATAGCCAACGAGAGTGAGTCCAAAAATTGACAGGTGTGCATAGGGTGGTGCAGGGATCGCCAAAGTTGTTCATTGGCGGGGGCTTAGAAGGATGGCCAGGAGCCGTGACCTGCACGATGGTAGAGGAAGGGCACGGAAGCGCCGCCGGCAGTGGGTGGTCAACACTGGCGATTAGGGCTTTGCTGGGAGGCAGCGTAAGAGGAAGATGAATGAGGACGAAGATGAATAGTGGCGGACGCGATCCTGGTCATTGGATGGAGATCTAGCGGCCCCAAAAAAGTGTCTTACACCAATTGTTTCACTCGACTTGCAGATAGCTGGTTCCAAACAAAACATCATACATGCGACAATTGTAAAAGCCCTACCCCTCGGTTATAGTAGGAGTCCATCTCTCATATGTGAAAGAACCCTCCTAACAATTTGCTTGGGTCTTAGATGTTAATGAGGAATCATCAACACTAGATCGGTAACGCGCCTTGGCGCGAGTGTGCTGGTCCCTACGTTGCGATCATGTAGGTAATGCTCAAGTTAGTAATAATCCAGGTTTAGCTTTTTTATTCAAACACAATATAAAAAAATAAAATAAAGAAGAAACATACACATATGATAGAAGGAAAACATTATGTAGTGCAACATCACCATGAGATTATCATAAGGCAGAATTGAGTTTAGCGCGTTCATGAGATAGCAAGAGCCTAAATGTTAATCAACAAGTTCTAAAACCATACATCATCAACAACATAATATAATTAAAATAGTTTTTTTACATATAGGCCATTTCATTATTTATAGGAGATAAACAAAACATATAGTATCATATCAAAACATTCAGTCCCATGAAAAAATAAAGGTGATAAATTAAAATGCCATAACTGAGATTCTCATAATCCCATGTCTCTGTCATGAAATAAATTCTTCATCAGATTTGAAGTACCACAATGGGAAAATAATCACTGTCAATGCAAGGTATTACATGCCTTTCTTTTGCTCCATATGAACTGAATTTCTCTATTAAATACTCACAGTTCATATCAATGTCCAACCTTGAAAGCAAAAGGTTTCAGTTCTCATCAAAACCACTCCATTTGTAATTCAATACATCAGTTCTGTCTTCACCTTGTCATACTAACAAAGTACTAAAACCCTTATACATATGTAAGGATAATCGCCAACAATCAGATTTGCAAGCCACATGGCAGGCTGGTGGAGACCCCATCTGGTTCGGTGGCAACTCGCAAGTCAAGAAAAATGGTAGGAGCAGAGAAAGGTGAACCTCCAGCAGCGGCATGAGCAGCAAGGTGCCCCTCCCAAAAATTTCACGTTTTGCTTAGGTGTGGATAAGATTTTAGAACATAGATGCAATCCGACAGGGAGGCCACAAGAAACTATCTATACCTATCCTCGCAAAAATCTATTATAAGCTCCAGTGCACTTAGAATTGAGGATCTTTCTTAAAATTACATAGCAACTGACAAACATATAACATCGCATGAAAATACGATTCCCCGGTTCATCAATCTAAACAAACATGTGGACTGGTAATCAAACAGTTCCTAGAATCAGAATAATTTGTTGTCAAGACATCAAAAGTAACTACCAGTTTCCAAAACCCCACTATATGTTAGTAAACATTTGGTTGCCACATAAGAGTATTTTCTGCACAAGGAAAAAATATATTTATGATTGCTTCGTTATGACCACGTCAATATAGGTTATACAACACATACATCAAGTACTCACCCCAATGGGGAATTCACAAACTATTTCCCATAAAAGGTAAGTATGGGTAAAAAACAAAACAATTAATGTTTGCTTCAATTGTTCATTATTTAAAAGAAAACAGAAGACGCGCAAAGCTTTGGAGCACTTGAACGGTGTTGAAACTTTTAAGCCTCATGTTCCCAAGAAATTTTTGTAACCATGAAGAAACTAAACAATATATCAGCTAAAGAGCAATACCTGCACTGGCCAATGATGACATGGTTTCCTTCCTTGACCTAGAAGCAATGAGATCAGCAGCCTTGTGGCACGAGGGTGCGACATTTTGCTGAAGCATGTAGTACTAAGTTAGTAGGAATCTACGTATAGCGTATGAATTCAAACATGATAACAAAATAAAGTGAAGAAGAAACATTCATTTGTGATAGAAGGCATAAGATTATAAGGCAACATCAAGTTCAACATAGATTTATAATACATGCATTTAGATTTAACTATACAAAGGACATGAAGCATCGTCCCAACCTACAGAAATTAATAACACATTTTTCCCTTGGAAAGATTACATGAGCCAGGCATGAAACGATTAAGCACATGGACATGAAAATCTAAAGGGAAAATACTAATCCTTGGAAAAGTTAGATAGAATGCTGAAGGTCCAAAGGGAAAACAGCATAAACAATAAATAGAGCTCGCTAAGCACTATTATGGTGTACACAAAATACTAATGAATGGTATCAATGTAGATTAGTTAGGAACCCATGAAGGGACTACAAACAGCAGAACACACATCAGCAGGTTAAGGCGTTAAGCAAAGGCAATATGAGTATTCAGAGAAGAGGGAGACCTAGCACAAAATAATCAGAGAGGGAAACAATAACTACATACATGGGATGGAGGGAGAGAGCACAAATCAGCTCAACTTTGGTGGCATCAGATCGAGAGTACACAACATCCTTTGTTCTTCCCCTATCTATCTCCCATTCCGCATCTACTCAATAACAAAAAAGGTGGAACATAAGCCAATCATCATATTGCATACCTTTTTCTGATGAATACTGATAACAAGATATCATCACAACTACATTTTGTTATGCTCCAAATATTGCTACATATTACATAATTGTTGGAGAACGTTGCATAAAGTAAAAAAATTCCTACGTTCACCAAGATCAATCTAGGAGTTCATACAGCAACGAGAGAGAGGAGTGCATCTACATACCCTTGTAGATCACGAGTGGAAGCGTTCAAGAGAACGGGGTTGAGGGAGTCGTACTCATCGTGATCCAACTCACCGGAGATCGTAGCGCCGAACGAACGGCACCTCCGCGTTCAACACACGTACGGTCAGCGTGACGTCTCCTCCTTCTTGATCCAGCAAGGGGGAAGGAGAGGTTGATGAAGATCCAGCAGCACGACGGCGTGGTGGTGGATGTAGCAGGGATCCTGGCAGGGCTTCGCCAAGCGTCTGCAGGAGGGAGAGGTGTAGCAAGGGGGAAGGGAGGCGCCAAGTGCAAGGGTGCGGCTGCCCTCCCTCCCCCCTCTTTATATAGGGTCCCCAGGGGAGGCGCCGGCCCTGGAGATGGGATCTCAAAGGGGGGGCGGCGGCCAGGGGGAGGCTTGCCCCCCAAGGCAAGTGGAGGCGCCCCCCCCACCCTAGGGTTTCCAACCCTAGGCGCAGGGGGCCCAAGGGGGGCGCACCAGCCCACCAGGGGCTGGTCCCCTCCCCACTTCAGCCCACGGGGCCCTCTAGGATAGGTGGACCCACCCGGTGGACCCCCGGGACCCTTCTGGTGGTCCCGGTACAATACCGGTGACCCCCGAAACTTTCCCGATGGCCGAAACTGCACTTCCTATATATAATTCTTCACCTCTGGACCATTCTGGAACTCCTCGTGACGTCCAGGATCTCATCCGGGACTCCGAACAACTTTTAGGTTACTGCATATTCATATCTCTACAACCCTAGCGTCACCGAACCTTAAGTGTGTTGACCCTACGGGTTCGGGAGACATGCAGACATGACCGAGACGCCTCTCCGGTGAATAACCAACAGCGGGATCTGGATACCCATGTTGGCTCCCACATGCTCCTCGATGATCTCATCGGATGAACCACGATGTCGAGGATTCAATCAATCCCGTATACAATTCCCTTTGTCAATTGGTACGTTACTTGCCCGAGACTCGATCGTCGGTATCCCAATACCTCGCTCAGGTCTCGTTATCGCAAGTCACTTTACTCGCATCGTAATGCATGATCCCGTGACCAGACACTTGGTCACATTGAGCTCATTATGATGATGCATTACCGAGTGAGCCCAGAGATACCTCTCCATCATACGGAGTGACAAAACCCAGTGTCGATTCGTGCCAACCCAACAGACACTTTCGGAGATACCCGTAGTGCACCTTTATAGCCACCCAGTTACGTTGGGACGTTTGACACACCCAAAGCAATCCTATGGTATCCGGGAGTTGCACAATCTCATGGTCTAAGGAAATGATACTTGACATTTGGAAAAGCTCTAGCGAAACGAACTACACGATCTTTCTGCTATGCTTTGGATTGGGTCTTGTCCATCACATCATTCTCCTAATGATGTGATCCCGTTATCAATGACATCCAATGTCCATAGTCAGGAAACCATGACTATCTGTTGATCAACGAGCTAGTCAACTAGAGGCTTACTAGGGACTTGTTGTGGTCTATGTATTCACACACGTATTATGATTTTCGATAATACGATTATAGCATGAACAATAGACAATTATCATGAATAAAGAAATATAATAATAAACATTTTATTATTGCCTCTAGGGCATATTTCCAACAGTCTCCCACTTGCACTAGAGTCAATAATCTAGTTACATTGTGATGTATCGAACACCCATTGCGTCCTGGTGTTGATCATGTTTTGCTCTAGGGAGAGGTTTAGTCAACGGATCTGCTACATTCAGGTCCGTATGTACTTTACAAATATCTATGTCTCCATATTTAACATTTTCACGAATGGAGTTGAAGCGACGCTTGATGTGCCTGGTCTTCTTGTGAAACCTGGGCTCCTTGGCAAGTGCAATAGCTCCAGTCTTGTCATAGAAGAGTGTAATCGGCCCCGACGCATTGGGTATGACTCCTAGGTCGGTGATGAACTCCTTCACCCAGATTGCTTCATGTGCTGCCTCCGAGGCTGCCATGTACTCCACTTCACATGTAGATCCCGCCACGACGCTCTACTTGCAACTGCACCATCTTACTGCCCCACCATTCAAAATATACATGTATCCGGTTTGTGACTTCGAGTAATCCAGATCTATGTCAAAGCTAGCGTCGACGTAACCCTTTACGACGAGCTCTTCGTCACCTCCATATATGAGAAACATGTCCTTAGTCCTTTTCAGGTACTTAAGTATGTTCTTGACTGATGTCCAGTGTTCCATGCCAGGATTACTTTGGTACCTTCCTACCAAACTTACGGCAAGGTTTATATCAGGTCTGGTACAGGTCATGGCATACATGATAGACCCTATGGCTGAGGCATAGGGGACGACACTCATCTTTTCTCTATCTTACGCGTGGTCGGGCATTGAGCCGAGCTCAATTTCAACACAGGCAAGAACCCCTTCTTGGACTGATCCATATTGAACTTCTTCAATATCTTATCAAGGTATGTGCTTTCTGAAAGACCTATGAGGCGTCTTGATCTATCTCTATAGATTTTGATGCCTAATATGTAAGCAGCTTCTCCAAGGTCCTTCATTGAAAAACACTTATTCAAGTAGGCCTTTATGCTGTCCAAAAGTTCTATATCGTTTCCCATCAAAAGTATGTCATCCACATATAATATGAGAAATGCTACAGAGCTCCCACTCACTTTCTTGTAAACGCAGGCTTCTCCATAAGTCTGCATAAACCCAAACGCTTTAATCATCTCATTAAAGTGAATGTTCCAACTCCGAGATGCTTGCACCAGCCCAAAGATGGAGCGCTGGAGCTTGCATACCTTGTTAGCATTCTTAGGGTCGACAAAACCTACGGACTTTAGCTTCCCTACAGGAGAAAATGTCTCATCGTAGTCAATCCCTTGAACTTGTCGATAACCCTTAGCGACAAGTCGAGCTTTATATATGGTAACATTACCATCCGCGTCCGTCTTCTTCTTAAAGATCCATTTGTTTTCTCTTGCTCGCCGATCATCGGGCAAGTCTGTCAAAGTCCACACTTTGTTTTCATACATGGATCCTATCTCGGATTGCATGGCTTCAAGCCTTTTGTTGGAATCTGGCCCCGCCATCGCTTCTTCATAGTTCGAAGGTTCACCGTTGTCTAACAACATGATTTCTAAGACAGGGTTGCCGTACCACTCTGGTGCGGAACGTGTCCTTGTGGACCTTCGAAGTTTAGTAAGAGCTTGATCCGAAGTATCTTGATCATCATCATTAACCTTCTCTCTTGTCGGTGCAGGCACCACAGGAACATCTTCCTGAGCTGCGTTACTTACCGGTTCAAGAGGTAGTCCTTCATCAAGTTCCACTTTCCTCCCACTTAATTCTTTCGAGAGAAACTCTTTCTCCAGAAAGGACCCGTTCTTGGCAACAAAGATCTTGCCCTCGGATCTTAAGTAGAAAGTATACCCAATGGTTTCCTTAGGGTATCCTATGAAGACGCATTTTTCGACTTGGGTTCGAGCTTCTCAGGTTGAAGTTTCTTGACATAAGCATCGCATCCCCAAACTTTTAGAAACGACAGCTTAGGTTTCTTCCCAAACCATAAGTCATACGGTGTCGTCTCAATGGATTTAGATGGTGCCCTACTTAAAGTGAATGTAGCTGTGTCTAGAGCGTATCCCCAAAATGATAGCGGTAAATCGGTAAGTGACATCATAGATCGCACCATATCCAATAGAGTGCGATTACGATGTTCGGACACACTATTTCACTGAGGTGTTCCAGGCGGCATGAGTTGTGAAACGATTCCACATTTCCTTAAGTGCGTACCAAATTCGTGACTTAAATATTCACCCCCACGATCTGATCATAAGAACTTTATCTTTCGGTCACGTTGATTCTCTACCTCATTCTGAAATTCCTTGAACTTTTCAAACGTCTCAGACTTGTGTTTCATCAAGTATACATACCCATATCTACTCAAGTCATCAGTGAGAGTGAGAACATAACGATATCCTCCGCGATCCTCAACGCTCATTGGACCGCACACATCAGTATCTATGATTTCCAATAAGTTGGTTGCTCGCTCCATTGTTCCGGAGAATGGAGTCTTGGTCATCTTGCCCATGAGGCATGGCTCGGATGTGTCAAACGATTCATAATCTAGAGACTCTAAAAGTCCATCAGCATGGAGCTTCTTCATGCGCTTGACACCAATGTGACCAAGGCGGCAGTGCCACAAGTATGTGGGACTATCGTTATCAACTTTACATCTTTTAATATTCACACTATGAATATGTGTAACATTACGCTCGAGATTCATTAAGAATAAACCATTCACCTGTGGGGCATGACCATAAAACATATCACTCATATAAATAGAACAACCATTATTCTCGGATTTAAATGAGTAGCCATCTCGAATTAAACGAGATCCTGATACAATGTTCATGCTCAAAGCTGGTACTAAATAACAATTATTGAGGTTCAAAACTAATCCTGTAGGTAAATGTAGAGGTAGCGTGCCGACGACGATCACATCGACCTTGTTACCAGCCCATCAGGGGCTGGTCCCCTCCCCACTTCAGCCCACGGGGCCCTCCGGGATAGGTGGCAACACCTGGTGGACCCCCGGGACCCTTCCGGTGGTCCCGGTACAATACCGGTGACCCCCGAAACTTTCCCGATGGCCGAAACTGCACTTCCTATATATAATTCTTCACCTCCGGACCATTCAGGAACTCCTCGTGACGTACAGGATCTCATCCGGGACTCCGAACAACTTTCGGGTTACTGCATATTCATATCTCTACAACCCTAGCATCACCGAACCTTAAGTGTGTAGACCCTATGGGTTCGGGAGACATCTGAACATGACCGAGACGCCTCTCGGTCAATAACCAACAATGGGATCTGGATACCCATGTTGGCTCCCACATGCTCCTCGATGATCTCATCGGATGAACCACGATGTCGAGGATTCAATCAATCCCGTATACAATTCCCTTTGTCAATTGGTATGTTACTTCCCCGAGACTCGATCGTCGGTATCCCAATACCTCATTCAGTCTCGTTACCGGCAAGTCACTTTACTCGTACCGTAATGCATGATCCCGTGACCAGACACTTGGTCACATTGAGCTCATTATGATGATGCATTACCGAGTGGGCCCAGAGATACCTCTCCGTCATACGGAGTGGCAAATCCCAATCTCGATTCGTGCCAACCCAAAAGACACTTTCGGAGATACCCGTAGTGCACCTTTATAGCCACCCAGTTACGTTGTGACATTTGGCACACCCAAAGCACTTCTACGGTATCCGAGAGTTGCACAATCTCATGGTCTAAGGAAATGATACTTGACATTTGGAAAAGCTCTAGCGAAACGAACTACACGATCTTTGTGCTATGCTTAGGATTGGGTCTTGTCCATCACATCATTCTCCTAATGATGTGATCCCGTTATCAATGACATCCAATGTCCATAGTCAGGAAACCATGACTATCTGTTGATCAACGAGCTAGTCAACTAGAGGCTTACTAGGGACTTGTTGTGGTCTATGTATTCACACACGTATTACGATTTCCGGATAATACGATTATAGCATGAACAATAGACAATTATCATGAATAAAGAAATATAATAATAACCATTTTATTATTGCCTCTAGGGGATATTTCCAACAATAATATGTAAGGTCAGTGGGTTACCTCTTGTTTTAGTCCTCTCACGAGACACGTTAATCGCACACAACTTTAATCCTTGGCATTACGACACGGTGGCGTTTCCGCGCATCTACGAATAGTCGAGCCAACCAAGTGTGTCAATAACAACATCATCTACAAAATTTAGAAGCAATGCCATTTGCTACTCGGTGTATACATACACACCTTCGCCATCAGCGATGCACATCGGTCATTGATCCTCTCCTTCCATAATGTGTCACCATCAACATATTGTGGTACTGTGGAAGCAACCTCCAAAACAGAGGGCATGTCAAGAATAGTGGTAAAAGTTTTTCCATAATGTTAAATCTGGGTTTGCCAAGAATGATCCAACAAATGAAATAGGAAGCACCCGAATTTATCCAACGAAAGCATAGGATAATACATTCTAAACAATAATGACAGAAAGCTTTAATCCATTGGCATCATATGGTATTAACAAAATAAGCAATATCAAACCGTAAACAAAGGAAGATATTAAAGCATTCGGGTACTAATCAAGCCTTGCAACTGGCACTACTAAAACAATGCATACAATAAATGCAGATATGAAAGACATGCTAATCTCACACAAGAGCACTCACGAAAAATCACTAAATCAAATATGACGTGCTGATCTAAACTAAGACATCTGTGCAATTGAATCATGCATAGTGCTATTGATCCATACATGGCATAGGTGGACTACCGCTGACCACTCCAACACCGTGTTGACAACGCCATAGCCGCACGATACCTGCGAGCACCATTCCTTGAGCCACTGTCAAACACTATCGTACTCATATCCATATCGTAGAGCCGTCTCTATTTAAATCATTGCCATTAAGTTTCAGCAAGAATCCTAATATGAGAGACAGAGGGTAATAGTCAAATATCTCTTAATCATCTCTTTATTTGGCAGCACATTAGGCCTTGATGTAGGAATTGCAACCTAAAATCATAAAAAATGAATCTCTAATTCTCCATTAGTGTCATGTGGTAGCAAATAGCATGTCAAGAACATGTCATTTTGAACAGAGCAACACCACACCAGATGTAAACTCCAAGGTGCAGGTCTACTGAGTTTTAGAGAAGTGTCTTATTCGGAGAACAAAAACTAAGTATGCTAGTAATCCGCTGCCTTAGATTACCTCCTAACAGGAATTATGCTATGGATTAAGTATGACCCCATGAAAGCAAATGACAACTCAAGAAACAGTGGACTCCAAGTTGAAAAGAAATCCAGGATAGGAAGAGATTAATAAACAGAAGTAGTAACCACACAATAAACGTATGGATGTTATCTCAATGTCATACCTTGTTGGAACAACAGATCATCCGCTTAACTCCAAGATTGAAAGCAAGGAGGGCATGCTCATGGGAGTCGATGATGAGCACATCACAGTTAGCCATGGAGGTACGGCCTCAAAACCAGCAGAGTGGAGTTGATGATGAGCACATCACAATCGGCCTAGGACGCACCGAGAATCGTGTTCTTGATGAAATGATGGTGTCCAGGACGTCGATGACCATGCAGTAGTGCTTGGTGGTCTTGAACACCCACTGGGCAATTTCAATGGTGATACCCTCTCACACTCAACCTTTAGGTTGTCAAGCACACAAGTGTACTTGAATGACCTCTTGTTCTTCTCGGTGCTTCCTTCTCAAACCTCTTGATCATAGGCTTGTCAATACCTCCAAGCTTGTACATCGATGGTCGGTGGTGATCAACATGCCCAATGGCCACAAAGTTTATCGAGCCTTCTCCTTACCAAAGAACTCAGAAGACCAAAGAAAAGCAGTGTTAGACCTAACAATCCGAAAATGTGAAAAACTGTGCATACCATGTTATATTTGTGGAGATACAAAAAGAGACTAATGGAAACATAAAAAATATACAACACCAAAAATGCAGAATTAACATGAGAAAGAAAAAAAATACCTAAGAAGATGATTTTGTCATTGATTATATTCAAAGAAGAACAACGAAAAAAGAATCATAGTTTGAACCTTAGAATAGGGTTGATCTTTCTTGTTACGAATCTATATAGCATCATATCAACTTTGTACCTGTGATTGTAGCTCGCTAGCAGTTTTCACTACACAAAAAGAAAATCAAGTAAGAGCATAAATAAATACTATTCCGGATCTATGTGTTTTCTCGGAGAAGATGAATGAATTCTACAAAACCGCATATATACAAATATACTCTGAAGGATGAAAATGAATGCTTACCCAATATATTATACAACAGATGCCATACAAAATCAATATAAATACAACACCAAGTCAGCTAGCTTACCTATCAAGCTACAAAGGTAAGCATTTCACTTATTCTAAAATGCTGCCACAGACCGCAATAAATCGACGCAATAACACATGTTTAAGGCAGTAGAGTGAATAAAAAAAGGGTTTCAGATGCAATAGTTGTTGTGTAACAAAAAGTACATTGCCTACATTTAAAATTCCAATGTAGAACTAGAAATGTTGATACCAAATCAAGGTCAGTGTTTGCTAGAGTAACTAAAGAAAATAATTAACATTTTCGGCAGTTTTAAAAGCTCGCGCAAACATGGATATGGATTATAACCATACTTCAGCCATGTATCCAGTAATTTGTTGTTTACTCTCATACAATTAAGAGAATGCTCACTGCTTGTAGGTATACATGTAAGATCTGAGACATCGTGTTCCAATCGAGCTTATACCTCTAAAAGCAAACTAAAAGAAATCCCACCTCAAAGTTCTTCGGGTGATTGGACTCCCGAGAATCCTGAATTGCTAGCCATTGAACTTAATGTATATTCCAAAGCTGCAAACAAAGGATAACAGTGAATAGACCAACCAAGCATTACATATCTTGTAAGTAAAGAACTTTGATCAAGTCATGCGAGTTCTATTACTCTCGAATTCAAGCTGAGAGAAGAAAAATCATTGGCATATAGAATCATAATTTCATCCAAAGCAGAAGAAAACCAAATATTCAAGACCCCGTATAAAACAACATGCAGACTTGCAAAATATTGTACTGAATCACATGTTGAATGTGTGATTACCAATACAGTAGACTGGTGACAATGCACCACCAATTCCAAACCATCAATAGTTCAATACACTTCTATCTAGAATTGTCTTAGTGCTTCGCATATATTAAATTATAGCTATTGGAATCTGCATATCTGTATACTTCTTTCTTTTGTACGGTGTACCGGCTCTTTGTTCTTAATCCAAGTGACACTAAACATTAATACATGCACAGTATTGAACCAAATTAAAGGAAATTAGGGGGTAAATCAGCTAGCTGATACAATAATCAAACCCCTGGCATAACACGAGGCCTCAAAATCATATGGAAGATGTAGGATTCATGTGCAAACCCCAAAAGGAACTGGCTGGCTAATCTAGCTCTTCCACTTAATAAAACCAAGAACGTCTGAGGCTTACATCATAATTTTATTTCATAAACATACAAGGGTCATCCTTATATAGCAGTTGCTTCTACTGAATCCCTATCTATCAAGCGCCTCCTCTCGTAAATAAATGTGGCAGGGCTCTCTAATCAATCAAGAAATTGGAAGAACACGATGCACCAAACAGAAATGCTTCTTAGGGAGCCATACACACATGAAACCTAGTAAGTAAAATAAATTAGTGGGTAAACCAGCTACCTGAACACCCAAGATGTCCTCTGCGTACACGTTGTTGCGGAACGTAGTAATTTCAAAAAAATTCCTACGCACACGCAAGATCATGGTGATGGCATAGCAACGAGAGGGGAGAGTGTTGTCCACGTACCCTCGTAGACCATAAGCGGAAGCGTTATGACAACGCGGTTGATGTAGTCGTACGTCTTCACGATCCGACCGATCCAAGCACCGAACGTACGGCACCTCCGAGTTCTGCACACGTTCAGCTCGATGACGATCCTCGGACTCCGATCCAGAAGGGTGTCGAGGATGAGTTCCGTCAGCACGACGGCGTGGTGACGATGATGATGTTCTACCGACGCAGGGCTTCGCCTAAGCACCGCAACGATATGACCGAGGTGGAATATAGTGGAGGGGGGCACCGCACACGGCTAAGGAATGATCCGTAGATCAACTTGTGTGTCATGGGGTGCCCCTCTGCCCCCGTATATAAAGGAGCAAGGGAAGGAGGGCCGGCCAAGGAGGAGGAGGCGCACCCAAGGGGGGCAATCCTACTACAAGTAGGATTCCCCCCTCTTTCCAAGTCCTACTAGGAGAAGGGAAGGAAGGGGAGGAGAAGGAGAAGGAAGGAGAGGAAGGAGAAGAAGGAAAGGGGGGTCGGCCCCCTAGTCCAGGGGGCCGCGCGCCCTACCTCCTCTCTTCCACCACTTGGGCCATGAGGCCCATTGCTTCTTCCTCGTATTCCCGTAACTCCCCGGTACCCCCGAAAATACCCGAATCACTTGGAACCTTTCCGAAGTCCGAATATAGTCGTGCAATATATCGATATTTACATCTCGACCATTTCGAGACTCCTCGTCATGTCCCCGATCTCATCCAGGACTCCGAACTCCTTCGGTACATCAGAACTCATAAACTCATAATATAACTGTCATCGAAACCTTAAGCGTGCGGACCCTACGGGTTCGAGAACTATGTAGACATGACCGAGACACGTCTCCGGTCAATAACCAATAGTGGAACCTGGATGTTCATATTGGCTCCTACATATTCTACGAAGATCTTTATCGGTCAAACCGCATAACAACATACGTTGTTCCCTTTGTCATCGATATGTTACTTGCCCGAGATTCGATCGTCGGTATCCAATACCTAGTTCAATCTCGTTACCGGCAAGTCTCTTTACTCGTTCCGTAATACATCATTTCGTAACTAACTCATTAGTTACAATGCCTGCAAGGCTTAAGTGATGAGTATTACCGAGAGGGCCCAGAGATACCTCTCCAACAATCGGAGTGACAAAACCTAATCTCGAATTATGCCAACTCAACATGTACCTTTGGAGACACTGAGAGCACCTTTATAATCACCCGATTCGTTGTGACGTTTGGTAGCACACAAAATGTTCCTCCGGTAAACGGGAGTTGCACAATCTCATAGTTGTAGGAACTTTGTATAAGTCATGAAGAAAGCAATAGCAACATACTAAACGATCAAGTGCTAAGCTAACGGAATGGGTCAAGTCAATCACATCATTCTCCTAATGATGTGATCCCATTAATCAAATGACAACACATGTCTATGGTTAGGAAACATAACCATCTTTGATCAATGAGCTAGTCTAGTAGAGGCATACTAGTGACACTATGTTTGTCTATGTATTTACACATGTATTATGTTTCCGGTTAATACAATTCTAGCATGAATAATAAACATTTATCATGATATAAGGAAATAAATAATAACTTTATTATTGCCTCTAGGGCATATTTCCTTCAGTCTCCCACTTGCACTAGAGTCAATAATCTAGTTCACATCGCCATGTGATTTAACACCAATATTCATATCTGTATATGATTAACACCCATAGTTCACGTCATCATGTGACCAAAACCCAAAGGGTTTACTAGAGTCAATAATCTAGTTCACATCGCTATGTGATTAATACCCAAAGAGTACTAAGGTGTGATCATGTTTTGCTTGTGAGAGAAGCTTAGTCAATGGGTCTGTCACATTCAGAGTCGTATGTATTTTGCAAATATTCTATGTCTACAATGCTCTGCACGGAGCTACTCTAGCTAATTGCTCCCACTTTCAATATGTATCCAGATTGAGACTTAGAGTCATCTAGATCGGTGTAAAAGCTTGTATCGTTGTAACTTTTACGACGAGCTCTTTTATCACTTCCATTACCAAGAAATATTTTCTTAGTCCTCACTAAGGATATTCTTGACCGTTGTCCAGTGATCTACTCTTAGATCAAAATTGTACTCCCTTGCCAAACACAGAGCAAGGTATACAATAGGTCTGGTTCATAGCATAGCATACTTTATAGAACCTATGACTGATGCATAGGGAAATGACTTTCATTCTCTTTCTATTTTCTGTCGTGGTCGGGATTTGAGTCTTACTCAATTTCATACCTTTACAACACAGGCAAGAACTCTTTCTTTGACTATTCCATTTTGAACTACTTCAAAATTTTGTCAAGGTATGTACTCATTGAAAATCTTATCAAGTGTCTTGATATATCTCAATAGATCTTGATTCTCAATATGTAAGTAGCTTTGTCGAGGTCTTTTTTTGAAAAAACTTTTATTCAAGTATCCCTTTATGCTATCCAGAAATTCTATATCATTTCTGATCAATAATATGTCATCTACATATAGTATCAGAAATGCTGCAGAGCTCCCACTCACTTTCTTGTAAATACATGCCTTTCCAAAAGTCTGTATAAAACCATATGCTTTGATCCACTCATCAAAGCGTATATTCCAACTCCGAGATGCTTGCACCAGTCCATAGATGGATCGCTGGAGCTTGCACATTTTGTTAACACCTTTAGGATTGACAAAACCTTCTGGTTGCATCATATACAACTCTTCTTAAATAAATCCATTAAGGAATGCAGTTTTGTCTATCCATTTGCCAGATTTCATAAAATGCGGCAATTGCTAACATGATTCAGACAGACTTAAGCATAGATATGAGTGAGAAACTCTCATCGTAGTCAACACTTTGACCTTGTCGAAAACCTTTTGCGACAATTCTAGCATTGCAGATAGTAACACTACTATCAGCGTCCGTCTTCCTCTTGAAGATCCATTGTCGGTGTACTAAAGTAGGGGTACCTTAGTACCCCGAACTTGTGCACGAGCAGTCGCAGCGCCCCGCGGCAAGGCTTGCCGGGAGCCCGCCAAGACCCTCTGTCATTACCTATTACCACCATTCAAGGACAAAGTATCAACTGAGAAGACACAGATCCCGGCAAGAGAAGCTTGCCGGGGAGGACAAAGGCCCCGGCAAGAGGAGCTTGCCGGGAAGGCCAACCAAGGCGCTTCCAGAAGACTTGCCGCGAAGCCCCGCGCGTCCCGACAAGGCTCGGCCGCCGGCAAGCTTGCCGGCGCAACAAGAGAAGGGCTGCAGCAAGGCGCTTGCCGCGGCAAGGCTGCCACCCTACACCCAAACTCCAGCACATCCAGCAACGTGTCACCCCAGGGCCGTCCCAGGAGCACGTGGCGAGGCGCTGCGCAGCCATGCGGAGCGAGGTGGCAAGCGGAGCTGACAAGGAGGCCATCGTGGCAACCGGTGGCACATCTAACGGTCGTTTCCTTGCACTGTTGGGGCGACCAGACGGGCATTAAATGCCCTTGTCCCCTGCCGTCAGAGTTAGGTAGGGGACACTGGTTGACACTGTTGTACCAACCTACGATTTTACCTTTCTACCCCCTCTTCCTATGCTGCCACCTGTTGGTGCCCCCTTCAGACTATAAAAGGGAGGCCCATGCGCACGTAGAAGGGGTTCGGTTCATCACACATCCAACACCACCATACGCTCGCACTCTCGAGCAAGATCAAATACAAACACAAAGCAGCAGTAGGAGTTTTATCTCTCCGGAGAGCTCCGAAGCTGGGTAAAAATCGCCCGTCTCCCCCGCGCGCCCGACCTCGATCTGCTCTGCGCACGCCCTCCGCTCCCTTGCCGGACTAGAAGGGCCCCCTGCCCCATAGGTGCTCGTGGCCACAGAGAGACACCCCGACATCTTTGGCGCGCCAGGTAGGGGCTGCGTCGAGGTCGTGAGCATCTGATCCGGTCTCCGCGCGCGCTGCATCAACATCTTCATCAACATGCCACCGAAGAAGAAGGCTTCGGAGGTAGCCGCTCCGTCTACATCGATTCTACCACCACCGCCGGAGCAAACGGGCGGTGGAGTGGACGCCGGCGGAGGAGCGGGCGCCGACGGTGGGACTCATGTCGTCACCAGATCCAAGAACAAGGCCCCGCAAGCGTCGGCAACCGTGCAGACACCACACCCTTCCCAGGAGGTGCAAGGTCGACAACGCCCCGGTGCCCCTAGCACCGTGCTCGCGTTGGAGCAAGGCCAAGCTGGTGGGTCGCGGGACGTTCGAGACCAGCATGCACGCCAGCATGCTGGCGCAAGTGAGGTGCGGTCGCCCGGACGGGGTGTTGCTCCTTCCAATCCCGTTGGGAGTCGAGCACATCCGCTCCTCGCGCCGCTTCGTCGCCACAACCACCCAAGATAAAGAGAGAAGCGCCGCCCGAGCCAGCTGCTTCTAGATTACCCTCCGGTGCCACACAAGATTGACGACTGGAGGATGACCATTTACAGCCTCATAGGCTTCGCCAACGGCGACAAGCCCCGGCAACCGAGTGCATCGAAGCCCCGGCAAGGCGCCCAGGCGCAAGCCGACACCGACAAGACCGCTGGGGGTGCCACCTCCGTGCACTCCCAGCTCCGAAGGCCGAGATCGCCAGCTCGTCGGGCCAACTTTGACGCTGACTCCACTGCATCGTCGGACCCGTGAACCCGCCGCGATCAACGCCTCGTTCTCCAAAACGGCGCACGAAGACGCCTTCGCTTTTGACGAAGCGCGAAGGAAGCGCGCGTCAATCGACAGCAGCGGCTGGGCCCACTGTCGATATGCATGCACCGGGGAACCAGCGACTTGCCGTATGCGGCGGTTGCCCGCGTTCACCGAGCTGCGGCAAGTCGATGGCCCAAAACCAAGAACTTCAAGCGACGCGTGCGAGAAGTATGATGGCAGGATACATCCGTCGGAGTTCCTCAGCATCTACACCATCGCGGTGCAGGCTGCCGGAGGGCGCGACGAGAAGATCCTCGCCAACTACTTCCCGCTGGTGCTCAAGCCCAACGTCAGATCTTGGCTCATGCACTTGCCGGACGGCTCCATCTCTTCATGGGCTGACTGTGTCATCGGTTTGTCGGCGCCTTCACGGTGACCACAAACCCCATGGCCAGAGAAGCGATCTGCATCTGCTCATTCGAAGGAGGAGAGCCCTGCGCAAGTACATCAGAGATTCAGCCAGTGCAGCGCAACATCCAGACGTCCACCCTGCCGCGATTATCGGTCGTTCCACTGAACATGCGTAACGCAGGATGAGGAGGAGATGGCGATGTGTAAGATCGAAGATGTCGTGAGCTTTATGCCCTGGCCGACAAGTGTGCACGGGCTGAGGAGGGGAGGAAAATCCCCGGAGAGATTGCGGGAGCAGAAGGATCTGACAGTGAGGATGCCGCCCCGGCAAGGAAGAACCGGCGGCAGAGCAACAGGAAAAGAAAGGCTAAGGATGTGCTAGCTGTCGAGCATTCCGGCAACGGAGGCGGCTCCGACAAAGCCAAAGCCGATGACTCCGGCGAGGTTGTGGTAGCCGCCGACAAGCAGGATGGCTCTGGCAAGCGGTATTGCAAGATCCACCGCACCAAGGGCCATGATCTCCAAACCTGCAAGAAAGTCGAGCAGATGGCGGAGCTCTAAAGCTGAGTCTGGCGCCGCGACAAGGAGAGGGCCGGGGGAGGTGGCGGAGGATCCGGCAAGAAGCTTCCCGCCCGGGGAGGGCACCGCGGCAAGGCCAAGCCGCGGCAAGGAGACAGGCCTCCCCGCGGCCGCGACAAGGATGAAGAGGAAGATGAGGATGATGAGATGGAGGAAGATGAGACTGATGACCAAGAGTTTCAGAAGGCAACGGAGGTGTTGTGCATAGACGGCGGCGCCTCTCTGCACACCTCGCACCGCCAACTCAAGCAGTGGGTGCGAGAAGTGAACGCAGCGGAGCCGTCCGTCGAGTCGCGCAGGCCTCTGAAGTGGTCCAGCACGCCCATCGTCCTCGATGTTGAGGATCACCCTGATCGCATCACTGCGGTCGGGTGCTTGCCAATGTTGGTCTCACCAACAATCCGCAACCTCAAGGTCACGAAGATGTTGGTTGATGGCGGGGCCGGCCTGAACCTAATTTCCTCCGCAGTGCTCAAGAAGCTCCAGATCCCGGCAATGAGCTCAAGAAACTGGTACCTTTCAAGGATAAATCCGGGAAGGAGCAAGCGAAGGGAAGATCACACTTGCCGGTGACGTTTGGTAGCGAGCTGAACTTCAGGACAGAGAGGGTCACGTTTGATGTTGCTGATATCCCATTACCCTACAATGGGATACTCGGCCGACCAGCGCTGCCAAATTCATGGCAGCCTCTCACTCGCCTACAATGTGCTCAAGATGCCTGGTCCGATAAGTGTCATTTCTGTCCAAGGTGACAAGAAGGATGCACTTATCTGCACCGACAAGATCTACCGGGAAGCAGCAGCCGCAGCAGAGCGCAAGCCACTTGCCGCTGAAGCTCCCCGGGGGAAGAAGAATGCCAAGTCCGGCAAGAGCAGCTCTGATGCCCACTCCGGCAAGCGCACCTCTTTGGAGTGTTGCGCTACCGTCGAGGACGCGCCATCGAGCTCCAGCGGCAAGTGCAAGAAGGCAAAGACAGCTTCACCAGAGACCAAGAAAGTGGCCGCCAAGGAGGACGGCACTGGTGGTACCTTCACCTTCATGCCACGCTTGATCCTAAATAGGAAGCGCGCTCGTTGCTTTCTCGGGCGAATGTCGATGTGTTTGCATGGCAACCATCGACATCCCGGTGTTCCTGTGGAAGTAATTGAGCACCACCTTGCCGTCTGCCCTCACGCGGCCCGTCAAGCAAAGAGTCGAGAAAGCAAGCGAGAGGCGTCAAGAGTTCATAGCAGAGGAGATCAGGAAGTTGGAAGCAGCAGGCCTGGTCCGAGGAGTACTCCATCCGACGTGGCTAGCCAATCTAGTAGTTGTGCGCAAGGCGAACGGGAAGTGGAGGCTTTGCATTGACTTCACTGATGTTAATAAAGCCTGTCCCAAGGATCCATTCCCCTTGCCGCGCATCGACCAGATTGTTGACTCCACAGCAGGATGTGATCTGCTTTCGTTCCTTGATGCATACTCAGGATATCATTAGATCTTCATGGCAGAAGAGGATGAAGAGAAAACCGCATTCATTACCCCATGTGGCGCGTACTACTTTGTATGGATGCCTTTCGGGCTAAAGAATGCTGGTTCAACATTTGCAAGGGTAGTCAGCCATGCTTTTGAGCCACAGCTGCACAGAAATGTAGAAGCTTACATGGATGACATAGTGGTTAAGAGCAAGGATAAGGAGACTCTGATCGAAGATTTGGATGAGACTTTTGCAAATCTGCGCAAGGTCAATCTCAAGTTGAACCCCGAGAAGTGTGTGTTCGGAGTCCCTTCCGGCAAGCTTCTCGGGTTCTTCGTGTCTCAGAGGGGGATTGAAGCCAATCCCGACAAGATCAAGGCCATTGAGCAAATTGGAGCACCAAAGCGCGTCAAGGATGTGCGAAGGCTTGCCGGCTGCATTGCTGCTCTCAGTAGATTCATTTCCAAGTCTGCTGAACGCGCCTTGCCATTTTTTAAAATCTTGAAAAAGGCGGGTCCCGTAAAATGGACTCCGGAAGCGGAGGCTGCGCTGCAGGACTTGAAGAAGTATTTTTCCTCCACTCCAACACTTGTCACACCGAAGCCACAAGAAAAGTTGCTGCTATACCTGGCGGCAACCAATCAAGTGGTTAGTGCTGCGTTAGTGGCGGAGAGGGAGGCAGACGATGAGCCAGCGGCCACGGCAAGCGAGTCCAGCGACGAGCAGAGGGCTTCTCCGACAAGCTCCGGCCCGGCAAGCCCTGATCCGACGAGTTCTGGCTCTGCCGAGGATGGATCTGTGCAGTTGCCGGAAGAAAAACAGAAGAAGAAGGTGCAGCGCCCAGTTTACTTTGTCAGCTCCCTTTTGCAGGGGGCTAGACCAAGGTACTCTGGTGTGCAGAAGCTGCTCTTCGGCCTACTCATGTCCTCAAGGAAGCTGCGCCATTACTTTCAAGCACATGAGATCACGGTTGTCACTCGCTTTCCACTGAAGAGGATACTGCAGAATCCAGAAGCAACAGGCAGGATTGTCGAGTGGGCACTGGAATTGTCGAGCTTTGGCCTCAAGTTTGAAAGTACCTCAACTATTCAGAGTCGAGCTTTGGTGGAATTTGTAGCAGAATGGACGCCAACACCAGATGAAGAAGCTCCGGAGAGGAGCATCCCCGTCAAGGAAGTCAGCAAAGAATGTATCATGTACTTTAATGGTGCCTTCTCGCTGCAAGGCGCCGGTGCGGGCGTACTACTTGTCGCCCCCACCGGAGAGCACCTCAAGTATGTGGTCCAAATGCACTTTCCCAAGGAGCAGGCAACAAATAATACTGCGGAGTATGAAGGCTTGCTTGCCGGACTCAAGATAGCAGCAGAGCTTGGGATTAAGAAACTTATTGTCAGGGGTGACTCATAGCTTGTCGTCCGCCAAGTCAACAAAGATTACCAGAGTCTGTTGATGGAAGCATACATCGATGAAGTGAGGAAGCTAGAGGAACATTTTGACGGCCTACAGATGGAACATGTTCCAAGGGCTCAGAACGACATTGCAGATGGCCTGTCAAAATGTGCCGCACTCAAGTTGCCTGTGGAACCAGGGATTTTTGTGCTCAAGCTGACTCAGCCATCCGTCACACCATCAACTGGACAGAGCAAGAAGAGAAAATTGCCTGCTAGCGACCACTTCCCGGCAGAGCTCCCAGAAGCCGCCGCCAAGAAGGTTCCCAGGCTCAACACAGAAAGAGCTGAGGAGCAATCTGCTCCGACAAGCCCCAAGGCTTGCTTCGTTGAAGCTGACGCTCCCGACAAGCTGTGTCCCGACACGCTTGCCGGGGAACATCACGCTCCGGCAGGATCCTTGGTCCTTGCCGTCGAAGCGGACGTTCCTGCAGCAGCCTTTGCGCCTTTGGTCCTCGCTGTCGAGCCACAAGCTCCAGCCTGGGCACAGCCAATAGTCCATTTCCTTCAGACAGGAGAGCTTCCCGAGGAACAAGAAGAAGCAGAAAGAGTAGCTCGGCAATCAAGTATGTACCAGTTTGTCGATGACATCTTTATGAAAAAAGATTCAACGGAGTGAAATTGAAATGCATTTCCCGGGAAGATGGACAAGAGCTGTTGGCGGAGATACATGGAGGCATATGTGGTCACCACATTGGCGCAAGAGCACTTGCCAGCAAAGCTTTTTGGCAAGGCTTCTTCTGGCCAACAGCCCTCCAGGATGCAACTGCATAAGTAACCAAGTGTGAAGCGTGCCAGTTCCATTCCAAACAGATTCATCAGCCAGCTCAAGCTCTCCAAACAATCCCTTTATCCGGCCATTTTTGGTGCGGGGCTCGACATCCTCGGCCCCTTCCCGAAGCTGTCGGGGGCTTTGAGTACTTGTACGTTGCAATCAACAAGTTCACAAAGTGGCCTGAAGTGGAACCAGTGAGGAAGGTGATAGCACAGTCAGCAGTCAAGTTCTTCAGGTCGATTGTTTGCCGTTTCGGAATCCCTAACAGGATCATCACCGACAATGGCACACAATTTACGAGTCGCACCTTCATGCAGTACGTCCAAGATCATGGCACCAAGATCTGCTTCGCTTCTGTTGCTCACCCGAGAAGCAACGGTCAAGCGGAGAGAGCGAACGCTGAAGTGCTGCGCGGGCTCAAGACCAGAACTTTCGACAGGCTGCACAAGTGCGGAAAGAATTGATCGGCGATTGCGGTGGTTCTTTGGTCGATCAGACGACGCCAAATCGAGCCCCGGCGGACAATTTTGCTCTTGTCTATGGAGCGTAAGCGTTCTCCCCACGGAACTTCGTATACGGATCGCCACGAGTGGTCGCCACGATGAGCTTGAGCAAGAGCAGCTGCGCCAAGATGACGTCTTTGCTCCTCGAGGAGGATCGTCTTGAGCTGCCAGGCGAGCTGCTTGCTACCAGCAAGCTTTGCGCCACTATCATAGCCGCAGTTAACGCCGAAGCTTCGAGGAAGGCGACCTTATTCTTCGGCGCGTTCAATCCGCCAAGAATTCAAACAAGTTGACGCCGAAGTGGGAAGGCCCTTATCGGGTGAAACGGGTCACTAGGCCCGGCGCTGTCCGCCTGGAGACCGAAGATGGCATTCCGGTGAGCAACTCCTGGAACATAGAACATCTTCGCAAGTTTTTCCCATAAGGCGCGGTTGCCGGACCCGTTTCGGCAATCACCTTTTGTACAATCCTTGCCGCTGTCGCATGTAACACTTTGTACAAAGTCGGGCGCAGCTCCCGTGCGTAAATAAAGTTTATGTGCCCTGCGCATCCTATCAAATTCAGTGCATTTTTCTTTTTCTTGCATATATGTCTGACACTTTGTGCAGCACTTACCCCCGGTAAGCAATAAAGAACCTTAGGGTCCCATATCATTATTTTCTATTCTTTCTTCTCAAAAAAAAAGAAGATTCCTCCGCCCACAAGTTCACCAGAGGGGGGGAGGAGGAAATAAAGGTCTGGACCGGGCGTCGTTCAAAGGAATCTAGCCTTGCCGGGACGAAGAAGACAGAAAAGCTAAGTAGCCAAAGTCTGAGCCTAGTCAATTTTAAATTTTTCAAGTTATATTCCTTGAACGTTCGTGCCTTGTATGGAAAACCTGTGCGCGGAGGAATCGACTCGCGGCTAAGTTGCGCCCTTGCGTTGTTTCCGAGCCCGCTCAACAATACAAGTGAGCTGCAACTAGTCCCGACAAGATTTCTTGCCGGAGGCAGCACCGCCAGCGGGCTGCTGATGTTCCGCACTCAGCAAGTGTGCTTGCGCCGGCAAGGTCCCTCAAAGCGTAGGGTAAAAGCATACAAGGGATGCAACAGAGTAAAGGGAATAACATAGCAAGCAGTACCCAGAATAAAGTTATATTACAAGAATGACTTATTGTGGCACTGACTAAACTGTTCTCGTAACCAAAACGGCAGCAGCAAGAAAAAGGGAGAAGAAGGGCGGCCTAATCCGCGCACCCGCCGTCGACCCTCCTGACCTCGTTCACCTTGTCCACGATGGGTGCGACGATGGCCCTGAGCTCCTCAAGATCAGCACCCTCCGGCAGCTTCTTGGTGACGCGGGAGAGGTTGATGCCCGGGTTGCGGAAGAGGACCTTCACCAACACCTTCTCCAAGACCCCGGTGCAGATCGCGCGCGACTCGCCGACCAGCTGCCGGGATCCTTTCCCGGAGCTGCCGGAGAGCCGTCACCACATCCTTGAAGAAAAGCGTGAGCTTGGCGCTGGGCTGGAGATTCTCCTCAGTAGAGTACCCGAAGCCCGTCAAGTTCAGCTCCGCCAACTCCTCGTCAATGAGCGCGGCGATGTTGACGAGGCCCTCCGTCCAGAGCTCCACCGTGGTCTTGAAGGTGTTCTGGGTCTCGGCGGCCCTCGTCAGCAGCTCCTCGTTGCCCTTGAGGTCTTTCCTCAGGATATCCTCTCGCTTCCTGGCGGCGTCCAGCGTCTCCGTCAAAGTGGCCAATTTCAGCTCTAGATCAGCGCTCGAGTCCTTGGCGGCGTTCAGCTCCTTGATCTTCTCGGAGAGCTGAACTTGCAGATGGCCGTGGGCGCGTGCATCCTTCTCGCGATCGCGCTGGAGTGCGGCAAGCTCTTCGTTCTTCCTTGTCGCGTCCGCCTCCAGTTGCGTCACCTTCTCCTCTAACTCCTTCCTGGCGGCTTCAGCAGCCGTGGCGGCATCCTTCGCCTCCTTGAGTGCCCCGCCAAGTGATTGTTCCCGGACGGCGAGCTCCTCGTCATGGCTGTCCAAGTATGCCTTCTTCTGTATCAGCTCACCATCCCGCTTGGACAGCTCCTCGGAGGCGAGCCTCTGCTGCTCCTCGGCTTCAGCCTTCTCCAGGATGAACGCCTTCTTCGCCTCGTCGAGCTGCGCCCTCTCCTCGGCAATGGACGGGAGGGCCTCCTGGTTGCGACTCTTGAGCTCTTGCGCATGTTTCTCTATATCGACTCCCGCCTGCGCGACAAGCGCTTCCCGGGACTCAAGCTTCGCTTGCCGGGCGCGGTAGAGTGACACCAGCTTTCGGAGCAGCTGCTCCTCCTCGGACTCGCCGCTGCTGCTGCTTGGCCTGTCGACCACTGCCAGCCCAGCAGAGGCAAGTACTTCCCCGTTAAACTCCTCTCCTTCAACCGGCGCCCTGGAGCTCGGTGCCCAGGGGAGCTTGATATATACGCCCTCGCCGGCTTTCAAGTAAGCGCCTAGCTGGGGCTCCTCGGAGCCTAGCGCTGCATCAGCGGCGGAGGGGTCGGTAGTCGGTGAAGCGCCTCGCGCTCCTGTGTCCTTCGGGTCGTCAGTACGATCCCCGGACCCCTCGCCAGCCCCTGTGCCGGCGGCTTTGGCGGCCTCTTCGCCGGCGGGCTCCTCCGCGCCGGCCTCTTCCTCATCAGCGGCGACATCCCCGGTGTTGCCGCGCACGCCCTCCTCGCCGGTGGCCTCAGCTTCCATCGGGTCCCCAAGGGGAGGATATAAAGACAGGGAGAGGAAGAGAAAGTCAAGCAAATACCCAAAAGGAAGAAAAAGGAGGTCAGCAGAACCCAAGGGAGAGTCCCCGGCGGGGAGGGTCACCTACGCTGGGCTCCGTGATCATGGGCTCCACCACCGGGGGCTCACTGGTTCCGCCCCTTGCCGGGGATCCCTTCCTTGCCGGAGAGGGCTCCCATATCGGGGAATCGGCCTTTGGTGGTGTAGTCGAAGCCGACGACACCTCCGGGTCGGCCTCCGACCGCTCCTGGTGGGCCTGTTCTGCTCCAGTATACGAAAGGGTCAGCAATCAAGATGTTAGCAGAAGAAGAAGCACCCATGCGCGCCCCACAACCGGAAGCGAACCAATGCACTTATGCCGGGGGCTGTCTTTGGGAGCTGCTGCTGAGGGAAGGGACCGGTCCGTCAAAGTGGTCTCGGACGTATCTTCGCCGCCATGGCAGGATCGCCCTCGATGTTAACCACGGGACCTTGGCCCTCTTCGCCGCCCTCTCCGCTAAAGTCCCGAGACGGAACAGGGTTTTGGAGAAACAGATTAGATACAAGACAAACAACAACAAGGATCAAAAAAAGACGAGTACAGTATGAAGAAAGCCTTACTCCTCCTCCTCCTCCTCCTCTTCATCATCATCGGAGCTCAGCGCGAAGAGGTCGAACTCTGGTACCCTCTCGGCGCGACGTGGCGGAGGAGTAGGCTCCCTCCGGCGCTTGCCAAGGGCTGCGGCAGGATCAGGCGTGGCGGCCCGGGAAGACCCCGCCTCAGTTGCCGGCGCGGCCTGGGACCCTCCCGCGGCAACGGTACTTGCCGCGGTGGAACGTGTCCCACGGCGCCGCGGCTGCTGGACGGCCTGCTCCTCTGCCAGCTCTCCGACTCGACGGAGGCGCCTTCTCGGTCGGAATTGGGGCTGCGCTGGGGGCTCCGCCTGCGGCAAGTTGCTCGAAGACGGCTGGCCGCTCGCGCCCTCGATGGGCTCGCCCGCTCCGGCCTCGCCCTCCCCTTCGCCATCGCCTTCTCCGGCAAGTTCTTCCCAGGAGGCAAGGCTTGCCGCCGCAGCTGCATCCGCCTCTGCCAGCGTGAAGCCAAACTCGCCCGCGGCAGCGGCTGCCGCTGCCTCTTCGGCCCTGCTAGCGATATACGCCAGCTCATCGGCAGTGGTGGCACGGGTGAGGAGCTTCTGCTCGTCGGAATTGACTGCCACCTCCGGCAAGTCGTCGAAGAATTGCTGCACGACCTCGGCAGCAGGCTCTATCCAGTTTGCACTTATCCCATGCGAGTCGCACTCTGGCATCATTGCGCAAATACGATCGCGCTGGGAGTTATTGCACAAGGGGACAACGCCCTGCGGCAACTGGAACCACTCTGGATGATTGGCGTCGTGCTTGAACATCTCCCTCAGCATCGCGTCAAGCTCCATAACCGTGAAGTTGAAGTTGAGGCCTGGGCGCAGCCTCATGAAATCCGCCGGGCCGCTAAACAGCCAGGCGGGCCTCCCCCTCGCCTGCAGAGGGACGATACGACGGCGAAGGAAATCCGCGCCAACCGCCCCTGTTGTGAGTCCGGCATGCCTGAGCCGGAGGATTCGGGTGGTGGCGATCATCAGCTTGGCGTCGTCCGGTGACAAAGCGCTCCAGTCGTGGCCACGCACCACCCGAGTCTGGCGCAGCTTGGTGAACGGCAGCGGGTCAGCATCACAGATCCAGCACCACTTCGCCCTCCACTCGTCCCACTTGCTGCGGAGCTCGCCCGTCAAGTACACCTCCTTCATGCCCATCCGGGAGGTCCAGGCAATTCCGCCAGCCAGTGGCTCCCCTTTCTCGGCCCGAGGGGAGAAATAATGACGAAAAAGAGCAACATTGGGGAGGATACCAACGAAGTTCTCGCAGAGGTGTGCGAAAACCGCCATTGTCAGAACGGCGTTGGGGGTGAAATCAAGCAGATGGAACCCGTAGGTGTTCATGATGTCGCAAAAGAAATCGGAAAAAGGTGGGCAGAGCCCGCAATAGAAGAACACAGGGAAGAAGTAGTACCCTCTGGGGCACTTCTTCGATTTGGAGGCCTCCACGGAAAGCACCGGCGTGCGCGGGTGCGCCCGCGTCTCCGTCGACCAGAAGAGGTAGAACTCCGCCCGCAGCGCCTCCGGGGTGAGCTCGGGGAGGAAAAGCACGTGCTTCTTGCGCAACCTCTCGAGCTCCAGCGCCTCGGCCGACTTCGCGGCCTTCGAAGCCTTCGCGGCCTTCCCAGTCTTCGGAGCCATGGCGGAAGCGGTGGGGGAAGACGAAGGCGACGGCAGCAACGGCGGCGAAGGGCGGCGGAGCACGGCTCTCTTTCGACTCGGGGAGTGGAGGGGAGCGGCGGAGCTTTCGGAGGAAGGAACTGCAAGTGGCGGAAGTGGGGGAACGGCCCCGCTTCCTCTGCTTATAAACAGGGGATGCGAATGTTACGCATTTCCTGGAGTTAAGTATTGACCACGATCTCTCCCACGACGCCGCAATCGACGCGTGCTGTTGCGAGAGGACGCGGTGGGCACGGAGTCCGGTTTTGTGTGGACCCAGGCCGTGCGTGCCCGTGCACTGTTTTGGGCCTGGCCCAACAACGCTCGGCACCGTGTATGGCCCAGGCCCGAGGGCTCCTGTCGGTGTACTAAAGTAGGGGTACCTTAGTACCCCGAACTTGTGCATGAGCAGTCGCAGCGCCCCGCGGCAAGGCTTGCCGGGCGCCCGCCAAGACCCTCTGTCATTACCTATTACCACCATTCAAGGACAAAGTATCAACTGAGAAGACACAGATCCCGGCAAGAGAAGCTTGCCGGGGAGGACAAAGGCCCCGGCAAGAGGAGCTTGCCGGGAAGGCCAACCAAGGCGCTTATAGAAGACTTGCCGCGACGCCCCACGCATCCGGCAAGGCCGGCGGCCAAACAAGCTTGCGGCGCAACAAGAGAAGGGTCATGCAAGGCGCTTGTCATGCAAGGCTGCCACCCTACACCCAAACTCCAGCACATCCAGCAACGTGTCACCCTGGGCCATCCCAGAGCACGTGGCGGTATTCGCTGCAGCCATCGGAGCGAGGTGGTAGCGGAGCTGACAAGGAGGCCATCGTGGCAACCGTGGCACATCTAACGGTCGCTTCCTTGCCTTTGTTGGGCGACTCAGACGGGCATTAAATGCCCTTGTCCCCGCCGCCGTCGAGTTAGGTAGGGACACTGTTGTACCAACCTGCGTTTTACCTTTCTACCCCTCTTCCTCGCTGCCACTGTTGGTGCCCCTTGAGACTATAAAGGGAGGCCCATGCGTGCGTAGAAGGGTTCGATTCATCACACATCCAACACCACCATACGCTCGCACTCTCGAGCAAGATCAAATACAAACACAAAGCAGCAGTAGGAGTTTTATCTCTCCGGAGAGCTCCGAAGCTGGGTAAAAATCGCCTGTCTCCCCCGCGCGCCCGACCTCGATCTGCTCTGCGCACGCCCTCCGCTCCCTTGCCGGACTAGAAGGGGCCCCCTGCCCCATAGGTGCTCGTGGCCACAGAGAGACGCCCCGACATCCATTTATTCTTAATGACTCACCAATCATCGGGCAAGTCAATCAAAGTCTACACTTTGTTCTCATACATGGATCATATCTCAGATTTCATGGCTTCAAGCCATTTTGCGGAATCTGGGCTCACCCTCGCTTCTTCATAGTTCGTAGGTTTGTCATGGTCAAGTAACATGACCTCCAGAACAGGATTACCGTACCACTCTGGTGCGGATCTCACTCTGTTTTACCTACGAGGTTCGGTAGTAACTTGATCTGAAGTTACATGATCATCATCATTAGTTTCCTCACTAATTGGTGTAGTAGTCACAGGAACAGATTTCTGTGATGAACTACTTTCCAATAAGGGAGAAGGTACAATTACCTTATCAAGTTCTACTTTCCTCCCACTCACTTCTTTCGAGAGAAACTCCTTCTCTAGAAAGGATCCATTCTTGGCAATGAATGTTTTGCCTTCAGATCTGTGATAGAAGGTGTACCCAACAGTTTCCTTTGGGTATTCTATGAAGACGCACTTCTCCGATTTGGGTTTGAGCTTATCAGGATGAAACTTTTTCACATAAGCATCGTAGCCCCAAACTTTAAGAAACGACAACTTGGGTTTCTTGCTAAACCACAGTTCATATAGTGTTGTCTCAATGGATTTAGATGGTGCCCTTTTAATGTGAATGCAGCTGTCTCTAATGCATAACCCCAAAACAATATTGGTAAATCAGTAAGAGACATCATAGATCGCACCATATCCAATAAAGTGCGGTTACGACATTCGGACACACCATAACGTTGTGGTGTTCCAGGTGGCGTGAGCTGTGAAACTATTCCACATTGTTTTAATTGAAGACCAAACTCAGAACTCAAATATTCGTCTCCGCGATCGATCGCGAAACTTTATGTTCTTGTTACGATGATTTTTCCACTTCACTCTGAAATTCTTTGAACCTTTCAACTATATCAGACTTATGTTTCATCAAGTAGATATACCCATATCTGCTCAAATCATCCTGTGAAGGTCAAAAAATAACGATACTTGCCACGAGCCTTCATACTCATTGGTCTGCATACATCAGTATGTATTATTTCCAATAAGTCAGTAGCTCGTTCCATTGTTCCGAAGAACGGAGTTTTAGTCATCTTGCCCAAAAGGCACAGTTCGCAAGCATCAAATGATTCATAACCAAGTGATTCCGAAAATCCATCTTTATGGAGTTTCTTCATGCGCTTTACACCGATATGACCCAAACGGCGATTGCCACAAATAAGTTGCACTATCATTATTAACTTTGCATCTTTTGGCCTCAATATTATGAATATGTGTATCACTACGATCGAGATCCAACAAACTATTTTCATTGGGTGTATGACCATTGAAGGTTTTATTCATGTAAACAGAACAACAATTATTCTCTGATTTTAAATGAATAACCGTATTGCAATAAACACGATCAAATCATATTCATGCTCAACACAAACGCCAAATAACATTTATTTAGGTTTAACACTAATCCCGAAAGTATAGGGAGTGTGCGATGATGATCATATCAATCTTGGAACTACTTCCAACACTCATCGTCACTTTCCCTTCAACTAGTCTCTGTTTATTCTGTAACTCCTGTTTTGAGTTACTAATCTTAGCAACCGAACAAGTATCAAATACTCGGGGCTACTATAAACACTAGTAAGGCATACATCAATAATCGTATATCAAATATACCCTTGTTCACTTTGCCATCCTTCTTATCCACCAAATATTGAGGGCATTTCCGCTTCGGTGGCCATTTCTTTGCGGTGTAAACACTCGGCCAGGCTATGGTCCAGCTTTGGGCTTCTTCGCAGGAGTGACAACTTGCTTGTCTTTCCACTTGAAGTTCCCTTTCTTTCCCTTTGCCCTTCTCTTGAAACTAGTGGTCTTGTCAATCATCAACACTTTGATGCTCTTTCTTGATTTCTACCTTCGTCGATTTCAACATCACGAAGAGCTCGGGAATCGTTTTCGTCATCCTTGCATACTATAGTTCATCACGAAGTTCTAGTAACTTAGTGATGGTGACTAGAGAATTCATCAATCACTATCTTATCCGGAAGATTAACTCCCACATGATTCAAGCGATTGAAGTACCTGCATAGTCCGAGCACATGCTCACTAGTTGAGCGATTCTCCTCCATCTTTTAGCTATAGAACTTGTTGGAGACTTCATATCTCTCAACTCGGTATTTGCTTGGAAATATTAACTTTAACTCCTGGAACATCTCATATGGTCCATGACGTTCAAAACATCTTTGAAGTCCCGATTCTAAGCCGTTAAGCATGGTGCACTAAACTATCAAGTAGTCATCATATTGAGCTAGCCAAACGTTCACAACGTCTGCATATGCTCCTGCAATAGGTCCGTCACCTAGCGGTGCATCAAGGACATAATTTTTCTATGCAGCAATGAGGATAAACCTCAGATCACGGATCCAATCCGCATCATTGCTACTAACATCTTTCAACACAATTTTCTCTAGGAACATATCAAAATAAATATATGAAAGCAACAACGCAAGCTATTGATCTACAACATAATTTGCAAAATACTACTAGGACTAAGTTCATGATAAATTTAAGTTCAATTAATCATATTACTTAAGAACTCCCACTTAGACAGACATCTCTCTAGTCATCTAAGTGATCACGTGATCCAAATCAACTAAACCATAACCGATCATCACATGAGATGGAGTAGTTTTCAATGGTGAACATCATTATGTTGATCATATCTACTATATGATTCACGCTCGACCTTTCGGTCTCCGTGTTCCGAGGCCATATCTGCATATGCTAGGCTCGTCAAGTTTAACTGAGTATTCGCGTGTGCAAAACTGGCTTGCACCCGTTGTAGATGGACGTGAGCTTATCACACCCGATCATCACGTGGTGTGCAGGCACGACGAACTTTGGCAACGGTGCATACTCAGGGAGAACACCTCTTGATAATTAGTGAGAGATCATCTTAAAATGCTACCGTCAAACAAAGCAAGATAAGATGCATAAAGGATAAACATCACATGCAATCAATATAAGTGATATGATATGGCCATCATCATCTTGTGCTTGTGATCTCCATCTCCAAGCAACCGTAATGATCACCATCGTCACCGCGCGACACCTTGATCTCCATCGTAGCATCGTTGTCATTTACGCCATCTATTGCTTCTCGACTATTGCTACCGCTTAGTGATAAAGTAAAGCAATTATGTAGGCTTGCATTTCATACAATAAAGCGACAACCATATGGCTCTCGCCATTGCCGATAACCGGTTACAAAACATGATCATCTCATACAATAAATATAGCATCACGTCTTGACCATATCACATCACAACATGCCCTGCAAAAACAAGTTAGACGTCCTCTACTTTGTTGTTGCAAGTTTTACGTGGCTGCTACGGGCTTAGCAAGAACCGTTCTTACCTACACATCAAAACCACAACGATAGTTCGTCAAGTTAGTGCTGTTTTAACCTCCGCAAGGACCGGGCGTAGCCACACTCGGTTCAGCTAAAGTTGGAGAAACTGACACCCGCCAGCCACCTGTGTACAAAACACGTCGGTAGAACCAGTCTCGCGTAAGCGTACGCGTAATGTCGGTCCGGGCCGCTTCATCCAACAATACCGCCGAACCAAAGTATGACATGCTGGTAAGCAGTGTGACTTGTATCGCCCACAACTCACTTTTGTTCTACTCGTGCATATAACATCAACGCATAAAACTTGGCTCTGATACCACTGTTGGGGAACGTAGTAATTTCAAAAAAAATCCTATGCACACACAAGATCATGGTGATGGCATAGCAACGAGAGGGGAGAGTGTTGTCCACGTACCCTCGTAGACCGTAAGTGGAAGCGTTATGACAACGTGGTTGATGTAGTCGTACGTCTTCATGATCCGATCGATCCAAGCACCGAACGTACGGCACCTCCGAGTTCTGCACACGTTCAGCTCGATGACGATCCCCGGACTCCGATCCAGCAGGGTGTCAAGGATGAGTTCCGTCAGCACGATGGCGTGGTGACGATGATGATGTTCTACCGACGCAGGGCTTTGCCTAAGCACCGCAACGATATGACCGAGGTGGAATATAGTGGAGGGGGGCACCGCACACGGCTAAGGAACGATCCGTAGATCAACTTGTGTGTCATGGGGTGCCCCCTGCCCCCGTATATAAAGGAGCAAGGGGAGGAGGGACGGCCAAGGAGGAGGAGGCGCGCCCAAGGGGGGCAATCCTACTCGAGTAGGATTCCCCCTCTTTCCAAGTCCTACTAGGAGAAGGGAAGGAAGGGAGGAGAAGGAGAAGGAAGGAGAGGAGGAGAAGAAGGAAGGGGGCGGCCCCTAGTCCAATTTGGTTTGGGCTGGGGGCGCCTCCTCTCTCTTCCACCACTTGGGCCATGAGGCCCATTGCTTCTTCCTCGTATTCCCGTAACTCCCCGGTACCCCCGAAAATACCCGAATCACTCGGAACCTTTCCGAAGTCCGAATATAGTCGTCCAATATATCGATCTTTACGTCTCGACCATTTTGAGACTCCTCGTCATGTCCCCGATCTCATCTGGGACTCCGAACTCCTTCGGTAAATCAAAACTCATAAACTCATAATATAACTATCATCGAAACCTTAAGCGTGCGGACCCTACGGGTTCGAGAACTATGTAGACATGACCGAGACACGTCTCCGGTCAATAACCAATAGTGGAACCTGGATGTTCATATTGTCTCCTACATATTCTACGAAGATCTTTATCGGTCAAACCGCATAAGAACATATGTTGTTCCCTTTGTCATCGGTATGTTACTTGCCCGAGATTCGATCGTCGGTATCCAATACCTAGTTCAATCTCGTTACCGGCAAGTCTCTTTACTCATTCCGTAATACATCATTTCGTAACTAACTCATTAGTTACAATGCTTGCAAGGCTTAAGTGATGAGTATTACCGAGAGGGCCCAGAGATACCTCTCCGACAATCGGAGTGACAAAACCTAATCTCGAATTATGCCAACTCAACATGTACCTTTGGAGACACCTGTAGAGCACCTTTATAATCACCCAGTTATGTTGTGACGTTTGGTAGCACACAAAGTGTTCCTCCGGTAAACGGGAGTTGCACAATCTCATAGTTGTAGGAACTTTGTATAAGTCATGAAGAAAGGAATAGCAACATACTAAACGATCAAGTGCTAAGCTAACGGAATGGGTCAAGTCAATCACATCATTCTCCTAATGATGTGATCCCATTAATCAAATGACAACACATGTCTATGGTTAGGAAACATAACCATCTTTGATCAATGAGCTAGTCTAGTAGAGGCATACTAGTGACACTATGTTTGTCTATGTATTTACACATGTATTATGTTTCCGGTTAATACACTTCTAGCATGAATAATAAACATTTATCATGATATAAGGAAATAAATAATAACTTTATTATTGCCTCTAGGGCATATTTCCTTCACACGTGAGGTAGCAATCCACGACAAGCATAGTACCTGCAAAACAAAGTAGGTAGCACATAAACAACACAGTGTCAATCAGGTGAAGAGGCGGCACATAAAAGTGAAAGAAGAAAGAGAAGAAAATGAAAGTGAAAGGCAAAAACCCAAGAAATAAATGCCTAGCAAGCAGCCAAAATAGCCCAAGAAACATCCAAAGGAATGATAGAGGCAAGAAGAAGAAACCAAAAGAGGAATAGGAGATGCAAAAGGATCCAAACGCAGAAAGATTCGGGGGAGATATGTTTGGCAACTTTAGAACACTCCTCGGATAATATGCTATCCCATTGCATCTCCTATGCTAGCCCTTTCTTTAGAACACTCCACTATTATTTTAGGATAATATACTATCCCCCTCGCAAGGAAGAAATGCTACAAAATCGAAAGCCAATCCAAACAGTTTCATTAGTCCATCTTTCAGCTATGAAATCAAGAACAATTACGCTTGTAGGTTCAGCTGCTGCTCAGCACCCTTACCAGCAAAATATGGTGGTCAGGGAACGGTCACAGATGAGGACCCGGCTGCCATGACTTCCCCTCTTCTGGTGGATGGTTGCCGCCTACACCAGCTGCAATATGGCGAACATAATCTGTCAATTCATACACACAGATGAGAGAGAGAGGAGGAGGATGAGGGAGAGGGACGCACCTGGCAATGGCTTCGTCTGCTTCTAGTGCTGCGACCTAGTCCAAGGCTTGCCGCTGCAGAGGAGGAGGAGGAGGCAGCCGTCGAGCGCACTGCAGAATAGGAGGTGGTGGCTCGTGCTCCTCCTGCCAAGCGCCGACGGTCAGGAGGAATAAGACAAGGGGCGGGGCAGCCACGGAGAGGAGGGCAGGTGTCGCGCCTGCCCCGCTGCTCCCCATGCCAACACCGCCCGATGCGGCTAGCTCTCGGCGTCGCTCGGTGCCGGGCCAAGCTGCTGGTGGGGGCGGACATGGCCGGTGGCGAAGGTGCAGAGGAGGGTGGCGGGTTGGATCGGAGAGAGGGAGGGCAGAGCAGCAATGGCGGGCTCAGGCCTAGGGTTTGGAAGGAGAGAGAGGTAAGGCGGGAGGAAGAGGAAGGGGCGGCGCGAGTGCGGCTGTGCGGGAGGAGCGACGGCTAGGTTTCCTCTCCACAGCAGCGGCCCCTTTTATACCACATGACGCAAAATGACGAAAATGCCCTTGTGGGGGTGCTGGAATTACACGCGGTGGCACAAAACGGGAGTAACTGTTCATTGCTACAGGTACACCGGGTCGATCCGACGGTTGGTGTCATCCTGAGGTGAGATTCGACGGCCGAAATCAAATCAAGCAAAATATCCAACGGCCAGGAATGCCAAGAGGCTGAGGAGCCGGGAGGATGATCGGCATCCTTATTTCTCGATTTCTCGATTCCGAAACAAAAAGACTAAAGTACTCGGTTGACCCTTCCATGAAAAAGCACATGGTAAAGCAACGCTAGAACAAACTGCTGAAGCAATGCTGGGTTAGTCTTCTACCACAGAACACGTGTTTTTGGCGACCAAGGGTTCTCGGGGAAGCTTTCGTGAACGTCTGCCGATGAACTATGATGACAAGTTGTATGATCCACTCTTTCCGTTTGGCTTCGGCACCATCGCCAAGCCAGTGGATCGCAACTAGGAGTGGTTGAGTTTCTTTTCAACTGTGTGAGATCAATTAGTGAGTCAGTGAGGTGGGAACCGAAATAAATGAGGAGGATTTTGACCGCATACCCGTGTAAGTTTGCTACAAACTTCCTCCAATGGACTTGAAATCTATATTGGTGCCAAATTTTTGTTTGTCTCAAATTCCTAATTTCTTGAGTTGGTTCTATGATTCCCTTTCAGAGGCAGAGTGTCACTATTGAGTCATTTGCATCGTGCTCGCAGACTGACAGCAATGCTCCGTGCTTCGTCGCGATAATACAAGACATCATACATGTGACAATTGCAAAAGCCTTACCCCTAAGTTTAGGGTAGCTAGTAGGAGTCCACCTCTCTTTCTTACAAAAAGAGAAAAAAAGTGAAAGAATTATCTAACAGTTTGCTTGAACCATAAAGGTTAAGGAGAAATCATCAACATTCCAAAAAGGACTTCACAAAAAAATCCAAAAAGGAAACATGAAAGCACTCGACAGTCCCCTTCATGAAAAAAAACCACACGGCAGAGCAATACCAGAGCAAATTGATTTTATTGCGATCTTCTATTATTTTCTACTGCATTGGTTTCTCATACTAAGAACACTAGGCCCGTAAGGGTTCGATTTTTCTGGTTTTTTTGAACTTTTTTTTACCTTCTTTGTTGGGGCGACGCGTGTGTGTGAAAGTTTTCTGGGATGTGTTCGATCTCATTCTTTCTTTGCTTGGACTGTTTAAGCACGTTTTTTAATTGTTGCATGGGTGTATTAGGCTCTCCTGGAAGGTTCTTCCTTAAAAAAAGAGGTGTATGGGCTGGTTTTATCTCATGCCAAAAGATTAGGTTGACCGCACGCAGCTCTTTTAGAGTGTATGAGCTGGTTTTGTTTTGTGCACTGCTGCATGCATGAGCCATGCATGTGGCCACGTTTGCCTGTTGTATGCTTCTCTATCTGTGCTAGAGATGTATGGGCTGGGATTTATTTTGTGCACCGCTGCATGCATGATCCATGCATGTGGCCACGTTTGCCTGTTGTAGAGTTGTCTCCCTGTGCTATGGATGGACACGTTGTGTTCTTGGTCTTTCTGGTGGGTTCTTTTTTCGTCTTCTTTTGCTTGCCTATAAGTAGCTCCTTGCTATGTTCTTCTCTCCTGCATACTTCTTGTTTGTTTGGTCTCTGTTATGGTTTGTGCTGTTGCACATGCTTCTTAGTGCGTTCGTTCGACGTCCTTGGGTTCCACTTCTTTCATTGGTGCTTCTGATGGGAGGCTGGCTGCTGAGGGTGGTTCTAATCCTGGTAAGTATTGTTCTTTCTCGGCTTTCATTTGTAGGGTTTGATTTGCTGATTTTTGTAATCTTTTTTATTGTGTTCATGATGGTGTGTGTTTTTAGGTTCAAGCGCTGATGAGGCGAGGCGGGGTGGCGACGCCAGGAACAAAAAGATATTCAACATTGGAAACGTCCTGCAGATTCATCATTTGACTGAGTTTTCTAGACTAGGCTCCTCTCGATCCTTCACACTTTGGAAACTCCCATGTGGCCATTTGCAGTTGCTCCACCGTCCTAGATGCCTATAAATGTGCTCTCTTTCCATGCCTCTCTTCCCACCCGTCCTCACTGCTCCTCTTCCTGCCCCCACCCCCTGCGTGCCTCGACGCAGCCTGCCGGATGCTGTCCGCTCGGATGAAAGCTGGCGGTCTCGCCGATCTCGGCGACCCACCAGTTTTTTCTGGCGCCGAGTAAGCTACAGCAGCGGTGAAAATCACCTGTCGCCGGCAACACCATGGCCACGGAGGCATCCACCTATGAGTGTGCCCTGCTGTTCGCACTCTCGAGAAGTGCCGATGGTCCTCTGAACCAGGCGCCAACGCTCCCTTCCCCGCCGCATCAGATCAGCATGGCGACGGTTGCGCGAGAGTGCGGCCAGGTGGTGTTCCTGTGCAACACCTCGCCCGCATTTGTCAAGAATTGATCCCGTGGTCAAGATCAAGTGGACTACACATCACATGTAAGGATTTTATTATAGCTTGATTGATATTTCCACTGCAAAATTAGCTACTTCAACAAGGCTATATGCAAAAATTGTACACCTACTAGGGTTTGAGCTTTTCTTAGCTAAAGAAAATAACCTTTTGTGTTTCCAAAACTATTCCTATTCTAGAAAGCCTTTTCAGAACTACTACTATAGTAAAACAGAAATTGATCTTTGGATGTAACTATTACCGCTGGGATCCTCCTACATTGCATAACCTACACTAACATGCATGTCCACATAAAAAGAGCATGAGCTCTAACCAAATTTGTTCTAAAATAGTTTGTTAAGCAGAAAACTTATTTGCTTGATTTTTTCTGTTTGTTGTTGTTGTAAACTAATAATTGTTTAATAGTCATCAGATCGTTTCCATATGCGGCGGATTAGGACTTCGTGTTTCACCACTGCTCCATTGTAATGAAAGATGAGATGCGATCTTTTTTAGTATTAGTTTCACATGATGCACCCATTTCTGCATGTTCCTTTCGGTGATAAGAATTTTGAACTACAAACTGGATATACAATGACACCGAGTGATGTAAAATTAACCAGTATTGCTATGCTAAGAAAACAAGATAGTTGATGGTGGCAAGAAGCCCTGAACCATCAATGTGCTATTACTGAACAAGATGATATCTATTTGGATAAGTTTAGAGGTGGAAACATTTATATCCTATTGAAGGTTTTCGCTAGAACATTTCTTTTGTCAAAAAATGAGCCCTAACAGGTTCTGAATATGTACGTGGATGATCTTGAAATACCTAGATGATTATTCTTTAAATACCTAGATGATTATTCTGCATAAACAAAATCACACTGTCATTTTAACACAAGCAGCAAGTACCGTTCCATAATAGAAATAGCTACTGTTTGCGCTGAGTAGCAAACTCATAGTTATTGGCCATCAAGAAAAGCAAACACCCATGCCGATGAGATATACCTGTTCCATATATCCATCTGGAAGTAGTGAACTCTTTCACCTTGGCGAAGCACCAACGGCCCAGTGCAAGCATGCCATAGCTCCCTGTATAATGCATCACTAGAACTCCCTGCACAAAGGATTCATCATGTGAACCAGGCATAATTCAAGGGACCATTCACCGTAACTTATAGCAGATTTGTACTGTTAATCATGAGTTAATTTAACCAGTATTATTGTCTAAACTGGTACTGGATGCAGGGATCTACCACTTACCTAACGTGGTAGCACCAATGTACAATATAACCATAAGATTTCATTTCTCGAAATACAGGAGCTGCACCTCTTTGTTCCATTTCATCAACGAAACAAGAGTGCTATATCAGTTAAGAGGCCATGGTGCACATAACCAAGAGAAATTGAGGGCGGGATTTATCAGTCAGACTATCAAAATTAGAAATTCTATATCAGGCACAACAAAAGTCTCAGTTCATCAACCTGGACAGTAATATTAGTAAAAGTTGCCTTTTGCTAGAAAACAATGCCGGGTTGCCCTGAATTATAAGAATTTAATCACCATATTTCCTCTTAAGAAATGAGTCAAGTGCCCAAGTCCGCTTTATCTGCTTTCAAAGCATCCACCCAAGAACTGAGTATTCTAGAAAAAACAACTACTCGTCAGGGATTCAGGAAAGCTTAACACGGGCAGAAGAAGCCGGGGAAACGCATGGCCACCAGAACAGCAAGGGAAGCAAAGGAACCGAAGTTGATGCACCCAAAGCGCCGGCCAGCCCAAACACGGCTAGAATTCAGGAGCAAGGCCGGTCTGCTCACCCCATGCGCAGCTCCACCGATGTTGGCCCTCAGCACCACGAGTACATGAGTGAGATGCCAAGAATCTTATGTGTCAGAGGAGGTGAGGAGGGCGATATATTCAATCAATTGTACTAGCTATCAACATCGATGAACAAATCAAAGGCACACCTGAAGCACTCGCAGCTACAGAACATCATACTCTAAATTTTGTCCCAAGAAAGAAATCAACAAAACTGGAACAAATTCAGGCATCTCAGTTGAGCAACTACTGAACCGAATCGAGAAGGATTTTATACCTTGAAGGCGTAGGCTTCAGCCTCGAACAGAGCCCTCTTCAGCTCGCCGCTCCAGTACCCCTCTGGAAGCACAACCATAACAGCACCGCATCAGCTCGATTCGATCCGCTCTTCCACCGTCAGCGGGACCCTTTGTGGTTTCTCTCACCTCGGAGGCGACGACAGAGGGAGAGAATGCCTGGATACCGGTGGTGCCCGTGAGCGTGGCCGCCACGTCCGCGACGACGACGGTAGCAGTGGCGGCACAATCGTACATGAACTCCATCTCCTCCTCCTCCTCCTCCAACGGCATTGTTCCCGCATCGAGGTGAGGGGGATGTCGCTGTCAGGCGGAGCTCGCGTAGGCAGGCCGGTGGTCGGCGGAAGGTGGTCGTAGTCTTTCGCGGTGTGATGTTTAGCTTAGCGCGACCAGGCATGAGGCAGTGCGCAGCGGGGGGTGGACAGGTGGTCGCAGAAGGTGGTAGGTGAGTCGACAGGTGGTGTTGGTGACTTGCTGCTCCTCATTTATTTATTTCTCTTTGTTTTTTTTCTAAATAGTAGAACTGAAGGTAGAACACATTTGGTGTTGAAATTATTTGTGTAGCTGTGCCATTCTATATATCTTCATAAATGGAATCTCAAGGCTGAGATTATAATGCTACTACTGATATGGGGGGTAGCAGAGTATGGTGTTATGAAGATATACCTTTGTCAACAAATATGTTGTTGCATTTATGGAGATCTTGGCATGATAGCCCCAATGTCCAAAATACGTAATAATAACAAGATGGATAAATGCAAGAAATTCTCTTGATACTAATAGAAGTATTTTACTATTCAGATAGAATATGTTGTACATGTACTCTATTCTCACTTAATCATTCAGTTTTTTTTTTTTTTGCATAATGTTGACAAATATATTCTATGTAGGCTGGAATATGTAAGGTAGTGTGAATGCTAACAGGGGTGCAATTCTACCAACTCCAAAAAGAAGTCCATTCAACATCATGTCTTCTCTGAAGCAACCTGAATTTGTCTCTTACGGATTTAGTTTTTCAGAACATCTATGCCAAGTTATTGTGCTTAAAGTTTTGCCGAATTCCAACTCATGTGTTAATTCAGTGACCACTGTGGGAGCAACATAAGTTGGGTAGTGCACAATTATTCTCTTGGCCACTAAGATACACACATGTAGAACATACCACAAATTCTAAAGAACTTCACAAAAACAACAAACCCCAAGCAAACCAACAGGGCCTTGTATGAACTACTTTGCCACGAATCAAATTTTGGGATGACATACCAAATATTTTAAAAAACTAAATAGCTTATCACTCCTTGTGGCGCGGCGTGCCGCCGCGCACTGCCCACTAGTTCTTGTTATTGCTTGCTTGACAACATGGAGGCATGGGCATCAATCACTTGTTTGGTTACCAGGAAGACGGCTAGTAACATGCAGTAGTTGCAACAATGCGTGAAAGCAGTTCGTGCGGGGTCCCAACATCCATTAGTTGCCTTAAAGCATAGTACAATATCCACGAGTGCAACAATGCGTGAGAAGCATTCTTGTTAGTGAGTCCGGGAGTGGGAATCGGAAATAAATGCGTAGGATTTGGCATAGCCGTGTAAGTTTATTATTACGAACGTCCGATGAACCTGAAATCTATATTGGTGCCAAAATTTTATTTATGTTGAGTTCCTAATTTCTCAAGCTCATTCTGTGATTTCCATTTAGAGGCAGATGGCTACTGTTGAGTCATTTGCATCATGCCCTTGGATCGACAACAAAGCTCCGTGCTTCTTGTTTATAAATCTATAATACAAACCGTGCAGGCTACATGCGAGTCAAGTAAATTTTTTGGGATGTAATTCATTTTTGCCAAGCGCGAGGACGAAGGTGGGGACAACGCAAGGACGAGTCGTGGACGAATTGGAGCCGGTGATGGCCGGCGGAAGTGAGTCCGAAACTTGACGTGTGCGCAAGGGGGAGGGGGGGCGCCGGAGCTGTTCATCCTGGGAGGCTTAGAGAGATGGCCAAGGCGGCGACCAACACGAAGGTGACGGTAGGTCGAGGAGAGGGTGAGGCAGTCCTCGAAGCGCCGCCGGCCGCGGGTGGTGGATGCCGATGGTTAGGGAGACGGTGCGGGAGGAAGATGACTGAGGAAGAAGATGAACAGAAGCCCGAAAAAAGAGACTCATAGACCACAAAAATTACTTACTGATAGTTGGTCCCCAAAAAAACAACATACATATTACATGTGACAATTGTAAAAGCCTCTGTTTCATTGGAAAAGAGAAAAAAGTAAAAGAACCCTAATAACAGTTTTGCTCGAATCTTTAGAGGTTAACAAGCAATCATCAACATTCCGAAAGGGAAACATTAAAGCACCGGGCAGTCCCCTTCCACGCAAAAAGGACATGGCGAAGCAATGCCAGAGCAAATTGTTTTCGATGCGTTCTTCTATGATTCTATCGCATTGATTTTTCATCCTTGTTATTGCTTGACGACACGGGCTACTAGGTCAGGAATGGGCGTGAGTCGGTCACTGGTTTCACTGTCGGGCTGGCTGACCGGCTAGTCACATGCAGTTGTTGCAGGCTTGCAGCAATGCGTGAAAGCAGTCAGCGGGTCCCAACATCAATGTGTTGCGCGAAAGCAGAGTGCAACACCCACGGCATGAATTTAGTCCATCGCCGGGGAAAAACACCCGACATTCCCAGCTGATTTGTTTTTTTAGAAGAAGAGGGTGGCGCCCCTGTTCCGTTCCATTCAGAAACGAAACAACAATCCAGTACAAGTATTACAGGGGAAGTTCACGGCGGACAGCAGGCATACTGCCGTAGTAGCAGAAAATAAAACCAGAAAACTGCAAATTAGGTAGGAACTACGGTGACATACACCCAAGTCTAGACAGCAAAAGGAGAAAAGCATATATTTTTTTGCAGAGCCGCTAGGATGAACTACTACTAAAATCTGCAGGCTCTACAAAGGAAGAGCTTTCAGAAGGTGTCTCCACGCCTCAGCGAGGATCTGCCCACAGCAACAGGGGTGGGCTTCTCGCTTGTCTCCAGTTCTTTCGCAGCCCACGCCAGCTTGTCCTTGGCACACCCTGAGGAAATGCACTCCCATGAAGATAGATTTAACGCAGTTTTCCGCCAGATAGCCCACAAGCCAGGCCAACAAACGTTATTGAAAACCATGTCATTGCGAGTTTTCCAGCTTGCCCACAGCCCAGTGACATGAACAATATTAGTCGCAGCAAAGCTATCTCCTCTGATCCAGCAGGAGGGGATGGACATCATATTGATGTCTTCATTAACTCCAGTAAGGATACAGATGGCTTTCCAGAATTCAACAGCAAAAACACAAGTACTAAATAGATGAGAACAAGATTCTTGTTCATTGCAAAAAGCACAAGTAGGGTCATCTACATTCTGTCTTTTGCACAGGTTATCTTTGGTTAGCAGCTTTTTATTAGTTAAAAGCCAGAGAAAAATCTGAATTCTAGGGGGAATCTTAATCTTCCAAATGGCAGGGGAGCTGATAGGCAGCACCCCCCTAAAATTAACAAATTTATAAAATGATTTAACAGAGTAAACCCCTTTGGAATTCATATTCCAAACTAGGGAGTCATCTTCATCGATAAGATGGATAGAGCTAGCAATTTCCAAAAGTTCAAACCATAAAGACAACTGTTCGTGAGTGAAACATCTTCGGAATGTAAGCTTAAGGGTATGTCCGTCCCCAAGCTGATTTGTGTGTACTGTGTTGAGGAACGTTGCAGAAAATAAAAAAATTCTACGCTTCACCAAGATCAATCTATGGAGTCATCTAGCAACGAGAGAGAGGAGTGCATCTACATACCCTTGTAGATCGCGCGCGGAAGCGTTCAAGAGAACGGGTTGAGGGAGTCGTACTCGTCGTGATCCAAATCACCGGAGATCCTAGCGCCGAACGGATGGCACCTCCGCGTTCAACACACGTACGGTTGGGAAGACATCTCCTCCTTCTTGATCCAGCAAGGGGGAAGGAGAGGTTGATGGAGATCCAGTAGCACGACGGCGTGGTGGTGGATGCAGCAACGATCTCGGCAGGGCTTCGCCAAGCACAGCGAGAGGGAGAGGTGTCACGGGAGGGAGAGGGAGGCGCCAGGGGCTAGGGTGCGGCTGCCCTCCCTCTCCACCTCTTTATATAGGGCCCCTAAGGGGGGCGCCGGCCCTAGGAGATGCAATCTCCAAGGGGGGCGGCGGCCAAGGGGGTGGCTTGCCCCCCAAGGCAAGTGAGGCGCCCCCCACCCCTAGGGTTTCCAACCCTAGGCGCAATGGGGGGCCCAAGGGGGGGCGCACCAGCCCACCAGGGGTTGGTTCCTCTCCCACTACAGCCCACGGGGCCCTCCGGGATAGGTGGCCCCACCCGGTGGACCCCCGGGACCCTTCCCGTGGTCCCGGTACAATGCCGGTGACCCCCGAAACTTTCCCGATGGCCGAAACTGAACTTCCTATATATAAATCTTCACCTCCGGACCATTCCGGAACTCCTCGTGACGTCCGGGATCTCATCCAGGACTCCGAACAACTTTCGGGTTACTGCATACTAATATCTAAACAACCCTAGCGTCACCGAACCTTAAGTGTGTAGACCCTACGGGTTCGGGAGACATGCAGACATGACCGAGACGCCTCTCCGATCAATAACCAACAGCGGGATCTGGATACCCATGTTGGCTCCCGCTGTTGGAAATATGCCCTAGAGGCAATAATAAAAGGATTATTATTATATTTCCTTGTTCATGATAATTGTCTTTATTCATGCTATAATTGTATTATCCGGAAATCATAATACACGTGTGAATACATAGACCATAATATGTCCCTAGTAAGCCTCTAGTTGACTAGCTCGTTGATCAACAGATAGTCATAGTTTCTGAATATGGACATTAGATGTCGTTGATAGCGGGATCACATCATTAGGAGAATGATGTGATGGACAAGAACAATCCTAAGCATAGCACAAGATCGTGTAGTTCGTTTTGCTAGAGCTTTTCCAATGTCAAGTATCTTTTCCTTAGACCATGAGATCATGTAACTCCGGATACCGTAGGAGTGCTTTGGGTGATTCGAGTATCTGGTTATCCTAGGAGATCATCCGATACCCATGTTGGCCTCGATGATCTCATTGATGAACCACGATGTTGAGGATTCAATCAATCCCGATACAATTCCCTTTGTCAATCGGTATGTTACTTGCCCGAGATTCGATCGCCGTATCCCAATACTCGCTTAATCTCAATCATCATAAGTCACTTTACTCAGATCAGAATGTATGATCTCGTGACCGCATACACTTGGTCACATTGAGCTCATTATGATGATGCATTGCCGAAAGTGGGCCCTGAGATACCTCTCCGTCATATGGAGGACAAATCCCATTCTCGATTCGTACAACCCAATGTACACTTTCGAGATACCCGTAGTGCACCTTTATAGTCACCCATTTACGCCAGACGCTTACACACCCAAAGCACTCCTACGGTATCCGGAGTTGCACAATCTCATGGTCTAAGGAAATGATACTTGACATTTGGAAAAGCTCTAGCTAAACGAACTACACGATCTTGTGCTATGCTTAGATTGTCTTGTCCATCACATCATTCTCCTAATGATGTGATCCCGTTATCAATGACATCCAATGTCCATAGTCAGGAAATCATGACTATCTATTGATCAACGAGCTAGTCAACTAGAGCCTCACTAGGGACGTGTTGTGGTCTATATATCCACACATGTATTACGATTTCCGGATAACACAATTATAGCATGAACAATAGACAATTATCATGAACAAGGAAATATAATAATAACCATTTTATTATTGCCTCTAGGGCATATTTCCAACAATCTCCCACTTGCACTAGAGTCAATAATCTAGTTACATTGTGATGAATCGAACACCCATAGCGTTCTGGTGTTGATCATGTTTTGCTCTAGGGAGAGGTTTAGTTAACGGATCTGCTATATTCAGGTCTGTATGTACTTTACAAATATCTATGTCTCCATCTTGAACATTTTCACGAATGGAGTTGAAGCGGCGCTTGATGTGCCTGGTCTTCTTGTGAAACCTGGGCTCCTTGGCAAGTGCAATAGCTCCAGTGTTGTCACAGAAGAGTGTGATCGGCCCCGACGCATTGGGTATGACTCCTAGGTCGGTGATGAACTCCTTCACCCAGATTGCTTCATGCGCTGCCTCCGAGGCTGCCATGTACTCTGCTTCACATGTAGATCCTGCCACGACGCCTCGCTTGCAATCGCACCACCATCGCCCCACCATTCAAAATATACACGTATCCGGTTTGTGACTTGGAGTCATCCAGATTTGTGTCGAAGCTAGCGTCGACGTAACCCTTTACGACAAGCTCTTCGTCACCTCCATATACGAGAAACATATCCTTAGTCCTTTTCAGGTACTTTAGGATGTTCTTGACCGCTGTCCAGTGTTCCATGCCGGGATTACTTTGGTACCTTCCTACCAAACTTACGGTAAGGTTCACATCAGGTCTGGTACATGTCATGGCATACATGATAGACCCTATGGCTGAGGCATAGGGGACGAAACTCATCTTTTCTCTATCTTCTGCCGTGGTCGGACATTGAGCCGAGCTCAATTTCACACCTTGCAACAAAGGCAAGAATCCCTTCTTGGACTGATCCATATTGAACTTCTTCAATATCTTATCAAGGTATGTGCTTTGTGAAAGACCTATGAGGCGTCTCGATCTATCTCTATAGATCTTGATGCCTAATATGTAAGCAGCTTCTCCAAGGTCCTTCATTGAAAAACACTTATTCAAGTAGGCCTTAATGCTGTCCAAAAGTTCTATATCATTTCCCATCAAAAGTATGTTATCCACATATAATATGAGAAATGCTACAGAGCTCCCACTCACTTTCTTGTGAACGCAGGCTTCTCCATAAGTCTGCATGAACCCAAACGCTTTGTTCATTTCATTAAAGCGAATGTTCTAACTCCGAGATGCTTGCACCAGCCCATAGATGGAGCGCTGGAGCTTGCATACCTTGTTAGCATTCTTAGGATCGACAAAACCTTCTGGCTGCATCATATACAGTTCTTCCTTAAGATGGCCGTTAAGGAATGCCGTTTTGACGTCCATTTGCCATATCTCATAATCATAGTATGCGGCAATTGCTAACATGATTCAGACGGACTTCAGCTTCGCTACGGGAGAGAAAGTCTCATCGTAGTCAACCCCTTGAACTTGTCGATAACCCTTAGCGACAAGTCGAGCTTTATAGATGGTAACATTACCATCCGCGTCCGTCTTCTTCTTAAAGATCCATTTGTTTTCTATCGCTCGCCGATCATCGGGCAAGTCTGTCAAAGTCCATACTTTGTTTTCATACATGGATCCTATCTCGGATTGCATGGCTTCAAGCCATTTGTTGGAATCTGGGCCCGCCATTGCTTCTTCATAATTTGAAGGTTCACCGTTGTCTAACAACATGATTTCCATGACAGGGTTGCCATACCACTCTGGTGTGGAACGTGTCCTCGTGGACCTACGAAGTTCAATAGTAACTCGATCCGAAGTACCTTGATCATCATCATTAGCTTCCTCTCTAGTCAGTGCAGGCAACACAGGAACATCTTCCTGAGCTGCGCTACTTTCAAGAGGTAGTACTTCATCAAGTTCCTTTTTCCTCCCACTTACTTCTTTCGAGAGAAACTCTTTCTCCAGAAAGGACCCGTTCTTGGCAACAAAGATCTTGCCCTCGGATCTTAAGTAGAAGGTATACCCAATGGTTTCCTTAGGGTATCCTATGAAGATGCATTTTTCCGACTTGGGTTCGAGCTTTCAGGTTGAAGTTTCTTGACATAAGCATCGCATCCTCAAACTTTTAGAAACGACAACTTAGATTTCTTCCCAAACCATAATTCATACGGTGTCGTCTCAACGGATTTAGACGGTGCCCTATTTAAAGTGAATGTAGTTGTCTCTAGAGCGTATCCCCAAAATGATAGCGGTAAATCGGTAAGTGACATCATAGATCGCACCATATCCAATAGAGTGCGATTACGACGTTTGGACACACCGTTACGCTGAGGTGTTCCAGGTGGCGTGAGTTGTGAAACGATTCCACATTTCCTTAAGTGCGTACCAAATTCGTGACTTAAATATTCTCCCCCACGATCGATCGAAGAACTTTATCTTTCGATCACGTTGATTCTCTACCTCATTCTGAAATTCCTTGAACTTTTCAAAGGTCTCAGACTTGTGTTTCATCAAGTAGACATACCCGTATCTACTCAAGTCATCAGTGAGAGTGAGAACATAATGATAGCCTCCGCGAGCCTCAACGCTTATTGGACCGCACACATCAGTATGTATGATTTCCAATAAGTTGATTGCTCGCTCCATTGTTCCGAAGAACGGAGTCTAACTCATTTTGCCCATAAGGCATGGTTCGCACGTGTCAAATGATTCGTAATCAAGAGACTCCAAAAGTCAATCAGCATGGAGCTTCTTCATGCGTTTGACACCAATGTGACCAAGGCGGCAGTGCCACAAGTATGTGGGACTATCGTTATCAACTTTACATCTTTTGGTATTCACGCTATGAATATGTGTAACATCACGTTCGAGATTCATTAAGAATAAACCATTGGCCAGCGGGGCATGACCATAAAACATATCTCTCATATAAATAGAACAACCATTATTCTCGAATTTAAATGAGTAGCCATCTCGCATTAAACGAGATTCAGATACAATGATCATGCTCAAAGTTGGCACTAAATAACAATTATTGAGGTTTAAAACTAATCCCGTAGGTAAATGTAGAGGTAGCGTGCCGACGGCGATCACATCGACCTTGGAACCATTCCCGACGCGCATCGTCACCTCGTCCTTTGCGAGTCTCCGCTTATTCCGCAGCTCCTATTTTGAGTTACAAATATGAGCAACCGCACCGGTATCAAATACCCAGGAGCTACTACGAGTACTGGTAAGGTACACATCAATTACATGTATATCACATATACCTTTGGTGTTGCCGGCCTTCTTGTCCGCTAAGTACTTGGGGCAGTTCCGCTTCCAATGTCCGCTTCCTTTGCAATAAAAGCACTCAGTCTCAGGTTTGGGTCCATGCTTTGGCTTCTTCCCAGCAACTGGCTTATCGGGCGCGGCAACTCCCTTGCCGTCCTTCTTGAAGTTCTTCTTACCCTTGCCTTTCTTGAACTTAGTGGTTTTATTCACCATCAACACTTGATGTTCCGTTTTGATCTCTACCTCCGCTGATTTCAGCATTGAATATACCTCAGGAATGGTCTTTTACATCCCCTGCATATTGAAGTTCATCACAAAGCACTTGTAGCTCGGTGGAAGCGACTGAAGGATTCTGTCAATGACCGCGTCATCCGGGAGATTAACTCCCAGCTGAGTCAAGCGGTTGTGCAAACCAGACATTTTGAGTATGTGCTCACTGACGGAACTATTATCCTCCATCTTACAACTGAAGAACTTGTCGGAGACTTCATATCTCTCGACCCGGGCATGAGCTTGGAAAACCATTTTCAGCTCCTCGAACATCTCATATGCTCCGTGTTGCTCAAAACGCTTTTGGAGCCCCGGTTCTAAGATGTAAAGCATGCCGCACTGAACGAGGGAGTAATCATTAGCACGAGACTGCCAAACGTTCATAATGTCTTGGTTCTTTGGGATGGGTGCTTCACCTAGCGGTGCTTCTAGGACATAATCTTTCTTTGCAGCTATGAGGATGATCCTCAGGTTCTGGACCCAGTCCGTATAGTTGCTGCCATCATCTTTCAGCTTGGTTTTCTCTAGGAACGCAATAAAGTTGAGGGCAACATTAGCATGGGCCATTTGATCTACAAGACATATTCTAAAGATTTTAGACTAAGTTCATGAAAATTAAGTTCATCTAATCAAATTATTCAATGAACTCCCACTCAGACAGACATCCCTCTAGTCATCTAAGTGAAACATGATCTGAGTCAACTAGGCCGTGTCCGATCATCACGTGAGACGGACTAGTCATCATCGGTGAACATATTCATGTTGATCGTATCTTCTATACGACTCATGCTCGACCTTTCGGTCTTCCGTGTTCCGAGGCCATGTCTGTACATGCTAGGCTCGTCAAGTCAACCTAAGTGTATTGTGTGTGTAAATCTGGCTTACACCCGTTGTATTCGAACGTTAGGATCTATCACACCCGATCATCACGTGGTGCTTCGAAACAATGAACCTTCACAACGGTGCACAGTTAGGGGGAACACTTTCTTGAAATTATTACGAGGGATCATCTTATTTAAGCTACCGTCGTTCTAAGCAAATAAGATGTAAAACATGATAAACATCACATGCAATCAAATAGTGACATGATATGGCCAATATCATATTGCTCCTTTGATCTCCATCTTCGGGGCGCCATGATCATCTTCGTCACCGGCATGACACCATGATCTCCATCATCGTGTCTTCATGAAGTTGTCATGCCAACGATTACTTCTACTTCTATGGCTAACGCGTTTAGCAATAAAGTAAAGTAATTTACATGGCGTTATTCAATGACACGCAAGTCATACAAAAAATAAAGACAACTCCTATGGCTCCTGCCGGTTGTCATACTCATCGACATGCAAGTCGTGATTCCTATTACAAAAACATGATCAATCTCATACATCACATATATCATTCATCACATCCTTTTGGCCATATCACATCACAAGGCATATGCTGCAAAAACAAGTTAGACGTCTTCTAATTGTTGTTGCAAGTTTTTACGTGGCTTCTATAGGTTTCTAGCAACAATGTTTCTTACCTACGTAAAACCACAACGTGATATGCCAACTTCTATTTACCCTTCATAAGGACCCTTTTCATCAAATCCGCTCAAACTAAAGTGGGAGAGACAGACATCCGCTAGCCACCTTATGCAACTAGTGCATGTCAGTCGGTGGAACCTGTCTCACGTAAGCGTATGTGTAAGGTCGGTCCGGGCCGCTTCATCCCACGATGCCGCCGAAGCAAGATAAGACTAGTAGTGGCAAGAAAATTGACAATATCTACGCCCACAACAAGTTTGTGTTCTACTCGTGCATAGTAACTACGCATAGACCTAGCTCATGATGCCACTGTTGGGGAACGTTGCAGAAAATAAATTTTTTCTACGCTTCACCAAGATCAATCTATGGTGTCATCTAGCAACGAGAGAGAGGAGTGCATCTACATACCCTTGTAGATCGCGCGCGGAAGCATTCAAGAGAACGGGGTTGAGGGAGTCGTACTCGTCGTGATCCAAATCACCGGCAAGTCACTTTACTCGTACCGTAATGCACGATCCCGTGACCAGACATTTGGTCACATTGAGCTCATTATGATGATGCATTACCGAGTGGGCCCAGAGATACCTCTCCGTCATACGGAGTGACAAATCCCAGTCTCGATTCATGCCAACCCAACAGACACTTTCGGAGATACCCGTAGTGCACCTTTATAGTCACCCAGTTACGTTGTGACATTTGGCACACCCAAAGCACTCCTACGGTATCCGGGAGTTGCACAATCTCATGGTCTAAGGAAAATGATACTTGACATTTGGAAAAGCTCTAGCGAAACGAACTACACGATCTTGTGCTATGCTTAGGATTGGGTCTTGTCCATCACATCATTCTCCTAATGATGTGATCCCGTTATCAATGACATCCAATGTTCATAGTCAGGAAACCATGACTATCTGTTGATCAACGAGCTAGTCAACTAGAGGCTCACTAGGGACGTGTTGTGGTCTATATATCACACATGTATTACGATTTCCGGATAATACAATTATAGCATGAACAATAGACAACTATCATGAACAAGAAAATATAATAATAACCATTTTATTATTGCCTCTAGGGCATATTTCCAACATACTGAACCTACAAAACCAGCTCATAACTTTTTTTCTTCATGGTAATACATGTGTCATTTATATCATAAAGATTACAATATAAGTCATGTACACATGATTTGAAAAAAGTTGAAAAGACAACAGAGCGTTTGCCTATACACAGAAGAACACCAACCAAGAAAGAAAATTACAATCAAGACCGGATATGCATCTTTGCGGACCTCCAAGGTGGCTCATCAAAGGTGAAACCATTATCGTTGAACGAATCAGACAGGGGCAACACTTCGGACATGTCATCGAACTCCAGATTTGGCACCCCCGCACGACTAAGACGTCGCAGGAGAAAACCATACCTGCCATCCACGAATCACGAACCCATCACACCATCCATCATCTTCTAAATGTCGTTGATGCGGACCACAATCTGCATCCCCTCCTAGACTACCTCCCAAGCTCCGTGTTGTCGCTGGAGCAAACACCGTCGCAACTACGGAGCTCGAAGACACAGGTCCACCACGAGGATGTTGCCGCCACGCCATCCTTAATTGAACATACTGGTTTTCAAATCCATTCCCAACCATAGGACCGATCGGCTCGTCGAGGAAGGATCTGTAGAATTTTTATTCAGCACCGCAATCGCCGCCATCGAAGCAAGACGACGGACAACCTAAAAACTTAGACTATGAAGGCCTAAAAAAATCCACACGCATGGATCCAGCGACCCTCCTCACCACCAACCACTAGCGGAGCTATGTTGTGTCCGAATGGGCCATGGCCCGCCCAATTTTCAAGAGAAATTATAGAAATTTACCTCGGCCCCAACCTGTGAATACACAACGCTACAACAGAGTAGCCTAGATTTGGCATCAAATTCATCCCGGCCTGTCCAATTTCTTTGAGCTCCACCACTGCCACCAACGACCGAGGTCTTCGACGGAAGAGAGCCGCCGAAGGACGGCAGCGGAAGGTGACGCCCTGGCGGCTACCGCGAGATCGCCTGGTCTTTCTTCCTGCAGATATAGAATTGTTTCATGGAATAAGAGTTGATGAACCGTAAACCAGCTCATACCTGGTACTTCCTCCGTAAACTAATATAAGAGCACTTAGGATACTAAAATAATGATCTAAGCACTCTTATACTTCCTCTGTTTTTATTTACTCCGCATATTAGAGTTGACTGAAGTCAAACTTTATAAAGTTTGACCAAATTTATATAAAAGAATATAAATATTTAGCATAACAAATCTATATGATGTGGAAGTACATCCAACAACGAATCTAATGGTATTGATTTGTTATTGTATATGTTAATATATTTGTCTATAAACTTTGTCAAAGTTTCTAAAGCTTGACTTTGATCAAAACTAATATACGGAGTAAATAAAAACGGAGGGAATATTAGTTTACAGAGGAAGTAGTAATTTTCTCTACCGAATCGGCTAATAGCATAGACAAGTAATTTATTTCAGAATTTCCGGCAATACGCATTCAGTGGGAGGAGACGTTCCCGTCGACGACGAGGTGCCTACAGTGACTTCGTAAATTTCAAGATGATATGCCGGTTCAATCTTTCGAAGGTGCTCATAGGGGGGGTGTGCGTGTCTGCACGTGTGTATATGAGCGCTTGCGTCTGTACTATGTTCAGAAAAAAAGTAATGTCAAAAAAATAAAAAATAAATACAGCACGGAGAAATAGGCGGCTAAACGAGCGGGGTAAATCGTAAATTTCAAGATACATGCCGGCTCAGTATCTCGGAGGTGCTCATAAGGATAGGGTGTGCGTGTGTGCGTTCATGGGACGAGTGTATGCGTGTATGTATGAGCGCTTGTGTCTGTACTAATGTTAAAAAAAAGTAATGTCAAAAAATAAAAAATAAATACAGCACAGGCTAAACGAGCGGGGTAAATTGTCCACTGGTAATCAAAAGCATATCCTATTATAGGCGAAGGCTCCCCCAAAATGGGCAGATCGACAGCCCGCGATGCAGCCGAGCTCGAAACAGAGCGCGGACACCCAACCGACGAACCAGAGAGAACAAAATAGGCCGGTCTCCTGCCTATAAACACCCGGCGACCTCCGTCGGGAGCTCCGCCATTTTCCTCCCGCGAGCAAAATGGCGCTGAGAGCGCTGCGCCTCTCCGTCGTCGTCGTCGCGGTCGTCGCCCTCTCCGCGCTCCCGCGGCGGGCCGACGCCGCCCCGGGCATCCGGCCAGGGCACAAGGAGGCGGACGTGATCGTCGCGCTGCCGGGGCAGCCTCCGGCCGTGAAGCTGCGGCAGTACTCCGGCTACATCCACGTCGACCGGGCCGCGAGGAAGTCGCTCTTCTACTACTTCGTGGAGGCGCCCGTCGACCCCGCTCACAAGCCGCTCGTCCTCTGGCTCAACGGAGGTAAAAGAAAGAAGGGGAGGAGGAGAATCTAGTAGCCAGGATGCTTTCTAACGTGCAATCAGATCAATGCATGTAGCAAGAGTTACGTTCATCGATCGGTTAATTTGATTGACAGGGCCCGGCTGCTCTTCCTTCGGGATTGGAGCGTTCCAGGAGGTTGGCCCCTTCCGTGTCGACACGGAAGGCAGGACCCTCTGCCCGAACCCCTTCTCCTGGACCGCCGGTCAGTCCCCCGCCCTCAACAGCTTGCCGGTCGACGGCATTTCAGTTGTGCTAACAAAATGGCCGGCGTGGTGTTGGGTGGTGCAGCGGCGAACCTGCTGTTCCTGGAGAGCCCCGTGGGCGTGGGCTTCTCCTACGCCGTGAACGAGGAGGTGTACAAGACCATGGGGGACAACATGACCGCCATCGACTCGCACATCTTCCTGCTCAGGTGGTTCGACCGCTTCCCCGAGTACAAGGGCCGCGAGTTCTTCATCGTCGGCGAGAGCTACGCCGGCCACTACATCCCCGAGCTGGCCATCACCATCGATGTCCAGAACAAGAACCCCAAGCTCACCCCCATCAACCTCAAAGGAATCTCCGTGAGTACTGCCCATCAGAACCAACAATGGTCAATCAGCTCGAGATCGATTGAGATGTTGCTGGTGACATAACACGCACGCGTGCCTCTCTCAGATCGGGAACGGCATACTGGAGTTCGCGGAGGAGCAGGCGGAGCTGTACGAGTACCTGTGGCACCGCGCCTTCATATCGGACGCGGCGCACGACACCATCGCCAAGCACTGCAAGGGCCCCGACGACCTCTCCACCGTCTGCCAGGCGGCCAGGGACACCGCCTACGGCAACACCGGCGACATCAGCGCCTTCAATGTCTACGCGCCGACTTGCCACGACAAGAAAGTCAGGCCAACAGACTCCAAGTGCATGGTATGTACTACATGCTACTGTACTTGAACTACTGGTTGCTATGAGCGGCAGCTGCACTGAACGGAGTACATGCATTGGTGTGCAGGACATTGCTGGTCCGTGCCTCGCACACTTTGTGGAGGCGTACTTGAACCAGCGCCAGGTGCAAACGGCGATCCACGCCAACACGGCGCTCAAGTATCCGTGGGTGGGATGCAGAACCCGGACGTACAACCTGAAACGCTTCGGGGACTCGCCGCCGTCGATGCTGCCACACCTCAAGGCCCTGGTCACCACCGGCATCCGCATCTGGCTATTCAGGTCAGCAACACTTCTCTTCAGCCGATCCTATCGGTGTAATCACTAATGAGAGTGTTGCTGTGGCGGTACAGCGGCGACTTCGACGCGATGGTCCCGGTGACGGCGACGAAGCGGTCGGTGGAGAAGCTGCAGCTGGGCGTGGAGAAGGACTGGCGGGCGTGGTCGGCGGGGCCGGGCAAGGACGTGGCCGGGTACGTGATCGCGTACAAGGGGCTGGTGCTGGCCACGGTGCGCGGCGCCGGCCACATGGTCACCGTCGACCAGCCGGAGCGGGGGTTCGCGCTCCTCACGTCCTTCCTCCGAGGCGAGCCGCTGCCGTCCGCGGCGCCGCAGACCGACTGAGGCTGTTGGAAAGGCGTGTGCGTGTGTATGATGATGATCGGTGGTTGTCTTGGCTTGTGCTGCTGCCAGTGGTGGGTGTGGGGAAACTCCTGTACGTACGTAGCCCTTTGGCGCTGACTGACATTATTCACACTTGATTGGCTTCTCTCTCCACCCTACTCGTGCACACCCGTAGATTGTTTATTATCATGCTCACGGCGGCACCATGGCGACGGCACAGCGCATACGTATGCTTCATGGATGACTATAACCTGCGGCCGTTGACACCAGTTTTTGGCATGGAAGAAAACGTAATTAAGATGGCCTCAAATGAAAGAATGTTCAATATGAAAACATTTCGTATGGTCAAAATGAACAATTTTGATGTTTGGGTCATCACCACCCGATCTCATCTCGCGGGCCGAAGATGTGCTCGTGCTAATATTTGGCATTTAGAGTACCGTTTGGCCGATTACTAGCCCAAGAAAACCTGGATGAAAAAGTATTATTCATGGATTTGTCTTCGCCTCATTGAGGCGATTGATTTCGAATTTCGAATCATCTTAATCTGAGGTCGTATGCAAAAGTTCCAACCAAAACTGTGCGTTGCAACAGTAGATGGTCGAATTGTCCGGGTTGGAAACCGGGTGATCTGACCGCCAGAAGTCGGGGCTATTGTCCGGACAAACAACAGAAGGTTCAATATTAAAGCCGGACGATCCGGGATGGAACCCGGACAATCCTCGCAAACGTCTGGCTTGGAGTCCAGACATCCGGGCCATAATTAACGTTTCTCTCTGTTGCAGACGTTAGAAAAACAAGAGAAAACACTCTCAAGATGACCTCGAATTGAAAACCGTTCAACATAAAAGTTGTCCGTCTCGTCGAAATAGATAAATTTGCTCTTGGGAATATCTCCATCCAATGTCTTATGCATCCCGTGGGCCCCAAAAACTGATCTTATATCTTATACCTACCTAAATCCAAGTTCAGTTAATTTTAGAAGGATTTGGAGTCCTTTTTTTATAGGAAAAGTCCAGCCGCCTCATAAATAGATGATAGGTGACGGCCGATTAAACAACACACAATCGATCTATCATATATCAATTGCAGCGTTAGTGCTTTTTGCTGGTTGGTTCCATTATCACAAAGCCGCTCCCAAATTGGCCGAAACAAACAAAAAGGAAAAGAGAAGAAAAAACAGAAATCATGATCAACTAAGCCCTCCTTGGTTCGTTCTTCGTTTCCAGGGCCGTGATCCAAGAGGACCTAGGGGCAATCAGGTCAACCTAGGGTAGCCCATAGCCGATGCGGACCTTGACGGGGTCCCCCTCCCGAGCGTGTGGGTTTTGGGTCTACAAAAGCGGCTGTGGGATTTCTTGTGTACCGTGCTTCTCGTCGGGTCTCCTTCGACGTGAGCTATGGTGCATCCCCCCCGATGTTGATGGTATGTGGTGACGTGTTCGTGTCCGAACACACTTTTTGGCAACTCCGCTGGAGACGAGCTTCGAACAATCTCCAACCCCAAGCAGCTACAATCAACGAATGAAATAAGGCTCACACCCCAGGCAGCGGACCAGGCTGCCTGGGTCCTGACGCCACCACTGTCCGCACTCCTATCTAGGTGTAGACGTGTGAAACAACCTTTCTTCTTCTTAATAGCCTTCTAAACATCATCGTTCCACCACCAGATATCTTCAGCTTCGCTTCTACATCCGGTAGACACTCTAAACTCATGTGCAACCACCATACAAATGAAGGTCACCATCTTCATCCACATATTGTCCGCATCACCTCCTTCCTAGGGCCCTCTGAGGGAGTCCTGGACTAGGGGGTGTCTGGATAGCCGGACTATCATCATCGGCCGGACTCCAAGACTATGAAGATACAAGATTGAAGACTTCGTCCCGTGTCCGGATGGGACTTTCCTTAGCGTGGAAGGCAAGCTTGGCAATACGGATATGTAGATCTCCTACCATTGTAACTGACTCTGTGTAACCCTAGCCCTCTCCAGTGTCTATATAAACCGGAGGGTTTTTAGTCTGTAAGGCAACAATCACAACAACAATCATACCATAGGCTAGCTTCTAGGGTTTAGCCTCCTTCATCTCGTGGTAGATCCACTCTTGTACTACCCATATCATCAATATTAATCAAGCAGGAGTAGGGTTTTACCTCCATCGAGAGGGCGAAACTCAGGTAAAAACATCGTGCCCCTTGTCTCCTGTTACCATCCGCCTAGACGCACGATTCGGGACCCCCTACCGAGATCCGCCGGTTTTGACACCGACATTGGTACTTTCATTGAGAGTTCCTCGTGTCGTCACCGATAGGCTTGATGGCTCCTTCGATCATCAACAACAGCGCAATCCAGGTGAGACTTTTCTCCCGGACAGATCTTCGTGTTCGGGCGGCTTTGCATGCGGGCCAATTAAGCAGCCATCCGGAGCAGATCGAAGCTACGCCCACCGCCATCAGTCGATTTGGAAGTCTAAACTTCACAGCTGACATCCGCGGAGACTTGATCTTCGATGGATTCGAGCCACAGCCGAGCGCGGCGCATTTTCTCGATGGGCATGATTTAGCTCTGCTGCCGGACAGTGCCCTGGAGGCCGCACATGAGTCCGCTCCGACCCTTAATTCGGAGCCGACCACGCAGATCGAGGATGGGTGGCTAGACACCGCCTCGGGGGCTGCAACCTCTACGGCGATGGAGCCGAATACTGACCTTGTCCCTTGCGAAGCTCGAGACTCCGAGGTGCCGGACTCCGAACCTCCTGCGCCCCCTCCAATCGAATCCGATTGGGCGCCGATCATGGAGTTCACCGCCGCGGACATCTTTCAACACTCACCTTTTGGCGACATCCTGAATTCGCTAAAGTATCTCTCGCTATCAGGAGAGCCCTGGCCGAATACCGGTTAGGATGGTTGGGATGCGGACGACGAAGAAATTCAAAGCCCACCCACCACCCACTTTGTAGCCACTGTCGACGATTTAACCGACATGCTAGACTTCGACTCCGAAGACATCGATGTTGGGGAACGTTGCAGAAAATTAAAAAAAAATTCTATGGTTTCACCAAGATCCATCTATGAGTTCATCTAAGCAACGAGTAACGGGAGAGAGTTTGCATCTACATACCACTTGTAGATCGCGTGCGGAAGCTTGCAAGGTGATGATGGAGTCGTACTCGGCGTGATTCAGATCACCGATGTCCAAGTCTTTGAGCGGACAGCACCTCCGCGTTCAACACACGTGCGGGGACGGGAGCGTCTCCTCCTTCTTGATCCAGCAAGGGGAGGAGAGGTTGATGATGATCCAGCAGACGACGGCGTGGTGGTGGATGCAGCAGATCTCGGCGAGGCCAAGCGACTACGGAGGAGGACGAGGTGTAGCAGGGGAGGAAGGCGCCAAGCAAAGGTGCGGCTGCCCCTCCCCCCCTTTATATAGGCCTCCGGGCGCCGCCCCTGGAGATCCAATCTCAAGGGGGGGCGGCCAAGGGGTGGAGTGCCCCCAAGCCAAGTGGGCGCCCCCCCCCTAGGGTTTCAACCCTAGGCGCGAGGTGGGCCTGGGGCGCACCAGCCCACTATGGGCTGGTTCCTCCCACTTCAGCCCATGGGGCCCTCCGGGATGGGTGGCCCCACCGGTGGACCCAGGGACCCTTCCGTGGTCCCAGTACATTACCGGAGACCGAAACTTTCCCGATGGCGAAATACCACTTCCTATATATTATTCTTTACCTCCGGACCATTCTGAAACTCCTCGTGACGCCCGGATCTCATCCGGACTCGAACAACATTCGATATGCTGCATACTCATATTCATACAACCCTAGCGCCACCGAACCTTAAGTGTGTAGACCCTACGGGTTCGGGAGACACGCAGACATGACCGAGGCGACTCTCGGGCAATAACCAACAGCGGGATCTGGATACCCATGTTGGCTCCCACATGCTCCTCGATGATTTCATCGGTTGAACCACGATGTCGAGGATTGATCAAAACCCAGATACAATTCCCTTTGTCAATCGATGCGTTACTTGCCCGAGACTCGATCGTCGGTATCCCAATACCTTGTTCGGTCTCGTTATCGCAAGTCACTTTACTCGCATCAGTAATGCATGATCCGTGGCCAACACCTTGGTCACCTTGAGATCATTATGATGATGCATTACCGAGTGGGCCCAGAGATACCTCTTTGTCATACGGAGTGACAAATCCCAGTCTCGATCCGTGTCAACCCAACAGATACTTTCGGAGATACCTGTAATGCACCTTTATAGTCACCCAGTTATGTTATGACGTTTGATACACCCAAGGCACTCCTACGGTATCCGGGAGTTACACGATCTCATGGTCGAAGGAAGAGATACTTGACATTGGCAAAGCTCTAGCAAACGAACTACATGATCTTTGTGCTATGCTTAGGATTGGGTCTTGTCCATCACATCATTCTCCTAATGATGTGATCCCGTTATCAACGACATCCAATGTCCATAGTCAGAAACCATGACTATCTGTTGATCAACGAGCTAGTCAACTAGAGGCTCACTAGGGACATATTGTGGTCTATGTGTTCACACGTGTATTACGATTTCCGGATAATACAGTTATAGCATGAACAAAAACCAATTATCATGAACAATGAAATATAATAATACTTTTATTATTGCCTCTAGGGCATATTTCCAACAGTCTCCCACTTGCACTAGAGTCACTAATCTAGTTACATTGTGATGAATCGAACACCCATGGAGTTCTGGTGTTGATCATGTTTTGCACGTGAGAGAGGTTTAGTCAACGGATCTGCGACATTCAGATCCGTGTGCACTTTGCAAATCTCTATGTCTCCATCTTGAACATTTTCATAGATGGAGTTGAAGCGACGCTTGATGTGCCTGGTCTTCTTGTGAAACCTGGGCTCCTTGGCAAGGGCAATAGCTCCAGTGTTGTCACAGAAGAGTTTGATCAGCCCCGACGCATTTGGTATGACTCCTAGGTCGGTGATGAACTCCTTCACCCAAATCGCTTCATGCGCTGCCTCCGAGGCTGCCATGTACTCCGCTTCACACGTAGATCCCGCCACGACGCTCTGCTTGCAGCTGCTGCACCATTCAACATATACGTATCCGGTTTGTGACTTAGAGTCATCCAGATCTGAGTCGAAGCTAGCATCGGCGTAACCCTTTATGACGAGCTCTTCGTCTCCTCCATAAACGAGAAACATGTCCTTTGTCCTTTTCGGTACCGGGATATTCTTGACCGCTGTCGGTGTTCCTTGCCGGGATTACTTTGGTATCTTGCTACCAAACTTACGGCAAGGTTTACATCGAGCCTGGTACACAGCATGGCATACATAATAGATCCTATGGCTGAAGCATAGGGGATGACACTCATCTCTTCTTTATCTTTTGCCGTGGTCGGTGACTAAGCCGAGCTCAATCTCACACCTTGTAACATAGGCAAGAACCCTTTCTTGGACTGATCCATTTTGAACCTCTTCAAAATCTTTATCAAGGTATGTGCTTTGTGAAAGACCTATGAGGCGTCTCGATCTATCTCTATAGATCATGATGCCTAATATATAAGCAGCTTCTCCAAGGTCCTTCATTGAAAAACATTTATTCAAGTAGGCCTTAATGCTGTCCAGAAGTTTTGTATCATTTCCCATCAAGAGTATGTCATCTACATATAATAGGAGAAATGCTACAGAGCTCCCACTCACTTTCTTGTAAACGCAGGCTTCTCCATAAGTCTGCATAAACCCAAACGCTTTGATCATCTCATCAAAGCGAATGTTCCAACTCGAGATGCTTGCACCAGTCCATAAATGGATCTTGGAGCTTGCATACTTTGTTAGCGTTCTTAGGATCGACAAAACCTTCCGGCTGCATCATATATAGCTCTTCCTTAAGATGTCCGTTAAGGAATGCCGTTTTGGCGTCCATCGCCATATCTCATAATCATAGTATGCGCAATTGCTAACATGATTCGGACGGACTTCAGCTTCGCTACGGAGAGAATGTCTCGTCGTAGTCAATCCCTTGAACTTGTCGATAACCCTTAGCGACAAGTCGAGCTTTATAAATGGTAACATTACCATCGCGTCCGTCTTCTTCTTAAAATCCATTTGTTTTCTATCGCTCGCCGATCATCGGGCAAGTCTGTCAAAGTCCATACTTTGTTTTCATACATGGATTCTATCTCGGATTTCATGGCTTCAAGCCATTTGTTGGAATCTGGCCCGCCATCGCTTCTTCATAGTTCAAGGTTCACGTTGTCTAACAACATGATTTCCGGACAGGTTGCCGTACCACTCAGTGCGGAGCGTGTCCTTGTGGACCTACGAAGTTCAAGTAGCAACTTGATCCAAGTACCTTGATCATCATCATTGGTTTCCTCTTGGTTGGTGTGGGCATCACGGGAACATTTTCTGAGCTGCACCACTTTCCCGTTCGAGAGGTAGTACTTCATCGAGTTCTACTTTCCTCCCACTTACCTCTTTCGAGAGAAACTCTTTTTCCAGAAAGCATCCATTCTTGGCAACAAAGATTTTGCCTTCGGATCTTAAGTAGAAGGTATACCCGACAGTTTCCTTAGGGTATCCTATGAATCGCATTTTTCCGACTTGGGTTCGAGCTTTTCGGGTTGAAGTTTCTTGACATAAGCATCACATCCCCAAACTTTTAGAAACGACAGCTTAGGTTTCTTCCCAAACCATAATTCATACGGTGTCGTCTCAGCGGATTTAGGCGGTGCCCTATTTAAAGTGAATGTAGTTGTCTCTAGGCGTATCCCCAAAATGATAGCGGTAAATCGGTAAGAGACATCATAGACCGCACCATATCCAATAGAGTGCGATTCGACGTTCGGACACACCGTTTATTTGAGGTGTTCGGTGGCGTGAGTTGTGAAACGATTCCACATTTCCTTAAGTGTGTACCAAATTCGTGACTTAAGTATTCTCCTCCACGATCGATCGTAGGAACTTTATCTTTCGGTCACGTTGATTCTCACCTCATTCTGAAATTCCTTGAACTTTTCAAAGGTCTCGGACTTGTGTTTCATTAAGTAGACATACCCATATCTACTTAAGTCATCGGTGAGAGTGAGAACATAACGATATCCTTCATGAGCCTCAACGCTCATTGGACCGCACACATCGGTATGTATAATTTCCAACAAGTTGGTTGCTCGCTCCATTGTTCGAGAGAACGGAGTCTTGGTCATTTGCCCATGAGGCATGGTTAGCATGTGTCAAGCGATTCATAATCAAGAGACTCTAAAGTCCATCAGCATGGAGCTTCTTCATGCGCTTGATACCAATGTGACCAAGGCGGCGATTGCCACAAGTATGTGGGACTATCGTTATCAACTTTACATCTTTTGGCATCCACACTATGAACATGTGTAATATTACGCTCGAGATTCATTAAGAATAAACCATTGACCATCGGAGCATGACCATAAAACATATCTCTCATATAAATCGAACAACCATTATTCTCGGACTTAAATGAGTAGCCATCTCGTATTAAAGGAGATCCGGATACAATGTTCATGCTCAAACTTGGCACTAAATAACAATTATTAAGGTTCAAAACTAATCCCGTGAGGTAAATGTAGAGGCAGCGTGTCGACGGCGATCACATCGACTCTGGAACCATTCCCGACGCGCGATCGTCACCTCGTCCTTTGCCGGTCTCCGTTTATTCGCAGCTCTGCTGTGAGTTACAAATGTGAGCAACGACACGGTATCAAATACCGGGAGTTACTACGAGTCTTGGTAAGGTAAACATCAATTACATGTATATCAAATATACCTTTGGTGTTGCGGCCTTCTTATCCGCTAAGTATTTGGGGCAGTTCCGCTTCTAGTGACCCTTCCCTTGCAATAAAAGCACTCGGTCTCGGGCTTGGGTCCATTCTTTGACTTCTTCCGGCAATAAAGCTTACAGGCACGACAACATCTTTGCCGTCCTTCTTGAAGTTTTTCTTACCCTTGCCCTTCTTGAACTTAGTGGTCTTATTGACCATCAACACTTGATGTTCTTTCTTGATTTCAGCCTCTGCTGACTTCAGCATCGAGAACACTTCAGAATGGTTTTCACCATCCCTGCATGTTGTAGTTCATCACAAAGCTCTTGTAGCTTGGTGGAGCGATGGAGGATTCTGTCAATGACCGCCTCATCAGGGAGGTTAATGTTCATTTGGGTCATACGGTTGTGCAACCTGGACATCTTGAGGATGTGCTCCTTGTAACTGTTTTCCTCCATCTTACAACTGTAGAACTTATCAAAGACATCATATCTCTCGACCCGGGCATGAGCTTGGAAAACTAGTTTCAGCTCTTTGAACATCTCATATGCTCCGTGATGCTCAAAACGCTTTTGGAGCCCGGTTCTAAGCTGTAAAGCATGCCGCACTTGAGCGAGGGAGTAATCATCGGACGAGAGTGCCAAGCGTTCAAATCATCTTGGTCTTTGGGAGAATAGATGGGTCACCTAACGGTGCTTCTAGGACATATTGTTTCTTGGCAGCTATGAGGATGATCCTCAGGTTCCGGACCCGATCCGTATAGTTGCTGCCATCATCTTTCAGCTTGGTTTTCTCTAGGAGCAGCGTTGAAGTTCATGTTGACATTAGCGTTGGCCATTGATCTACAAGACATATTTGCAAAGGTTTTAGACTAAGTTCATGATAATAAAGTTCTAATCAAAATTATGAACTCCCACTTAGATTAGACATCCCTCTAGTCATCTAAGTGTTACACGATCCGAGTCGACTAGCCCGTGTCCGATCATCACGTGAGACGGACTAGTCATCGTCGGTGAACATCTTCATGTTGATCATATCTTCCATACGACTCGTGTTCGACCTTTCGGTCTCCGTGTTCGAGGCCATGTCGTACATGCTAGGCTCGTCAAGTTAACCCTAAGTGTTTTATTTGTGTAAAACTGTCTTACACCCATTGTATGTGAGCGTAAGAATCCATCACACCCGATCATCACGTGGTGCTTAGAAGCGATGAACTGTAGCAATGGTGCACAGTTAGGGGAGAACACTTCTTGAAATTTTTTAGAGGATCATCTTATTTACTACCGTCGTCCTAAGTAAACAAGATGCATAAACATAATAAACATCACATGCAATTATATAGTTGTGACATGATATGGCCAATATCATAAAGCTCCATTGATCTCCATCTTCGGGGCTCCATGATCATCTTGTCACCGGCTTGACACCATGATCTCCATCATCATGATCTCCATCATCGTGTCTTCATGAAGTTGTCACGCCAACGACTACTTCTACTTCTATGGCTAACGCGTTTAGCAATAAAGTAAAGTAGTTTACATGGCGTTCTTCAATGACACGCAGGTCATACAAAAATAAAGACAACTCCTATGGCTCCTGCGGTTGTCATACTCATCGACATGCAAGTCGTGAATCCTATTACAAGAACATGATCTCATACATCACAATTCATCATTCATCACAACTTCGGCCATATCACATCACATGATAAATCGCTGCAAAAACAAGTTAGGCGTCCTCTAATTGTTGTTCCATCTTTACGTGGCTGCGATTGGGTTCTAGCAAAACGTTTTCTTACCTCGAATAACCACAGCGTGATTTTGTCAACTTCTATTTACCCTTCATAAGGGCCCTGTTCATCGAATCCGCTCCAACTAAAGTGGGAAGACAGACACCCGCCAGCCACCTTATGCAACTAGTGCATGTCAATCGGTGGAACCGGTCTCACGTAAGCGTACGTGTAAGGTTGGTCCGGGCTGCTTCATCCCACAATACCGTTGAAGCAAGAAAAGACTAGTAGAGGCAAGTAAGTTGACGAGATCCACGCCCACAACAAAATTGTGTTCTACTCGTGCATTAGAGAACTACGCATAGACCTAGCTCATGATGCCACTGTTGGGGAACGTTGCAGAAAATTAAAAAAATTTCTACGGTTTCACCAAGATCCATCTATGAGTTCATCTAAGAAAGGAGTAACGGGAGAGAGTTTGAATCTACATATCACTTGTAGATCGCGTGCGGAAGCTTGCAAGGTGATGATGGAGTCGTACTCGACGTGATTCAGATCACCGATGTCCAAGTGCTGAACGGACAGCACCTCCGCGTTCAACACACATACGGGACGGGAGACGTCTCCTCCTTCTTGATCCAGCAAGGGGGAAGGAGAGGTTGATGATGATCTAGCAGCACGACGGCGTGGTGGTGGATCTGGTGAGATCTCGGCAGGCTTCGCCAAGCGACTACGGGAGGAGGGCGAGGTGTAGCGGGGAGGAAGGCGCCAAGCACAAGGGTGCGGCTGCCCCCCTCCCTCCTCCCCCTTTATATAGGCCTCCGGGGCGCGGCCTGGAGATCCAATCTCAAGGGGGCGGCCAAGGGGGTGGAGTGCCCCCCAAGCCAAGTGGGGCGCCCCCTACCCCTAGGGTTTCAACCCTAGGCGCAGGGGGTGGGCCTAGGGGGGCACACCAGCCCACTATGGGCTGGTTCCCCTCCCACTTCAGCCCATGGGGCCCTCCGGGATGGGTGGCCCCACCCGGTGGACCCCCGGGACCCTTCCGGTGGTCCCGGTACATTACCGGGAGACCCCGAAACTTTCCCGATGGCCGAAATACCACTTCCTATATATTATTCTTTACCTCCGGACCATTCCGAAACTCCTTGTGACGTCCAGGATCTCATCCGGGACTCCGAACAACATTCGATATGCTGCATACTCATATTCATACAACCCTAGCATCACCGAACCTTAAGTGTGTAGACCCTACGGGTTCGGGAGACACGCAGACATGACCGAGACGACTCTCAGGCAATAACCAACAGCGGGATCTGGATACCCATGTTGGCTCCCACATGCTCCTCGTTGATTTCATCGGTTGAACCACGATGTCGAGGATTCGATCAAAACCCATTATACAATTCCCTTTGTCAATCGGTACGTTACTTGCGAGACTTCGATCGTCGGTATCCCAATACCTTGTTCGGTCTCGTTACGGCAAGTCACTTTACTCGCACCGTAATGCATGATCCGTGGCCAACACCTTGGTCACCTTGAGCTCATTATGATGATGCATTACCGAGTGGGCCGAGAGATACCTCTCCGTCATACGGAGTGACAAATCCGATCTCGATCCGTGTCAACCCAACATATACTTTCGGAGATACCGTAATGCACCTTTATAGTCACCCGTTATGTTGTGACGTTTGATACACCCAAGGCACTCCTACGGTATCCGGAGTTACGATCTCATGGTCGAAGGAAGAGATACTTGACATTGGCAAAGCTCTAGCAAGCGAACTACGATCTTTGTGCCATGCTTAGGATTGGGTCTTGTCCATCACATCATTCTCCTAATGATGTGATCCGTTATCAACGACATCCAATGTCCATAGTCAGAAACCATGACTATCTGTTGATCTGTGAGCTAGTCAACTAGAGGCTCACTAGGGACATATTGTGGTCTATGTGTTCACACGTGTATTACGATTTCCGGATAATACAGTTATAGCATGAACAAAAACCAATCATCATGAACAATGAAATATAATAATACTTTTATTATTGCCTCTAGGGCATATTTCCAACAATCGACGGTATGGTCGACGATGCCGGAGACGACCAAGAACCAGCGCCTACAGGGCACTGGAAAGCCACCTCAACTCATGACATATACATGGTGGATACACCAAAAGGAAGCAATAACGAGGAACAACGGGACGCGGCGAAGCAACCAAAATGGCGACGCAAGCGCCGCCCGAAGTCCCGCCTCGACAACAACAGCACCCATAACGACCCAGCCATAGAGCAGGGCGAACCAGTGGAGGACGAACATACAACCAAGCAACCATCCGAACAGGATGAATTGGACAAGCAACCCATCCCCGGCGAAAACAACAATCCAGACGATCTCACGCCGGACACATCACCGGAGCATAAGAGCCTTCACAAAAGGCTCGTCGCCACTGCAAGAAGTTTGAAGAAGCAGAAGCGGAAGACGTACTCAGAATGAGATGGAACAAAGTACTCAAGACTGCAGACAAATACGGCAATAGTCATCAAGCAAAGAGCAAACCGAAGCGCAAGTTGTTGCCCGAATTCGACGAGGAGGCCGTAGAGCCACCACAATCAAAAAGCAAAGATGCCGCCTGGCCGGATAGACGACCAGATGACAGGCTAAGAACGGCAAGCGGCGCCGCACACAAGCCGGCTCATGATACACATAAAGATCCTCGCAAAAAGGATGGCCTGGTCAGGTCCATTTACGGGCCAAAAAAGAGAGCTCCAGAGAGCAACACAACACGCCGAGTGTTCGAAGATAACGGCACACTTAAATACAGGGGCGCCGCACACCCACTATGTTTCACCGATGAGGTACTGGATCATGAATTTCCAGCGGGATTCAAACCCATAAACATAGAGGCATATGACGGAACAACAGACCCCGGAGTCTGGATTGAGGATTACATCCTACACATACACATGGCAAGAGGAGATGATCTCCATGCCATAAAATACCTACCCCTCAAGCTCAAAGGGCCAGCTTGGCATTGGCTCAAAAGCCTCCCAGAAAATACCATTGGAAGTTGGGAAGAGCTCGAGGATGCGTTTAGAGCAAATTTTCGGGGGACTTATGTCCGCCCTCCGGATGCAAACGATTTAGGTCACATAACTCAATAGCCCGGAGAGTCAGCACGCAAATTCTGGAACAGGTTCCTCACCAAAAAGAACCAAATAGTCGACTGTCCGGACGCTGAAGCCTTAGCAGCTTTTAAACATAACGTCCGAGACGAATGGCTCGCCAGACACCTCGGCCAGGAAAAACCAAGAACAATGGCCGCGCTAACGAGCCTCATGACCCGCTTTTGCGCGGGAGAAGATAGCTGGCTGGCAAGATGCAGCACCAGCGACCCAAGTACATCCAAGGTCAGAGATGGAAATGGGAAACCACGACGTAGAAAGGATCAGCGCCGGAGTAAAGAAAATGGCCCAAAGAACACGGCGGTAAACGCCGGATTCAAAAGCTCTCGGCCGAACAACAAAACACTGCCTCTTAAAGACAACAGTGACGAGCTATCCAACCTAAACAAAATTTTGGGCAGGATATGTCAAATCCACAGTACCCCCGGGAAGCCTGCAAACCATACCCACGGAGATTGTTGGGTCTTCAAACAGTCCGGCCGACTTAACGCCGAACACAAGGGGCTCGACACACCAAGCGAAGACGATGACGAACCCCACAAGCAGAGTGCCGGAAAACAAAAGACTTTCGCACAAGAAGTCAAAACAGTAAACTCACTTCACATGATAATATGGAACAATAGTGCGGCACCTACTAAAGCCGCGCCGCTTGCGGTCCACCCAATGAATCCGAGATTGGATGTCAAAACCAATTACTTTCGACCATCTGGATTACTCCAGAAACATTCGAAATGCAGGATGGACTGCTTTGATATTGGATCCTATAATCGATGGACTACAATTTACACAAGTCCTAATGGATGGCGATAGCGACTTCAACCTGCTATATCCGGACACAATCCGTAGGATGGGGATAGACCCGACCAAAATTCGCCATAGCAGCACTTCCTTCAAAGGAGTGACGCCAGGCCCTTACGCTAATTGCACGGGCTCCTTACTACTAGAAGTTGTGTTCGGTTCATCCGAGAACTTCCGTCATGAAAAGCTAATCTTCCATATCGCCCCATTTAAAAGTAGCCATCAAGCACTATTGGGACGTGAAGCTTTCGCCCGCTTTAACGCAATACCGCATTACGCGTCTCTTACACTTAAAATGCCCGGTCCACGCGACATTATCTCTTTGAAAGGTCTCTTAAGACCCCGGACACGGCTAGGCGAGTCCGGCTAAAATAAACTAGGGGCTTCCTAGCCGCACACCCCTTTACAAGGGGCTGTGAGCATGAACAATGAGAACCAATAAAAGCTCAACTTCATTCATTTCTTTTTTCATGCTCTATTTTAATACATTGCTTGCATGATATCTTTCCAAACTAAGTTCTTCTCTTTTACAGATGAACAGCATGCTACACCGTCCGAGGATACAACCTGGCGGAGACACAGTAGCAGACGTGCGGCGAGGACCCGTTGCAAGGATTCTTTTCAGATTAAGACCCTGCGTAAACCTTTCTTACTGTCTCTTGTTGATCCACATCCCCCGGTTTCTTACCATAACCGATGAGGAGGCTGGCGTTTTGGCATCGGCCGCATTAGAAATTTTCGCCTGTACCTGGACACGAGGGGCTTACGACATCGTTCTGCCCGTTATCATAAAGATCGAATACCTTAGGGAGTGTTCGGCGTCTCGAGTTAGGCCTTATATGCATCAGCTCCGAATCATGTCTTTGGTCAAATGTTGGGTTTGCCCGGCTCCTGTATTTTGCTGCCTTACGTTCCGTATCATCGGCTAACGCGGCACCGGAGAACTCTGCGATTGTGCCCGGTTCAGCGGGCGAGCACCTCGATGAAAGCGAAAACCGATGTCATGATATAGCGAGAGACTGGTCAACCACTCGATCGACCACCGAAATGTCTAGAATTCCTCCGCTTTGACAAAGGACCGTTTCCCGGTCAGGCACATACGCGCCCCGAATTCGGAAAGCGCGGTGCCCCTAGGGGCTATATCGTAGCCCCACCTTTGAACTCCTATGGCTAAGTGAAAGTGATAAAGCATTATAGTTCGGTTGCCTAGTTTGCTACGCTACCACCTCCTTCACAGGACCAAGACGTTGGATTAAGTGTGAAAATGCGCTATTTTTGCAAACACCCCCGCACCATGTGCGTGGGGGCTGAAGCCGAAGACTGCCATCTTTCAGGTTATATACACACATACATTAACGGCCGCACAGGAGATATTTCAATACTTGAATGCACAAGTATAGAAAGCACTCATATTATAAATATGGTTTCACAAATCATACATGTCATTTGAACATAACATTTTTCGAGCACTGCGACTCTATCAAACGAGCGCCCTGCAGGACTTCCCCAAAATAGTGCTCGGCGGGTAACCGGCTTTTGTCCGAACCCCGGGAGGCAACATCAGTGGCATCCATCTCCGCCCAGTATGTCTTGACACGGGCGAGAGCCATCCATGCACCCTCTATGCACGCCGACCGCTTCATCGCCTTGATATGCGGCACCGCCCCAAGGAACTGCTGCAATAAGCCAAAATAACTCTTTGGCTTAGGCCTATCCGGCCACACATGAGCCACCACATCCGTCATGGCAAATCCGGATAATCTATTCAGCTCAGCCCACTCAGCCAACCGATCGGTCAATGGAAGTGAACGCTCCGGACTGTGGAATTGAGACCAAAACAGCTCTTCCATCTCGTGATCCTTTTGGCCTCGGAAGTGCACAACCGCATCCGCCCTTTTCGCCGCCAAATCAGATAAGGATCCTCCGCACCTGGTGACCCAGTGAGCATACCGGATCTGTGAACTTCCTGCGCAGCAGAAAGGGCTTTCCAGCCGCAATGTCTCTGGCCTGACGCAGCTCCTCCTTTATAGCCCTCAGTGCAGAACGGGCATCCTTGGCTTCGGCGGTGGCCTTCTTCAAGTCCTCTTGCTCCGCTCAGCGTTCTTTTTCAAGAACCTCATAGCGGTTGGTAACATCCTTCAGCTTCACGGCCATTCCGGCCATCTCCTCCCTGCTTCGGCAGTGAGCAGCCTTTTCGGCTTTTAGCTCTTCGGCTGCCCTCGAGGCAGCCGCATCACTCCTTCTGGCCTGCTCCTTGGCTCGAGCAAGCTCTGCCCGAAGGTCCTCCACAGCAGCGGCACCATCTGCATCAAGCATACATATTGTAAGGAGTGGGCGTCAGCTCCCTTACTAGGTGACCACGGAGAAACAACCTACCTTGTGACTCGTCGAGTCGTTTATTGACCAGCGCGATGTCTGCATCCGCAACGTCAAGTTGTCGCTTTAGCTCGGCAACTCTATCAGTCCGGCTGGCCACCGGACGATCCGCCACCTGCATAGGAAAGGCGAGAATTAATAACTGAGATTATGATCCTCGGCACGCTGTCGCTTTCGACAACATTCCGAGTCTCAGGGGCTACTATCTATACAGGGCGCACTCTATGTGCAAAACTGTCAAAAGGTAAGTCATTATTATGGACCTCAAAACCCGCCAGTAAACTTCTGACGGCATCATGCAACCCGCCATCAGCGGACGAAATTCTTTCAATCACCGTATTCATCAATATATGGTGATCTTCTGAGATAGACGCCCTCTCGAGCAGATCCTTCAGCTCTCCCGGTCGTACACCAGTAGGCGCCGAACTCTCCGGCCCCGCCGGACTTGGGGAGACCCTCGCGCGACACACCGAGGGACGTCCGCCCGCTGATGGCATGGCGGATGGGCGTCTCGCTCTCCATCATCTCGCACGAAGGTCCTCAAGACGAGCTCGGTGAGAAGGGCGGAGATCCGAACTACAAGATAAACTTCGGTTATCCTCAGAAGCAAAAATAGGGATGTCTCTTATTACAAAACTCCCCTTTTTCTACTTACGGCTTGCTGGAGGGCTGATTCCTTAGGGGAGATAGTGCGGCCGGGGTTTCCCCTGGCGTAGGACCCTCTGGTGAAGATTTCTTCCCCCGCTTTGAGGCCTTAGCCTCCGGATCTTCGGAAGCGGTCCTCTTCTCCCCCTGGAAGGAGGGATTCTCGATCCCCCCTTTCTCGAAAGCCTCCTTAGTAGAGGCGGTAGTTTCTCTGTTTTCCCCTTCGCCCTCCTCTAGAGGCGCAACCTCCAGCATCTTGACCAACACCGAGTCCGGCGCGGTCTCCGGGAGGGGGGCCGGACACCGTATCAGTTTTGCTTGCGCTATCCACTCCTATTCAAAGGACGATTGGTTAAAAGGCAAATCCAAGAATATGCAAGCAAAAGGTATGTCCGGACACAGGGCTACTTACTTGAGCATCCAGGCGATTGCAGCTTAAGCCGGCGTCCTCGGTCAATTCCGGACACACTTCTTGTGATCCGAAGAACAATTTGTACATCTCTGCGGGTGTCGTACCCATGAAGTGTTGGAGAGCTCGTGGCCCCTCTGGATTGAATTCCCACAGGCGGAGGGGGCGACGTTTGCAGGGCAGAAGACGTCGTATCAGCATAACCTGCATCACTACGACCAGATCGATCTCCCTCTCTTGGAGGTCTCGAATCCGGCCCTGCAATAGGGGTACGTCCTTTGACGGCCCCCAGTTAAGCCCTTTGTTGACCCATGACATCAGCCGTTGTGGAGGGCCTGAGAGAAAGACAGGCGGCGGCTTCTGCCTGCTGCCCTTGGGAGCGGTAATATAGAACCACTCCTGTTGCCACAAACCGAGCTCCTCCTGGAAAGAGCCCTCGGGCCATGGAGCATCGGCCCTCTTACTTACAACCGCTCCGCCACATTCTGCTTGACGCCCCTCGATCATCTTCGGCTCCACGTTGAAGGTTTTGAGCCACAAGCCGAAGTGAGGAGTAGTGCGGAGGAAGGCTTCGCAGACGACAATGAATGATGAGATGTGGAGGATGGACTCCGGAGCCAAGTCATGGAATTCCAACCCATAGTAAAACATGAGCCCCCTCACGAAGGGATCCATCGGGAAGCCTAAACCCCGACGGAGGTGAGACACGAACACGACGCTCTCGCCTGGCTCGGGAGTGGGAATGACTTGCCCTTGGGCAGGAAGCCTATGCGAAATCTCGTAGGTTAAGTACCTGGCTTCTCTCAGCTTTAGCACGTCCTCCTCCGTGACGGAGGAGGGCATCCACCGGCCCTGCAAGTCGGAGCCGGACATTGTCGAAGTTCCGAAGCGCACAAACCTGGAGCCCTGAGTGTTGGAGCTCGGGGCGAGGGGCGGATTCGATTGAGGATTGAAGAAAAAGAACGAGCTTGGGTCTCATTATAAAGAAGGAGAATACCAAGAGCCGTCTCCGTGACCATTTGGAGCCCGCCTTCGATGGAGGGGGCGTGGCGACGGACGCGGTTGGGTTACCCACGTCCGAATTGATGGGAATCCCGGAATAAGGGGAACACGATCTCTGCTTCGACAAGACGTGCCAAGGAAACCGCTTCGGTAAACGCGCTGAGGTGGTATAATAAAAACGATTCAAGTAAAGGCTTGGTAGTGGTGTGACGTCACGCCACAAAATACGTCAGCAGATTGAACTTGTGTAAATATTATTCTCTCTACGGTGGTATGTGAAATTTATTTTCTGAGCGGACACTATCTGGTGTTCACAATCTTCTATGAATTATTGGAGGAGGAACCCGCCTTGCAATGCCGAAGACAATATGCGCGGACTAAATCGTCATTGAAGCCTGGTTCAGGGCTCTTGAGGAGTCTGGACTAGGGGTGTCCGGATAGCCGGACTATCATCATCGGCCGGACTCCAAGACTATGAAGATACAAGATTGAAGACTTCGTCCCATGTTCGGATGGGACTTTCCTTAGCGTGGAAGGCAAGCTTGGCAATACGGATATGTAGATCTCCTACCATTGTAACCGACTCTGTGTAACCCTAGCCCTCTCCGGTGTCTATATAAACTGGAGGGTTTTAGTCCGTAGGACAACAATCACAACAACAATCATACCATAGGCTAGCTTCTAGGGTTTAGCCTCCTTGATCTCGTGGTAGATCCACTCTTGTACTACCCATATCATCAATATTAATCAAGCAGGAGTAGGGTTTTACCTCCATCGGGAGGGCCGAACCTGGGTAAAACATCATGCCCTTGTCTCCTGTTACCATCCGCCTAGACGCACAGATTCGGGACCCCTACCCGAGATCCACGGTTTTGACACCGACTCCGCTGCCCCAGGCAGCGATGTCATGGTTAACTCGACGCTGGATGGCAACGCGCGGCGGCGGCGACGCATCGGGAAAATAAATTGGTTGCCGCTAATTTAGCAACTTTCTTTCTGTATACTGTTGAACAATGCATGTGGAACGGACGTGTAGTTTCCTTTTGTGATTTTTTTCTCTCTGTATAAATTGGACGTGGGTTGTTTGATCTTTTCCCTTGTGTGCGGGCATGAGTTGTTTCTCTTGTGCGAGCGTGGGCCCGGTAGAGTTTCGTCCGCCATGTTCTCTTGTTTAATAGTAGTGTAGATTAGGGTGGCAAACTAGTTTGCCATGCGAAAACAAAATAAAAAGTTGTCACAGTGTACAAATAAAGTAGGAACTTTTCAATAATTGCCATGCGGGTAGAGAGTTTTTTTTCATGGTTCGTGTAACGCCCTCGATGCGGCTATATCTCCCACGTGTCGAAGCACGACTTAGAGGCATAACCGCATTGAAAGCAATGTCGCAAGTGAGGTAGTCTTCACACAACCCATGTAATACATAAGGGAAAAAGATACATAGTTGGCTTACAATCGCCACTTCACACAATTACATGAATAAAGCATTACATCATCCAGATACAATGAAGGTCCGACTACGGAACCAAAATAAAAGGAGAACCCCAAATGCGACAAAGATCCCCGATCGACCCCAACTGGGCTCCACTACTGATCAACTAGAACGAAACAACACAAAAGGCAAGATATTCATCGACCTCCTCCTTGAGCTTGGTTGCGTCACCTGCTCGGTAACATAGGCACCTGCAAACTGGTTTTGGAAGTATCTGGTGAGTCACGAGGACTCAGCAATCCCATTACCATGGGTATCAAGACTAGCAAAGCTTAATGGGAAAGGAAGGGGTAAAGTGGTGAGGTTGCAGCAGCGGCTAAGCAAGTATGGTGGCTATCATACGCAGAAGACAGCGAGAAGAGAAACAAGCGGAACGGTCGTGAAGCTAGCAATGATCAAGAGGTGATCCTGAACTCCTACTTACGTCAAACATAACCCAGAAACCGTGTTCACTTCCCGGACTCCGCCGAAAAGAGACCATCACGGCTACACACGCGGTTGATGCGTTTTAAATCGGATCAAGTGTCAAGTTATCTACAACCGGACATTAACAAATTCCCATCTGCCACATAACCGCAGGCACGGCTCTCGAAAGTTTATACCCTGCAGAGGTGTCCCAACTTAGCCCATGACAAGCTCTCGCGATCAACGAAGGAATAGACCTTCTCCCAGGAAGACCCGATCAGTCTCGGAATCCCGGTTTACAAGACATTTCGACAATGGTAAAACAAGACCAGCAAGACCTCCCGGCGTGCCGACATCCTGATAGTAGCCGCGCGTATCTCGTCTCAGGCCACGACCGGATGAACACTACGTACGGCAACCGACGATACCCCAAGTTGCCTAGGGGCGGCACCGCAAGTGGCTCTGGTTTGGACCAACACTTAGACAAGCATTGGCCCGGGGGGGCTATAATAAAGATGACCCTTGGGTTAATTACTCCCAAGGGAAATATAGGTGGTGGTGAGGCAAATGGTAAAACCAATGTTGGGCCTTCTTTGGACAAGTTTTATTCAAAGCGAATCGTCGGGGGTCCCATAAATCACTCGACAGCGTTAGGAACACAAAATCCGGGAACATAACACCGGTATGACGGAAACTAGGGCGGCAAGAGTGGAACAAAACACCTGCATAAGGCCGAGCCTTCCACCCTTTAGCAAGTATATAGATGCATTAATAATATAAGAGATATTGTGATATCCCAAACATAACCACATCCACCATGGAGAAATCTTCAACTTCACCTGCAGCTAGCAACGCTATAAGAGGGGCTGAGCAAAGCGGTAACATAGCCAAACAATGGTTTGCATAGGAAAGGTGTCAAAGGTTAGAGGTTCATGGCAATATGGGATGGCTTGATAAACAGGTAATAGGTAGCGCAGCATAGCGATAGAACGAAGCAACTAGCATAGCAATGATAGTAGTGAGATCCAGGGTAGCGGTCATCTTGCCTGAAATCCCGCAAGGAAGAAGAACGAGTCCATGAAGAAGATGAAGCCACGAAGACGAACCACACGTAGACGAACGCATCCTCACGATCGCAACAAAACGAGAACTATCGAGAAGAAGCACACAACATGGTAAACACACCACACATGAACAAGACATGATGCACAACACGCATGATGCATGACAAAGCTACATGAAGCTACTCATGGCAAGCGATGATGCAAACAAGAACAACACATCAAGGCAAGTTTAAATGAGGGCGGGAACAACATATAACAATTCCGATAAGTCCTCATATGCAAATTTCGAAATTGGTCCAGAACTGAATAAACATTATGTTCAAGTTGTTAAACAGCAAGTTAAGATGCACCACGATGAACTACACGAGATTCTAGTCAAGTTACATATAAAGTTCATTAGATTCGGAGCTACGGACTAGAAGATATGAGCAAAACAAGTTAAGCATGGCATTGATGCAAAATGCATACAACCATCCAGCAAACACGCCAAAGCAAGGATGCAACATGATAATATGGAACTACATGCAAAACAAGCAAGTTTCATATAGAGCACACTCAAAACGGAGCAACGGTTCAACACATGCACACTATACAAGTCATAGCAACAATCTGTCCATAACAGCAACTAGGCATCTTACAAGCATCAAAACAATATGCTACAGCACCCCAAAATAATAACAAAAGGCATGGGCATGAAGTACAGGTAAAGAATAACAAGACATGAACACCGAGCTATCTCCAGAAACAAATAGAACATGCTCAAAAAGACATGGAGATATTGCAAATAATAACAGTTTCAGACTTTAGCGAAATAACATCAAAGTTGCAATGTTTAGAGCTATCAAACAACATGTTACAGAACTTATCATGACAAACAAAGGCATGGCATGAATCTACTAATAGCATAGATCAAAAGTCCCTTACTGACCAAGAGCCAAAAAGGCATAGAAAATATGATGGCACCCATGTAAACATGGCAAGTTATATTACAGATTCTAACATGGCAGGAACAACAATAAGTAGGCATGTTCGTGATCTTGAACCACTCACCACAGAGCAATACATGGCATGGCAAGGCAACCAACAGTAAGAAGGCATGTTTATGAAGCTAAGCATGGCAAGAGCAAGTTCATAGGATGCATGGATCACTAGGAAAACACATGGGAACAAGTGAACTTAATGTTAACAGGCTGACAGCAACATTTTCAAGCAACTTTGGAGCAAGATATGAACAATCTACAGCATTCTATAAATGCAACCAAGGGCATGAATGGATAGAGCATGACATGTAGATCAAAACATGTTTATAGAGCATCTCCAGATTATGCATAGAATGATTAGTAGAAGCATGTTAACATAGCAACAAAATATAGAATGAATCTGTCAGAAAACAAAGAACAAAGAACTACCCTACTTAACAAGCTTGATACACTCAACACACAACTCACAAAAATACATGGTATACACCCCTGGAAAGATGGCATGGCATAGATCAACATACATGTAGAGCTCAACCTCATAGGATGCACACATCAATCATGGCAAAAATGATAAATGAGCAAGTTATAATAGTTTCAGCAGGTTAACATCAACATGCACTCTTCCAACAGCATTCGTGGAATGAAATGAAGTACTCGTCGATACAAACAATTTGACATATTATACGCACAAAACGTAGCTACGGACGCAGAGATGTGATGGCATGAACATGGCATGATTACGTCAAATAAACCGGGGACTTAGGCGTTTTTGAAGTCAACCTTGAGCTGGATCTAGATCCGGGCGCGGTTCCCGAGGTTGACCGGAGCAACCTCGCCGGAGCTGGGGAGGAAGATGCCGGAGAGGGCGCGAGGAGGCGGCCCCGTGGCGAGGGACGCCGGATCTGGCCGGAGGGCGGCGCCGGCGGCCGAAAGCGGCGACAGTGGCTTGATGGCGAGGCGGCGGCGGCACCGGTCGGAGCGGATCGACCGGCGGCCTTGATGGCGCGGTGCCGCGCCGGAGGCAGGGGAGGCGGAGGGGACCGACGCTGGGGCGAGGGCGAGGGCGGACGCAGCGGCGGCGAAGGCCCCCCGCGGCGGCGGCGCTGGGCGGAGGTGCCGGGCGGCGGGCGGCGGCGGCAGCTGCCACCAAGGGCCAGCAGCGGCGGCGGGCGGGGGGGCGGGCGCGCGAGGAGGGCGGCATGGCCCAAGGGCCGGGCGGCGGTGGAGGACGGCGGCGCCCACTTGGCAGGAGGCGATTGGGCGTGGGCGGCGGAGCGGACGCGTCCGGGCGGGTCGGACGTGTCCGGCGAGCGCGGGGACGAATTTTAGGGTTTGGACTGCGAGATTTCGGGGGAGGAGGTAATTTATAGGTAGAGGGAGCTAGGAGAGTCCAAATGAGGAGCGGTTTTCGGCCACGCGATCGTGATCGAACGACCGAGAGCATGGAGGGGAGTTTGCTGGGTTTTGGGCCACTTTGGAGGGGGTGTTGGGCTGCAACAAAAGAGGGCTTTACGGTTACCCGGCTAACCGTTGGAGTACCAAACGACCTCCAAATGGCACGAAACTTGACAGGCGGTCTACCGGTGCTATACCAAGGCCGCTTGGCAAACCTCGGGTCATTCCGAGAACGTTAAATACCCGCACAAGAGAAGAGGCAAAAGGGGAACGCCGGAGGACATAGGAGTGCCGGATTGCAAAACGGACAACGGGGAAAAGGCTCGGATGCATGAGACGAACACGTATGCAAAATGAAATGCACATGATGACATGATATGAAATGCATATGATGACATGGCAAATGCACACGCAAGCAAATGACATGGCAACGAAGGCGAATAACTAACGGACACCTGGCGCATCGGATCCGGGGCGTTACAACACTCCACCACTACGAGAGGATCTCGTCCCGAGATCTAGGATGGTACCGGAGGGAAAAGGAAGAGGAAGAGGAGAGGTAAAACTAAGTTGCTTCTTCGACAAACGAGTGAAACCATGAACCTTGAGATGTTGAGCAATTTAAAAGAAAGAGTACAACAGAGATGAACGAGATTGCAAACAACCCGTTAGAAAAGATGAACAAGGAGTATTACGAGAACTTGAAGGTTGCAAATACATGAATCAAGAGTTTAATAGACAGGATAGAATTCAAAACCACTGCGGTTAAAACAAGATGGGAGAGGAAGAATTCGGGCAGCACTCCGGTTGAAAGAAGAAGGAAAACTTGATAAGATGAAAAGCACTTGAAGAGATGACACAACACTCCGGTTAAATGGATAAGCAAGAAAAAAAACACGATCCTCACAATTCGAGATGATTAGTGAAGAGAGCAACATCACCATGCCTCCGGAAGAACGAAAAGAAGATAGATCATTGGAATAAAAGAACGGAGAATAAAATGCCAACTTCTGCCACAAATGATCTTGGAAAGCACCCTTGCAAGAAGGTTAGAATAGAGTTGTTGGAAGACCAACAACGAAAAGAACAAGCTTGTTGTGGGCTTATGGAACACATCTAAAAATTATGGGGTGACAACTGGCCACTAATGGAAATCATTGATTTGATTGAGAACACCGAAGAGATGAAAAACTTCTTCCACCAAGATGATAGAGAGATAACTTGGATCATTGATAAACACCATAAATATCAACAACCCTTACGGAAAGGCTTTAGGTGAAATCTGACACAAGATAACTCCAATGAAGAAGTTGATTGGTCAAAAGATCTCTTGAATGAAGAGAAAATGGTGGATTTAAAATACCTCATTCTTGACAACATATGAATCATGAAACATGAAGGAAATTGTCAAGAGTGACATAACACCACCTCAAAAGATAAGATAGAAGGAATTGCACTTTGGAATGCAAGAAGGAGAATACTTGAGCTTCTCAAAACAAAACAAGTGTTGGGCACCCTGTTTAATTTTGAGTATAGCTTGGCGGATCATAACTTCGAGTGAAATCTTGAAGAACAATTGAAGAATGAAAAGAATCCTTGACGACCCACCATTTAGAGCCTCCATGAAGAACTCCGGTAATAAAAGGATGATAAAAAAGAAAGGGAAGTTGGAAAACACAAGGTGAAGCCTTGCGATGATTTAGATGGAGCTTCGCGATTATATAACCGAGAGAACTTGGAACTCCGAAAAAGAAGGATGAGCAATTGAAACCAAGAATTTTTTATGAACCTCCGAAATAAGGAATTGAATTTACTCGATGAAACAAGAATAAGAATTACATTATGCTTATCCCTCATCAATTAAATTGATGACCCACAATGGATTTGGCATGCCACTTATTCTCGTAGAAAGGATTAAGATAGATATGGCGCAATCTTGGGAAGGTCTTCAACGAACCACCGGTAGGATTGGAAAGAATGAATGAATTAAATGATAACGAAAGAGGTGAAATCTTGAACGAACCACTGTAAGAATTGAAATTGAACGTAGCAAAGGCACAATTCACCGGGAAGGATTGGAAAACGATTGAAGATATTTGAGGGGATTTAGATACATGAGAACGAAGAGATCAAGAACTGATTAGAGGATATTCGATTGATGCACCGGCAAGATAGGAGAATGATAACTGACAGCTGAGAAAGAATAAACCTGAATTGATGGACTCCGGATGACAAACTGAGAAGACTCTTGAATATCTCCTGATGGGTGAAAAAGATTCTCACAATCGAAAACAATTATGAGAGGATGGCAACAAGCTAGCACCATAAATCTTGAAGAGAATAGAGCAAGATTTAAGAGAAATCCTTCTTCGGTCTTCACATGTTGAGAATGAAGATGAGAACCACCATGAATTGTATGAGATACTCCGGGAGAATGAAAAAAACAAGGTTGTTGAGCCAACAATGAAAAATAATTTCAAAGATCTTGGAGAAGGCATGTGACTGATGAAAATTCATTCTTACATCAAACTTGGAAAAGAATTTGGGATAGCTCCGGAATAATTAGAAGAGTCAGGTAAGATCCTGGGAAAAGACCTGTGGGTTAGGGCCCACTCAAAAGAAAACACCGTTGGAAATGATTTTAAAGAGAAATTGCACCGGTTGAATTAAATGGCTTGAATGAGATAACAACCTCGAAATATCTTGAAGGGATTGAGAATGGAAACGCAAGTCTTGTGAGATATCTTGAGACTCGAGAACAAATGAATAGGAAGAAGTGAATGATTAAGAGGTGCATCGGTATGAGAAAGCATTAGAAACGAGGAAAGGAATATGATGAATATCGAAAGCTTGAATAGGATCCACCGGAGAAGAAACAACAATGAAGGATGATGAACTTGAAGCTGTTGAGCATCTTCATGGGAAATCACCGGATAAGAACATTGATTGAAAAGAATGAAGAGACTTCACATGAATAAATGGATACTTGATTAAGAAATCTGTGTCCTTGAAGAAAAAAGGGTGGAGGGCGGAAAACAAAGGCAACTTGGGACGGATGAAACAAACACCGTTGAGAAAACTTAGATTTGATCTTGCGGATGGGAAAAATGATGGGATCCACTTGAAGAGAAGCACACCGGTTGGAAAGGAGTTGACATGACAAAATCAATGATCAAAAGGATTAGTATTCACATAGCAATATGAGAACACCATTTAGGAAAGGTATGGATTCAACATTTGACTTCGAAGCAACTTGAATACCACAAATAAAACAAAACAAAGGATTTGGCTTGCAGAATAAGTCGGAACAAATACATATGATAGAGATTTACCCAATCCCATATCATGCATTTGTCGGAAAGATATTCTAGGAGCTACTTGAATTCCCACCTATAAACTCCCGAAACTTTCTGGTTATGCAATCTGGTGTTGGGGATACACGGGAAGCAATATATCTCACCCAAACTACCAATCCCTACATCCAGCTGTATCCATCCGTCAACACATAACCAAGAAACCTTCGGAAATCGTGTACCTCAACCTTCGAAAATCATCCGTTATACGAGTCATGGCAATACTCCGTACTCACCTCGAAGATTGGGTTATCGGGTTATCTCACCAACAAGCGCATAAAAGAGATTTCAGATGTCGGCGTACTAAACTCAGGTATTCCAGAACTGCAATGATAAAATTATGACGACAACACCTCAGAGCTCAACTCTTCGGGACACTTCCACTAAACCCCTGCTGACGGGAGGCACCAAGACAATGTTCTCATCATAAAACCATCGGAACGATTCCAAAATACCCGCGTGATCCTAAAAAAAAATTTAGTGAAATTTGAGAAGAGAAGAGTCAAAACTTCTACGTCAGGATGCCTTACCGAGCGATGAAGAGGCGGGGAGTAAAAAGAATTCCTAACTCTCCGATATATATAATCCTAAATGACTCAAAACATTTTCTAGACACAACTCGCCGCTAAAAGCGATCAAGCGGTGGGGCTCCTAAGGTAGGGAAGGCTCGATACCAACTTGTAGCGCCTCGATGCGGCTATATCTCCCACGTGTCGAAGCACGACTTAGAGGCATAACCGCATTGAAAGCAATGTCGCAAGTGAGGTAATCTTCACACAACCCATGTAATACATAAGGGAAAAAGATACATAGTTGGCTTACAATCGCCACTTCACACAATTACATGAATAAAGCATTACATCATCCAGATACAATCAAGGTCCAACTACGGAACCAAAATAAAAGGAGAACCCCAAATGCGACAAAGATCCCCGATCGACCCCAACTGGGCTCCACTACTGATCAACTAGAACGAAACAACACAAAAGGCAAGATCTTCATCGAGCTCCTCCTTGAGCTTGGTTGCGTCCACCTTTCGGTAACATAGGCACCGCAAACTGGTTTTGAAGTATCCGGTGAGTCACGAGGACTCAAGCAATCCCATTACCATGGGTATCAAGACAAGCAAAGCTTAATGGGAAAGGAAGGGGTAAAGTGGTGAGGTTGCAGCAGCGGCTAAGCAAGTATGGTGGCTATCATACGCAGAAGAGAGCGAGAAGAGAAACAAGCGGAACGCTCGTGAAGCTAGCAATGATCAAGAGGTGATCCTGAACTCCTACTTACGTCAAACATAACCCAGAAACCGTGTTCACTTCCCGGACTCTGCCGAAAAGAGACCATCACGGCTACACACGCGGTTGATGCATTTTAAATCGGATCAAGTGTCAAGTTATCTACAACCGGACATTAACAAATTCCCATCTGCCACATAACCGCAGGCATGGCTCTCAAAAGTTTATACCCTACAGGGGTGTCCCAACTTAGCCCATGACAAGCTCTCGTGATCAACGAAGGAATAGACCTTCTCCCAGGAAGACCCGATCAGTCTCGGAATCCCGGTTTACAAGACATTTCGACAATGGTAAAACAAGACCAGCAAGACCTCCCGGCTGTTGGGAAGCGTAGTAATTTCAAAAAAATTCTTACGCACACGCAAGATCATGGTGATGACATAGCAACGAGGGGAGAGTGTTGTCTACGTACCCTCATAGACCGAAGCGGAAGCGTTAACGCAGCGTAGAGGAAGTAGTCGTACGTCCTCCCGGTCCGACCGATCCAAGCACCGTTACTCCGGCACCTCCGAGTTCTTGACACACGTACAGCTCGATGACACACCCTCGATCTCCAATCCAGTAGAGGCTCCGAGGGGGACTTCCGTCAGCACGACAGCGTGGTGACTATCTTGATGTTCTCCTGTCGCAGGGCTTCGCCTAAGCACCGCTACAATATGACCGAGGTGTAATATCGTGGAGGGGGGCACCGCACACGGCTAAGGAACGATCAATGATCAACTTGTGTGTCCAAGGGTGCCCCCTACCCCGTATATAAAGGAGGGAGGAGGAGGTGGCGGCCCAAGGGGCGCGCCATAGGGGGGGAAACCTACTCCAAGTAGGTTTCCTCTCTTTCCTTATCTTATTTGGAGGGAAGGAAGGAGTACTAGTGTTAGGAAGTAGTACTAGTAGTAGGAAGGAGAGAGGGGAAGGAGAAAGGAAAGGGGGCGGCCCCCTCCCCAGTCGGATTGGGCTTGGGGGCGCCCCCCTTGCTCCTTCTCTCTTCCTCCTACATGGGCCCAATAAGGCCCATATACCTCCCGGGGGGTTCCGGCAACCTCCCGGAGCTCCAAACTTCTCCGTAACCTTTCCGGTGTCCAAATATATCCGTCCAATATATCAATCTTTATGTCTCGACCATTTCGAGACTCCTCGTCATGTCCGTAATCACATCCGAGACTCCGAACAAACTTCGGTACATCAAAATACATAAACTCATAATATAACTGTCATCGAAACCTTAAGCGTGCGGACCCTACGGTTCGAGAACGATGTAGACATGACCGAGACATGTCTCTGGTCAATAACCAATAGCGGGACCTGGATGCCCATATTGGTTCCTACATATTCTACGAAGATCTTTATCGGTCAAACCGCATAACAGCATACGTTGTTCCCTTTGTCATCGGTATGTTACTTGTCCGAGATTTGATCGTCGGTATCCAATACCTAGTTCAATCTCGTTACCAACAAGTCTATTTACTCATTCCGTAATACGTCATCTCATAACTAACTCATTAGTTACATGCTTGCAAGGCTTAGGTGATGAGTATTACCGAGAGGGCCCAGAGATACCTCTTCGACAATCGGAGTGACAAAACCTAATCTCGAATTATGCTAACTCAACATGTACCTTCGGAAACACCTGTAGTACTCCTTTATAATCACCCAGTTACGTTGTGACGTTTGGTAGTACCAAAGTGTTCTTCCGGTAAGCGGAGTTACACAATTCTCATAGTTACTGAGAACATGTATAAGTCATGAAGGAAGCAATAGCGAGAATACTAAGCGATCAAGTGCTAAGCTAACGGATGGGTCATGTCAATCACATCATTCTCCTAATGATGTGATCTCATTAATCAAATGACAACACATGTCTATGGTTAGGAAACATAACCATCTTTGATTAATGAGCTAGTCAAGTAGAGGCATACTAGTGACTATATGTTTGTCTATGTATTCACACATGTATCATGTTTCGGTTAATACAATTCTAGCATGAATAATAAACATTTATCATGATATGAGGAAATAAATAATAACTTTATTATTGCCTCTAGGGCATATTTCCTTCAGTCTCCCACTTGCACTAGAGTCAATAATCTAGATTACACAGTAATGATTCTAACACCCATGGAGTCTTGGTGCTGATCATGTTTTGCTCGTGAGAGAGGCTTAGTCAACGGATCTGCAACATTTAGATCCGTATGTATCTTGCAAATCTCTATGTCTCCCACTTGGACTTGGTCCCGAATGGAATTGAAGCGTCTCTAGATGTGCTTGGTCCTCTTGTGAAATCTGGATTCCTTTGCCAAGGCAATTGCACTAGTATTGTCACAGAAGATCTTCATTGGTCCCAGTGCACTAGGTATGACACCTAGATCGGAAATGAACTCCTTCATCCAGACTCCTTCATTCGCCGCTTCAGAAGCAGCTATGTACTCCGCTTCACATGTAGATCCCGCTACGACGCTTTGTTTTGAACTACACCAACTTACAGCTCCACCGTTTAATATAAACACGTATCCAGTTTGCGATTTAGAATCCTCCGGATCAGTGTGAAAGCTTGCATCGACGTAACCATTTACGACTAGCTCTTTGTCACCTCCATATACGAGAAACATATCCTTAGTCCTTTTCGGTATTTCGGGATGTTCTTGACCGCTGTCCGATGATCCACTCTGGTTTACTTTGGTACCTACCGCCAAGCTTATTGCTAAGCATACGTCGTGTCCGGTACACAGACATTGCATACATGATAGAGCCTATGGCTGAAGCATAGGAACATCTTTCATTTTCTCTCTATCTTCTCATTGTGGTGGGCATTGAGTTCGACTCAACTTCACACCTTGTAGCACAGGCAAGAATCCTTTATTTGCACGATCCATTTTGAACTTTTTCAAAATTTTGTCAAGGTATGTGCTTTGTGAAAGTCCTATTAAGCGTCTTGATCTATCTCTATAGATCTTGATGCCCAATATGTAAGCAGCTTCACCGAGGTCTTTCATTGAAAAACTTTTATTCAAGTATCCCTTTATGCTATCCAGAAATTCTATATCATTTCCAATTAATAATATGTCATCAACATATAAAACTAGAAATGCTCTGAGCTCCCACTCACTTTCTTGTAAATCTGAGCTTCTCCAAAAGTCTGCATATAAAACCATATCTTTGATCACATTGTCAAAGCGTTTATTCCAACTCGAGATGCTTGCACCAGTCCATAAATGGAACGCTGGAGTTTGCACACTTTGTCGGCACCTTTTGGATCAACAAAACCTTCAGCTGCATCATATACAACTCTTCTTCTAGAAATCCATTCAAGAATGCAGTCTTGACATCCATTTGCCAAATTTCATAATCATGAAATGCAGCCATAGCCAACATGATTCGGACAGACTTAAGCATCGCTACGGGTGAGAAAGTCTCATCGTAGTCAACCCCTTGAACTTGTCGAAAACCTTTTGCAACAAGTCGAGCTTTGTAGACAGTAACATTTCCATCAGCGTCAGTCTTCTTCTTAAAGATCCATTTATTCTCAATGGCTTGCCGATCATTGGGCAAGTCAACCAAAGTCCATACTTTGTTTTCATATATGGATCCTATCTCAGATTTCATGGCCTCCAGCCATTTTGCGGAATCCGGGCTCATCATCGCTTCCTCATAGTTCGTAGGTTCATCATGGTCAAGTAACATGACTTCCAGAATAGGATTTCCGTACCACTCAGTGCGGATCTTACTCTAGTAGACCTATGAGGTTCGAGAGAAACTTGATCTGAAGTTTCATGATCAATATCATTAGCTTCCTCACTAATTGGTGTAGTTGTCACAGAACCGGTTCTTGTGATGAACTACTTTCAATAAGGGAGTAGATCTGATTATCTCATCAAGTTCTACTTTCCTCCCACTCACTTCTTTCGAGAGAAACTCCTTCTCTAGAAAGGATCCGAATTTAGCAACGAAAATCTTGCCCTCAGATCTGTGATAGAAGGTGTACCCAATAGTCTCCTTTGGGTATCCTATGAAGACACATTTCTCCGATTTGGGTTCGAGCTTATCTGGTTGAAGTTTGTTCACATAAGCATCGCAGCCCCAAACTTTGAGAAACGACAACTTTTGTTTCTTGCCAAACCACAGTTCATAAGGCGTCGTCTCAACGGATTTCGATGGTGCCCTATTTAACGTGAATGCTGCCATCTCTAAAGCATAACCCCAAAACAATAGCGGTAAATCGGTAAGAGACATCATAGATCGCACCATATCAAGTAAAGTACGATTACGACGTTCGGACACACCATTTCGTTGTGGTGTTCCAGGTGGCGTGAGTTGCGAAACTATTCCACATTGTTTCAATGTAAACCAAACTCGTAACTCAAATATTCTCCTCCACGATCAGATCGTAGAAACTTTATTTTCTTGTTACGATGATTTTCTACTTCACTCTGAAATTCTTTGAACTTTTCAAATGTTTCAGACTTGTGTTTCATCAAGTAGATATACCCATATCTGCTCAAATCATCTGTGAAGGTGAGAAAATAACGATATCCGCCACGAGCCTCAACATTCATCGGGCCACATACATCTGTATGTATGATTTCCAACAAATCTGTTGCTCTCTCCATAGATCCGGAGAACGGTGTTTTAGTCATCTTGCCCAAGAGGCACGGTTCGCAAGTACCAAGTGATTCATAATCAAGTGATTCCAGAAGTCCATCAGTATGGAGTTTCTTCATGCGCTTTACACCGATATGACCTAAACAGCAGTGCCACAAATATGTTGCACTATCATTATCAACTCTGCATCTTTTGGCTTCAACATTATGAATGTGTGTATCACTACTATCGAGATTCAATAAAAATAGACCACTCTTCAAGGGTGCATGACCATAAAAGATATTACTCATATAAATAGAACAACCATTATTCTCTGATTTAAATGAATAACCGTCTCGCATTAAACAAGATCCAGATATAATGTTCATGCTCAACGCAGCACCAAATAACAATTATTCAGGTCTAAAACTAATCCCGATGGTAGATGTAGAGGTAGCGTGCCGACCGCGATCACATCGACTTTGGAACCATTTCCCACGCGCATCGTCACCTCGTCCTTAGCTAATCTTCGCAATCCGTAGTCCTGCTTTGAGTTGCAAATGTTAGCAAGTAACCAGTATCAAATACCAGTGCTCTGCGAGCATTAGTAAGGTACACATCAATAACATGTATATCACATATACCTTTGTTCACTTTGCCATCCTTCTTATCCGCCAAATACTTGGGGCAGTTCCGCTTCGATGTCGATCGCTTGCGGTAGAAGCACTCGATTTCAGGCTTAGGTCCAGACTTGGGTTTCTTCTCTTGAGCAGCAACTTGTTTGCTGTTCTTTTGAAGTTCCTTCTTCTTCCCTTTGGCCCTTTTCTTGAAACCAGTGGTCTTGTTGACCATCAACACTTGATTCTCCTTTTGATTTCAACCTCGCATGCTTTCGGCATCGCGAAGAGCTCGGGAATAGTCTTGTTCATCCCTTGCATATTATAGTTCATCACAAAGCTCTTGTAGCTTGGTGGCGTGATTGGAGAATTTCATCAATGGCGCTATCATCGGAAGGTTAACTCCCAGATTGAATCAAGTGATTATTATACCCGGACATTTTGAGTATATGCTCACTTGTAACTGTTCTCCTCCATCTTGCAGCTGTAGAACTTATTGGAGACTTCATATCTCTCAATCCGGGCATTTGCTTGAAATATTAACTTCAACTCTGGAACATCTCATATGCTCCATGACGTTCAAACGTCGTTGAAGACCGGTTCTAAGCCGTAAAGCATGGCACATCTGAACTATAGAGTAGTCATCGCTTTGCTCGCCAGACGTTCTTAACGTCGTCGGTTACATCAGCAGCAGCAGTTGGCACCCAGCGGTGCTTCGGGGCGTAACTCTTACGTGCAGCAATGAGGATAATCCTCGAGTTACGGACCCGATCCGTGTAATTGCTACCATCATCTTTCAACTTTGCTTTCTCAAGGAACGCATTAAAATTCAACGGAACAACAAAGACGAGCCATCTATCTACAAACAAACATAGACAAGCAAAATACTATCGGTACTAAGTTCATGATAAATTTAAGTTCAATTAATCATATTACTAAAGAACTCCCACTCAGACAAACATCTCTCTAGTCATCTAAGTGATTACGTGATCCAAATCAACTAAACCATGTCCGATCATCACGTGAGATGGAGTAGTTTCAATGGTGAACATCTCTATGTTGATCATATCTACTATATGATTCACGCTCGACCTTTCGGTCTCTGTGTTCCGAAGCCATATGTGTATATGCTAGGCTCGTCAAGTATAACTGAGTATTCGCGTGTGCAACTGTTTTGCACCGTTGTATTTGAGCGTAGAGCCTATCACACCCGATCATCACGTGGTGTCTCAAAGACGAAGAACTTTCATAGCGGTGCATACTCGGGAGAACACTTCTTGATAATTAGTGAGAGATCATCTTAAAATGCTACCGTCAATCAAAGAAAGATAAGATGCATAAAGGATAAACATCACATGCAATCAATATAAGTGATATGATATGGCCATCATCATCTTGTGCTTGTGATCTCCATCTTCGAAGCACCGTCGTGATCACCATCGTCACCGGCGCGACACCTTGATCTCCATCGTAGCATCGTTGTCGTTATGCCATCTATTGCTTCTATGACTATCGCTACCGCTTAGTGATAAAGTAAAGCAATTATGTATGCGTTGCATTTCATACAATAAAGCGACAACCATATGGCTCCTGCCGATTGCCGATAACCGGTTACAAAACATGATCATCTCATACAATAGAATATAGCATCACGTCTTGGCCATATCACATCACAACATGCCCTGCAAAAACAAGTTAGGCGTCCTCTACTTTGTTGTTGCAAATTTTACGTGGCTGCTACGGGCTTAAGCAAGAACCAATCTCACCTACGCATCAAAACCACAACGATAGTTTGTCAAATAGACTCCGTTTTAACCTTCACAAGGACCGGGCGTAGCCACACTCGGTTCAACTAAAGTTGGAGAAACAGACACCCGCTAGTCACCTGTGTGCAAAGCACGGCGGTAAAACCAGTCTCGCGTAAGCGTACGCGTAATGTCGGTCCGGGCCGCTTCATCCAACAAAGTATGACATGCTGGTAGGCAGTATGACTTATATCGTCCACAACTCATTTGTGTTCTACTTGTGCATATAACATCAAACCATAAAAACCTAGGCTCTGATGCCACTGTTGGGGAACGTAGTAATTTCAAAAAAATTCCTACGCACACGCAAGATCATGGTGATGACATAGCAACGAGGGGAGAGTGTTGTCTACGTACCCTCGTAGACCGAAGCGGAAGCGTTGATGCAGCGTAGAGGAAGTAGTCGTACGTCCTCCCGGTCCGACCGATCCAAGCACCGTTACTCCGGCACCTCCGAGTTCTTGACACACGTACAGCTCGATGACGCACCCTCGATCTCCAATCCAGTAGAGGCTCCGAGGGGGAGTTCCGTCAGCACGACGGCGTGGTGACTATCTTGATGTTCTCCTGTCGCAGGGCTTCGCCTAAGCACCGCTACAATATGACCGAGGTGTAATTTCGTGGAGGGGGGCACCGCACACGGCTAAGGAACGATCAATGATCAACTTGTGTGTCCTAGGGTGCCCCCCTACCCCCGTATATAAAGGAGGGAGGGAGGAGGTGGTCGGCCCAAGGGGGGCGCGCCATAGGGAGGGGGAAACCTACTCCAAGTAGGTTTCCCTCTCTTTTTCCTTATCTTATTTGGAGGGGGAAGGAAGGAGTACTAGTATTAGGAAGTAGTACTAGTAGTAGGAAGGAAGAGAGGGGAAGGAGAAAGGAAGGGGGCGGCCCCTCCCCAGTCGGATTGGGCTTGGGGCGCCTCCTTGCTCCTTCTCTCTTCCTCCTACATGGGCCCAATAAGGCCCATATACCTCCCGGGGTTCAGCAACCTCCGGAGCTCCAAACTTCTCCGGAACCTTTCCGGTGTCCAAATATATCCGTCCAATATATCAATCTTTATGTCTCGACCATTTCAAGACTCCTCGTCATGTCCGTAATCACATCCGGACTCGAACAAACTTGGTACATCAAAATACATAAACTCATAATATAAGCATCATCGAAACCTTAAGCGTGCGCACCCTACGGTTCGAGAACGATGTAGACATGACCGAGACATGTCTCTGGTCAATAACCAATAGCGGGACCTGGATGCCCATATTGGTTCCTACATATTCTACAAAGATCTTTATCGGTCAAACCGCATAACAACATCGTTGTTCCCTTTGTCATCGGTATGTTACTTGTCCGAGATTTGATCGTCGGTATCAATACCTAGTTCAATCTCGTTACCGACAAGTCTCTTTACTCGTTCCGAATACGTCATCTCATAACTAACTCATTAGTTACATGCTTGCAAGGCTTAGGTGATGAGTATTACCGAGAGGGCCCAGAGATACCTCTTCGACAATCGGAGTGACAAAACCTAATCTCGAATTATGCTAACTCAACATGTACCTTCGAAACACTGTAGTACTCCTTTATAATCACCCGATTACGTTGTGACGTTTGGTAGTACCCAAAGTGTTCTTCCGTAAACGGAGTTACACAATTCTCATAGTTACAGTGAACATGTATAAGTCATGAAGGAAGCAATAGCAGAATACTAAACGATCAAGTGCTAAGCTAACGGATGGGTCATGTCAATCACATCATTCTCCTAATGATGTGATCTCATTAATCAAATGACAACACATGTCTATGGTTAGGAAACATAACCATCTTTGATTAATGAGCTAGTCAAGTAGAGGCATACTAGTGACTATATGTTTGTCTATGTATTCACACATGTATCATGTTTCTGGTTAATACAATTCTAGCATGAATAATAAACATGTATCATGATATGAGGAAATAAATAATAACTTTATTATTGCCTCTAGGGCATATTTCCTTCACCGGCGTGCCGACATCCTGATAGTAGCCGCGCGTATGTCGTCTCAGGCCACGACCGGATGAACACTACGTACGGCAACCGACGATACCCCAAGTTGCCTAGGGGCGGCACCGCAAGTGGCTCTGGTTTGGACCAACACTTAGACAAGCATTGGCCCGGGGGGCTATAATAAAGATGACCCTTGGGTTAATTACTCCCAAGGGAATATAGGTGGTGGTGAGGCAAATGGTAAAACCAATGTTGGGCCTTCTTTGGACAAGTTTTATTCAAAGCGAACTGTCGGGGGTCCCATAAATCACCCGACCGCGTTAGGAACGCAAAATCCGGGAACATAACACCGGTATGACGGAAACTAGGCGGCAAGAGTGGAACAAAACACCGGGCATAAGGCCGAGCCTTCCACCCTTTACCAAGTATATAGATGCATTAATAATATAAGAGATATTGTGATATCCCAAACATAACCACATCCACCATGGAGAAATCTTCAACTTCACTGCAGCTAGCAATGCTATAAGAGGGCTGAGCAAAGCGGTAACATAGCCAAACAACGGTTTGCATAGGAAAGGTGTCAAAGGTTAGAGGTTCATGGCAATATGGGATGGCTTGATAAGCGGGTAATAGGTAGCGCAGACATAGCGGCGAACGAAGCAACTAGCATAGCAATGATAGTAGTGAGATCCGAGGTAGAAGGTCATCTTGCCCGAAATCCCGCAAGGAAGAAGAACGAGTCCATGAAGAAGATGAAGCCACGAAGGCGAACCACCGTGAGAGCTAACGCATCCTCACGATCGCAACGAAACGAGAACTATCGAGAAGAAGCACACAACATGGTAAACACACCACACATGAACAAGACATGATGCAAAACACGCATGATGCATGACAAAGCTACATGAAGCTACTCATGGCAAGAGATGATGCAAACAAGAACAACACATCAAGGCAAGTTTAAATGAGGCCGGGAACAACATATAACAATTCCGATAAGTCCTCATATGCAAATTTCAAAATTGGTCCAGAACTGAATAAACATTATGTTCAAGTTGTTAAACAGCAAGTTAAGATGCACCACGATGAACTACACGAAATTCTAGTCAAGTTACATATAAAGTTCATTAGATTCGGAGCTACGGACTAGAAGATATGAGCAAAACAAGTTAAGCATGGCATTGATGCAAAATGCATACAACCATCAAGCAAACACGCCAAAGCAAGGATGCAACATGATAATATGGAACTACATGCAAAACAAGCAAGTTTCATATAGAGCACACTCAAAACGGAGCAACGGTTCAACACATGCACACTATACAAGTCATAGCAACAATCTGTCCATAACAGCAACTAGGCATCTTACAAGCATCAAAACAATATGCTACAGCACCCCAACATAATAACAAAAGGCATGGGCATGAAGTACAGGTAAAGCATAACAAGACATGAACACTGAGCTATCTCCAGAAACAACTAGAACATGCTCAAAACGACATGGAGATATTGCAAATAATAACAGTTTCAGACTTTAGCAGAAATAACATCAGGTTGCAATGTTTAGAGCTATCAAACAACATGTTACAGGAACTTATCATGACAAACAAAGGCATGGCATGAATCTAATAATAGCATAGATCAAAAGTCCCTTACTGACCAAGAGCCAAAAAGGCATAGAAAATATGATGGCACCCATGTAAACATGGCAAGTTATATTACAGATTCTAACATGGCAGGAACAATTATAAGTAGGCATGTTCGTGAGCTTGAACCACTCACCACAGAGAAATACATGGCATGGAAAGGCAACCAACAGTAAGAAGGCATGTTTATGAAGCTAAGCATGGCAAGAGCAAGTTCATAGGATGCATGGATCACTAGGAAAACACATGGGAACAAGTGAACTTAATGTTAACAGGCTGACAGCAACATTTTCAAGCAACTTTGGAGCAAGATATGAACAATCTACAGCAAGCTATAAATGCAACCAAGGGCATGAATGGATAGAGCATGACATGTAGATCAAAACATGTTTATAGAGCATCTCCAGATTATGCATAGAATGATTAGTAGAAGCATGTGTAACGCCCCAAGACCAGAGCTTCAGATGCCTTCCAGCTATTCCGAGTTTTTGTCGTGTGATTTGTTTTATTTTTTGCATTGCATCATGTCATCATGCCATCATGTCATTAATCTTTGCATCATGAGCTTTGCATCATGTCATTAAATTCAACCAATTAAATTGCATGGATCTTCGGTCCATTTAAATCGAGGGAATTCACGATGGTGATTTCTATTTATAATATATCCTCCCGATATTAGTGGAGCTATTATAAAATATTCCATTTTTGGAATTCACCGTAACACACTTGCAAAATCCCCACTCCCTTTCTACTTCAAGTTTGGTCCCCAAACTTTGTCAACACTTCTTTTCCCATTTATCGAGGCTCCTCCTAAATTCTCAACATTTTTGGACCTTCTTTTTGTCAAGTCCTTGTTCAAACCTTTTAAATTAAATTCAAATGACTTTGAATTTAATTCTTGCAATCTTGCCCACTCCATTTTTCTTGGGTCAAGCTCATTTTTATGAGTCCAGGAAAATTATCCCCATGCGCAAATCTTTCCCCTAACCTCTCTTTCTTTTCTTTCTTTTTCTGCATTGCTTTTTTATTTTTTTTCTTTAGGGAGAGAGAGAGCCTGCACCCGCTAGCCTCTTGGGCCTATCCAACCAGCCGGCCCAAGGCCAAGCCGCCCCCACCGATCTATCCTAACCCTAGCCCGATCCCCTCAGCGCCGCAACCTTCGCTCGATCCATCTACCTCTCCTCGATCCCCATCTCCTTCCCCTGCTCGCGCTGCCAGAGAGGAGCGAGAGCTCCTCGCTCGATCCCCATCTTCCCTCGATCTCCTCCCTCTCGCCCCTTCTTCCTCTGCCGCTGCGCCGTCGTTCTGGCCGGCGAGCCCATCTCCTCCGTCCATCCCCATCGTCCCGCTGCTGCGCCGTCTTCTTCTCCTCCCTGCCCCGAGAGTCCCCGTCGCTGAGGCCACCCATCTCCGGGTCCGACCTGGTTCCTCCTTCCGCCGCCATGGCCTCGCGCCTCCCCGTCGCCGCGTGCTGCCAGCCTCCTACCTCTGCCGCCCGGCCCGGCCCGCCGTCGAGGGGCTTCGAGCCCTCCTCCCCCGGCCCGCAAGCAGAAGAACAACCAGGCCGGAGCCCCGTCGCGCCCCTTCCATCAGCAGCCAGGGTCCTCCCCTGCCCCCGCTTTGGCCCCTGCCGGAGCTCCTCTGCCCATCACAGACAGGAGCTGGAGCTCCTTGCCGCATCGCTCCTGCAACCCCGTCCTCGCCTGGATCTCCGTCACAGCCCCGGCCTCCTGTACCCGTGCTGCACTCTGTTGCCCGCTATCATCATGCACCTTCGCTGCTGTTGCTTTTGACGCCAAGTACCACGACCTCTTTGGGAGACCCGTGAACATCAAGTTCCTCTGCCACGAACGGTTACATTGTTGTGGTTCCGGCAAGTACCCTCTCCGATCGCCAAGACCAAGTACACGAAGTGACGCCAAGTGCCACTACGACCATTGCGAGAACAACTACTTCCTCTACCGCCGCTGCGGGATTCGCAAAGTACCAGGACGACGACGACTCGTCAAGTTCGTCTACGTGCGTGTACCACTATCGTCGCCCGAAGACCCGTGTACCACAAGCGCCAAGTTCAACTACCGCCGCCGCCGTGTACCACTACTTCCACTACGAGATGTACCACTACCGTCGACACGAGTACAACTACTTCCACTACATCACGAGAACGACTACTTCCCTCTATGAAACTCGAACTGCTCCGAGAACGCACGCTTCGAAGGTATACCGCCGAGAACGACCGCCGTGGAACGAATGCTTTGTTGTATGAGTTGTCCTTGTTTGCACCGGGCCCGTTTGCTTCATGCACGTTCCGCCTTGTTGGCCATGCCGTCGTCCCGTGGGAACCCGGTAACCGGGATCACCCCACCATCTTTTGCATGTTCCGCACATCCGCACACTTGCTCTTTTGCACCGGTATCTCAATGAGTTATCGGATCATCGGAATGTTGCCGTGGCACCATTTTCGTTTCGCCGCCGTGGCACCCTTTTTGTTCCGCCATGGCGACAAATGCTTCATAACATGCTCTTGTCAACATTTTCATAAAAATTGCATAAAACTTGCTCATGTCATCCGCATCATGATTATAACAATTAAAATATTTAAAACTTGTGGTTGCTTTAAATTGCTAAATAACATATGGGGATTTTCGGAATTGTTGTTTGTTATTTCCGGCCTCATTTAACTTGCCTACATTGTTAGTTTAATTATGCCTCACCCCTTGCCATGTTTAATAACATTTAATATTGATGAGTAGCTTATAACGAGATCGAACTAAATAATTGATGGGGTGTTTCGTCAATATGCAACTCCGTCGCATATTGAGCTCCACTTAATTTGTAAGATAGTTTGTTGCACTTTGCCATGCCATGCCTCATTAAACCGGACGTGCATCATACTTGCTTGCGCATCATGCCATGTTTATGTGATGGTTGTTTACTATATTGTTTGCTTCTTTCCGGTTTGCTTCTCTCGTTAGCTTCGGTTTCGTTCCGGAGTTGTGAGGATCCGTTCGACTACGTCCGTTTGTCTTCTTCTTGGAATCGTTCTTCTTCCTTGCGGGATTTCAGGCAAGATGATCATACCCTCGAAATCACTACTATCTTTGCTATGCTAGTTTGCTCGCTCTCTTGCTATGCCAATGCTACGATGCCTACTATTTGCTTGTCAGCCTCCCAAAATGCCATGAACCTTTAACCTTTGACACCATTCCTAGCAAACCGTTGTTTGGCTATGTTACCGCTTTGCTCAGCCCCTCTTATAGCGTTGTTAGTTGCAGGTGAAGATTGAAGTTTGTTCCTCGTTGGAACATGGAGATGTCGTTCCTTGTTGGAACATGGTTACTTGTTGGGATATCACAATATCTCTTATATTATTAATGCATCTATATATTTGGTAAAGGGTGGAAGGCTCGGCCTTATGCCTGGTGTTTTGTTCCACTCTTGCCGCCCTAGTTTCCGTCATACCGGTGTTATGTTCCCGGATTTTGCGTTCCTTACGCGGTCGGGTGATTTATGGGACCCCCCTGACAGTTCACTTTGAATAAAACTTGTCCAGCAAGGCCCAACATTGCCTTTTACCATTTGCCTCACCTAGCCTTTTTTTCCCTTGGGTTTCCGGAGCCCGAGGGTCATCTTTATTCAGCCCCCCGGGCGGTGCTTGTCTAAGTGCTGGTTCGAACCGAGTAGATCTGCGGGGCCCCTCGGGAAACTCGAGGTTTGGTTTTACTCAGAGGATGTCTCATCCGGTGTTGCCTCGAGAACGAGATATGTGCAGCTCCTATCGGGATTGTCGGCGATCGGGCGGCTTTGCTGGTCTTGTTTTACCATTGTCGAAATGTCTTGATGTACGGGATACCGAGTCGATCGGAGTGTCTTGGGTGAAGGTCTATTCCTTCGTTGATCGCGAGAGCTTGTCATGGGCTAAGTTGGGACACCCTGCGCAGGTATAAACTTTCGAGAGCCGCACCAGCGGTTATGTGGCAGATGGGAATTTGTTAATGTCGGTTGTAGAAAACCTGAAGTTGACCTTAATTAAAATACATCAATCGCGTGTGTAACCGTGATGGTCCCTTTCCGTGAGTCCGGAAGTGAACTGATGTTGGAGTTATGCTTGATGTAGGTTGTTATAGGATCACTTCTTGATCATACTTTTATCGACCGTGCTTTGCCTTCTCTTCTCGCTCTCATTTGCGTATGTTAGCCACCATTTATGCTAGTCGCTTCTGCAGCTCCACCTCATGCCTTTACCTTACCCATAAGCTTAAATAGTCTTGATCTCGCTGGTGCGAGATTGCTGAGTCCTCGTGACTCACGGATACTTCAAAACCAGTTTGCGGTGCCTATGTTATCGAAAGGTGACGCAACCAAGCTCAAGGAGGAGCTCGATGAAGATCTTGCCCTTTGTGTTGTTTCGTTCTAGTTGATCAAGAGTGGAGCCCAGTTGGGGTCGATCGGGACCTTTTGTCGCATTTGGGGTTCTTCTTTTATTTTGGTTCCGTAGTCGGACCTTGATTGTATCTGTATGATGTAATGCTTTATTCATGTAATTGTGTGAAGTGGCGATTGTAAGCCAACTATGTATCTCTTTCCCTTATGTATTACATGGGTTGTGTGAAGATTACCTCACTTGCGACATTGCTTTCAATGCGGTTATGCCTCTAAGTCGTGCTTCGACACGTGGGAGATATAGCCGCATCGAGGGCGTTACAGCATGTTAACATAGCAACAAAATATAACAGAATCTGTCAGGAAAACAGCAACAGCAACTACCCTACTTAACAAGCTTGATACACTCAGCACACAACTCACAAAAATACATGGTATACACCCCTGGAAAGATGGCATGGCATAGATAAACATACATGTAGAGCTCAACCTCATAGGATGCACACATCAATCATGGAAAAAATGATAAATGAGCAAGTTATAACAGTTTCAGCAGGTTAACATCAACATGCACTCTTCCAACAGCATTTTGTGCATCAAGATGAGCTCAAATGAAAATGATGCAATGGAATGAAATGAAGTACTCGTCGAGGCGAACAATTTGACATATTATATGCACGAAACGGAGCTACGAATGTAGAGATGTGATGGCATGAACATGGCATGATTACGTCAAATAAACCGGGGACTTAGGTGTTTTTGAAGTCAACCTTGAGCTGGATCTAGATCCGGGCGCGGTTCCCGAGGTTGACCGGAGCAACCTCGCCGGAGCTGGGGAGGAAGATGCCGGAGAGGGCGCGAGGAGGCGGCCCCACGGCGAGGGACGCCGTATCTGGCAGGAGGGCGGCGCCGGCAGCCCAGCGGCGACGTGGCGCATGATGGCGGCGGGCGCGCGGTCGGAGCGGATCGACCAATGGGCTGGATGTGTGCGCAAGCCGTGCACGAGGAGGGAGAGAGGACCGACGCGGGGCGAGGGCGAGGCGGGCGGCGGCGGCGAAGCGTGTTCGCCGGGCGGGCGCGCTGCGGCGGAGGTGTCGGGCGGCAGCGGCGGCGGCGGCGGCGGCGGCGGGGCGGGCGACGCAGAGGCAGGAGGCGGCGGCGGCGGGGCTGGCTGCTGCGGCCATGGGTTCTGGCCGGCGGCGGCGGAGGACGGCGGCGCCCACGTGGCGAGGCGAGGCGGCGTGGCGGCGGAGCGGACGCGTCCGGCGGAGTCGGACGTGTCCGCATGAGCGAGGACAATTTTAGGGTTTGATTGCGAGATTTTGGGAGGGTAATTTATAGGTAGAGGAGCTAGGAGAGTCCAAATTAGGAGCGGTTTTCGGCCACGCGATCGTGATCGAACGACCGAGAGCATGGAGGGGAGTTTGCTGGGTTTTGGGCCACTTTGGAGGGGGTGTTGGGCTGCAACAAAAGGGGGCTTTACGGTTACCCGGCTAACCGTTGGAGTACCAAACGACCTCCAAATGGCACGAAACTTGACAGGCGGTCTATCGGTGCTATTCCAAGGCCGCTTGGCATACCTCGGGCCATTCCGAGAACGTTTAACACCCGCACAAGAGAAGAGGCAAAAGGGGAACGCCGGAGGACATAGGAGTGCCGATTGCAAAACGGACAACGGGGAAAAGGCTCGGATGCATGAGACGAACACGTATGCAAAATGAAATGCACATGATGACATGATATGAAATGCATATGATGACATGGCAAATGCACACGCAAGCAAATGACATGGCAACGAAGGCGAATAACTAACGGACACCTGGCGCATCGGATCCGGGGCATTACAGTTCGCCATCTATGTGTTATAAAATTCGCCACGTGAGCATTATAAAAGTTTATAAATATGTGGTCATGTACGAAAATAGAAAAAAAAGTCTCAAAATTTGCCATGTAAGTATTAGCAGAAATGCTTTAGTTAGAATATTTTTTCGATGCTTTTTTAGAAATGAAAATGTTGTAAACTTGCATTTGTAAATAAAGAACATCACGGAAAATTGTAAAATAGGTTGCTCTACTCGCATGCCATTTTTTTCTGGAAAATTGTATTTCTAATAAAAATCATGGCACTTTTTATTAAATGTCTATAATATTGTCACATCTCAAAAAAATCAATTTTCTTACTGTTCTGTTTTATGCCTTGACAATTTTTGGCTTACCAGATCGCAAATTCCCACGTCATGGTATTTGTTTGATTTTGTTATTAGCTATTCAAATTAAGGTCCAAAGTCCAAATACCAGTTTCAAGCCTTGACAGAGTGTCACAAGAAAACTTGTTTTGGCCCAACTAGAGGCTTGATTTTTAGAACGTACCAATTTTTTTAGCGAATAGGGGTGAGGGGTTTGCGCAGGGCGTTTTCTCACAATGAACGATTTGTTCGCTCAACCTCCTGGGACGAACGATTTGTTCTTTCTGGGAGCTACCCCGATCGAACGTTCCCAGATATCAGGGTCCTATATTATTAGGTATAGATATAATCCGTTTCAAAATAATTAAAGTTTCTGGGGTTTTTCTAAATCAAATTTGCTTAAATTTGACCAATTTTAGAAGAAAAAAATGTTGAGGCCTACAACACCAGATATGCATAACAGACAAATATATGTCAATCGTAAGAGGCTTATTTGATGGTCCACGTGTTGATATTTTTTAAAAACTTGGTCAAACTTTAACAAGTTTGACTTTGAACAAATCTACTACTTTAATTATTTTTGAATAAAAAGATTTCAGATATCCAGAACTTTAATTATTTGGGACGGATCTTTCTCCCCGGATGGAAATGCTGGAGCTAGTATGGTGTTGTGGAATGGTGCAGGTGAGATCATTTTTCAGCATGCAAGAATCGATTCAATTGCCGGGATGCATTGGAGGCAGAACTGAGCGCATGTATCAAGGGACTATCTATTGCTATTCATAGGAGTGATCTTCCTATTACCATCGAGATGGATTCCCATGTGGCGGTCACCTTAATCTAGAGCCATGAGGTGGACAGATCTGTCTACGCCACCATTGTCAATGAAATTAAGCATTTGAGAGGTCTCCGTAATTCTTGTATTACTCATATAGTTTGTTCCCAAAATAAAGTTAGTGATAGTTTGAGTAGTTTTGCTAGAGTAGAGGGGAGGACAATTACTTGGTTTGGCTCTGGACCTCCTGCTGTTTTGGAGCTGGCGTTGATTGATTGTAATGATACGTTGATTGAGTAATATATACAAATGATTACCCCCACAAGAAAAAAGACAATAATAAAAAAACAGGAGGCCGGACGGTGGTTATAGACTGCGCTGCTGACCGGACCAGAAACGTGTGGAGCAAGGAAGCCCAAACATCCGGGTCTGCTTGCTCTCGCTTCCGTGCTACGGAGTATTATTATTTATACCTTTTTTTTTTGCGTGGTAGAGTACTATTTATACTAGCCCGAACCCCGACCAAACACATCGATCTAGGGTTTCCTTCGGTAAAAAAGAAAAAAAAACGGAGCGGGCGGGTGCGGAGGAGAGACCTGACACCTGAGGAAGAGTTACTTCGGCCGTTCGGCGGTGGCAGAAAAGAGAAGGAGAAGAGAGAGAGGCAGCACCAACGAAACAGGTTCTCATAGATATAGAGGCTGTCAGAATAGTTGGAAAGTCCAGAGGTAGGCCAATGGAACAAGCTCTCAAGGAGACAGAGGCTATTGTGGAAACGGCAGAGCACGAGGAACGTGCTCCGGAGGAGATTCAGGCTACTACAGTAGAGGACAAGTTGAAGAAGCTTAATCTGAAGAAAAAGCCGAGGAGGCGCAAGGGTAAGAAGAACAAGGTTGTCGACGAATCCCTCTCTGACCCAAATGCCTACGAAGCTCGTCTTCGTCGAAAATTCTGGGATTCAACATTTGCTGGCCCACGATATGGTTGCTACGAGACCACAAGTAAGCAGTCTTATCCTTCTTGCATGGCTAAACTTTAGTTTGTATTGAACCCCTCCATATGCATTTTGTTCTTTGAGTTTTGGTTATATCCATCTTTTGTTTAGGTTTCCCAGCTATTTTTCCCCTTTCATGCCTATCCACTAAATGGTCCTGTTCCATCAGAGCAAAACCAAATTTGTATCAGCAGGCCTTCTGTGTTATTATAATCGAAGTAATAAATCTTTATACATATTTAAACTTGTACCAAACAGACCCTGCTGTAATAGTTGAAATAGAAAATCTCTATACATAATTTTGATTACAAACTATGTAAATTAATTATACAGTTTTGGCTTGCCATCGTAGGCTTTTGTTTTGATAATTTATTGCGTCAAACTTCTATTGGGCTTATTTTAGATTCTACATTATTTCATCATATATATATAAGACACATTCGTAACATTTGTTTCCCTTCCTGTGCGATTCACTGATGATGTATGTGACCTCGCTGGCCATCAGAGTCAATATCGTACCACAACCTATAATTTCTTTTCTAAGTTTGTTTTTACTAATATGGCATAATATGTTAATTGTAATATTTTCTCACTAACTACTCTGTTTGTCAACGATGCAGCTTCTATCCCTCCCATGCGATTCACTGATGATGAGTGTGACCTCGCTGGACCACTTGAGACTCTTCAGATTTTTTCAGTCAAAGTCGCTGGAGTAAAGAAGGGGATATGTTGGCCACTTAGTCTCTATGGCAAGATTGCGGCGCGCGACACAGTTGATCGCAATCGCAATATCATCTTTGATTGCGACAGGGATAACTGCGAAATCCTCTACGAGGATGTACGTATATATTCTCCATAAATACTATTTTCTCTTTTTTAACGTTTTCAACCATAGTATTCTCGAAAAGCATGCCCTACAACTAACAAAGAGATATGAATAATTATATAATTTGAGCTGGAGAACTCATGGCATGTATCCTGTGGTTGGTTGAAAATCCTAATAATTAAAAAGCTTATGGCATCTAAGCAACAATCCTGCGGTTATATGACATGCTCTTTGTAAACAAAATAATGATACAATTTGCTAACATGTTCTGTCTCCTGCCTGTACTTGATTAAATTCCATAATGTGTCCTGAGTTCCTGACTGTACTTGATTAAATTCAATAATGTGCAAGCTCTGGTAAATGTCATGCCGCGTGGACACTAAATGGAACCATGATAGTCAAGTTTTAAGATTGTAGTTGAGTGGTTACTTTGAACTTTCCACCTCAGTTATTGCAAGTACAATGCGCGCTTCTTCTTGAAGATTTAGTGTGGCTTGTCAGTTGTTGCTCGTAACAATCTGTAATCAATTTGTGGCCCTTGTGCCTTGTCAAACTGTGGCCCTTGTCCCTTGTCCCTTGTCCCTTGTCAAACTGTGGCTCGTAACAGGCAGAGGCGAGGCTGGCCAAACTGTGGCCCTTGTCCCTTGTGCAGAGGGGTGCAGGAATGCGGTCCCCATCTATTCTTCAGATGCCGCTTCACCCTCAGGCTCTGGAACATGGTGATTCAGAAGCTCCGCATCCACGACGTGGACACGTCCACATGGCACTTGTACGACTCCATCATGGAATGGTGGGCGAGTTTGAGCACCGAGGGCACCGCCAACCGAAAAGCGAAGGCTTCGATAACCATGTTGGTTTCATGGGTCATCTGGAATGAGCGTAATGCAAGGGTGTTTAGACACAAGAGTGCCCCTCCGCATGTCTTGCTAAACAATGTGATCGAAGAGTCCAACCTTTGGGTTAAAGCCGGGGCGAAAAATTTAGGGTCTTTCTTATTGCGAGAGTAATTGCCATGCCGTTCCTTGGCACTGTGTTGTAACAAACTCTTTCTCCTCCTCATTTAATATATGAGGCAAATCTTTTGCCTCCGTTTCAAAAAAAAAAACAATCTGTAATCAGAGTTGGTGGCCTGTGGACTGTGGTGGCTTCAATAGCTGTGTTGAACACTTAAATGTCTGCCCCAGTTTAGTCCATATTTTTTTTTACTGAACTTTGGTGCTGCTTTATGCCATGTTTAGTACTCGAAGTATGTCTGGCCAAATATGCCTTCAGGTAACAGGACGAAACTTCTTGCTGCAGCCGTCTTATTAGCTGCTTGCTACTTTCTAAAATTGATGTGAGTTCATACTCTTGTTCAGTAAGATGGTTGATAGACATCATATTAGATGCTACTGATTTCCCCTGTTATATCTGAATTAATATTGATGTTGTGTGTCTAGCATTCTGCATAATTATTTTGAATTCTCATAATGATTATTGGCCCATTATATGCAGGCTCCATATTTACCTCTCACCGGTCCTTCCCGCGCTATTGTGTTGTCGGTGCATCATTCATATATCGAGGTTGAGTTGAAAATTAAACGAGATTCTGGTGATGAAGAATTCAGCTACTTATCTGATGCCTACATCGAGATTGTCCCTTTTAACTCCTTCGTCATGCAACGAGATTTTACTAGCAGGCTTAGCACGTTGCAGCTAACCGTCGCCCACATTATTCATTCCGTGGAGGCTACAATTAGTGTCAAAGTCAATCATGGGGAATGGCCATACGGACATGGAGGCCTGTTTACTGCATCTACTGCTAGCATCAATGACATGGAAGTTGTGCTTCTCGGATTTGAGGTTGATGAGGTCTTACCTGTTAAGGATGATGGGCACGTCAAGCTTTCTCGTCGCGTCGTTAGCGTTGAAAGCAAAGGAAAGCTGGAAGTCTCGGTGGAAGCAAACCCTGCCAGTGATGAAGAGGATGTAATTAGAGACGACATCTATTTCACACCCAAGAGATCTGGTAGGAGCCACCAAGTGTTCAAGGTTGGCTCTTGTGAGATGGAGGTAACGGTGGCGTGGTCTCTCCTTTTGTCTTATGGATGAAGGGGCCATGAGGTTTGTGCTTGCTTTGCTGGAAGTCGTCACAGCTGTGTGTCGCGTGTGTCTGTTTGCTACTCCGTACTCCCTCCGTCCGGAAATACTTGTCCTTGAAATGGTTGTATCTAGACTTATTTTAGTTATAGATACATTCATTTTATCCATTTCGGGGACAAGTATTTCCGGACGGAGGGAGTACTTGGGTAGCTGCTGCTTGTGAAGTAGAGGACATGATGTTTGTGCTTGCTTTGCTGGTACTAGTAGTCACCGTGTGTGTCTGTCGTGTGTCCGTTTGTTATGCAGTGCTCCAGTGGTACTTGCATAGCTGCTGCTTATGAAGTACTCCTGTGTATGTTATGTTGAACCTGTTCAAGTAGTAGCGAAATCTCTGTTTAGTTGAACCTGTTGAACTGTCTGTCCAGTTGAATTAGGTGATGCTACGTTGAACCAGTTTTTTTTTTTTTGAAACGAAGGCAAAAGCTTTGCCTCATTCATTAATTAAGAAGGAAACGGACAAGAGTTTGCAACACATTGTGAAAGAAAAAATGAAAAAATATTACATCATGGTCATTACTCTCCCGGCATCAGAAGGCCCACATTTTTTGCCCGGCGGTGATCCAAAGGTTAGTCTCACTCTTTATGTTGATAAATAGGATGTTGGGTGGCTTGAACTTGTTGCGGAAAATCCTCGCGTTCCTCTCATTCCATATAGTCCAGCTAACAAGCATTGTGAGGGAGGCCATAGCTTTCCTATGCACCCTCGTTGCGCTAGACATCCTTGTCCACCAATCCTTGATCGATCGTTCCCTCGGCCAAGTAGTAATATCCATGGTATCCAATTGTAGCCATACTTTCAGCATTTCCCAGAGCCTCAACGTGTATCGGCACTTGTAGAAGAGGTGAGCCACAGATTCTTGCTCCCTCTTGCATAGTGGGCAAAGTCCGCAGTTGTCCCAACCTCGCTTGGCCAAACGGTCGGCGGTCCAAACACGATTTTGAATTGCTAGCCAAGCAAAGAACTTGATTTTTGGTGGAGCCCAAACCTTCCAAATGGTTTTATTCATTTCTGTGCGTGCTATGTCCAAGAATTGCGCCCTAACGTTGAACCAGTTGAAGTAGTAGCGAAATCTCTGTTTAGTTAACTGTCTCTCCAGTTGAATTAGGTGAAGTGTATGTTATGCTTCAATGTATGACTTATTACTAATGATACTGATCTAATATATTCTACTCCCTCCGATCCTAAATATTTGTCATTTTAGTGATTTCAAATGGACTATCACATACGGATGTATACAGACAAATATTAGAGTGTAGATTCACTTATTTTGCTCCGCATGTAGCCACTTGTTTAAATCTCTAGAAAGACAAATATTTAGGAACGGAGGAGGGAGTAGTAGTGTTGCATGTCCGTACAAAATAGTTGAAGTACGTTTGTAACACTTTGCACGGATGGGCAAAGATAGATTTGTTTTAATATCCTTGCTCTTTTATTTTACTCTCTCCGTCCCATAATATAAGAACGTTTTTGACATTAGTGTAGTGTCAAAAACGTTCTTATATTACGGGACGGAGGGAGTACTATATACTATGCTGTTCTATATTGTAAAATGTTATTACAACCAATATATGAGTACATTGGTTATAAATAACACCTTATATTATAGGACTGAGGGAGTTGAATAGAACGGTTGATTTCGACAAAGCTTGATTTGCTTATCTTGAATAGGCACGACTTCTGAGTTGTGACATTTGGGTCAACCGCTGCACGACAGAGTGCTCGAGCCCTTTGGGCTACGGTTTTGATCGTCACCCGCTTGCCTCCCATCGCCATAGGCCATTGCATTTCTCACCTAGATCCATGAGACCCGAGGTTGCTCACCGTACCCCTCATCCCTTCTACAAAAAGAATGAAAAAACACACGATCGTAGATTTTCCCATGAGTTACCTGGGGCTTCCGATCACCACGCATAGAATCAAGCTAGTTCATCTTCAGTTCATCCTCGACAGAATTAGGGCGCGACTCGCAAGGTGGAAAGGAAAACTCATGAACTTGGCCTGGCGAAGGGTTTTGGTGCGTGCGGTGCTATTTGCATTACCCACCTTTGCCCTAACGGTCCTCCAGCTGCCAAAGAAACTGCTGAAGGAGATAGACAAGAGTCACCGGAGATTCTTATGGGCTCAAGAAGAACAACTGTCAGGAGGAAAATGCAAGGTTGGATGGAAGGAAGTGTGCACACCGATCGACAAGGGTGGTCTCGGGATCCAGGACCTCAACTGTTTCGGCAGAGCGCCGCGATTGAGATGGCTCTGGCTAGCTTGGACACAGCCAGACCGTCCCTGGAGGGGTTTCCCCACTCCCTGCAACAAGAGGGACACAGAGCTCTTCGCCGTACCCACTAAGGACGTGTAACTGGATAGGAAGTGAGCCCCTCTGCATTTCCTTTCCGGTGTTGTTCCAACACACCAGGCGCAAGACCAGAACAGTTGCCGAAGCTCTCTAGGGCGAGCAATGGATAAGAGACTTGCAGCATGGAGATTGGCAACCCATAGTCACTGATGTGGTTCGTCTGGCTAGGATAATCCAAGAATACGCATGTACACTAAGCGAACACCAGGACACAATCAGATGGACTCAAAACTCAAAAGGTTGCTACTCCACTGCCTCGGCGTACAAGATACAGCTCAATCACCTCCCATCCACGGACATGAGAAGCTCTATATGGAAAGTCTGGGCCCCTGGAAAGATCAAGCTTTTCTCTTGGTTGCTACACTTGGACAGACTCTGGTGCAATGATCGCCTTCAACGCCGAGGGTGGCCAAATGCATATTTCTGCCACTTTTACTTAAGAAACTTAGAATCCTCTGTCCGTCTCTTTTGGAAATGCCACCTCTCACGAGCAGTTTGGACAGAAGTGGCTAAGTGGAATGGATGCTTGGCTTTAGCAATCCCAAGTGAAGAGCAGCTCAACACGACCTCCACGGTCAAAGCAGCGATCACGCGCGCAAGCAGAGAGTGCAGAAAGGGGGTAAAAACCATGATCATGGCCACCACATGGGAGATCTGGTGCGAGAAAAACCGCTGCGTTTCCAGAGGCAAACTGGCAAGCTTCGCGGGCGTCATTGCAGCGATCCGGAGGAATATGGAGCAATGGCGCCTGGCAGGCGCTAAAGCCATAGAGTCTCCCTCCGGGGATACGATTGCGAGATAGAGGGTTACGACAAGTTGTAGGGGGGAGTTGGGCAGCTCTCCCACCGCCCTCTGTCTTCTTATTTTTATTTTCTGGCCACTTTGGCCTGTCTTTGGATCATCTAGATCCAATCCTTGTATTTTTGTCTCTCTATCCCTGCTAAATCAATTGAAGCCAGCCAAGCTGGATCTTTCAAAAAAAATGTCAAAACTATGCAGCACAACATTACAGTTTTTTCGACGAGCCTGCCCAACCACTCAGCACTCTGTTTATAAATGGATATATATGTGAACCTGGCTAACACAAAAGCTTTGTCTATATTCTCTGGTTCAGGCGGAGACCATCGTCTTCAGCACAAATACCATTATCTGGCTGGCTCGTTTCTCGGATACTGCCCTAAGAGCTGCCATGTCCAACATTCAATACTGCTAAAAGGGAGAGAGATGGATTGTTGCGGAATATGAGGGATGTATTATTGAGCCTTGAGGGTGAGTATATATTGAGTACAAGACTTGAAGGGCAAGAAGCCTCTCTTGGAGATAAGGTAAGAGACGAATTACAAATTCTAAACTACCAAATACATGTATCCCAAATATATCTCTAAAAAATACAAATGAGCAGCTGCACACTTGGACTCCCACTCGCGCAGAGGTTGAGCCACAGACATCAAGACATAGAGTAATGCACTGCTACTTCCTACTATGACCTTCCCGCTGAAATGGCGGAAGTGCGTGTATTTCCAATGAGTGCTCTAAGGGCCAGTTCTTTTGGTGGTTTTTTTGGTCTTCTAGAATAAGCTGGGTAGGGACATGCTTAAGAGGTTTGGTCGTCCGATCCTGCCATGGAACACTATCTTAAAATTTAATCTGATGAATCTGGTGGATTCAAAGTATGACGGGTAGTAAACAGTAACAATAACAAATTTTGCTCCGAGGGTAGGCACCATGCTATATCTGGCTGATATTCTGTATGTTGTTTTTCTCATGAAATTTTTTCCTTTCTCCTTTATGGTTATTTGCAATGTGTCTAGTGTAATGATCCTATCTATTAATGGGAGTAGCTCAAACTTGACAGTGGTGCTTGACCGTGCAGGAGCACACCCCGTTAACCAGAAAAATGCAATTCTTCAGCGTATTGACATATCGAGCTATGACTCGACGGAAGGGGAAAACGGCGAGGGTGGATAGCAATACCTAGAGGAATTGCACCCTACTGCAACCGTAAATGGGCACAGCCTGTTGAAGTACTGATTCTATTCCTCCATTATCACTTTATTCTGGAGAGCCAGTATCAACTGAATTTAATCTCCGAGGACCATTTCCTTGTTTTCCCAAGCCAGACCTTCTCAATGGCTCATTAAGATTATCATAACAACTATCTGGTGTGGTTGGAGCTGAGTTCAATGATACAGCTGAAAAGGAACCAAATGCTTCTTGAGGAACTCGAGCACCCAGGCTAGGATTTCGTAATGACAGTTCTGAAGATATAGAGATCATAAGATCAGTAGCTGCACTGCACAGGGTTGCCAGCTCGTGGCTTGCTTAAAGAAAAGCTTTGATTCTGCAGAGGATAAAAGGGCTGGGTGTCAGAATTATAAACAAACACTTGTTCTCAAGCACATGTTCTATTTTTTTCCAACAGTTCACCTGTATAATTGCAGCGATATGATATAAGTACAGCATACTGATCATTAGGCCTTGTACAATGGGAGGTGCTTAGACAAATAAATCAGGCTTTTCTTAAGCATCAGTGTTTATTTATACACGATAGACGCTTAACTAAGCGTCTCTCCCATAAAAATAGGCACCGGTGCTTCAGAAAAACCCGGTTTATTTTTCTAAGCATTTCTCTAAGCATCTCCCATTGTTCAAGGCCTTAAGAGCAGCGTCGGGGTCGCTAACCCCAGGCACAGAAGCATTTGTATCAACTCCAGTCATTTTTGGGAGTGACCAAGTCAGAGGTACATTACTGTTTGATCACCCAATACCTGGAAAGAAACATATTTGCAGGCTTCAGAATAATTGAGTGCTCCTTTCCTAGAAAGAAATAACTAATACTTCAGATGTATGGATACCGCCGGTCTTTGGAAGAAACTTCAAACCAAAGGTAAGTGTAAAAGATTTACATGAATTTGCTTAAAGCATAATAGCCGATTTCACCGAAGATGGTGAGACATTACTCTAAACTTTGCAGGAGGCTACTTACTACCGTGATGGATATAAAGGTGTGCAATGAAGCAAGTGATGCAGTAACATACTCCATATACCGTGACGGAGTAGTAGATTTCAGACCAGTGTCTGTGCATCAAGCAGATGGTTGCGAAACTAAAATTATAGTACCAAGCTTGCAACTATTTATGCATAGTCCATAAACATCCCAAAGTCAATCATTTCAACAAAAAAAACTATTAGTGTATAATGTCACCCAACAACTAAACAGGCAGATCATTCGAAACATACCATGATGTCTCCATTCTATAGAGCATAACACCTTAGGGCATCTCCAAGGCGGATCCGTAAACCTCCCGCAACCACACGGACCGCGCTATCTGGACCGCGAAGCCATCCAACGCCGTCCTGTATCGGTCCGCGGAGCAGTCCGGACGCGATTTCTCCCGCAAATTGGAGACAAAAATGTGGGAGGTTTGCGGGAATCCGGACACCTGAAACGTAGGACTCCGACACCCTAGGCCTACCCAATCCCCCCTCCCGGTCCCATTTCCTTCCACTCCGCCCCTTCTCCCCCTTTCTTTGCATCCGCACCCTCCACCTTCGCCGTCACTGTTGTTCATCTCCGGCCACCACTGCTTCCTCCCCTCTCTTCGGCCAGATCACCGAGCGCCTCACCCGCACCAACTACGTCCTATGGCGCACCCAGATCACACCGCAGCTGAGTGAAGCTGGAGTCTCCGGGTACGTTGATGGAAGCATGGCAGAGCCAGCCGAGTTCGTCGTCAGCAAGAACAAGGATGGAAAGGAGGAAACCATCCCCAATCCCCTCCATGTCGTTTGGTTCCGAGAGGATCAGCAGGTACTCAGGTATCTTCTCAATAATCTGTCAAAAGAGGTGCTAGTGCAGGTGACTTCCATCGCGCATGCACGAGAGCTCTGGACGGTGTTGGTGAGCATGTTCTCGTCGACGTCGCCGTCTCGCGTCAACAACATCCGTGCTGCCCTCACCAACGCGCAGAAGGGGACGCAATCGGTGGCTACCTTCTTTGCATACATGCGGGGACTCGCTGACGAGCTCGCCGCGGCTGGCAATCCGTTGAAGTATGATGAGCTCATCTCGTATATCCTCAATGCGCTTGATATGGAGTACCAGCCGCTGGTTTCCGCCCTCGATGCCAGGACCACTCCGGTCAACCTTGACGAGTTGTTCGAGAAGATGAGCAACTTTGATCAGAGGGTGGCTCTCTTCCAAGGTGCCGGAGGAGGATTCAAGTCATCTGCCAACGCTGCCACCCGCGGCCAAGGCGGGGGCTCTCATTCCCGTGGTCCACCATGGAACGGCAAGGGCAGGGGCACCAACAGCAGCAACAACAGCGACGCCAGCAACACGCACGGCAGCCAACCTTCCTCCTCCAACAACAGAGGCCGGCGCAACAGCAGCTCCAACAACAGATCACGCCCCACAGTTAGGTGCCAAATCTGTGGCAAGCCGGGTCATTCGGCAAAAGACTGCTGGTATCGTTTTGAGGAAGATGAAGATGACTAATCGCAGGATGAGAAGGTGCCCGGAGCTGCTGATGGCTCCTACGGCGTTGACACCAACTGGTACTTCGACAGCGGCGCCACAAACCACATCACCGGTGAGCTGGAAAAGGTGACCATGCGCGAGAAATATCGTGGCAAAGATCACATCCACACGGCAAGGGAAGAAGGTATGAAAATTGTCACGTTGGACACTCAATTGTTAAAACCCCTCATCGGAAAATTCATCTTAGAATTTTTTTGCATGTCCCTAGTTGTGACGCCCGGATATTTAAGCTAAAGTAAAACTCTGCTAATGATACCACGTCACCTTTGTTACTGTTGCTAATCTCTCGTTAGTTCAAAACCGATTCAAATTCAAATTTCAAATTAAGTCAAACGATAAAAGTTTTCAAACATTAAAACAAAAATGTTCGGTTTGTGCCCAATATTACATAGTTAATTTGGTGAAGGAAGCACATGCTTAGAAAATGCATAAATATTTTAAATTGAATTAAAACAGAAAAGGGAAATAAATAAAAGAAAAAGGAAAAACAAATCTAACCAAAAAAATAGAAAAGAAAAGCAATCACCCCCCCACTGGGCTCCAGCCCAACTGGGCCACGACCCACGAGGCCACACCCCCACTCCCTTATCCCCTCTCACACCCACCCGAAACCCTATCCACTCCCACTTCCCCCACGTCGCTCTCCCCTCCCCCTCCCCCGATCCAAATCGGATCGGGGCACGACGCCGCCGTGCGCCGCCGCCTCGCCCTCGTACGTCGCCGCCCAGAGTGCCTCCCCGCCGGCCTACTTCCCCTCCGCCGCGACGTCCTCGACCTCCTCCCCGAGCCCCGCTGCCCGAATCCCTATGAATCATGGTGAGGCCTCCGGCCTCCCTCCCTCTTTCCCCCTTTTCTTCGTTACCGGCGTCGCCCACCGCGCGTCGACCGCGCTCGGCCCTGCGCCTCGTCGTGATCCTCCGCGCCCCGTACGCGCACGCCTGGCCCGCTCCCTGCCGGCACTCCTGCTGCTCGCGCCACCCGCATCTTATTTCACCGGCGCCAGTGCCCCACCGCTGCCTACCTCCGACCCTGCTGCCTACCACGCCCGGCCACAGCTGGCCATGCCGGGCCGCGTCCTCCTCCGCCGGGCAGCGCCAGGCCACGTCCGCTCCAGCTGGCCTTGCCCACCACCTCCGCCGCAGCTCCTGGCTGTGGACGCCGACCGACCTTTGTGCGCCCACGCGTTCAAGCCCTCTGGTGGCGGGGCCACTGCCACCCCGGGGCTCCGCCCCGTTTTCGCCAGCGCCCGACCCGCTAGGCCCCCTAGGGCCAATGACATATGGGGCCCAGCCCCCAGAATGATTTTTAAAAAAAGTTAAAATAATAAATTAGTAATTAATTAACTAATTAGTTAGTTAATTAGGTTAATTAGTCGTGTTTAACTAATCTAATTAAAATGAATTAACCTAATCACTTAGTTAGCCTAATTAACATGTTTAGTTAGTCTTAGACAATGACAGTGGGACCCACACGTCAGTTTGACTAGGTCAACTGACTAGTTGACTGCTGACATCACCCTGACATCATGCTGACATCATAATTGCATTTTCGAATTGAATTAAGAATAATAATTTAGAAAATGTTTTAAAAAAACTTTAAAAATTAATATAAAATAAACCGTACCTCAGATGAAAATACTTTATACATGAAAGTTGCTCAAAACGATGAGACGAATCCGGATACGTAGCCCGTTCGTCCACCACACACCCCTAGCATAGTGAACACGCAACTTTTCCCCTTCGGTTCATCTGTCTGAAAACACGAAACTCCGGGGATACTTTCCCGGATGTTTCCCCCCTTCACCGGTATCACCTCCTACTGCGTTAGGGCACACCTGGCACCGCTACTTGTTATGTCATGCATCGTTATGCATCTGTTTGCATTGTATTCATTGTTTCTTCCCCCTCTTCTCTTCAGTAGACTACGAGACCGACGCTGCTGCTGCACAGTTCGACTACGAAGTTGACGAGCCCTCCTTCTTGCCAGAGCAACAAGGCAAGCCCCCCGCCCCCCTTGATCACCAGATATCGCCTATTCTTCTCTCTACTGTTTGCATTAGAGTAGTATAACATGTTACTGTTTCGATTGATACTATTACATTGCACAGATTTGTCATTATTCTTTGCATTGTTGATACCTTACCCGCAATCCTAAATGCTTAGTATAGGATGCTAGTTTATCATCATTGGCCCTACATTCTTGTCGACCGCCTTGCTATACTATCGGGTCGTGATCACTCGGGAGGTGATCACGGTATATACAATACATATCTACATACTATCTGAGATGGTGACTAAAGTCGGGTTGGCTCGTTGAGTACCCACAAGTGATTCGATGTGGAAATTTGAAAGGACAGTGGCTCCATCCGTGTCGGTGGACCTAGGTTCCGACGGCCCCGATCGTTACTATGTGGCGGAGCGGCAGGCGAGTTGAGACCACCTAGAGAGAGGTGGGCACGCCTCGGTCGGTGTCATGGTTACTTCAAAATAACACGCTTAACGAGATCTTGGTATTTGATCTGAGTCTGGCCACTGGCCTATACGCACTAACCAACTACGCGGGAAAAATATGGGCACTCGACATCGTGGTATCAGCCGAAGCCTTCGTGACGTCAGCGACTAAGCGGCGCGCGCTAGATTGGACCGTAAGCCTGCTCTTGTATTAAGGGGGCTAGGTCTACTTCTGGCCGCCCTCGCAACGTGCAGGTGTGCAATGGGAGATGGGCCCAGACCCTTGTGCGCATAGGGTTTAGACCGGCGTGCTGACCTCTCTGTTGTGCCTAGGTGGGGCTGCGACGTGTTGATCTTCCGAGGCCGGGCATGACCCAAGAAAGTGTGTCCAGCCAAATGGGATCGAGCGTGTTGGGTTATGTGGTGCACCCCTGCAGGGAAGTTTATCAATTTGAATAGTCGTGTCCCTCGGTAAAAGGATGACCCAGAGTTGTACCTTGACCTTATGACAACTAGAACCGGATACTTAATAAAACACACCCAGACAAGTTCCACAGACAACCTGGTGATCGCTTTTCCACAGGGCGACGAGGGGAGGATCGCCGGGTAGGATTATGCTATGCGATGCTACTTGGAGGACTTCAATCTACTCTCTTCTACATGCTGCAAGATGGAGGCTGCCAGAAGCGTAGTCTTCGATAGGACTAGCTATCTCCTCTTATTCGGCATTCTCGCAGATTCATCCACCGATATTGCCTCTTTACACATATACCCATGCATATGTAGTGTAGATCCTTGCTTGCGAGTACTTTGTATGAGTACTCACAGTTGCTTTTCTCCCCCTTTTCCCCCCTTTCCTTTCTTCCCGATTGTTGCAACCAGATGCTGGAGCCCAGGAGCCAGACGCCACCGTCGACGACGACTCCTACTACACTGGAGGTGCCTACTACTACGTGCAGGCCGCTAACGACGACCAGGAGTAGTTTAGGAGGATCCGAGGCAGGAGGCATGCGCCTGTTTCGATCTGTATCCCAGTTTGTGCTAGCCATCTTATGGCAACTTGTGAACTTATGTTTGTACTCAGATATAGTTGCTTCCGCTGACTCGTTTATGTCGAGCACTTGTATTTGAGCCCTCGAGGCCCCTGGCTTGTAATATGATGCTTGTATGTCTTATTTTACTTTTAGAGTTGTGTTGTGATATCTTCCCGTGAGTCCCTGATCTTGATCGTACACGTTTGCGTGCATGATTAGTGTACGACTGAATCGGGGGCGTCACACTAGTGCTTCAAAGAGTCTTCTTTCAGTCCATCGTATTGCTATTAACAATCATCTCTTTCTTGAATTTCACCCATACTTATTTTTGATCAAGGATCAGGCAACGAAGAAGGTGCTTTATCGAGGTAGATGCGTTCGTGGGCTTTACCCTTTGATTCCGGAGATTAGAACACTCAATAAGCAAGTTTTTAGTGCCACCAGAGTGTCTTCAACACGATGGCACGATCGTTTAGGACATGCATCTTTTTCTTTAGTTGAGCGTTTGCTTAGAAAAATAAGCTCCCTGATGTCTACTACACAACCTTCTTCTTGTAGACGTTGTCGGGCCTGCAAGTGCACAGGTTTGTCGGACAGTAGCAAATTTCCCTCAAGTGGATGACCTAAGGTTTATCAATCCGTAGGAGGTGTAGGATGAAGATGGTCTCTCTCAAGCAACCCTACAACCAAATAACAAAGAGTCTCTTGTGTCCCCAACACACCCAATACAATGGTAAATTGTATAGGTGCACTAGTTCGGCGAAGAGATGGTGATACAAGTGCAATATGGATGGTAGATAAAGGTTTTTGTAATCTGAAATAATAAAAACAGCAAGGTAACAAGTGGTAAAAGTGAGCGTAAACGGTATTGCAATGATAGGAAACAAGGCCTAGGGTTCATACTTTCACTAGTGCAAGTTTTCTCAACAATAATAACATAGATAGATAATATAACAAGCCCTCAACATGCAACAAAGAGTCACTCCAAAACCACTAATAGTGGAGAACAAACGTAGAGATTATGGTAGGGTACGAAACCACCTCAAAGTAATTCTTTCGGATCGATCTATAAAAGAGTTCGTACTAGAATAACACCTTAAGATACAAATCAACCAAAACCCTAATTCACCTAGATACTCCATTGTCACCTCAAGTATCCGTGGGCATGATTATACGATATGCATCACACAATCTCAGATTCATCCAACCAACATAAAAGTACTTCAAAGAGTGCCCCAAAGTTTCTACCGGAGAGTCAAGAACTGTTGGGGAACGTAGTAATTTCAAAAAAAATTCCTACGCACACGCAAGATCATGGTGATGGCATAGCAACGAGAGGGGAGAGTTTTGTCCATGTACCCTCGTAGACCGTAAGCGTAAGCGTTAGCACAACGCGGTTGATGTAGTCGTACGTCTTCACGATCCGACCGATCCAAGCACCGAACATACGGCACCTCCGAGTTCAGCACACGTTCAGCTCGATGACGATCTCCGGCCTCTAATCCAGCAAAGCTCCGGAGATGAGTTCCGTCAGCACGACGGTGTGGTGACGGTGATGATGTTCTACCGGCGCAGGGCTTCGCCTAAACTCCGCGACGATACGACCGAGGTGGAATATGGTGAAAGGGGGCACCGCACACGGCTAAGGAATGATCCGTAGATCAACTTGTGTGTCTATGGGGTGCCCCCGCCCAGAGATATAAAGGAGCTGGGGGAGGAGGCGGCCGGCCAAGCAGGGCGCGCCAAGGGGGGAGTCCTACTACCACCGGGATTAGGACTCCATTCTTTCCAAGTAGGAGTAGGAGAAGGAGGGAAAGAGGAGGAAGAGCGGAAGGAAAGGAGGGGGCGCCGCCCCCTTCCGTTGTCCTATTCGGACTAGGAAGGGGAGGGGCACACGACCCCCTCCTGCCTCCTTCCATCTTCTCCCTCGAGGCCCATGTAGGCCCAATAACCCCCGGGGGGTTCCGGTAACCTCCCAGTACTCCGGTAAAATGCCGATTTCACCCGGAACGATTCCGATGCCCAAATATAGGCTTCCAATATATCGATGTTTATGTCTCGACCATTTCGAGACTCCTCGTCATGTCCATGATCACATCCGGGACTCCGAACAAACTTTGGTACATCAAAACTTATAAACTCATAATAAAACTGTCATCGTAACGTTAAGCGTGCGGACCCTACGGGTTCGAGAACTATGTAGACATGACCTAGAACTCTTCTCGGTCAATAACCAATAGCGGAACCTGGATGCCCATATTGGTTCCTACATATTCTACGAAGATCTTTATCGGTCAAACCGCATAACAACATACGTTGTTCCCTTTATCATTGGTATGTTACTTGCCCGAGATTTGATCGTCGGTATCCAATACCTAGTTCAATCTCGTTGCCGGCAAGTCTCTTTACTCGTTACGTCATGCATCATCCCGTAACCAACTCATTGGTTACATTGCTTGCAAGGCTTATAGTGATGTGCATTACCTAGAGGGCCCAGAGATACCTCTCCGACAATCGGAGTGACAAAACCTAATCTCGAAATACGCCAACTCAACATGTACCTTCGGAGACACCTGTAGTACTCCTTTATAATCACCCAGTTATGTTGTGACGTTTGGTAGTACCAAAAGTGTTCCTCCGGTAAACGGGAGTTGCATAATTCTCATAGTTACAGGAACATGTATAAGTCATGAAGAAAGCAATAGCAGTATACTAAACGATCAAGTGCTAGGCTAACGGAATGGGTCATGTCAATCACATCATTCTTCTAATGATGTGATCCCACTAATCAAATGACAACACATGTCTATGGTTAGGAAACATAACCATCTTTGATTAATGAGCTAGTCAAGTAGAGGCATACTAGTGACTATATGTTTGTCTATGTATTCACACATGTATCATGTTTCCGGTTAATACAATTCTAGCATGAATAATAAACATTTATCATGATATGAGGAAATAAATAATAACTTTATTATTGCCTCTAGGGCATATTTCCTTTAGTCTCCCACTTGCACTAGAGTCAATAATCTAGATTACACAGTAATGATTCTAACACCCATGGAGTCTTGGTGCTGATCATGTTTTGCTTGTGAGAGAGGCTTAGTCAACGGGTCTGCAACATTCAGATCCGTATGTATCTTACAAATCTCTATGTCTCCCACTTGGACTTGGTCCCGAATGGAATTGAAGCGTCTCTTGATGTGCTTGGTCCTCTTGTGAAATCTGGATTCCTTTGCCAAGGCAATTGCACTAGTATGGTCACAGAAGATCTTCATTGGTCCCGATGCACTAGGTATGACACCTAGATCGGAAATGAACTCCTTCATCCAGACTCCTTCATTTGATGCTTCCGAAGCAGCTATGTACTCCGCTTCACATGTAGATCCCGCCACGACGCTTTGTTTAGAACTGCACCAACTTACAGCTCCACCGTTTAATAAAAACACGTATCCGGTTTACGATTTAGAATCGTCCGGATCAGTCAACCCCTTGAACTTGTCGAAAACCTTTCGCAACAAAGTCGAGCTTTATAGACAGTTACATTACCATCAGCGTCAGTCTTCTTCTTAAAGATCCATTTATTCTCAATGGCTTGCTGATCATCGGGCAAGTCAACCAAAGTCCATACTTTGTTTTCATACATGGATCCCATCTCAGATTTCATGGCCTCTAGCCATTTTGCGGAATCTGGGCTCATCATCGCTTCCTCATAGTTCGTAGGTTCATCATGGTCAAGTAACATGACTTCGAATAGGATTCTTGTACCACTCAGTGCGGATCTTACTCTGGTAGACCTACGAGGTTCAGTAGAAACTTGATATGAAGTTTCATGATCAATATCATTAGCTTCCTCACTGATTGGTGTAGTTGTCACAGAACCGGTTCTTGTCATGAACTACTTTCCAATAAGGGAGTAGATACAGCTATCTCATCAAGTTCTACTTTCCTCCCACTCACTTCTTTCGAGAGAAACTCCTTCTCTAGAAAGGATCCGATTTTAGCAACAAAAATCTTGCCTTCAGATCTGTGATAGAAGGTGTACCCAATAGTTTCTTTGGGTATCCTATGAAGACACATTTCTCCGATTTGGGTTCGAGCTTATCTGGTTGAAGTTTCTTCACATAAGCATCGCAGCCCCAAACTTTAAGAAACGACAACTTTGGTTTCTTGCCAAACCATAGTTCATAAGGTGTCGTCTTAACGGATTTTGATGGTGCCCTATTTAACGTGAATGCGGCCGTCTCTAAAGCATAACCCCAAAACGATAGCGGTAAATCAGTAAGAGACATCATAGATCGCACCATATCTAGTAAAGTACGATTACGACGTTCGGACACACCATTTCGTCGTGGTGTTCCGGGTGGCGTGAGTTGCGAAACTATTCCACATTGTTTCAAGCACAGACCAAACACGTAACTCAAATATTCTCCTCCACGATCAGATCGTAGAAACTTTATTTTCTTGTTACGATGATTTTCCACTTCACTCTGAAATTCTTTGAACTTTTCAAATGTTTCAGACTTGTGTTTCATTAAGTAGATATACCCATATCTGCTCAAATCATCTGTGAAGGTGAGAAAACAACGATATCCGCCGCGAGCCTCAACATTCATTGGACCACAAACATCAGTATGTATGATTTCCAACAAATCAGTTGCTCGCTCCATAGTTCCGGAGAACGGCGTTTTAGTCATCTTGCCCATAAGGCACGGTTCGCAAGTACCAAGTGATTCCAAAAGCCCATCAGTATGGAGTTTCTTCATGCGCTTTACACCGATATGACCTAAACGGCAGTGCCACAAATAAGTTGCACTATCGTTATCAACTCTGCATCTTTTGGTTTCAACACTATGAACATGTGTATCACTACTATCAAGATTCAACAAAAATAGACCACTCTTAAAGGGTGCATGACCATAAAAGATATTACTCATATAAATAGAACAACCATTATTCTCTGATTTAAATTAATAACCGTCTCGCATCAACAAGATCCAGATATAATGTTCATGCTCAACGCTGGCACCAAATAACAATTATTTAGGTCTAAAACTAATCCCGATGGTAGATGTAGAGGTAGCGTGCCGACCGCGATCACATCGACTTTGTAACCATTTCCCACGCCGCATCGTCACCTCGTCCTTAGCCAATCTTCGCTTAATCAGTAGTCCTGTTTGAGTTGCAAATATTAGCAATGTAACCAATATCAAATACCCAGTGCTATCTGCGAGCATTAGTAAGGTACACATCAATAACATGTATATCACATATACCTTTGTTCACTTTGCCATCCTTCTTATCCGCCAAATACTTGGGGCAGTTCCACTTCCAAATGTCCGATCGCTTGCAATAGAAGCACTCGGCCAGCTTAGGTCCAGACTTGGGTTTCTTCTCTTGAGCAGCAACTTGCTTGCCGTTCTTTTGAAGTTCCCTTCTTCTTCCCTTTGCCCTTCTTCTTGAAACTCGTGGTCTTGTTAACCATCAACACTTGATGCTCCTTCTTGATTTCTACCTCCGCGGCTTTTAGCATTACGAAGAGCTCGGGAATAGTCTTGTTCATCCCTTGCATATTATAGTTCATCACGAAGCTCTTGTAGCTTGGTGGCGTGATTGGAGAATTCATCAATGACACTATCATGAGGAAGATTAACTCCCGGTTGAATCAAGTGATTATTATACCCGGACATTTTGAGTATGTGTTCACTTGTGAACTATTCTCCTCCATCTTGCAGCTGTAGAACTTATTGGAGACTTCATATCTCTCAATCCGGCGTTTGCTTGAAATATTAACTTCAACTCCTAGAACATCTCATATGCTCCATGACGCTCAAAACGTTGTTGAAGGCCGGTTCTAAGCCGTAAAGCATGGCACATCGAACTATCGAGTAGTCATCGGCTTTGCTCGCGGACATTCTTAACATCGTCGGTTGCATCAAGAAGAAGCCTAGCACCCAGCGGTGCTTCGGGGCGTAACTTTTACGTGCGGCAATGAGGATAATCCTCGAGTTACGGACCCGATCCGTGTAATTGCTACCATCATCTTTCAACTTTGTTTTCTCAAGGAATGCATTAAAATTCAACGGAACAACAACACGAGCCATCTATCTACAAACAAACATAGACAAGCAAAATACTATCAGGTACTAAGTTCATGATAAATTTAATTTCAATTAATCATGTTACTTAAGAACTCCCACTTAGACAGACATATCTCTAGTCATCTAAGTGATCACGTGATCCAAATCAACTAAACCATGTCCCATCATCACGTGAGATGGAGTAGTTTCAATGGTGAACATCACTATGTTGATCATATCTACTATATGATTCACGTTCGACCTTTCGGTCTCCGTGTTCCGAGGCCATATCTGTATATGCTAGGCTCGTCAAGTATGACCTGAATATTCCGCGTGTGCAACTGTTTTGCACCCGTTGTATTTGAACGTAGAGCCTATCACACCCGATCATCACGTGGTGTCGCAGCACGAAGAACTTTCGCAACGGTGCATACTCAGGGAGAACACTTCTTGATTATTAGTGAGAGATCATCTTAAAATGCTACCGTCAATCAAAGCAAGATAAGATGCATAAAGGATAAACATCACATGCAATCAATATAAGTGATATGATATGGCCATCATCATCTTGTGCTTGTGATCTCCATCTTCGAAGCACCGTCGTGATCACCATCGTCACCGGCGCGACACCTTGATCTCCATCGTAGCATTGTTGTCGTTACGCCGTCTATTGCTTCTACGACTATTGCTACCGCTTAGTGATAAAGTAAAGCAATTACGTAGGCGTTGCATTTCATACAATAAAGCGACAACCATATGGCTCCCGCCGATTGCCGATAACCGGTAACAAAACATGATCATCTCATACAATAAAATATAGCATCACGTCTTGACCATATCACATCACAACATGCCATGCAAAAACAAGTTAGACGTCCTCTACTTTGTTGTTGCAAATTTTACGTGGCTGCTACGGGCTTAGCAAGAACCGTTCTTACCTACGCATCAAAAACCACAACGATAGTTCGTCAAGTTAGTGCTGTTTTTACCTTCGCAAGGACCGGGCATAGCCACACTCGATTCAGCTAAAGTGAGAGAGACAGACACACGCCAGCCACCTTTAAGCACGAGTGCTCGTAACGGTGAAACCAGTCTCGCGTAAGCGTACGCGTCATGTCGATCCGGGCCGCTTCATCTCACAATACCGCTGAACCAATGTATGACATGCTGGTAAGCAGTATGACTTGTATCGCCCACAACTCACTTGTGTTCTACTCGTGCATATAACATCAACGCATAAAACCTAGGCTCGGATGCCACTGTTGGGGAACGTAGTAATTTCAAAAAAATTCCTACTCACACGCAAGATCATGGTGATGGCATAGCAACGAGAGGGGAGAGTGTTGTCCACGTACCCTCGTATACCGTAAGCGGTAGCGTTAGCACAACGCGGTTGATGTAGTCGTATGTCTTCACGATCCGACCGATCCAAGCGCCAAACGTGCGGCACCTACGAGTTCAGCACACGTTCGGCCCGATGACGATCTCCGGCCTCCGATCCAGCAAAGCTCCGGAGATGAGTTCCGTCAGCACGACGGCATGGTGACGGTGATGATGTTCTACCGGCGCAGGGCTTCGCCTAAACTCCGCGACTATACGACCGAGGTGGAATATGGTGGAAGGGGGCACCGCACACGGCTAAGGAACGATCCGTAGATCAACTTGTGTGTCTATGGGATGCCCCCCGCCCCCGTATATAAAGGAGCCAGGGGGGAGGAGGCGACCGGCCAAGGAGGGCGCGCCAAGGGGGGAGTCCTACTCCCACCGGGAGTAGGACTCCCTTCTTTCCAAGTAGGAGTAGGAGATTGGGGAAAGAGGAGGAAGAGGGGAAGGAAAAGGGGGGGCGCCGCCCCCCTTCCCTTGTCCTATTCGGACTAGGAAGGGGAGGGGCGCGCGGCCCCCTCCTGCCTCCTTCCCTCTTCTCCCTCGAGGCCCATGTAGGCCCAATAACCCCCCGGGGGGTTCCGGTAACCTCCCGATACTCCGGTAAAATGCCGATTTCACCCGAAACAATTCTGATGTCCAAATATAGGCTTCCAATATATCGATCTTTGTGTCTCGACCATTTCGAGACTCCTCGTCATGTTCGTGATCACATCCGGGACTCCGAACAAACTTCGGTACATCAAAACTTATAAACTCATAATAATACTGTCATCGTAACGTTAAGCGTGCGGACCCTACAGGTTCGAGAACTATGTAGACATGACCTAGAACTCTTCTCGGTCAATAACCAATAGCGGAACCTGGATGCCCATATTGGTTCCTCCATATTCTACGAAGATCTTTATCGGTCAAACTGCATAAAACATCGTTGTTCCTTTGTCATCGGTATGTTACTTGCCCGAGATTTGATCATCGGTATCCAATACCTAGTTCAATCTCGTTGCGGCAAGTCTCTTTACTCGCTACGTAATGCATCATCCGTAACCAACTCATTGGTTACATTGCTTGCAAGGCTTATAGTGATGTGCATTACCGAGAGGGCCCAGAGATACCTCTCCGACAATCGGAGTGACAAAACCTAATCTCAAAATACGCCAACTCAACATGTACCTTCGGAGACACCTGTAGTACACCTTTATAATCACCCAGTTACGTTGTGACGTTTGGTAGTACCAAAGTGTTCCTCCGTAAACGGAGTTGCATAATTCTCATAGTTACGAGGAACATGTATAAGTCATGAAGAAAGCAATAGCAGTATACTAAACGATCAAGTGCTAGGCTAACGGAATGGGTCATGTCAATCACATCATTCTTCTAATGATGTGATCCCACTAATCAAATGACAACACATGTCTATGGTTAGGAAACATAACCATCTTTGATTAATGAGCTAGTCAAGTAGAGGCATACTAGTGACTATATGTTTGTCTATGTATTCACACATGTATCATGTTTCCGGTTAATACAATTCTAGCATGAATAATAAACATTTATCACGATATGAGGAAATAAATAATAACTTTATTATTGCCTCTAGGGCATATTTCCTTCAGTCTCCCACTTGCACTAGAGTCAATAATCTAGATTACACAGTAATGATTCTAACACCCATGGAGTCTTGGTGCTGATCATGTTTTGCTTGTGAGAGAGGCTTAGTCAACGGGTCTGCAACATTCAGATCCTTATGTATCTTACAAATCTCTATGTCTCCCACTTGGACTTGGTCCCGAATGGAATTGAAGCGTCTCTTGATGTGCTTGGTCCTCTTGTGAAATCTGGATTCCTTTGCCAAGGCAATTGCACTAGTATTGTCACAGAAGATCTTCATTGGTCCCGATGCACTAGTGTTGGGGAACGTAGTAATTTCAAAAAATTTTCCTACGCACACGCAAGATCATGGTGATGTATAGCAACGAGAGGGGAGAGTGTTGTCCACATACCCTTGTAGACCCGGCGAAGCGATCACAACGTAGAGGAAGTAGTCGACGTTCTCCTCGCGATCCGACCGATCCGGCGCCCGTTACTCGACGCCCCGAGTTCTTGACACACGTACAGCTCGATGACGTCCCTCGTACTCGATCCAGCCGAGTGTCGAGGAGAGTTCCACAAGACGACGGCGTGGTGACGATCTTGATGTTTCACGGCGCGAGGGCTTCGCCTAAGCTTCATGACAGTATAACCGAGGTGGAATATGGTGGAGGGGGCACCGACACGGCTAAGGAACGATCTCACGATCAACTTGTGTCTTCAAGGTGCCCCCTGCCCCGTATATAAAGGAGCCGGGGGGGGGGGCGGCCAAGGGTGGCGCTACAGGAGTCCTACTCCCTCTGGGAGTAGGATTCCCCCAATCCTAGTTGGACTAGGTTTCGGAGGAAAGAGAGAGGGCGGCCCCTTCTCCTAGTCCTAGTAGGACTAGGGAAGGGGAGGCGCGTGCCAGGCTTGGGCTGCCCTCCTTCTTTCCACTAAGGCCCATCGGGCCCATTTACCTCCGGGGTTCCGGTAACCTCCGGTACTCGTAAATTCCGCCGCCGGAACCATTCGAACTCCAAACATAGGCTTCCAATATATCAATCTTTATGTCTCGACCATTCCGAGACTCCTCGTCATGTCCGTGATCACATCCGGGACTCCGAACTTCTTCGGTACATCAAAATACATAAACTCATAATAACTGTCATCGAAACCTTAAGCGTGCGGACCCTACGGTTCGAGAACAATGTAGACATGACCTAGAACTATTCACGGTCAATAACCAACAGCGGGACCTGGATGCCCATATTGGTTCCTACATATTCTACGAAGATCTTTATCGGTCAGACCGCATAACAACATACGTTGTTCCCTTTGTCATCGGTATGTTACTTGCCCGAGATTCGATCGTCGGTATCCAATACCTAGTTCAATCTCGTTACCGGCAAGTCTCTTTACTCGTTCCGTAATACATCATCTCACAACTAACTCATTAGTTGTAGTGCTTGCAAGGCTTAAGTGATGTGCATTACCGAGAGGGCCAGAGATACCTCTCCGACAATCGGAGTGACAAAACCTAATCTCAAATACGCCAACCCAACATACGCCTTTGGAGACACTGTAGTACTCCTTTATAATCACCCGCCACACGTTGTGACGTTTGGTAGCACCAAAGTGTTCCTCCGTAAACGGAGTTGCATAATCTCATAGTTACAGGAACATGTATAAGTCATGGATAAAAGCAGAGCAACATACTAAACGATCGTGTGCTAAGCTAAGGAATGGGTCATGTCAATCAGATCATTCCACTAATGATGTGACCTCATTAATCAAATAACAACTCCTTGTTCATGGTTAGGAAACATAACCATCTTTGATTAACAAGCTAGTCTAGTAGAGGCATACTAGTGACATGTTGTTGGTCTATGCATTCACACATGTATCATGTTTCCGGTTAATACAATTCTAGCATGAATGATAAACATTTATCATGAAATAAGGAAATAAATAATAACTTTATTATTGCCTCTAGGGCATATTTCCTTGATCTCCCACTTGCACTAGAGTCAATAATCTAGATTACATAGTAATGATTCTAACACCCATGGAGTCTTGGTGCTGATCATGTTTTGCTCGTGGAAGAGGCTTAGTCAACGGGTTCGCAACATTCAGATCCGTATGTATCTTGCAAATCTCTATGTCTCCATCTGGACTAAGTCCGGATGGAATTGAAGCATCTCTTGATGTGCTTGGTCCTCTTGTGAAATCTGGATTCCTTTGCTAAGGCAATTGCTCAAAGATTGTCACGAAGATTTTCATTGGACCCGATGCACTAGGTATGACACCTAGATCGGATATGAACTCCTTCATCCAGACTCCTTCATTAGCTGCTTCCGAAGCTGCTATGTATTCCGCTTCACATGTAGATCCCGCTACGACGCTTTGTTTAGAACTGCACCAACTGACAGCTCCTCCGTTTAGTGTAAATCACGATCCGGTCTGCGATTTAGAATCGTCCGGATCGGTGTCAAAGCTTGCATCAACGTAACCGCCACGATGAGCTCTTTGTCACCTCCATATCGAGAAACATATCCTTAGTCCTTTTTCGTATTTGGGATGTTCTTGACCGCTGTCCGATGATCCACTCTGGATTACTTTGGTACCTCCTGCTAGGCTTATAGCAAGGCACACATCGGTCTGGTACACAGCATTGCATACATGATAGAGCCTATGGCTGAAGCATAGGAACATCTTTCATTTCTCTCTATCTTCTGCAGTGGTGGGCATTGAGTCGACTCAACTTCACACCTTGTAACACAGGCAAGAACCCTTTCTTTGCTTGATCCATTTTGAACTTCTTCAAAACTTTGTCAAGATATGTGCTTTGTGAAAGTCCAATTAAGCGCCTTGATCTATCTCTATAGATCTTGATGCCCAATATGTAAGCAGCTTCACCGAGGTCTTTCATTGAAAAACTTTTATTCAAGTATCCCTTTATGCTATCCAGAAATTCTATATCATTTCCGATCAGCAATATGTCATCCACATATAAGATCGAAATGCTACTGAGCTCCCACTCACTTTCTTGTAAATACAAAGCTTCTCCAAAAGTGCAGACAAACCCAAATGCTTTGATCACACTATCAAAGCGCTTATTCCAACTCCGAGATGCTTGCACCAGTCCATAGATGGATCATTGGAGCTTGCACACTTTGTTAGCTCCTTTGGATCGATAAAACCTTCGGTTGCATCATATACAACTCTTCTTCCGTAAATCCATTCAGAATGCGTCTTTACATCCATTTGCCAAATTTCATAATCATAAAATGCGGCAATTGCTAACATGATTCGGACGGACTTAAGCATCGCCACGGGTGAGAAGGTCTCATCGTAGTCAATCCCTTGAACTTGTCGAAAACCTTTCGCGACAAGTCGAGCTTTATAGACGATAATATTACCGTCGGCGTCGGTCTTCTTCTTGAAGATCCACTTGTTTTCTATTGCTTGCCTACCCTCGGGCAAGTCAACCAAAGTCCATACTTTGTTTTCATACATGGATCCCATCTCGATTTCATGGCCTCAAGCCATCTTGCGAATCTGGGCTCACCATCGCTTCTTCATAGTTCGAGGTTCATCATGATCTAGTAGCATGACTTCCGAACAGGATTACCGTACCACTCACAGTGCGGATCTTACTCTGGTTGATCTACGAGGTTCTGCAGTAACTTGATCTGAAGTTTCATGATCAACATCATCAACTTCCTCACTACTTGGTGTAGGAGTCTCAGAAACTGGTTTCTGTGACGAGCTACTTTCAAGTAAGGGAGAAGGTACTATTACCTCATCAAGTTCCACTTTCCTCCCACTCACTTCTTTCGAGAGAAACTCCTTTTCTAGAAAGGATCCATTCTTAGCAACGAATGTCTTGCCTTCGGATCTGTGATAGAAGGTGTACCCAACTGTCTCCTTTGGGTATCCTATGAAGACACACTTCTCCGATTTGGGTTCGAGCTTATCAGGTTGAAGCTTTTTCACATAAGCATCGCATCCCCAAACTTTAAGAAACGACAACTTTGGTTTCTTGCTAAACCACAGTTCATAAGGTGTCGTCTCAACGGATTTCGACGGTGTTCTATTTAGTGTGAATGCGGCTGTCTCTAGAGCATAACCCCAAAACGATAGCGGTAAATCTGTAAGAGACATCATAGATCGTACCATATCTAGTAAAGTACGATTCTGACGCTCGGACACACCATTACGTTGTGGTGTTCGGGTGGCGTGAGTTGCTTGAAACTATTCGCATTGTTTCAAATGTAGACCAAACTCGTAACTCAAATATTCACCTCCACGATCGATCGTAGAAACTTAATTTTCTTGTCACGATGATTTTCAACTTCACTCTGAAATTCTTTGAACTTTTCAAACGTTTCAGACTTATGTTTCATTAAGTAGATATACCCATATCTACTTAAGTCATCTGTGAAGGTGAGAAAATAACGATATCCGCCACGAGCCTCAACATTCATCGGACCACATACATCGTATGTATGATTTCCAACAAATCTGTTGCTCTCTCCATAGTACCGAGAACGGTGTTCTAGTCATCTTGCCCATGAGGCACGGTTCGCAAGTGCCAAGTGATTCATAATCAAGTGACTCCAGAAGTCCATCAGTATGGAGTTTCTTCATGCGCTTTACACCGATATGACCTAAACGGCATTGCCACAAATAAGTTGCACTATCATTATCAACTCTGCATCTTTTGGTTTCAACATTATGAATATGTGTATCACTACTATCGAGATTCATAAAAAATAGACCACTCTTCAAGGGTGCATGACCATAAAAGATATTACTCATATAAATAGAACAACCATTATTCTCTGATTTAAATGAATAACCATCTCGCATCAAACAAGATCCAGATATAATGTTCATGCTCAACGCAGCACCAAATAACAATTATTTAGGTCTAAAACTAATCCGAAGGTAGATGTAGAGGTAGCGTGCCGACCGCGATCACATCGACTTTGGAACCATTTCCCACGCGCGCATCGTCACCTCGTCCTTTGCGAGTTAAGCAATCAGTAGTCCTGTTTGAGTTGCAAATATTAGCAATGTAACCAGTATCAAATACCAGTGCTACTACGAGCTCTAGTAAGGTACACATCAATAACATGTATATCACATATACCTTTGTTCACCTTGCCATCCTTCTTATCCGCCAAATACTTGGGGCAGTTCCGCTTCAAATTGACCGATCGCTTGCAAAGAGAAACACTCGATTTCAGGTTTAGGGCCAGACTTGGGTTTCTTCTCTTGAGCAACAACTTGCTTGCTGTTCTTCTTGAATTCCCTTCTTCTTCCCTTTGCCTTTCTTCTTGAAACTAGTGGTCTTATTGACCATCAACACTTGATGCTCCTTCTTGATTTCTACCTCCGCAGCCTTTAGCATTGCGAAGAGCTCGAGCATAGTCTTTACTAACCCTTGCATATTATAGTTCATCACGAAGCCTTTGTAGCTTAGTGGCGGTGATTGAGAATTCATCAATGACACAATCATCCGGAAGATTAACTCCCAATTGTGTCAAGTGATTGTAGTACCCGGACATTACGAGTATATGCTCACTAATGTAACTATTCTCCTCCATCTTGCAGCTATAGAACTTATTGGAGACTTCATATCTCTCAATCCGGGCATTCTGTTGGAATATTAACTTCAACTCTGGAACATCTCATATGCTCCATGACGCTCAAAACGTCGTTGAAGTCCCGTTCTAAGCCGTAAAGCATGGCACATTGAACTATAGAGTAGTCATCGCTTTGCTCGCCAGACGCTCATAACATCTGGCGTTGCTCAAAGAAGAAGTTCGTCACCTAGCGGTGCATCCGGGACGTAGCTCTTCATGCAGCAATGAGGATGATCCTCTCGTTACGGACCCAATCCGTGTAATTGCTACCATCATCTTTCAACTTTGCTTTCTCAAGGAACGCATTAAAATTCAACGGAACAACAAAGACGAGCCATCTATCTACAATCAAACATAAACAAGCAAGATACTATCAGGTACTAAGTTCATGATAAGTTTAAGTTCAATTAATCATATTACTTAAGAACTCCCACTTAGAAAAACATCTCTCTAGTCATCTAAGTGATCACGTGATCCAAATCAACTAAACCATAACCGATCATCACGTGAAATGGAGTAGTTTTCAATGGTGAACATCTTATGTTGATCATATCTACTATATGATTCACGCCGACCTTTCGGTCTCCGTGTTCCGAGGCCATATCTGCATATGCTAGGCTCGTCAAGTATAACCCGAGTATTCTGCGTGTGCAAAACTGGCTTGCACCCGTTGTAGATGGACGAGAGCTTATCACACCCGATCATCACGTGGTGTCCGGGCACGACGAACTTTGGCAACGGTGCATACTCGGGAGAACACTTCTTGATAATTTAGTGAGAGATCATCTTATAATGCTACCGTCAATCAAAGCAAGATAAGATGCATAAAAGGATAAACATCACATGCAAATCAATATAAGTGATATGATATGGTCATCATCATCTTGTGCTTCATGATCTCCATCTTGTTGCACCACCATGATCACCATCGTCACCGCGCGACACCTTGATCTCCATCGCAGCATCGTTGTCGCCTCGCCAAACTTATGCTACTCGACTATCGCTACCGCTTAGTGATAAAGTAAAACATTACGTAGGCGATTGCATTGCATACAATAAAGCGACAACCATATGGCTCCTGCCGATTGCCGATAACCGGTTACAAAACATGATCATCTCATACAATAAAATATAGCATCACGTCTTGACCATATCACATCACAACATGCCTGCAAAAACAAGTTAGACGTCCTCTACTTTGTTGTTGCAAATTTTACGTGGCTGCTACGGGCTTAAGCAAGAACCGGTCTCACCTACGCATCAAAACCACAACGATATTTCGTCAAATAGACTCCGTTTAACCTTCTCAAGGACGGGCGTAGCCACACTCAGTTCAACTAAAGTGAGAGAGACAGCACCCACCGGTCACCTTTAAGCAACGAGTGCTCGCAGCGGTGAAACCAGTCTCGCGTAAGCGACGCGTAATGTCGGTGCGGGCGCTTCATCTCACAATACCGCTGAACCAAAGTATGACATGCTGGTAGGTAGTATGACTTGTATCGCCCACAACTCACTTGTGTTCTACTCGTGCATAAACATCAAACCATAGAAAAACCTAGGCTCGGATGCCTTTGTTGGGGAACGTAGTAATTTCAAAAATTTTCCACGCACACGCAAGATCATGGTGATGTATAGCAATGAGAGGGAGAGTGTTGTCCACATACCCTTGTAGACCAAGCGGAAGCGATCACAACGTAGAGGAAGTAGTCAGACGTTCTCCTCGCGATCCGACCGATCCGGCGCCGTTACTCGACGCCCGAGTTCTTGACACACGACAGCTCGATGACGCCCTCGTACTCGATCCAGCCGAGTGTCGAGGAGAGTTCCACAAGACGACGGCGTGGTGATGATCTTGATGTTTCACGGCGCAGGCTTCGCCTAAGCTTCGACGGTATAACCGAGGTGGAATATGGTGGAGGGGGCACCGACACGGCTAAGGAACGATCTCACGATCAACTTGTGTCTTCAGGTGCCCCCTGCCCCGTATATAAAGGAGCCAGGGGAGGGGGCGGCGGCCAAGGGTGGCGCATACAGGAGTCCTACTCCCTCGAGTAGGATTCCCCAATCCTAGTTGGACTAGGTTTCCGGAGGGGAAAGAGAGAGGCGGCCCCTTCTCCTAGTCCTAGTAGGACTAGGGAAGGGGGGAGGCGCCGCCAGCTTGGGCTGCCCTCCTTCTTTCCACTAAGGCCCATCGGGCCCATTTACCTCCCGGGGTTCCAGTAACCTCCGGTACTCGGTAAATTCCGTTTTCGCCGGAACCATTCGAACTCCAAACATAGGCTTCCAATATATCAATCTTTATGTCTCGACCATTCCGAGACTCCTCGTCATGTCCGTGATCACATCCGGACTCGAACTTCTTCGGTACATCAAAATACATAAACTCATAATAAGCATCATCGAAACCTTAAGCGTGCGGACCCTACGGTTCGAGAACAATGTAGACATGACCTAGAACTATTCACGGTCAATAACCAACAGCGGGACCTGGATGCCCATATTGGTTCCTACATATTCTACGAAGATCTTTATCGGTCGGACCGCATAACAACATACGTTGTTCCTTTGTCATCGGTATGTTACTTGCTCGAGATTCGATCGTCGGTATCCAATACCTAGTTCAATCTCGCATGGCAAGTCTCTTTACTCGTTCCGTAATACATCATCTCACAACTAACTCATTAGTTGTAGTGCTTGCAAGGCTTAAGTGATGTGCATTACCGAGAGGGCCCAGAGATACCTCTCCGACAATCGGAGTGACAAAACCTAATCTCAAATACGCCAACCCAACATCGCCTTTGGAGACACCTGTAGTACTCCTTTATAATCACCCGATTACGTTGTGACGTTTGGTAGCACCAAAGTGTTCCTCCGTAAACGGAGTTGCATAATCTCATAGTTACAGGAACATGTATAAGTCATGGATAAAAGCAAGTAGCAACATACTAAACGATCGTGTGCTAAGCTAAGGAATGGGTCATGTCAATCAGATCATTCCACTAATGATGTGACCTCATTAATCAAATAACAACTCCTTGTTCATGGTTAGGAAACATAACCATCTTTGATTAACAAGCTAGTCTAGTAGAGGCATACTAGTGACATGTTGTTGGTCTATGCATTCACACATGTATCATGTTTCCGGTTAATACAATTCTAGCATGAATGATAAACATTTATCATGAAATAAGGAAATAAATAATAACTTTATTATTGCCTCTAGGGCATATTTCCTTCAACTAGGTATGACACCTAGATCGGAAATGAACTCCTTCATCCAGACTCCTTCATTTGCTGCTTCCGAAGCAGCTATGTACTCCGCTTCACATGTAGATCCCGCCACGACGCTTTGTTTAGAACTGCACCAACTTACAGCTCCACCGTTTAATAAAAACATGTATCCGGTTTGCGATTTAGAATCATTCGGATCAGTGTCAAAGCTTGCATCGACGTAACCATTTACGACTAGCTCTTTGTCACCTCCATATACGAGAAACATATCCTTAGTCCTTTTCAGGTATTTCAGGATGTTCTTGACCGCTGTCGATGATCCACTCTGGATTACTTTGGTACCTTCTGCCAAGCTTATTGCTAAGCATATGTCAGGTCTGGTACACAGCATTGCATACATGATAGAGCCTATGGCTGAAGCATAGGGAACATCTTTCATTTTCTCTCTATCTTCTGTTGTGGTCGGGCATTGAGTTTGACTCAACTTCACACCTTGTAGTACGGGCAAGAACCCTTTCTTTGCCTGATCCATTTTGAACTTTTTCAAAATTTTGTCAAGGTATGTGCTTTGTGAAAGTCCTATTAAGCGTCTTGATCTATCTCTATAGATCTTGATGCCCAATATGTAAGCAGCTTCACCGAGGTCTTTCATTGAAAAACTTTTATTCAAGTATCCCTTTATGCTATCCAGAAATTCTATATCATTTCCAATTAATAATATGTCATCTACATATAATATCAGAAATGCTACAGCGCTCCCACTCACTTTCTTGTAAATACATGCTTCTCCAAAAGTCTATATAAAACCATATGCTTTGATCACACTATCAAAATGTTTATTCCAACTCTGAGATGCTTGCACCAGTCCATAAATGGATCGCTGGAGCTTGCACACTTTGTTAGCACTTTTTGGATCAACAAAACCTTCTGGCTGCATCATATACAACTCTTCTTCTAGAAATCCATTCAAGAATGGAGTTTTGACATCCATTTGCCAAATTTCATAATCATGAAATGCAGCAATAGCTAACATGATTCGGACAGACTTAAGCATCGCTACGGGTGAGAAAGTCTCATCGTAGTCAACCCCTTTAACTTGTCGAAAACAGTTCGCAACAAGTCGAGCTTTATAGACAGTTACATTACCATCAACGTCAGTCTTCTTCTTAAAGATCCATTTATTCTCAATGGCTTGCCGATCATCGGGCAAGTCAATCAAAGTCCATACTTTGTTTTCATACATGGATCCCATCTCAGATTTCATGGCCTCTAGCCATTTTGCGGAATCTGGGCTCATCATCGCTTCCTCATAGTTCGTAGGTTCATCATGGTCAAGTAACATGACTTCCAGAATAGGATTACTGTACCACTCTGGTGCGGATCTTACTCTGGTAGACCTACGAGGTTCAGTAGAAACTTGATATGAAGTTTCATGATCAATATCATTAGCTTCCTCACTGATTGGTGTAGTTGTCATAGGAACCGGTTCTTGTCATGAACTACTTTCCAATAAGGGAGTAGATACAGTTATCTCATCAAGTTCTACTTTCCTCCCACTCACTTCTTTTGAGAGAAACTCCTTCTCTAGAAAGGATCCAATTTTAGCAACAAAAATCTTGCCTTCAGATCTGTGATAGAAGGTGTACCCAATAGTTTCTTTGGGTATCCTATGAAGACACATTTCTCCGATTTGGGTTCGAGCTTATCTGGTTGAAGTTTCTTCACATAAGCATCGCAGCCCCAAACTTTAAGAAACGACAACTTTGGTTTCTTGCCAAACCATAGTTCATAAGGTGTCATCTTAACGGATTTTGATGGTGCCCTATTTAACGTGAATGCGGCCGTCTCAAAAGCATAACCCCAAAACGATAGCGGTAAATCAGTAAGAGACATCATAGATCGCACCATATCTAGTAAAGTACGATTACGATGTTCGGACACACCATTTCGTTGTGGTGTTCCGGGTGGCGTGAGTTGCGAAACTATTCCGCATTGTTTCAAGCGCAGACCAAACTCGTAACTCAAATATTCTCCTCCACGATCAGATCGTAGAAACTTTATTTTCTTGTTACGATGATTTTCCAATTCACTCTGAAATTCTTTGAACTTTTCAAATGTTTCAGACTTGTGTTTCATTAAGTAGATATACCCATATCTGCTCAAATCATCTATGAAGGTGAGAAAACAACGATATCCTCCGCGAGCCTCAACATTCATTGGACCACAAACATCAGTATGTATGATTTCCAACAAATCAGTTGCTCGCTCCATAGTTCCGGAGGACGGCGTTTTAGTCATCTTGCCCATAAGGCACGGTTCGCAAGTACCAAGTGATTCCAAAAGCCCATCAGTATGGAGTTTCTTCATGCGCTTTACACCGATATGACCTAAACGGCAGTGCCACAAATAAATTGCACTATCGTTATCAACTCTGCATCTTTTGGTTTCAACACTATGAACATGTGTATCACTACTATCGAGATTCAACAAAAATAGACCACTCTTCAAGGGCGCATGACCATAAAAGATATTACTCATATAAATAGAACAACCATTATTCTCTGATTTAACTGAATAACCGTCTCGCATCAACAAGATCCAGATATAATGTTCATGCTCAACGCTGGCACCAAATAACAATTATTTAGGTCTAAAACAAATCCCGATGGTAGATGTAGAGGTAGCGTGCCGACCGCGATCACATCGACTTTGGAACCATTTCCCACGCGCATCGTCACCTCCTCCTTAGCCAATCTTCACTTAATCTGTAGTCCCTGCTTTGAGTTGCAAATATTAGCAATGTAACCGATATCAAATACCAGTGCTACTATGAGCATTAGTAAGGTACACATCAATAACATGTATATCACATATACCTTTGTTCACTTTGCCATCCTTCTTATCCGCCAAATACTTGGGGCAGTTCCGCTTCGGTGTCCGATCGCTTGCAATAGAAGCACTTCGCCAGAGCTTAGGTCCGGACTTGGGTTTCTTCTCTTGAGCAGACAACTTGCTTGCCGTTCTTTTGAAGTTCCCTTCTTCTTCCCTTTGCCCTTCTTCTTGAAACTGGTGGTCTTGTTAACCATCAACACTTGATGCTCCTTCTTGATTTCTACCTCCATGGCTTTTAGCATTGCGAAGAGCTCGGGAATAGTCTTGTTCATCCCTTGCATATTATAGTTCATCACGAAGCTCTTGTAGCTTGGTGGCGTGATTGGAGAATTCGTCAATGACACTATCATCGGGAAGATTAACTCCCGGTTGAATCAAGTGATTATTATACCGAGCATTTTGAGTATGTGTTCACTTACGTAACTATTCTCCTCCATCTTGCAGCTGTAGAACTTATTGGAGACTTCATATCTCTCAATCCGGGCATTTGCTTGAAATATTAACTTCAACTCTGGAACATCTCATATGCTCCATGACGCTCAAAACGTCGTTGAAGGCCGGTTCTATGCCGTAAAGCATGGCACATCGAACTATCGAGTAGTCATCGCTTTGCTCGCGCAGACGTTCTTAACGTCGTCGGTTACAGCATCAAGAAGAGGTTCGGCACCCAGCGGTGCTTCCAGGCGTAACTTTTACGTGCAGCAATGAGGATAATCCTCGAGTTACGGACCCATCCGTGTAATTGCTACCATCATCTTTCAACTTTGCTTTCTCAAGGAAAGCATTAAAATTCAACGGAACAACAAAGACGAGCCATCTATCTACAAACAAACATAGACAAGCAAAATACTATCGGTACTAAGTTCATGATAAATTTAATTTCAATTAATCATATTACTTAAGAACTCCCACTTAGACCGACATCTCTAGTCATCTAAGTGATCACGTGATCCAAATCAACTAAACCATGTCCGATCATCACGTGAGATGGAGTAGTTTCAATGGTGAACATCACTATGTTGATCATATCTACTATATGATTCACGTTCGACCTTTCGGTCTCCGTGTTCCGAGGCCATATCTCAGATATGCTAGGCTCGTCAAGTATGACCTGAGTATTCGCGTGTGCAACTGTTTTGCACTGTTGTATTTGAACGTAGAGCCTATCACACCCGATCATCACATGGTGTCTCAAAGACGAAGAACTTTCGCAACGGTGCATACTCAGGGAGAACACTTCTTGATTATTAGTGAGAGATCATCTTAAAATGCTACCGTCAATCAAAGCAAGATAAGATGCATAAAGGATAAACATCACATGCAATCAATATAAGTGATATGATATGGCCATCATCATCTTGTGCTTGTGATCTCCATCTCCGAAGCACCGTCGTGATCACCATCATCAACGGCGCGACACCTTGATCTCCATCGTAGCATTATTGTCGTTATGCCGTCTATTGCTTCTACGACTATCGCTACCGCTTAGTGATAAAGTAAAGCAATTACAGGGCGTTTGCATTTCATACAATAAAGCGACAACCATATGGCTCCTGCCAGTTGCCGATAACTTCGGTTACAAAACATGATCATCTCATACAATAAAATATAGCATCACGTCTTGACCATATCACATCACAACATGCCATGCAAAAACAAGTTAGACGTCCTCTACTTTGTTGTTGCAAATTTTACGTGGCTGCTACGGGCTTAGCAAGAACCGTTATTACCTACGCATCAAAAACCACAACGATAGTTCGTCAAGTTAGTGCTGTTTTAACCTTCGCAAGGACCGGGCATAGCCACACTCGATTCAGCTAAAGTGAGATGGACACGCACCCGCCAGACACCTTTAAGCACGAGTGCTCGTAACGGTGAAACCAGTCTCGCGTAAGCGTACGCGTAATGTCGATCCGGGCCGCTTCATCTCACAATACCGCCGAACCAAAGTATGACATGCTGGTAAGCAGTATGACTTGTATCGCCCACAACTCACTTGTGTTCTACTCGTGCATATAACATCAACGCATAAAACCTAGGCTCGGATGCCACTGTTGGGGAACGTAGTAATTTCAAAAAATTTCCTACGCACACGCAAGATCATGGTGATGGCATAGCAACGAGAGGGGAGAGTGTTGTCCACGTATCCTCGTAGACCGTAAGCGGAAGCGTTAGCACAACGCGGTTGATGTAGTCGTACGTCTTCACGATCTGACCGATCCAAGCGCCGAACGTACGGCACCTCCGAGTTCAGACACGCTCAGCTCGATGGCGATCTCCGCCTCCGATCCAGCAAAGCTCCGGAGATGAGTTCGTCAAGACGACGACGGCGTGGACGGTGATGATGTTCTATCGGCGCAGGCTTCGCCTAAACTCGCGACGATACGACCGAGGTGGAATATGGTGGAAGGGGCACCGCACACGGCTAAGGAGCGATCGTAGATCAACTTTTGTGTCTATGGGTGCCCCCGCCCCGTATATAAAGGAGCCGGGGGGAGGAGGCGGCCGGCCAAGGAGGGCGCGCCAGGGGGAGTCCTACTCCCACCGGAGTAGGACTCCTTCTTTCCAAGTAGGAGTAGGAGAAGGGGAAAGAGGAGGAAGAGGGAAGGAAAGGGGGCGCCGCCCTTCCCTTGTCCTATTCGGACTAGGAAGGGAGGCGCGCGGCCCCTCCCCGCCTCCTTCCCTCTTCTCCTCGAGGCCCATGTAGGCCCAATAACCCCGGGGTTCCGGTAACCTCCCGGTACTCCGGTAAAATGCCGATTTCACCCGAAACAATTCTGATGTCCAAATATAGGCTTCCAATATATCGATCTTTATGTCTCGACCATTTCGAGACTCCTCGTCATGTTCGTGATCACATCCGGGACTCCGAACAAACTTCGGTACATCAAAACTTATAAACTCATAATAAAACTGTCATCGTAACGTTAAGCGTGCGGACCCTACGGGTTCGAGAACTATGTAGACATGACCTAGAACTCTTCTCGGTCAATAACCAATAGCGGAACCTGGATGCCCATATTGGTTCCTACATATTCTACGAAGATCTTTATCGGTCAAACTGCATAAAAACATACGTTGTTCCCTTTGTCATCGGTATGTTACTTGCCCGAGATTTGATCGTCGGTATCCAATACCTAGTTCAATCTCGTTGCCGGCAAGTCTCTTTACTCGTTACGTAATGCATCATCCCGTAACCAACTCATTGGTTACATTGCTTGCAAGGCTTATAGTGATGTGCATTACCGAGAGGGCCCAGAGATACCTCTCCGACAATCGGAGTGACAAAACCTAATCTCGAAATACGCCAACTCAACATGTACCTTCGGAGACACCTGTAGTACACCTTTATAATCACCCAGTTACGTTGTGACGTTTGGTAGTACCCAAAGTGTTCCTCCGGTAAACGCGAGTTGCATAATTCTCATAGTTACAGGAACATGTATAAGTCATGAAGAAAGCAATAGCAGTATACTAAATGATCAAGTGCTAGGCTAACGGAATGGGTCATGTCAATCACATCATTCTTCTAATGATGTGATCCCACTAATCAAATGACAACACATGTCTATGGTTAGGAAACATAACCATCTTTGATTAATGAGCTAGTCAAGTAGAGGCATACTAGTGACTATATGTTTGTCTATGTATTCACACATGTATCATGTTTCCGGTTAATACAATTCTAGCATGAATAATAAACATTTATCATGATATGAGGAAATAAATAATAACTTTATTATTGCCTCTAGGGCATATTTCCTTCAAGAACGTGTGCCAACCCCTATGCATAGGTTCCCAATGTCATGAAACCCGCAAGTTGATCACCAAAACATACATCAAGTGGCACATGATATCCCATTGTCAACACAGATAATCACGGCAAGACATACATCAAGTGTTCTCATAAAAGACTCAATCCGATAAGATAACTTCAAAGGGAAACTCAATTCATCACAAGAGAGTAGAGGGGGAGAAACATCATAAGATCCAACTACAATAGCAAAGCTCGGGATACATCAAGATCGTGCCATAGAGGGAACACAAGAGAGAACACGAGAGGGAGAGATCAAACACATAGCTACTGGTACATACCCTCAGCCCCGAGGGTGAACTACTCCCTCCTCGTCATGGATAACGCCGGGATGATGAAGATGGCCACCGGTGATGGGATCCCCCTCCGGCTGGGTGCCGGAACGGGCTCCTGAGAGGTTTTTGGTGGCTACAGAGGCTTGCGGCGGTGGAACTCCCGATCTATCTTCTGTTCTGGAAGTTTTAGGTTACGTAGGTATATATGGGTGCAGGGGGTACGTCGGTGGAGCTACGGGGGCCCCACGAGGCAGGGGGCGCGCCCGGGGGTGGGGTGGGGGGGTGGGCGCGCCCCCACTCTCGTGGGCAGCCCGTATCTCCGTTGACATGCACTCCAAGTCCATCGGGTGGATTTCCTTCCAAAAATAACTTCTCCAGTTGATTTCGTTCCGTTTTGACTCCGTCTGATATTCCTTTTCCTCGAAACACTGAAATAGGCATAAAACAGCAAATCTGGGCTGGGCCTCCGGTTAATAGGTTAGTCCCAAAAATAATATAAAAGTGGATAATAAAGCCCAATATTTCCTAAAACAGTAGATAAAGTAGCATGGAGCAATCAAAAATTATAGATACGTTGGAGACATATCAAGCATCCCCAAGCTTAATTCCTGCTTGTCCTCGAGTAGGTAAATGATAAAAAAGAATTTTTGATGCGGAGTGCTACTTGGCATAATTTCAATGTAATTATTCTTACTTGTGATATGAATATTCAGATCCGAAAGATTCAAGACAAAAGTTCATATTGACATAAAAATAATAATACTTCAAGCATACTAATCAAAGCAATCATGTCTTCTCAAAATAGCATGGCAAAAGAAAGTTCATCCCTACAAAATCATATAGTTAGGCTATGCTTCATTTTCGTCACACAAAGATGTTCCCAACTTCTATACCCCCGATGACAAGCCAAGCAATTGTTTCATACTCAAATAATCTCAAACTTTTTCAACCTTCACGCAATACATGAGCGCGAGCCATGGATATAGCACTATGGGTGGAATAGAATATGATGATGGGGATTGTGTGGAGAAGACAAAAAGGAGAAAGTCTCACATTTACGAGGCTAATCAATGGGCTATGGAGATTCCCGTCAATTGATGTCAACATGAGGAGTAGGGATTGCCATGCAACGGATGCACTAGAGCTATGAATGCTCAACAAAAGAAAACTAGTGGGCGTGCATCCAACTCGCTTGCTCATGAAGACCTAGGGCATTTGAGGAAGACCATCGTAGGAATATACAAGCCAAGTTCTATAATGAAAAATTCCCACTAGTATAAAAAGACAACTTATGAGACTCACTACATGAAGAACAAGGTGCTACTTTGAAGCACAATATATGAGACTCACTACATGAAGAACAAGGTGCTACTTTGAAGCACAAGTGTGGAAAAAGAGATAGTAGCGTTGCCCTTTTTATTTTTTTTTATTTTTTTGGGCCTTTCCTTTTTTGG